>CM057971.1:12354355-13035188 GCA_030142095.1 Rubus idaeus
TATGCCCTTTAATTTATAGAGGACGGATAGGCATATAATCATTTGCTTTGGTTGAACGGCTTGTATTTATATACTGACCAAAAAACACCAGCAAGAATACAGATGGAATTTTAACCCTTAAACCCAGATGACCAGAAATGAAGTGTAGAATGCCATGCCAAATTTGGGAGAAAGTTAATTTTTAATGTCAGGAAATCTGAAACCATTGAGAGAGACTTCATTCCTGTGTTTTGTTATGCTTCTACTGGCTGACTCTTTGCTATTTGGTATAGTTGTTTTCTTCTGTATGTTAATTGGTAACCTTGTTTGCTAGTTAATTTTTTTTTTCAATCTTTTGTATCTGACTATCTGGTGGCTAGCTAGCTGTTTTAATTTCTGGGGCTTTTGGCCATTATATTTCTTCATACACTACTAGAATTATGTCGTCAGACATCGGCCAAAAACTGATGTAAAAAAAAATATTGACCGATGTCTTTGTGGGTGTAGTAAAAGATAAAAAAGTTTTGACATCGGTTATTAACCGATGTCTACTAACCATATGTACATCGCTCTTAAAGTTTATGCCGATGTCTGTCATGCTTCTGCAAATCGTAAAACATGAAGTAATGCATGTTGTCAATTATTTTTCTAGTATATTTTTCACTTATTTACTACATGGTATGAATTGGACATAGTACAATAGCAAAAAAAAACCGATGTGCAATTTTTCATGAGACATCGATTTTGAATTATGTCTGATGTCCATTGACATAGAGGACATCGATACTTACCTTAACGTTCGATGTGCATTAGGTTGTTGGAAAGCGTTTCTTTATAGAATTTTTGATGTCCATGGGTGATGGGAACAACAGTTTTTTTGTTACGTATATGTTCTTTTTAAAGTCAATTATGTTGGTGAATCTATACACAAATATACATCTCATCAAACTACTAGCAAATCAAATCCACAAATCAAATCCACATTTCTCAACAAAACATGAATCAAAACTAATTGTAATATTGTATTGCATTAGTTTCTGTGTTTGACATGTTAATAGACAAAGAGGAAACTGCCCACAAAATATAATGCAAGAACTGCATTTTAGGTCCTAAGTAGCTGATCCAACATATGAATTTCATACCCAAAGAAAAAAACCTAGACAGAAGCTAGCAGATACCAAAATCATCATTTGCTAGTCGATCACTACAGCAAATTTTGTAAGTAGTCGGCCACTTCGATGCACACCTCATCAAGTTACTCCCGGTTGTATACTTTTCAAGACTTTGGCACCACTACAAATGAATACATGAGCCATGTAAGGAATTATATGGGCAAGTATGATGAATATCAAATAATGAATATATAAGTAATTTACCGCTTCCAAAATTTCCTTGAGCAGCGGCATGAGGCTGGTATACACTAACCAATGCAATTGTGGCAGTCCCGAACTTGCTACATAAACATAAACAAACTAGGCTAAACATACTCATATAACTTGCTACATAAACCTAAACAAACTAGGCTAAATATAAATATAAACATACTCATATAAGGATATGCAAGCCATCTAGTTGTATATACATAGAAAGAACCTATTATCCATCATTTTTCATGGATGAAATCATCAAATACAAACATAAGAAGTTAGGATTTTTATAGCCTGAAAAAGAGCACAAACAAAAATCCTCAAAGCTGCACTAAATCAAAACTAACTGAACCTCAATTAACATAACAGAAATAACAACAGTTACACTGCAAAAAATCTAATGCACAGGGCCAACTTCATAGTAGCGTATAATCTTCATACGAACTCCAAGAAGGGCAGGGCTGGTCTCGCTGGAAAATTGGGAATGTCTAGTTTTCAAAACTGGTGCCCTAAAGTGAGTTTGAAATAAGGAAAGCTACTGAAACAAATACAAAAATAACAAGACAGTGCTGCAGGTTTTCAGAAATTCCTGCTGCAGACCTATAACTTCGAAATTTCATAACTTATCCTACAAAAACCATTTTTAGGAGATTCGAAATCTGAGATACTCATTGAAATGTTATCAACAACTTCTCAGAAGAAAACAACTTTAAATTATGCACAGAAAGGTCCAGTTTTAATGAAACAATTTGTTAGGTCAGAAAACTACAGTTTATGAAATACTAGGTAAAACCCAATTTGATAAGCATGCAGCCAAAAATAAAACCGATCTTAATTGATTGGTGTTATAAATTGATCATAAAAACAGAATCAATATTATAAGCTTTAAGATATTTTTACAAGTCAAAAACAGACTCAATCTAGTTTAAGTAATAACAGAAACAGTTAGTGTACATCTACATGTCAAACTAAATCTGAAGATGTAAAGGCTGAGATTATTGGGCAAAGTATTGAACATATGAAAACTTGTAGATTTTCTTCTAATATGACTACTTATCTTGCAGAAGAGGGCTTGAGATTAAACAATTAAACTCATGCCAAGGAGCGCATAACAAATCTTACAATTAAATAAGTGGATTGCAGAACTGATCAAATCATTTCAAATAATAAAGGAACTCACTAATACAATGTGAAGATGAATGACTTGTCTTGGTAGAAATAGTATTACGATCAAGAGTTTATGCAAAAGTCGGGGAGTAAAGATAGAACACAAAGACAACAGAAATGAAATAGAATAAAACTAATTGAGACTTCAGCAATAGAGTCAGCAACCAAATACATAGGAAAATATATGATACTTACTAACATTCCTTCTTCACCCATGCCAGCCAAAGTCAACAGCAAACCTGTGAGGTAAAGTAAAGGTTGAGCAATTCAGAGCCAGCAATAAAATTTCTTTTAAGGAACCAATGCAAATATTGAGAGACAATACTAATGTTTAAATTAAGACATCATCATATAGAATTAAGACACATGTTCATTCCAACAGCAGAAAATACGTAAAGATGTTAGATATCTTATACCTTTGACAACTTACTCTTATGCTCTGTGGAAAATCAAGGGGAAGTAAACAACATAACAAAATGTTCATCATTCATTTATAATTACTATATTGTAACTTACCTCTCCAACATTAAATATAAATCTTTGCTTGTCAAAGAATAGCAAATACTGAAGGAGATGTATCCACAGTATCCATTCCAATCCCTAAACACTGCAGTGAGTAAAAGTACGGACAAAATTATTAGCCCATAAGCAACTCAGTTTTATTCTTGGAAAGTATAAATGAAACCAAAAAAAACTGACAGAAACATAATCAAACTCAGAGAACATGATGATATAAGCAATGGAACAGCCACATACCCTGTAACAATTCGACTCAAGCAAATTCAGAAGAAGTAAAGAAGCCCATAACTCCTTATGGATTCTCTGTTAAAATTAAATTAAGCTCATGGAAGACTTCACCACTTCGATGGTTAGGGTCAATAGCACAGTCAAGCTTCTCTAGCTCATGGTCATCGAGCAAACTCATCCTTTTGACAGAAATCCTAATTCGTAATTATATCACTTCCATATAAAGAAATTACTCAAAGATCAGAAACTCTATGCCCCAAATATATCCCAACGTCTTTGAAAAATTGAAAAATTAAGGACTAAAAATCATGAACACTCATAGATTATAAAATTATTAATATTACCTTGGCTACAGTTCGAAGGGCTTCGGAGAAAAAGAAGATGGACTCTAGCACTTTCGAGTAAGCACAAATCTCACCAACCGGATCTTAGGTTTCGGCAGCCGAGACCATAAGATCTGGTTCAATTTCTTGTTTTTCTTCTACAAATTCTTCTTCTAGCAGTGACGGTTAGGTCTGTACGACAGGTTTGTTCGTCGTCGGCGGCATCCTTGGTATTCTTATCAGTAGAATATGTAAGTGCTCTTGCTATTATGATTCTCGCAGTTGTTGATGTCAGAATCCTTCTTCTCTGCTACCAAATCCAGAGAACATATGCACGAGTTTGCGGTCGACCACGACTGTACTGGTTTGCAGTAGCAGAGATCGAAGTGAAGGACTGCTTTTGGGCATTCTAGGGTTTGGACGAGAAGATTTGGGGGTTGTGGGAGTTTTGGAGAGTCAAATGAGGAGTTTAGGTTGAGAGTCAAATTGTTTTCATTCTCAAGTGCTGTGGAAGCAATTTGCCAAATTACACAACCTCAAGCAAATCAAACACTTCGGGGCCATTCCCTCGGGCCATTTTGCCCTCTTTTAGGAAAAGAAAAAAAAAAAAAAGAGAGAGAGAGAGAGAGAGAGAGAGAGAGAGAGAGAGAGAGAAAAAATATGAACAAATACAAAATAAAATCAAGCGAGATCGATATCGGGTCCATATCAAGTCAAGTATCCAAGGCTGAGAATTTGGAATCGTTATCAAACATGGAGTTTGGTATGCAATTTCAACCATTTTAGGTGTGTTTTTTTTTTTTTTGAACTTCTACAACCCATTTCATCAAACTTGGATATCTTTTTTGTTATTTGAACTTGCTAAAGAGTTTGGTAAAATTGACGTAACAAAATTGAGAATATCGTTCCGCTTAAGAATGAATTTTGGTCCTCGTATTGGCTTTGTTGCGTCTTAGTTCATTACTTTATTTTAGGGTTTTTATTGATTTTCGATATTACATAAACCTATTATTTGGAAGTAATTGTTTAGTTGACAGTAACAATTGTGGATATGTTTGGATTGGGTTCTCCCCTCTCATTATTTTTTTTGGTTTTATATATTAAACATGAGGTTTTTGGTGGTGTTTTTTATAACAGATATAAGTTTGACAAAAATAAAAGAGGAGGGGTGTTGTGGTTGTGGGTGGGTTGAGGAAGAAAAGGGGGGAGGACAGAACATCATATGCTAGCTAGGTGAATTACATTGATTAAATATAAATTTTCCAGCTTTCATTGTTTACTTTTATAATATTTTAATGTAAAATTTGTCTTATCCTATTATTTTTCATTTTTCTTGTCTTCTTAGCTGTTTTCTGGTTTTGTATTGTTTTGATTTTTGTTGTGTTTTGCATTTCTTTTCTGTTTTTAATGTTTTTTTTTTTTTTTTTGGGAATTTGGGGTGAGATCTTTTTTCTTTGTTTCTTTTTTTCACGCCGGAGATCGTGATGGTCTGTGATAAACGTTTCCTTGATCGATCCGAGAGACAGGAGAGCTTGTGATGGGATGGGCTTTTTATTTATTGTTGTTATGTTTTTTTTGTTTTTACGTTGAATGAATCTCTTTTATAGAAAAAGGGCCTTCCCCATCGAATCGTGAAATTTTGGGAGACATAATGAGAAAAGAATATTTTGGGTGGGCCAACAACATATTTTTTGGGTGCCCCCGGTGTAATTTTAAAAACGCAGCTCGTAATTAATAAACAACAGGGAAAACGCCCATCCAGCTGGGCCAATATTTTAGGTCTTCCATTTGGGCCTTGGAGGGGAAGCGGTGATGACGGCTTCAGATAGCAGAGCACGGGCTCTGATCGTCGTGACCGGTGCCTTGCAGGTGATCGGTGATGGGATGCAGCGACGGGGACGAAGCAGAGGTGTTGGTGGCGTCGGAGATGGAGACGGGGATGGACTATCTCAACAGTATGTGGTGGTGGCGTCGGAGGATGAAAATGATAGAAAGTAAGTCAAGAGGCAGTGAAGCTAGTCAGGATGTGGTGGAGCGAGATCTGATTTTTCCCGAAGCGGTGAAGCTATGAGGGCAAAAGCGTCATTTTGATTCTCAGATTTTTTTCCTGAAAGGCTCGGCTGGGGCCGAACTGTTCATTGGCTTATGAACAGAACAGGAAAAGTATGGCTCTTCTTCAGACATTAACAAAGGCGAAAAATCTTCTTCCTAAGCGTTTATACCCGTAATTCACTGTACACGCGTGGGCCACACGCTCTGATTAATTTAATTGCAATGGGGACATCTGAGCCGTTCAGAGATTGGGAGGATTAAAGGTTTTTTGGCAAGCAATCTCAGCCATTCACCGTCTCAGTAACGGGACCAGATGTTAAACAGTGGACAAACGACAACAAAAAATCTTGGGAGGGCTGCACCGCTGAGCTTTTCTCTCTGCACCCATCGATGGTCACCGCTCCAGTTCTGCTCAGTCCATGGATCACCCATCACCGCCGAAATCTGCAAGGACCCAGACAACCTCCACCTCCGCCGGCGATCCCAACGAGGCAACGACACTACCGCGTCTGCTTGCTTCAAACCCAGACCACCAGTACCTCACACAACAGTCACAACCTCAATTTTTTTTTTGGCAAAAAGAACATGATAATTAACATTCAGAGCTGAAGTAACCCAACAGAGAGGTAGTACACTTGAGAAATTGGGAACTAAAATTTCACAGTTCGGATGTGTGTTGACGGATGAACTAAACCAGAAGTTAAAAAGTACAAAACAAAAAACCTTTCAATCACATGACTTTATTTCTAGCAACAAATTTTTGCTCATGATGATCTTAATTGGGCTGAGGAGGAGGAGTGAAGAGATACCCTGTTCTTGGGTTCACGTTTGGCTCTGGATCTGCATAGTCCATCACTTCATACATCTTCCTAATATTTCTATCAACTTCCTCTGTTTGGAATGAAGACTCTTCATGCTGATCACCTTTCTCCATCAGGTTTCTCCCAAATCCATGGGAGAAAAAGAGAGCCAGAAAGCATAAAACTGTTGGAACTCTGAGAAACCAAGGCCGACGCATCACCACCACTCGGTGGCTCGGTGCTCACATCCAAACCACCATTGGAAGCTGTAATCCCAGAGCACTCGATGGCTCTCGAAACCTATTCAGCCCAGCCATGCCTTCAATCACAGCCACCGATGCAAATTCATATCGAATCCACTCAAACCTCACTTACCTCCACCAATTTCAGCCATGGGTCCATCATCTACAGCCTTTGCTTCGCCCAGCACCGCCTGCAGCACCCTCACATCATCCTCACCACTCTCATCTTTCGACTGCAAATCAAGCCAGACAACCCATTTCCCACTTTCATCGGAATCGGATCCAAATCCGTAGTCCCTTGACTCCTCGTTTGTGAAATCATCCTATGTTCCTCCTTGTGTTGCATCAGATCTCTCATAGATCCCAAACTCTTACCCGTCAACCCAATTTTACCTTTGAGTCGCAATTTTTTGGATCCAAGACTAACGTAGCAATGAACGTTGACTGGAAATGAAAGGTAAGCACAAATGAACGGTTTGCATTAGATTAGTAGCAATGAACGGCTCAGATCAAAGATTCCCTATTAAAAAAAGTTGTAGCGTGGCCTACACACGTGTACAGTAAATTAGGGACATATCTACTTGGGGGCACACAAGACTCTTCGTAACAAAGGTCCCAAACATAAATTCAGTATCATTAAAGGAATGAGCTCTAGGAAGGCTAATTATTTCATAAAAAAGTTATAGAGGTCATCATACTGTTCCAGAACAAGGCAATTGTTCACACCCTCCAAATAAAACGCAACCCATTCCGATGCAAATATGCATTTCTAGAATGATAGATGTAGTAAAATGGGTTAACTATCTTTCTCAAATTGGAGGCTCGCTCATCTAACTTCTCAATTTCAGTTTCATCTGCAGGTGAGTTTGAACCAATTTCAGATGTTGCCTGTTTCAATACAAACAACTCCCTATATTAGATTACCAATTGGTTTCTAGAAAAAAAACTGTTGCAATTAGTTGCACATACATATACATGCACATGAAGTCATGAACAATGAACTAGTACAAATACACCCAAGGAAAGACCCCAAAAATAAAAAAACACTTTGTATTTGCAGGTTACAAATTTCGAAGTAGATGGAGCAAACATTTCCATTCAACTGGCTAAAGCCCTCCCACTTGTACCATTTGTTATACATAAATCTATTTCATAAAGTTAGAGTGATTGAATCAATAACCTATTAATCACTCTAATGGGCAATGAGAGTAGCTTTATACATCCTCCCATAAAATTGTGTATCCCCTATGTTTGATCCTCAATCACATAACTAAGAACTTACAGAAGTCCCACTGTACTAGATGACTGGCATTTGTAAAGAAATTATACATGAAAAAAAACCTTGCACATACAGTTTTATTACAGTGAATCCATATATGAAAATATCCAATATAGAAAAACATAACCAGAATAGAAATTGCAAACCCATATGCATTGGATTTACGATGGTAGCAACGAATCAAGGCAAATTCACCAAATTAAATAAAAGGGTGTTTGCATTTCACCTTCTGAGAATTGGGAATTGCGGCGAGAACATTCCGGAGTGACGCCACGGAGTTCTTATACCGCATCCGAGCCTCCTCAAGAGCTCCTCCAGCACCAGGACCATCGGCACCGCTTGGGTCTCCGTGAGGTTGGGTACTAGTGTTTTCAGAAGAAGACGAATCACTATGGGCGACGCCATTCGAGTGGGAAGAAGTTCCGTTTGCAGTAGGGGTGGGCACGGTTCGGTGCGGGTCGGGTTGAGGCCCAAACCGTTTCCGAACCGCCCAAGTCGGTTGGGCTAAATTTCAAACCGCAGACCGATCTTTCATGTGATGGGCCGACAAGTTCGGTTGGGCCGACATGTCGGTTCGGCGCGGTTCGGTTTCGGGTCTAGTTTCATCTCTCTCTTCTGATGCGATCTGTCTCTCCCCTCGATGATGAACCCAGAATATTTGTGAGTTTTTTCCTTTGAAATCGATGAGAAAGACTGAAAACGTAAGAGTTTCTCCCTCGATGAGATTTATGGGCACCACCGACCACTCATTAATTGAAGTTATTGAAGAAAGAGAGAGAGAGAGAGAGAGAGAGAGAGAGAGAGAGAGAGAGAGAGAGAGAGAGAGAGAGAGAAGAGAGAGAGAGAGAGAGAGAGAGAGAGAGAGAGGGTTCGTCATTGACTCATTGCTTATTTGGGAGGAGAAGACGAAAGACGGGATGAGCAGAAGACAAGAACTCAAGGAAGAGAGAAGAGGAGAAGAAAGAGAGAAAAAAAAACTAAAAAGATGGAAGAGAGTGGTGCAGCTGGGTGACAAGAGAGGGAAAGAAGGAGAAAGAGACGTGGGGGACAGGGTGAGAGAAAAGAGACAGACAAGGATGACGGGGTGAGAAAAAAAATGGGGAAGAGAAAGATAATATATAAAATAGTAAGAAGAGATAAAAAAAAATATATATATATATATAATATCTAATAAAAAATTAATTTGGTCGGGTCGGTATTATCGGTTGGTAAAATATCCGAACCCGAAACCGAATCGTTTTAAATCGGGTCGGGTCGGCCTTCTTTGTTTCTCTCTTCTTATTGTGTCGGTCGGTTTTCCGACCCAAATTTTCGGGGCGGGTCGATCGGTTTTGCATGGGCGGGTCGGTTTGTGCCCACCCCTAGTTTGCAGTAACTGTTGAGAGAGAAGGACTGGTGGACCACAGTAGGGGATTGCAGAGCTCGTCGTTCATGGAGGAGAGGATCTGGAAAGCTGACTCTATCGTCTCTTCCAGATGCTTCTGCCCTTCTATCGCCAGCTCTTGCGTCGTCTTAGGGTTTGTTGAGGATGCATTCGCGTCCTTATCTTCCATTCTTTTGGACCCTTTTCACATAGATGAACTTGGTTGCTCGAGAAAGAAGAATAAAGTAGTTTGGCAAATCGGGGATGGAGTATTTCTATCGGTAACTTTAAATAATAATTCTTAAGGGTCCTCTCATACAATTTCACAATATGAAACTCACGGAAATCGGGTTTTTTATCCGAATATTAATTGGTAAGTCCGGAATATCAAGTACCTGGTAATTGAAAAGGTCTGGACCAGGATTGAAATCAGAATTGGTTTCAGGAATCACGAATTCGAAGAGCACAGGTTCGAGATTGATCTCTCTCTTCAGTGTCTGAACGATAAGAGAACCTCAAATCAATAGAAGAAAACAGTAATATTTCGATCATGTTAACCCGTACAAAAATTCTCAAGAATAATTAAACCTTAATCGTGGAGATTATGGAATTGAAAAAAAAAAACAAAAAAACCAAAATTGAGAATTCGGAGAACTTACTCGGGTTCCGATCGACTCAATTCAAGATGGAAAATTTGAATGACTTCAACCGGATTGTGTTGGACTCCGTGTTTCGATGAAAAGGAGATCTGAAGCAAAATCATAGTAAGAAGAAAAAAAGTTAAGAAAAGAATAAAAAAAAAGAAGCATGAGGTTAGCAAGATTACCGTGCAGAGGAGAGAAGACCGACGACCGTAGATTGATGCAGGAAGGGCAAGAAGATGGTGTAATCGATTATAGGTTGGGGATGAGTTAGGTTGCTGACGTCGACAATCACTGATTTGCCCTTATTTGTAGTGCAAATTGCATTCCTAATCACGGGAATTAAGTGACTCCGAAGGCCCTTTGTTGCATTTAATGTGTGTTTTCATGTATTTAGGTCATTTGAGTGAGTTGAAGTAATTCGGCACAAAAAGGTGCGTTTTGGCTACTTTTGGGCACATTTCCGAGAAGACATTGAAGATTGCACAAATTCACCTTCGGAAGACGTTGCCATTGAAGGCCTTGAAGAATCGAAGAAAGGAAGGAAAATGAAGAAATTACATTTCCGGCGATTTTTCCGGCCAACCACCACCACAAGAGGCGGCAATACCACCAGACCACCACCGGACCACCACCAGAGGAGGGGAGATTCCCTTGTGTAAGGGCAAGTTTTCTTGCAATTGGCTATTTCCTAATTAGACAAAACCTATTCCCTGTAATTGCATTCAATTGTATAGTTGATAGGGCTTGATAAGTCGTGGCATTAGGTTGGTGTTCTTTCGGCGTCTTTGTAGTCCATCTCAATGGCTCGTGGTGATTTTGTCTTCGTCTTTCTCAAGGTATGGATCATGCATTTGCATCTCATACATATTTGGCTTACTTAGGATGTCAATCTCCTTAGGTTTTCTAGAACTTAAAATGGTTAATCAAGAATATGCAAACTTTCACTAATATGCTGAAAACACTCTAGGCGATCGATCGCACCCTATCGGGCGATCGATCGCCCAAGTTCAGAAATATGACCGTTGTGTTTAAATTAGTGCGCTTGAGTGCGGAATATATCCGTTATGCTTTTGCCTTTAACGATCGATCGCACCTTGATATGCGATCGATCGCCTTTCAGGTTTTTGCTTCTGGAACGTCTCTGTATGGTGTGCGATCGATCGCCCTTCACGTTTTCCTTGATGAAAACGTCTCTGTATGCTAAGCGATCGATCGCACCTCTTTGGGCGATCGATCGCATAAAGCCACTGGTCTATATAATCAGATTTCTGCTGTTTCATTTCGCAACTTTCCTATCTAAAACTCTTGCAAACTGATTTTTGAGAAAGTTCTCTGGTATTGAGTGATCCTAGTCCATGCTATAGGTTCCTCTCTCGATGCTCCACTTATAATCCACTTGCTAAACCTTTGATTTGCTTGATACAAGCTAGTTTAGCTTTCCATAGGATTAAGGAGTTTTTGTTCAACTCTAGCAAACATTAATTGTTGTTTTGCTGAGTTGAACGGTTTCAATACACAATCATACATCATCCTTGCATAGTAGCTGTTCTTGGAATTGGAGGTTCACGTCGGTGGAGTCCAATTGGAGAAGCTTGAGGAAGGTACACTTGAAGAAGCAATTGGAAGCTACACAAGGTTAGAACTGCCACTAGTCAATAGGTTGATAGTGTTTGAGTTTGGAAACGATTTCCCCTTGTATGTGTTTGCCACATTGGCTTTTCATAGTGTGATTCAAGAGCGTGGGGTACGGCTCCCCTCCGGTTTTTCCTCTAGAGGTAGAGGTTTCCGGGTGAACACTTTTGGTGTTGTGTGTTGTGATTGTTGATTGTTTGCTTATCTATTGTTCTTAATTGTATAATTCATTGTGTGATTCATCCAATAGATTATAGACCGTGGTGTGCTAGTTTGACGCACACTTTGGGTTTTAGGATTGTTCAATTGAGTGTTGTTGTTGCATACTCTTGTGATTGTTCAATTGAACATTGTTTGAAACCTTGTTTGTCGATTAGTGTTGTACGACTTACCGCTAAAGGGAATTTCACCTTGCACCAGCCACATGCATGTGTGTCACAGATCATACACCCACTCACCCACTCATCCCTCTCACATGTCCACTCATCCATAATTTCCTCCACTTCACATTTCTTTCCATTACTTTTCCATATCCACTCACATTTGCCATCTCATTCCACTAGGGAATTCTGATTTGGCAGACACCACATAACCCTAATTTAGTCCCTAATTCGTGCATAAGAAGGAAAAGAGTTCACCCAAGAGAGAACAATCAAAAATACTCTAGAACAGCCGTCCAATCTGTCCGGACGTCGCTTAGGACGTCCGGATGAACATACCCGTCCACCTACTGTAATCGTCCATTTCCTCATAGTTCCGTCCATTTTTTGGACTTTCATCCTTCACGGAAGTTGTTCCTAAGGCCCTCATTTACCTTATGGCTTTCACCATCGTTTGTGCATTTATATGCTCTGGATATCATCAAGAACAGCAAGGACCGTCTAGAATCCTGAAGGTTTTGAGCAAGGAGGAGTGAGGAGAAGAAGAGGGCATGGAGCAGCAAGCCAACTCTTGGGACAACAAGGACCTGCTGGCTTTCTTCATGAGAATCTCTCAACCTATCTTTGCTTTTATTTTGTTTAATTAATTCTTGAAACTATTGATGTATTATTCAAGCATGTGTGTGTATAAATTCTTATGGTCGGGGGCTAGGGTTGTGTGCTCTACCCCATGATGATGTTTTGATGAACTCTCTTAAATATGTTTGATGATTTCGTTTCTGGATATGTTCTTTGTGTAAATGCGGTTTTGTTTGATGCTTGTTTAGGAACCTAACTAATTCTTAAGCATGTGTTAGACTTAATTTATTAGGATTTTATGCTAGTTACATATTATCCTAGGTGTTTAACTTTGAGCATGATGAGTTTATGTCAATGGACTGAATTTGTTTGAATCTTGATTCTTGAAACTCTATGCCTAGGAAGTTTGTTTGAGACCCTAACAAGGCTTGGATAAATGGACTAGGAGTATTTGTGACCCTAATAAGACACAAAATAGGCCTAGAAGAATCCATCCTTTGAGCCATAACATGGCAAGGATAGGGGTTTGATCCTTAGTGAATTCATTGTTGCATGTTCTTGAGATTTGTCATACATTTGATTGGGATAGAGTGAACCCGAAACTCCAATTGTTTCCACCATTTGATCACACACACATCACAGATTTGTTGGGTTTGTCACCTCAGCAACACTTAAAAGCTATCATTCACAATCACTTGTGAACTTTACTTGTTTACCTAGATTAATGGTTACTGATTTGGTTACAAGTCACTCAAGGGTGACACAACTTTGAACACTACCTTCATGTTGCACATACTCCACTACACTTTGCATCCATCAATCTCTTGTCTCATCATTTTAGTGCTAAGGAACTTGGTTACCACATAATTACCAAGTGGATTTTGGGCCTTCAAATCCCTTGGGTACGATAACCCCCGGTCTTTAATCTATACTATCCCCTATCTTTGATGATACAAGACATGATTTCAACGCGAACTTCTCGTCTCGTCAATCACAGTGAGAAGAATAGATGGGGAAGAAAAGGAAAGAAAAACAGGGCAAAATAGTAAAATACGATATTTTGGCAGGGACAAAATCGTCATGACACTGCTCATAAGCTGCTCAAACCGACAAACCTTCCTTTAGTATATACTAGAAAGCAAGAATACTATTTCTACGAATAGTAGTCGGGTACGGGTTCGGGTACAATTATAATTTTCGGGTTCGGGTATGGATATGCAAAAATCGGCCCCGACCCGACCCGTTGCCATCCCTAATTGCACTGCACAGTCTATGCTCAAGAATCACAAAGATGGAACTCGTTTTTCTTCATCAATCCTTAGAAATCTCTCTGGAGCCAAAACAAATTTATTGGCAAACAACATGACTATCGATCTGCAACTCTTGTACTCGATTCTAGTGGAACAACACTGTGCATTCTTTAAAGCAAAAGAGTAAAGACTGAGTTACTGTAACATATTAATAAGCAGGTTTGGCCGACCCCGACCATTATTTTATGATAGATCGAGCAAAGCTGGTGCAGATTATATATATACACCTATATGGCTATATATATATATATCTCGATCTCACGTTTGCAAATTTTAATTTCTCATCTCTGCCCTTTCAATTATATTATTTCAAAGCTTTAATTTTTCTTGTCAAACTCATAAATTTAAGGATATTGGTGGTTTTCCTTGGTCACACAATTCATTGTTTGCCAGCTTAATTCGAGGCTAGTGTGATTTCATCTTTTCTAATTTACGCTTATTTGCTGAGCAAGAAAGTGATGTGAAGTGCACATAAGAGTCATAAGGTTTTTTGAACGCGCACGAAAAAACAGAGAAACCCAAAGGGCTCGAGCCATCTCCTCCCGGCCGTGAGCCTCCGACTTCCCGGTCGTTGTGCTCCAGTCGGGGAGGGTATGGCGACAACGGCAAAGAAGTGCAGATGGTGTGGAGGCCGGGAGTGGATTTGTCCATCATCCAGGGAGTTGAGTGTGGTGGTGCTGGAAGGAGGCTCACGGTTCGGATCCATTTTGGCTTTGCCGGCGTCCCAAGGTCTTGACGGAGCTGCTTTTTGGTGGCTGTCGTTCAATGGGGTGACGTTCGTATGGATCGATGTGGTGTTGACCGGTGTTGAGGCCTCGTGGCTCGGCGATGGTGGTAAGGGGGTAGCTGACAGCTCTAATCTCACTTATTGAAAAAAGTTCCCTTCCCTCATCGACCTCACCCATTTCTCTCTCTCCTCTCTTCTCCTCTCAATCCAGACTGCAGCTTCCATTTTTCTCTCGCTCCAAAATTGACAACCGTTGCCTTCATCTCCATCAAATCGATTTTAATTGTTGGGTAGTAGTTGTTGTCTATTTCTAAGTTGTGGGTCTTTTGAGGTTTTTTTGCTCCCAAAGAAACTAACTTTTTTTCTGTTATGTTAATGGGCTACTCAGTTTGGTGCTTTACTGATTGTGGAAACTATATACTTATCAAGGAATGCATTATAGGAATTTGGTGCAGCTAAAATATGGTCAATTTTGGTATTTTTGGACTCTGAGTACAATTTTACTGTAGTTCCCGATGTCTATCAATTCTGTGCAAGTGCTTTGTGTCTTTCTTCTATTTTAAGTCTTCAGTGAAGTCAACATTATATGTACAAGATAAAGTATAGTAGTGTATACTGTCCCTAGCCTCCTAGATGCAAATCACTGCTGTTTCATCATATTAGTTTGTTGGATGAAGAAGCAAAGTAATAATTTTGGAATTGATACCATTATAATTTCAATGTTAGATGGTTATTGCTATATCTGTTGTTGGGATATTAATTTTACTATTGGATTTTTGTTTTGTGGGGGTGAATCTAGCCCAAGCTCATAACAGCAAAAGAAAATTTTGGGAGAGAAATTTGTGTTTTTGAAAAGTCAGCTTCTTCTTCTTTGCAAAATGAAGAGTCGAATACTGGTGCGAAGCAATTTAACTTTTATGCCCCCTACCATTTGGTCAAACATTCAGCTTATAGCTTTGCATTCTTTAGAATATCTGTCAATATAAGCTCATTGAGATTGCCTAACAAAATTTTTCTTTTCGTCATATATTCTTTGGCAGAGGAGACAGATGACCTTTATGAGTTCACTGCAGAGGATTATTATCGAATAATGAATACCAAGAAGGAAGGTGAGTTTGATAGAAACCGCATTATCTGAAGTTTCAGGGAAAAAAGTAAAAGCTTTTCCTTACATAATTTTCTAGCAATTATATATGGTTTTGGAGATGATGAAGATAGTCAAAATTTTGAACCTCATAGGTCCTCTACATGGTTCTAAGGTGCTCATGTAGTTTACTTTGCAATGTATGATATGTACAAAAAAAAATGTATATAAGGTGTGGTAGTGTAGCCTTCCATTCAGTTTCTAGCAATAAAAAAAATTGAGATGTATTAAGTCAAATTTCAATAACTGTCAGAGACTCAGCGTATACTAATTCATCATTTATTACTACAACTCATTATGTAATAATGTTTTTTCAACATTTTCTTTTAAGATATAGTAGATCATTAATCAAATAAACATCTCCTAAAGTTTCATTTAAAATTTCCATATTTTTTCCCTAAATTTCCTTCATTTCTCTCCAACATTTACCGATATTGATATTTCCTCGATATTTTCGTCGAAATTTCCAATTTTTGGACCGTCGATATTTCCTCGATACTCGATATTTTCATCCTTGGTCTCAGCTAAACTATCAATCCTATAATCAAACCCTATTTTTCCCCCTTTGCAGATCAAAACGACGTCGTCAAAGGCAATTCAGTAATACATCAAAACGACGTCGTTTTACTTATTCAAAAACAAAAAAACTACCAGCCGACTGAACTCGTCTTCAACCTCTGTCCTCTGCCCCAGTTTGCCTCAGTTTGCCCTTTGACCATGCCTAACCAATCCTCTATACTCCTATGTTACCAAGAGAAATCGAGGGGGGTCAGTTGTTTAACCTCGCCCCCTGACTCATCCAAGGTTCGATCCCTAACACTTATAAATGTCTTTGTTGGTAGGTTGCTGAGTGCTAGAGTTTGGCGGGACCTATGCGAACGCTGGTGAAAGCATTAGCTTCCAAGAGAGCTTGGCTCAAAGCATCCCGACCGATGGATATCTACTGGTCCTTTCACCTACCACACAATGTGGTAATGTGGGATTTGGGACATTGCAGACTTGCAGGGTCTGTCTACTCTCACTACTGGTAAATAGTTTTGGACCCAGATGTTAGTTGGGCTCCTGCGGACACCGTTCATTTTTTGATAAGATTGCGGGAATAAATGATTTCTTTCTACATTGAGTTTTTGCAAAATTGATTTATAAATGTTTCTTTATAAAAAAAAAAATTTAAATCATGGAATTACACTGCCAAATGTATGTAAATAAGGATAACTTTGGACACATAGGTCCAAACTGGTCTGAACAAGGGTATTTTCCTTCAGAGTGTGTTGTGGTATGTTGTTTGGGTCTCAGTAGTTGGTGCAATCAGGTTTAGTTGGATACAAGCATACGGCTAGGCAGTTAGGGTTTGGTCTTACAGTAAAACGACTAAAACCTGTGAGATCCAGAATTTTTAAAGTTGGTCAAATTTTATTTTTGAAGTCACAATTAGAAAATAGACATCGTTACGAGTTCGTAGTAATTTTTGTGAAATTTTCCGGAGACCCGAGTTCTTTTTAATTATTGTTGGAAGTTTGAAATTATTTAAAATTAGGAAATTGAAGAGGTGTGACCTAGACCGTTGATTTTAGCACCATTCAATCTCAACCGTTAGTTTAAGTTGGTAGGTTCTTTATATTTTTTTAGCATATAAATCATTTTGGAAACTCCTAGACCTTTGGACTTTGGTGCGACAACTCCTCCTTCACCGTGTCACCTCTGATCACCACCTTCCTCCTTCGGCCACTTCACGACGTAAAAATGGTATTGGAAGCTTCGTCTCGCTATAGTGAGCAGGTTGGTGGCTGTAGCTAGTCAAATCGACGCTAGAAGAGAGAGAAATTCCGACTATGCCGATCGGATTTTCCGATTCCGGCCATGATGGTGGCTGAAATTGGTGTCTTTAGCTTCGTTTCAATGAGGGGAGCACGGCTGTGGTCTTAATTTCTCAAATTGATGAAGGGAGAGAGAGAATTGAATAAGAAAAGTTCATGGGTTTTCTGGTGGGTTTTCATATTTTTCGGTGATCAGGCCATCATCGGCGAAGTAATTGGTATCCATCTTCATTCTCTTGTCGATCTCTACATTCTGGTATACTTTGTTTTTGTTTTTGGTTAAGATTTGGAGAGTTGGAGTTTTGGGGTTTATGGCTTATACGGGTTTGCTGAAGTTAGTAATAGTTTGGGACAACTTTGGTTCTTTTCTAATATTGAATCAATCCCTTAAACTTATGCTTGTAAGGGCAACTCCAACCTTTGGGGTTCTTGGGTCTCAAAACCCTATTTTGAGATTTTTTTTGTCTTGTTGCATCTCCAACCCAACCCAATTATAAGTCTAGGGCCAAACAAATTGAGACTAGGACCAAATTTAGTCTCATTTCGGGTACTTTTCCAAGTCCAGTCTCATATATGAGACGCGGGACATACACGGGCCCAAGCCCAAGCAACTTGCAAAACTCAGCCAACACCTCACTCTCTCTATGCTATGAGCACTTGAGTAGTGCAGTCTCGCTACGAGATTAAAAATTGGGTTGAATGGTGCACAACGCGCTGGATGCGCAACTGATGTTGGCTTGGGCAGCCGAGAGCTATGGCCCACCACGTGCAAATGGGCTGCCTTCCGTTGCTTTGAATGCAACTGTTACAAGATCCAATGGTCATAATTTCTTGGTTTTGAAATGAACAGCCCTTATTAATTAATATATATTTATTAAAAAACTTAAAAAATTAATTATGTAGGCTGATCTAACGGATGAGAAAATGTGTATGGATTAATTCAATGGCTATAATTAATCACACAATTCTTTTACACAAAATTACTACGAAAATAAAGAAAAAAATTGCAGATTTTTTTTAAAATTATTATTATTATTTATTATTTAAAGACATTATTTGAAAACAAAGAAAAGTTGTTGGCAAGGAAGGGGTGGAGTGGGGGGAAGAGGGGGGGTAGGCCCGGCTGGGTGGGTAAGTGACAGAAGTTAGTTTGTCCTTTTGGTCAAGTGTGGAAACAGGAGTTGGAGAAGGGGTTCAAATGTTTTTGTTTTTGTTAAAACGCTTTTTGTTCATTTTGAAGTTTTGTAGGGTTTGAGAGAATTTGTCCCCCCTCTCTAAAAATGTTTTTCTGTTTAGTATGATGAAATTCGGGAAATTTATTTTGTTAATTTTAAGAAAAAAAGTTTTTGTTTAGGAATTTGAAGGAGTTCTTGAAGTGGAAAATTTCAAAGATTATTTTAGAGTTGGATTTCCTGAAATGCTTTTTGATTTAGTTATGAATTTTCAAAATTTGGGAATTTCAAAAGTTGTTTCTTTCGATTTGTTTCGTACTTTCCTTGTTCAACTTCTTTAGGTTCTCTTAAAAACTAGATCTTCGTTTGAAACCTCCTAATAAAAAAGCAAATTAAAATTGAGAAAGTATCACTCAAAATTTTATTAAAGATATAAGCCAATGAATTACATCAAAGTTACTTGACAAAAAATCGAATAAAAGAAAAAAAAGAAAGGGAATGGGTTTTTCTTCCTTTAAAGTCTCCCTACTTGTGTTCTTTCGTTCTTGTTCCGTTGGGTTCGTGGTCCACCTTGTGTACTTCGGGAATCTTTCCCAGTTTGATAAGAAAGTGATTGTTAGATCCTTTGAGGGCTCGCTGCGCCTCGGGCCCGCGGTTTTCGGTGCCCCCTCTCCCCTCTGCACTCTTCTGAGGAGAGTCTGGATCGTCGTCGATTTCCCTTGGTTTGGGGTTTCGCCGCCGGCCCATAGGGTCTCGGAATTTGTTTAGTTCTCGGCGTTCTTCGGGTTTTGAAGAGAGAGATAACCGAATCTTGGTCTTTTGTTTCTGGATAGTTCTTTCCAAATTAGAGACGGGGAGGAAAGAAGTTTTCTCTCAATCGTCGTGTTTCAAGAATTCCATTAGGGATTTGATGGGGGTGATTAAAATTTAGGATCGAGGAATATAGACGTCTTCTCAGGTCGGGGGGTTGACTTTCGAATGAATAGTCTGGGTCCTTCTCTTTAGGTCTCGGATTGTAGATATTCGATCTCATACGATGTGAGTTGGTTTGATCCGGTTTGCGATCGCTGTTGCTCGGGCTGTATATTTCGGTTTAGTGGTACTCAACTATGGATCTGGGTGAGTCCCTTGTTCGTGTTATTCTTCGAAAAACAAGAGAATTGAGGTAGTTTCGGAATTAATGTTCCCAAAAAAAATGGTTTCGGGTTTGAGGCACGAATTTATCTCTTTTAACTTGGGGTAGATCTGTCCCTTTTCAGGGTCAGATGAAGGGCGGTAAAAATCTAAGGATGATATTTTCCACGGGGCGGGAAATTTTCGAGTTCGTGCATTTTAGGTCTATCTTTGTTTGCCTTGAGGAATCGAGCTTGGTTGATTCGGGAGAAAATGGCTTTTGGGTTTTAGTGGATTTCAAAAGGAAAAATACCCAGCGTCTCCCGTCCTGCTTTAGGAAACTAAATCGAGGGAAGTCGAGAATTCGGAGGTGGAAGAAACCCAAATTCAGAAAGTGTTGTCAAATAGAGGTAAAGTCAAGGTCAAGAAGTCTTGGCCTCCGAAAATCGGATGAATTGGGGGTCCCAATTCTCCCTTTATCTACCATCTTCTACCCTTCCCTCTCCCTTTATATATAGCTTGTTTACCTCATTTAGGTTATTCCCATCTCTTCCCCCCCATTTTGAAATCCCAATTCTCTTCTTCCTTCTCTCCTAACCCTTTCTTCCTTGGTGCCTCGCCTTGGCGCGGTTTCCTTGTTTTCTCCTCCTTCCCCCTAAATCATTTTCCTTTCTTCCCAACTTTCTTCTCCTTCCTCTATATCCTTGCCATTTTCTCCATCAATCTAGCACTACATACTTGCTTTATAGACAAGATTGGGGAGGGGGATTGTACTGAGCGGTTTTGTTCCCTCACTTTCTCTTTATCTTTCTAGTTTATAGTTTGTTTATTGTGGGATTATTGATGTGTAATCTAGGTGTGTGATTAGTTGTTTAGGATTGGGGATGGGTTGTGGTATCATTTGTGATGTGATGATGGTTTTACTATGTATGGTGTTGAAGATGAATAAATATGTGTATTGTATTCTAATATGTATTGGATGTATATTTAAGGAATTAGTCACTCCTTGGAGGGGGTGTTGGCTTGGGGGTGGTTTTGGGCTGTGTGGAGTTGGGGGGGAGGGCGGTGGGGTGTTCTGTGGATATGTGTGTCTGTATGTGGCTTATTCTGTGTTTTTGCCTCCTTTCTTTCTCTCTCCCGGGGGTATATAGGTAGGAATTTGGATTCGTATATCGGGTGGGGTGTAAGAGAATTCATTTTTGTGTTGTTTTGTTTGATTTCGAATTGCTAGAGGAAATTATTTTGGAAGAGTTTTATCTCTTTTAGGATTGAGGACTATATGACAATTTCTCGTGTGTCTACTATTTATTTTTAAATTTTATTGAGTTACATTGGATCTCCGATTTGGTTAAAGGAGTATCGAGGAATTGTATCGATCACTTTGGGGGAGGTGAAAACAAGTTGATGAGTTTTCCTTCACCATGAGAGTTTGTGTTCATTTTTAAGTAAAGGTGAACACCTTAGCCACCAGGCTAAGTGGAGTTTCATGCCTTTTATCGATCGTTGGATCACATTCTTGGAGGAAGAAACCCGAGAAGTGTTGATTAGCATTTGTCCAAGAGAGGCCTAGGCAGAGTAGTGACTTTGGAGGCTGTTTTCTTTATATCAGGCCGTTGGAATCTATTGAAACAAGTTGGAGAAGCTTCTTCTATAAGTCTTCTATGCTCAATTTAAATTTCTTTCTGAATAGACCATTGGATTCGCTACAATATTAGTTTAAATCAGGAGTGCTCACTGAGTTTAACTTTCTGGAGGGTCACTTTGACCGGTTCTTCATTGCATGCCTGGAAGATGATTTCTGAGTTTCTAGTGGCCAAACTAAAGCTCTTTGAGTCTACTTTCCAATGCTATTAGAATCACTCAATTTGGATGCATATTCTTCGAGCTATGCCCAAATCCTTGGGAGAAGGTCGAATCTCGAAGCTGTGTTGCTGTTGTCCCCTGTTTTGAATGATCCCGATGCAATCACAGTTTGATGAGTGTTAATTCACTTTGGCACCCGAGGAGCAAACATTTGGAAGTCAGGGTCTTGTTCCCTGAGGTAGGTGTCTATTTGTGATTTCTCGGCTAGCTAAGGGAGTCTACAAAGGGGGTTTTTCTTATCTCTATCTTCCGATTGCTATATGTTTTGTGTATGTGTGCATTCGCCCGACTTCACTCTCATCCCTTATACCAATTTAATTTTCATTGCTTTTAAAACTACTCACAACATCGAGGACGATGTTGGTTTTAAGAGTGGGGGTGAGGTTGGGCAAAATTAAAGTTGTCTCACATTTTCGAACCACCAAAATCTTTCAATTTTTCAAAATTTTCATCGAACGGTCGACCCTTGGGTCGAACGGTCGAAGTGTGTCCAGAGGGAATGTCGACCGGTCGACCAGAGCATAAAGTTTAAAATGTTGAGAATTTTGAAACTTTGAAGTTTGTTTGATGAGTTTTTATTGTCCTTTTCAACCCCGATGATGAATTTGAGCCATTTAGGTTGTGAATTAAGTGGATAAAGAGCATGTGCTTAAACTTTATTGGATTGCCTTGTGATTAATTTATATAATTGATGTTTGCTTGACACTTTATGTGCACATTTGCCATATTGGTTGATCACTTGAAATTAGAGAAGCATATGTAGACGATGTATTGACTTGCATATACCCTTTATGGAGATATTTGAGCCAAATGGATATGTATGCATCATTTGTACATCATTGTTCTTCATGTATGTGCATTCCAATGGTTTACGAGACCTAGAACTTCCTCAAAGACCACTTGAGGCTATGTATTAATTTGTGATGATTTAGAGATGATAAAGGCACTAGTTAAGCACCATGGCCAAACTAACCTTCATCCCTTAAACACTAATCCATTAGGACTAACTCATTTGAGCCACATTCATCATTAGCTTTTTCCTTCATAACCCACATCACCCTAACCCATATTTTTACTTAAACAATAGCCTACCTTTGTTCCGAAATGTTAATGAGACAATGACTGTGACTTCTTGTTTCTTATGTTCTTGGGAAGTCTATGAGATTGTACAAAATGACAACTGTGGGGGTAGCTAGATAGAAAGAGTTAGAATTGTAAAGAAGAAAAGTAGTTGAGAAAATCAAAAGAAGTTGTGTACAAAAAAATAAAGTTAAAAAAGAAAGTCCCAAAGAAAAGAAAATACAAAATGGGAAATTGTTGTTGAGAAAAAGAAAGAGAAAAGGAGAAAGGAAGGAAGAAAGTCCAAAAAGAAGTTGTAGAAAAATAAAAGGTTGGAGGAGAATAAGGTCTAGGTTGTTGATTTCTAAAGCACACACGAAGGAAATGAGTTTCAAAGTCATTGAGTTGTTTTGTGATGCATTTGGAACATTTGATTCATCCATCCCTCCATTTCATGCTAACCCCTAACCTTTGGCTCCATTACAACCATGTGAAAGTCCTTTTGATTTAAAGCATTGTCAATTAATTAGCGGAGAGTTGGTCAATGAGCAAGCTTATGGGGACGTTACCTTTGGATATGTCCTTGAGAGTAAACACTTAACCCTAAACACAAGAGCGAAAATATTTAGTGAATCATGTGAGTTTAGCGGTTAAGCTTGTCAATATATGCTAATTTGATTGCTCTTGATTGATTATTTCATGGCTAGCACACACTACACCAAGCATGCATTGGATACATATCTTAATCACTTGGCAAAGCATAATGTTTATGTTGTGTGCTTGATTGAATAATGATGCGTAGCTTAGTGGGCTTGTTGAGGATATGGTTGGAAAGGCAAGTGGATTTGTGTTGATTGGATTGTTGATTCTATGTCTACTTGAGGACAATCAAAACTCAAGTGTGGGGGTGTGATTTGTATGTGATTTGCATACAAATTAGGCCTTTAATCATCATTATTATGCTAGTCTGATAGCCAATTGTGAATCTCTAATCCGTGTTTGCACACTTGTAGGTAAATCGAGCATCGGAATGATATTGGGAGCAAAAGGATGTGTATTGGAGGTTGTTGTGCATTTTCGGCAAAATGACGAAAAGTCAACCCGAGGACTGAAAGTCAACTCGTGGTCAACCCCGACTTTAGAGCGTCAACGAGCCAACATGAAGTCTCGGAAGTGAGTCGCAAGAGAATTCCAAAAGTTTGATCAAAAGTCAACTTTGGTAAACTCCGAGGGTCGTGGTCAAAGTCAAGAAGAAGTCAACCTTGTGACTCATCACCAAAGGATTCCAAAAATCAGCAAGGAGTATGCTAGATATGGTGAGGTCACCCCTAAACTATTCCTTCATTTTGTCACCTATAGGATTTTACGTCATTGCCCTTCATTAAACTTCCTGGCCCTTAGATCTTACCATAACCCATCATAGCCCTCTATTCTTTTCCCCTCTCTCCTATATAAGCCTAGCTTTTCTCATTTAGGTCTTTCTAAATCTTCATAGCAGCCCCCATTTTGGAAATCACCCAATTCTCTCATTCCTTCCTCTCCCAAACCCTTTCTTCACTTGGTGACCCATCCAGGGTCGACCGGTCGATCGACGGCTGCTGCCGAGTTGTCTAATTTCGCAGTGACATGATTTTGCAGCCAAATATATTTCGTAGGAAATATGAAACTGCTAAAATTGTGAGAATGTGGAGTATTGTCCCACATTGGAGAAAATGGACCTTTCAAGTGTGTTTATAAGGATTTGGGCCTCTCCAACCATTGCCAATTGGTTTTGGTTGTGAAGCCCATATTACTTCATCATGGTATCAAAGTTGCAGGTTCGCCCACGTGTGAAGCCAAGTGGCCACACGTGCTCACGTCACCCAATATATGTTGTCCACGTGTTTGGCTTGAAAATTCGCCACACGTGCGGAGGCGTGTGAGAATGTGGAGTATTGTCCCCACATTGGAGAAAATGGACCTTGCAAGTGTGTTTATAAGGATTTTGGCCTCTCCAACCATTGCCAATTGGTTTTGGTTGTGAAGTCCTTTAAGATTTGGGAAGGAAACATGTCTCCTTCGGCATGCCCAGCTTTTATTTTGATTCCTTAAATTTAGATTGTTGAAGGACATGTGGTATTCCGGGACTATAGAATAATTAATCACTCGCTCGTATCCTATGCTTACTTGCTCTCCAAGTTAAACCACCTCGTCTAGTGGATCACCTTATCAAGCGCACCACTTGTTCAAGTCACAAAAACTTTACTCGGGCATTTAGGGGCATAACATCATCGGAATTTGCAAAGTAAACTTCATGGGCATTGACTAGATTTACGCATCAACGGTGCCCAAGTTTCAGATTCACTCCCTAAAGTTTAAACCACGATATATGGAGATGAATATCACATTTTCTTACCTTTGAACTCTTATTCAAATTCTTCCAATCATGGTACTGACTTTTTTTCTTATACTCTTCCAGTGCTGGTGAGCAAGTTGACAGTACATCTTTGATTTGCCAATTCGCAATAGCCGTCTTCTATTACCTATCACAACTTTGGGAGGAAAAAAAAACAAAGACACTTCAATAATCATAATTCTCTCAGTCCAATTCATAACGAAGTGCAAATCGCAATATCTTTCCAACACTTGGTTACGCTATAATAACCTCACCTGGGAGTTGAACATTGTTTTGAGTAATAACAGTTGAGTAGTTAACCGAAAACAAATTGATTATGAAAAAAAAAACACTTGATTAGTGGTAAAGCATTTATTTCCAACAAAATATTAGTAGAGATCGTAAGTTCGACTCTCTTGTCCCCTGTTGATAAAAAGGAATAAATAAACAAACACCACTCCTACGTATTGTATTATTTCCTTAATTTAGCAAATGATTTTTAGTTTTTTACTAAAACCTCAATACTATTTGCTAGCACACACCAGAACTTTTCTACCATCTTTTAGTTTCATATATAGTGCTACCATAAGACACGATGGTGCAAGTAAATTACCCAAAACAAAAAAACCATATTATGTACAAGTCATATATATTTATTCACTCAAGTAAAGAATATATATATATATATATATATATATACTAAACCAAATATCACTACTAGAATTATGTTCTTAGACATCACCTCAAAGAAATCGGTTGGAATTGCACGTGATGTAATAATACTTTTTTAGTGGGTACAAAACTGATGTATGTGAATAACTTTAACATCGATCTTTAAAATGACCGGTGTCTAGAATTTCATTTCAACTTTGCGGGAACCCCAAAATTGGAAAAACAGGGAGCGCCAAGTTTCATTAAATGAAACGCCAAACCAATTATTGTTTCCCCCTCACTGTTCCCGCACTTAGTTTTTTTTTTTTCTCAGGTACTCAAACAGTCAAACTGATTCAGGCCCAGTTTGGTATTGCTTTTGGACCTGCTTTTGGGACCAAAAGCGCTTTTGCCATTTTTCTGAGCTGTTTGGTAAAACACCAAAACACAGCTTTTGCCCCGAATCGCTTCTCCAAACAGCTAAAATCAAGAAGCTACAATTTGTAGATTTTCGTTTCTGCTTCTGCGGGAATCGGCTGGGAGACGCGGAAGGTTTAATGAATTTTTAGTAACTACCCAACCTGCCCTCATCCTTTTCTAAAATTGACCGTGCTTCCCTCTGCAGATTTTCTTCAAACATTGATCCATTGCCAAAAACCCAATTCTAAAAACATTAGATCGATTGCCAAAAATTGAATCATGATTCCACGAAGTAATAGAGCATCAACGAACCGTGAGCTGCCGAGGTTCCTCTGAGGAGGAGATAGAAAATTGAGGGGAGAAAAGGGGATTGAAATGAAGCAGGCGACCCGCTGGTGGTGGCTGTGAGCCACCGGCCACGGTGGTGCCCGGAGGCTGCAAATCGATTTGAAATTGACGAACTCTCTCTCTCTTCAATGAAATTGACGAACCCAGAAGCATGTGGTACTTGTGTTCTGGTGTTGGCCTTGATATCGATGTAAGGATGAGATTCCGGTGATTGCAGAAGAGATGAAGGAGAGCCAAGCTCTCGTGTGTGAATTATCCGGGTTTGCTTAATTGATAGAAGAGGGAGAGAGACAGTTTTCTCGGGTTTGCTTAATTGAAAGAAGAGAGAGAGTTGATAAGTGGTGGGTCGGTGGGAGTGAAAGTAGGGAGAGAGTTTTTTATTTGTTGGTAAAAAAAGGGAGAGAGAATTTACCCATAAAGAAGAAGAAAAAAAATATTTGAGGAAGTATTCAAATATATATTGGTGAGATAATAATAGTTGGAATTATCATTGGTGAGATAATAATAGTTGGAATTATCATTGGTGAACAACATATATATATATAAATTGCAATTTCATTCCTATGCATATTTATTGCATTCAAACAATGAATGAATCATGAATTCATAATTTTCTTACAAGTAAATTATATGAGAAAAATTTCAATTTAACTTGGTTACACATAAATAAAACTTAAATATTATATTTATATGCATGTTTAGTATTCATGTCTATTTTGGTAATTATACACAGTCAAAACACTTTTCATGGATAGTTTACCAAACACCCTAAAACTGATTTTGGTACTCACAGCACTTTTAAAAATCAGTTTACCAAACACCCAGCTGATTCTGCCCACAGCAATTTCAAAAGCAATTCTTCCCACAACACAGTAATACCAAACTGGGCCTTAGCTTAATGGAAAGTTTACGATCATCTTATGAAGTTATGAGTTGATCACCTTAATGACTTTTGTTTACTTGAGAGTTTAGAAGTCAGACTGCTCTGAGAGCTTTATGATTGAAATTTAGAATGAGGAACTAGGTTCGTGACTCTGTAATTATTCCTCAGGAGTATTAATTATCATGCTAATGGAAATATTCGCTGTGGAATTTTAAAAATAAAATGGACATGCGCTTTGCATTAATTGATTGGAGAGCCATAAATAGACTGTTGATTTTCTTTTTCCTGAAATAGATCCTAAATGATCATTTCTAATTAGTGAAATTATTTATGTTATTAGTTTTCTCTTTTAAGCACATACTCTGTGTTAAATCTTAGGCTTTGTATAAATTATTATAATAAACACTTTCTTTTGAGTTTGAAGTGATCAATATCTTTTCATTTGGGTGAATGTTTCAATATTCTGAGCATGAAAGAACATGATCCTTGAAATCGTACTAAAGAGGAGGAGAATTTAATCTTATTTATCTTTTTTGTTTTTCATTAAATGGTCGTGTTTATTGATTTTGTATGCGATATACTGAATTCATAAGTATTTTTCCTGTTCAGTTGTTTAATTCTGTTGTTTTTTGCTTATGTAGGGGAGGCTGGGAATTGTTATTGAAAAGGTAAAGGGCTGCTGTGTTTTGGTGAGTAATTGGTAGGGGAGTTTATATTCTTATTTTGTTGATTCAGTTATTGAGTAATATGTTTGATAACATTTCAGGTGTCAAACTCAGTGATACCTCAAAGAATTTAGCTAAGGGATTTGTTACGGGAGATTTTTTTGTTAAGGTGATGTAGTTTTTTTAAATTAGTTTGCAATCTTTTATTGTATTGGTAGTAGCTATTTAGTTTTTATTGGTTTGCAAACTTTTATTAAGTGGCAGCAGTTGTTTAGTTTCCAATTTTTGGTTTGTTGTTGTGCTACTCTGATCTTAAATTCATTGTTATTAAGTGAATACTGTGTACATAAAGCTTCCACTGAGTATTTGAATTTGAACTCAGTGTTATTTACATAGTAAAGATTAAGAATTTGAAGCAATCTGTATCTGTGCTGCTATTGGATTGACTTACTGCATTTGCAAGATCAAAATGACATGGGTTTTTGAAGCAAGTTGGAGTTAACTAATTTTCGATGGTGATTTCAGGTTGCAAAAGGGTTTTTGGAGCAAATTAGAGTTGTGGAAGTATTTGCCAAGGTAAATGCCTACATGAACTCATTGTTTCACACTTTCACTGGAGTTTATGTTAATGCCTGTGAAAGTAGTCTTCATTTTGCATGGCTGAAAAATCATTATCTTAATGCCTACTCAAAAATTTCATTTAACTACTGAACTTTAAACTAAGGTTTGCAAGCAGAACAGGTTAGTTCTGGAGCCTCAGCTTATGGCCGTTATTTTTTTTATCATACAACCCCTTTTCTGGGTTTGTATTCTCTTTTTTGTCCTGTATTCTCAATTAAGTAATAATGGAATAGTAGATTAAACTAATGCATTTCTAAACAAAGAACAAAAAGAGCATGATATGTATATCTGCTTGAAAATAGTGAGGGGTATTATTGCAGTACTTAGTTGTTAATGCTGTAATCAATTTAATACAGTTCTAATATTTCAATGATAAGTAACCATGAACTTATGACCTTAAATTCGAAACATAAGAAATTAAGGATTCAGTGTGCTGATCAATTCTGTTTTTGATTGTAGGAATTTAAGAGCTTGAGATCTCTATCAAACAAGAGGAGTTGTCAGGAGTACTACTGTGGTCTTCTGGGTCTTGCTGGTAAGTATTTATGTTTGTGTTTTCTGTTCTTATGCTAATGAGGTTGAAAGAATTAGTTGAATTGCACTGGTTTACAAATTGAAGCAGGTAGAATTACTAAATTTATTTTACATTGTAATGTTAGGTTTGCTGGGAATATCGCATCTGGGAGCTCTTCTCCAGAGGTAAAGCTGAATTGTTGGTTTCATTTGATGTAAGAAGATTGTATCCTCTGGACTTTATAACTATGCATATGGTCTGCATTACTTTGTACTTATTTCACAAAATGTTTTATTCTTATTTTATAACTATGCATGTGCCTTCAATGTTGCAGTTCATACTTATTGCCACTGCATGCTCGGAGAACTATTCTACAGGGCTGCTGTTCAGGTATGCTATTGTTGTTCTCTTTTATGATCTTGAAAGTTTGTTGTTATCATATAGTACACCCACAAATACACACAGTATATATGAATATGCATAATATATCTATATATATATAATATACATATATATGTATTTATATATACAACTTGGAAACCAAACTAATAGAGATTAAGAACTTAAGTACTTAATCTAGCTTTCCTGGAATATCCATCTTTTGGTTGCTTTTATTTAATCTCATTTCGTTAGTTTCACCTATTGTTTTTAAATTGTAGCTGCATGGTGATTGTAACTGCATAGTCAAAATTTTCTTAGCACAATAAAGTTAGAGAAGTTTTGACTTCTATCATCATTTATCATTATATCATTAGCAATAGAGTTATAACTATGCCTACGGTTTGAACCCTTAATGAAAGAAAACAGCAGACTGCCAAAACTAATCGCAAAAATTAAACTTCAAAGCTAAGCACTAATCTTCACACTAGATACTGATCTGGATTTAATTGAAAATCCTAGATACAAAATCCAAAATGCATAAAAGAGCAGTTTTACACCTTTGCTATGTAATAAATCCTCTGTCCTATGTCTTGGGTTTTTAGTGATTACTAATTATGCTTTCATTTGGCTTTAGGATAAAAATTGAACTCATGAACAAAAAGGGTTTTCTTGCAGCCTTCTGTGTTTTAACCTTAGTATATAGTGAAATGGTCTTCGTAGCAAGTTGGGGTTGATTGATTTTTCATACTGATTTCAGGTTGCCGAAGGGTTTTCGGATCAAATTCAGGTTGTGGAAATATTTGCAGAGGTAAATGTTTGCATGAACTCATGATTTGACTGGAGTTAATGTTATTGCGAGTGAAAGTAATCTTCATCTTGCAGCTGCATGACCGGAGAGAGTTATTACTTGGTTTTTGTTGGTAGTTTCAGGCTGTAAAAGCATTTGGTGTAGCTTTAAGTTCTGGATAGATTTACAGAGGTAAGTGGCCACATGTGATGAAACAAAATGTTAGATTGTGTACTTGCCATTGTGTTACATATGTGATTTATGGGGTACAATGAATTAAGATTGTTTAGAGGTTTGATTTTAACATCTGTGTGTAAGTAGATTGTTTAAATAACCTTTGTGTAGTTTGTTCTCGATTAGATCCTTAGTGTACTGATTTTCAACAGAGAGAGTTAGCTAAAAGCTATTGGTTGGCATGATATAAGTAAAACCTATTTCTTCTGTGACTTTCAATGGAGATCAAGTTTGATGTCATCTTGAGATATCATATGCATCATTTAAAAATCTGTGGGACTAAAAATTAACTGCATCACTGGGTATGGTGAAAGAACATGATCTTTGAAATCGTGCTAAAGACGAGAAGAATTTAATCTTATTTATCTTTTTTGTTTTTCATTAAGTGGTTGTGTTTTTGATTTTGTATGCGAGATACTGAATTCATGAGTATGTTTCCTGTTCTTTTTTTTTATTATGTTGTTTTTTGCTTTTGTAGAGGAGGCTAGCAATTGTTATTGAAAAGGTAAAGAGTTCTGGTTTTTTGGTGAGTAATCTGTTGGGGAGTTTACATTTTTATTTGTTGATTCAGTTATTGATTAATATGTTTGATAACATTTCAGGTGCCAAACTTAGTGATACCTCAAAGAATTAAGGAAAGGAGTTTGTTATAGGAGGTTTTGTTGTTAAGGTGATGTAGTGTTTTTTAAAATTGGTTTGTAATCTTTTATTTAACTGGCAGCAGTTCTTTAGCTTTTGTTCGTTTGCAAACTTTATTAAGTGGCATTAGTTCTTTAGTTTCCAATTTTTGGTTTGTTGTTGTGCTGCTCTGATCTTGAATTCATGGTTATTAAGTGAATACTGTGTACATGAAACTCCCATTGAATATTTGAATTTGAACTGAATGTCATTTAGACTATAAGGATTAAGTGTTTGAAGCAATCTGTATTTGTGCTGCTAGCAAATGGATTGACCACTGAAAAATGTCATTTAGGTGCAGAAGTTTAAATTAGGATTTGCAAGCAGAATAGCTTAGTTCTGGAGCCTCAGGTTATAGCTGGTATTTTTTTATCATACAACTTTTATGTATTATACTGTGGTGTAAAAGGTACTCCGGATCAGACTCCAGTTCATACAGAAGCTACAAGTAGAATAGATATTTTTGAAAAATTGGAGCACTAATGTAACATAATGTACTGCTATTTTTTTAAACTTTTGTGCATAATGATGCAACTTTTGTGCCCAAGTGTAATCATATGCACACCGTCATCTGTTCCCTCTATTATAACTGCTTCTTTGTACAATAAAACTACCTTTTTTAAAAACTTTTTTTTATCATTCTTCGGTCATAATTTTCAAACCTGATGAAACTATTTGACTAAAGAGATCCTCAACCGCGGCTAGGCGCGGGCTCTCTTTCTAGTATATACTAGAGGAAGGTTTGCCGGTTTGAGCAGCTTATGAGCAGTGTCATGACAATTTTGTCCCTGCCAAAATATCATATTTTACTGTTTTGCCCTGTTTTTCTTTCCTTTTCTTCCCCGTCTATTCTTCTCACTGTGATTGTCGTCGTCGGCAACCTAACTCATCCCCAACCTATAATCGATTACACCAGCTTCTTGCCCTTCCTGCATCAATCTACGGTCGTCGGTCTTCTCTCCTCTGCACGGTAATCTTGCTAACCTCATGCTTCTTTTCTTTTCTTCTTTTCTTAACTTTTTTTCTTCTCCGTCTTTTCTTCTTACTATGATTTTGCTTCAGATCTCATTTTCATCAGAAACACAGAGTCCAACACAATCCGGTTGAAGTCATCCAAATTTTCAATCTTGGATTGAGTCTGATCGGAACCCGAGTAAGTTCTCCGAATTCTCAATTTGGCTTTTTTTGGTTTTTTTTCAATTCCATAATCTCCACGATTAAGGTTTCATTATTCTTGAGAATTTCTGTACGGGTTAACATGATCGAAAATTTACTGTTTTCTTCTATTGATTTGAGGTTCTCTTGCTGTGCAGACACTGAAGAGAGAGATCAATCTCGAACCTGTGCTCTTCGAATTCGTGATTCCTGACACCAATTCTGATTTCAGTCCTGGTCCAGACCTTTTCAATTACCAGGTACTTGATATTCCGGACTTACCAATTAATATTCGGATTTCAATTGAAAAAACCCGATTTCCCTGAGTTTCATATTGTGAAATTGTATGAAAGGACCCTTAAGAATTATTATTTAAAGTTAACGATAGAAATACTCCATCCCCGATTTGCCAAACTACTTTCTTCTTCTTTCTCGAGCAGCCAAGTTCATCTCTGTGAAAAGGGTCCAAAAGAATGGAAGATAAGGACGCGAATGCATCCTCAACAGAACCTAAGACGATGCAAGAGCTGGCGATAGAAGGGCAGAAGCATCTGGAAGAGACGATAGAGTCAGCTTTCCAGATCCTCTCCTCCATGAACGACGAGCTCTGCAATCCCCTACTGTGGTCCACCAGTCCTCTCTCAACAGTTACTGCAAACGGACATTCTTCCCACTCGAATGGCGTCGCCCATAGTGATTCGTCTTCTTCTGAAAACACTAGTACCCAACCTCACGGAGACCCAAGCGGTGCCGGTGGTCCTGGTGCTGGAGGAGCTCTTGAGGAGGCTCGGATGCGGTATAAGAACTCCGTGGCGTCACTCCGGAATGTTCTGGCCGCAATTCCCAATTCTCAGAAGGTGAAATGCAAACACCATTTTATTTAATTTGGTGAATTTACCTTGATTCGTTGCTACCATCGTAAATCCAATACATATGGGTTTGCAATTTTGAGGTAAAAATTGCAATTTCTGTTCTGGTTATGTTTTTCTATATTGGATATTTTCATATATGGATTCACTGTAATAAAACTGTATGTCCAAGGTTTTTTTTCATGTATAATTTCTTTTAAAATGCCAGTCATCTAGTACAGTGGGACTTCTGTAAGTTCTTAGTTATGTGATTGAGGATCAAACATAGGGGATACACAATTTTGTGGGAGGATGTATAAAGCTACTCTCATTGCCCAATAGAGTGATTAATAGGTTATTGATTCAATCACTCTAACTTTATGAAATAGATTTATGTATAACAAATGGTACAAGTGGGAGGGCTTTAGCCAGTTGAATGGAAATGTTTGCTCCATCTACTTCGAAATTTGTAACCTGCAAATACGAAGTGTTTTTTTGTTTTCGGGGTCTTTCCTTGGGTGTATTGTTCATGACTTCATGTGCATGTATATGTATGTGCAACTAATTGCAACAGTTTTATTTCTAGAAACCATATGGTAATCTAATATAGGGAGCTGTTTGTATTGAAACAGGCAACATCTGAAATTGGTTCAAACTCACCTGCAGATGAAACTGAAATTGAGAAGTTAGATGAGCGAGCCTCCAATTTGAGAAAGGTAGTTAACCAATTTTACTACATCTATCATTCTAGAAATGCATATTTGCATCGGGATGGGTTGCGTTTTATTTGGAGGGTGTGAACAATTGCCTTGTTCTGAAACAATATGATGACCTCCATAACTTTTTTCTGAAATAATTAGCCTTCCTAGAGCTCATTCCTTTAATGATACTGAATTTATGTTTGGGACCTTGTTAATGTCTGAAGAAGAGCCATACTTTTCCTGTTCTAATATTTTTGAAAAAATAATTCGTTGACCTTACTTTTTATGTAGGAGCTTGTGAGCAAAAATGCATATATCAAGGTTCTTATAGATCAGCTCCGAGATCTTGTCACCGACATATCAAGCTGGCAAAGTCCTTGTTCTGTGTGACTTCAAAATGGTCTCAAAAGCACAGTGGCTTAGGATGGATGCTGAAAGTTTCTGGAGAATGTGATTAAGGTTTTTTTAATAGAGTTTGACAATCAGTGAAGCTTTAGAACTTTTGTATGGGGTGATTATATTTCACTGTGGAAAACTTCATGAGGAGAAATCTAGAGATACAGTAGATGAGATTTATTAGTCGTGATACATTTGATATTTAAGATTTGAGATTAGCTTGATTCTCCTATTGTCATGTATTATTGTATTAGATGTATCATGTATGAAATGGGTCATGCTATTTAAGCATTAATGAGAATTGGGCCAGTTTTGTTTTCTTGAGAAATAAAGGAACACGCCCGGCACTAGTTCGTCTATCTTTAAGCGCAAAGCAAGGTGGTTCAATCTGTAAATCTTAATTGCTTCGTCTTTATTTCTCATATTTTTTGCTCGTAAAAGTTAAAACTCAACTTGTGGTATGCGGAAGCTGGTGGACCCAAAGCAAGCAACCCTTTCAAGTAAGGGATAAAGTAGCAGAGCACACATCGTTCTTTTGTATGGTATAAAAGAGTAGAGTACAGGACGACACAAATTAGAAACACACCAGACCGGAAAGAAAGAGCAAAAACCCGAATCCTAATGGCGACTCCGGTGAAAGTGTACGGACCACCCATCTCCACTGCCGTGTCAAGAGTGTTGGCCTGTCTCCATGAGAAAGAGGTTCCCTATCAGCTCATTCCGGTCAACATGTCCAAAGGCGAGCACAAGATGCCTGAATACCTCAAGATCCAGGTACGTACCTCTCTTACTCCTACATTTACAGTGAAAGACGACTGTTGAATTCTCAGTATGGTTGCTCCTTTTTGACTGTGACAGCCATTTGGACAAGTGCCAGCTTTTGAAGACGAGGACATCTCCCTCTTCGGTATGTCATCCTATCAATTTGGCAATTTCCTTGCATCCTCTTTCACAGAAAACAAAAAGAAAAAAAAAAAGAATCGTAGTTTCAGTTATTTACTAGCTCATTCCCTACAATAAAGACATAATAGGTTTAGTAGGGGGCTAATTGTATTTTGTTATGTGTTTTGTATTTTCAGAATCCAGGTCCATATGCCGATACATGTGTGAGAAGTATGCAAAGCAGGGAAACAAGGACTTGTATGGGGATGGGGACAGCCCATTGGTGAAAGCCTCCATAGATCAGTGGCTAGCTAGAAGCTGAAGGGCAAAGCTTCAGCCCTCCAAGCTCGGTTCTGGTGTTTCAGCTTGCATTCGCACCGAGAATGAAGCTGAAGCAAGACCAGGTGGCGATCAGGCAGAATGAAGAGAAGCTGAAGAAGGTGCTGGACGTGTACGAACAGAGGCTGGGTGAGAGCCAGTTCTTGGCGGGTAATGAATTCACTCTGGCTGACCTCTCTCACTTGCCCAACACACACTACCTGGTGAATGCCACCGATATGCATATGGGAGAGCTGTTCACTTCTAGAGAGAATGTGGGCAGGTGGTGGTCTGAGATATCGAGCCGAGACTCGTGGAGAAGGTGGTTGGGATGCAAGGGGCGACTGCTTGACTTGAGAATCCTTAACTCTAATTGCTCGAGTGAATCTGCTTTGCTCTTTTCTTTTTTCAATGTTGGTCTGTGCTATGCTTAACTTGAACTTGAAGGCTTGAATAATTAATGTTCTTCAACTGGAAACCTTCTTACATTTTGCGAGAGTTGCTCTGACTTTCTTAATTATTTAAGAACTATCTGTACTGGATTATCTAAATCAATAAATCATTGAAATCCAACTGAAAGAGGAAATGGCTTTTGCCCTCCCAAAAATATGTGGAGACATTGCTCCCCTGTTTTCACAGGACAATATGAGTTCTTGCTAACAATGTATTTGATCTATTCGAGAAAGATATTATTATTTGTTCTGCTTACATTGTCTTAATTGAATTTTTTTTTTCTTCCTTTTGATTCCTAAACCCTTCGAAAAATTTTATTCACACATGACTAAATACTAGATACACACCCCGTTATTAATACACCACCTATTAACTTCATTGAAACATAATTTATTAGATACACAACCCCAAACTTCATAAACTACCCTAATTTTAAATACACAACATATTTACTAAATACACATCTCAAATTTTTTTTTTCTAAATACACAGACAACGTCTGTTTCAAAAAAAAAACAAACAACATTGAGAATAACACAATCGCATCAGCCCGAGTATACTCGAAGAAGACTCAACATTATGCTAGTTAAGATGCAAACAACTTATTTACTAAACTCAACAACTCATTAACTCAAGACAGGAGTTTCAATGAGCTTTGGGTTTAATGTATAGAGAATGTTAAGCTCTAGTTTAACGTAAACCCTAGTGGATGGCAAAATGACCTGCGGGTTCGGGTATCCGACCCGACCCAACCCTATTGGGTCGGTTTTTGAAGGAAAAAAACAGGCTTCAGAAACGGGTTCTGGTCGGGTACGGTTAAGTTGTTACCGAACCCGCACCCAAACCCGACCCGACTAATTTATTAATAATAAATTTAAGTTTAAAACTTATTTAATTTTTTAATACTAATTTTAATATCCTTTATTAATGGGATATTAAAATGAAAAAAAAAACCTCTTGTAAACCTCTAAAAGAGATTTTAAAGAAAATATTGAATTTTAAGTGGACGAGTAAGCTTTTTTATAAGAGAGGAATACTCACTCTTTCTTACACATTTCCAATGTGGGATTCTAGCTAGTATACATTTTCTTACCTAAAGCGTATCATCCAACCATTTTGGAGAGCACGAGAAAGTTGCATCCCAATGAGATCGTGGTCGGCTATCACCATGGTGAGATAGCTTGGGTGTTGAGGTATATAATGCATGTCATACCTACAACCCACCATGATCGATGAGTCATTTTTCCTAGTGTTACTTATACTTGGTGACATGGTGATATATGAGGTATGTATCTCATTTATTTATGTGGTGAAGAGTCTCTTATGGATGTAGAGTTTTATGTCGTTTAGATATCGTATGAACATATAGATGATATAGTTTAAGACCGACATTGTAGTACTATGAAGATTAGAATGCCCAAAACTACCTTGGTGAGTTGATCGATAAGTTACGGTTGCTAACACTAAGTAGTGTGATAAGAGATGGATTGATGATAGTGTGAGATACGTGAGTGAATATATGTAAGGCGAGTGTAGCGAGTATTTTTCTTCCTATTATTTTCGAGTTTGATTAGAAGAAGTTGAGGAGAAAATAGAGAAAATGGAATAAAACTACCAACAATCATATTAATATTTCGTACAAATTATCCACAACACAAAAATAAGATGATACATTGATCAAAAGATAAAACCCCTTTATTCTTGATGTCTTGATGTCTTGTAGGAGTCTCTAATTAAATTCTTGAAGTAACATTGAAGAAATGAGAGGATGGATGAAGAGTGATTGAGAAGAAGAAAGAGAGAAGAGAAGAAAAGAGAGAAAGAAGAAGTCAACATCATTTATATAATCATTTTTCTTCACAAAAAGTAAATAAAATTATGTAAAATTATGAACAAATCACATTGTCCAACACCCGAGCTATCTCTTTATGGTGGAGGCTGGCCAAAATCTTATCGGGAGCTAGTCCTCTCATACTCTCCAAAATGATTGAAAGATAAGCTTTAAGTTATGTAATATGTACAAGGATCCCACATTGGAAATGTGGAAAGAAGAGGGGGTCTTCTCACTTATAAAATGGACACATCTCCCCCTTTAAAAACATATATCACTCTAATAGAGGTTTACATCATATGTAGTCCTCTATTTTTATTTTAATATCTTAAAAAAAAAATAAAAATAAGTATTAAAAATTATTATTTACAAATAATTATCATTATTTGTAATTTTTTTTTTCGGGTTGGCAGGTCGGGTTTATTAATAAAGAAATTGCATCAAAACTAAAATATGTTGTTTTCTCATTTGGTAATAAATTTATTGCGTAATCATTTATGTCTCGAACAGTTGAATTGCGCGGCGCAATAATAGCACGTCCTCTTAAGTAATCGATATTATTGTAAGTACAATCAAAATTAGGATAAGTAGAATAAAAAATTGCCTTTATAGGATATGTATAAGAACCGATTAGTAGATGTTCTGGAATTTCAATCCAAGATATATCTTTATCACCTGTATCTATAATTGACTGTTCACGGCCTTCGCCAATTCGCAGTATCCAATTTGCAAAATGTGAAATGTCATTTTTTTCAATTTCAGTTAAGCCAGTTCTTGATAATCTCATATTTTCTGTTAAGTTGAATACTTTGAATAATGGCCAAAGGTATGAACTATTTAAGGAAACTTTCACAACTTCTTCTTTATTTCCTCCTGGAACAACTGGTAAAATTTGTCTAAAATCTCCACCTAATAGAATTGATATTCCACCAAATGGTTTTTCAATTTATGTGTCATCAGATTTGAAAAGAACATCATGAAGAGATTTATCTAATGATTCAAAACAATATTTATTACACATCGGTGCTTCATCCCAAATAATTAAATCTGTTTTTTCAAAAGTTTTGCAAGATGGGTTCCTTTTTTAATTGGACATATTGTATGTTCATATACAGTAATAGGGATTTTAAATCGTGAATGCGTTGTTCTGCCATTTGGCAGTAATAATGATGCAATACCAAATGAAGCAACAGCCAAAACAATTTTTCGTTCAGATCGTAATTTGCTAATTATTGTATGCTATAAAAATGTTTTTCCAGTTCCTCCACTACCATGAACAAAAAAAGTTGCAGATTTTTTCTCTTCAATCGCTTTAGTGACATGCTCATATACATTTCTTTGGCAAGTATTCAACTGAATTACAAAATTTGCATGTTGATGTTTTAATACTTGCAAATCATAGTTAAGTTCTTCTCTCAATAATCTATTATCAAGCATTGATATTTGACTTACTTCTGGCATTGGTAATTGAAAATGTTTTAACGAACTTGATGACATATTGAATATTTTTTCTAATTCAAATAATAAATTATTCTTTAATTCTGGTTCAGATATGTTTAAATCAGGAGCTCTCAATTTTTTGCGAGTTTTGTGTATGATATCTTCACACATGCTCAACCAATGTGTATCAAATAACTTATGTGGATTTGTAACATCACAAAATATAAGAATCATAACAAATAATTGGCTCATTTCCGAAGCAGTTGCAACAAACGATGAATTTGTTAATGCATCAATCCATTCTTTATTGTCACCCAATAAACCTAAAGCTTGGAGTGCTTCTTGATAAGTAGGATATGTAATACCATTAATAGTTTTATTGAATTAAAAGAACGACAACCGTTTTGAACATTTAATAGCATTCGCAAGAAATATAACTCGCCTGTAAGTGGATGCACATAAGCTATTCTACCAATAGTTTTATATTGTTTTCTCGGTGTCCATAATTTACCTTTTTTATTCCACACAAACTTAGTCGGAAATTCAGTATAAGTTAATTCATTTGCATTATCAAATGTCTCATTTGCTACAAACCAAGTTGTCAACATTGTAGGATCATTTACTCGAAATCTTAAAACAGATTCAACAGAATCACTTTCATTAAATACAATGTTTTGTTGCGAAGGCAAATGAACAGTTAAATATTGAACTGCTGGAAATCTTGAATGAATTGAATATTCAAATAGTCGCCATACAGCTTCATGCATTTCATCCTTTAATTTTTCATGTATTGCAACTCGAGCTCTATCTATACCTTTATTGTTATACTTAAACAAATATTTAATTGACATAGATTGAGAACATGATTCAACATTAATATGAGCATTGTATCTTAATAATAACTTAGAATTATAAGGTACTACAAATTAATTTCCAATTTTAACACCATTTTTTATGACAAATTTTGTATCGCCATCACGTCGTCTATAAATAGGTGCCCTTAATTCCCTCAAATGTGGTCGTACTACTATAAGGTTTGGGAAAAAATTTAGAACATTTTCCTTCTCGCATGCAGGGAGATTTTAAATTTATATTTCCACAAGGTACATGAATCATGCATTGACTAACAATATTAAAAAGATCTGAATCAATATTTTTATCTGGCAATTCAGCTGAAATAATAGAATCTATATCATTTGGCATATAACATTTGTATGCTTTTTCCAACCAAAATAGCATATGAGCATTTAAACGATCTTCTTCGACAGTAGCAAAAATGTCTACTAAATATTGCTGAAATAATCTTCCTCCTTTTAATAAAGTATCAGGATTTCTATCTCTATCATGAATTTGGTATGCCACAAATGTCACGCCCAAAACCCGAGACCAATATTATATTGAAATATGGTGCCCGAATTTACGACGCGAATGAAATCATTTAAATCCTTGCATGAAAACATCAAATGAAACAAATGTCTGAATAATTCTTTTATTAAAACATTATTATCTTACGTACAATATCAGAGTTTAATGAAATAAAATACATAATAGAAAATATATTTGTTGATATGTTCATCCCGTTTTTCCCCCAAGCATCATAACCTGAAAACAAGAAGGTGTAGCATCATGAGCAACACAGGCCCAATAAGTACAGCTTACATTCTTATATTATTATATCTTATAAGACATCAAAATCGAACAACCAATCAAAAATGTATTCAGAACATTTATGTTGCTTCATACCAATTGTAGTGATTATAATTCACATATATCAAGAACGTTTTTAACCTAAATAATTCAGTCTCAAATGTAATTGACTAACACATTGCAGCATTGATATAACCTAAAATCATATATGTTCGATCGACACATCATAACATCAATATATCACAAGTAGATATTAATTATCTCAAACAACATATGCACCTTAGCATATCACAAATAAATATTGATTATTTCCAAATAATAAATGCAACTTAGCATATTACCCAAATTAAGTACGGATATTGATTATACATATTCCAAATAATATATGTACATAATATCACAAATAGATATTGATTATCTATAAACAATGTATGCTCAACATCATAACCAAATCACATATACATATTCCACAATTAAACATGTATTTTTCTCTTCTCAATGAATATTTTGGATTTAACTGGTAGTAACAATTTATAAACCCCCAAAAATTTGCAAGTCAAGGTCCAAAATACCAAGCATGGGTAAAATCTGCGTACTAGGGTCCCCTTAACCCAAATTAAGTACGGATAAGCCGCAGCATACCAAGGACAATGCCAAGGCATGTACACTCAAGGTCGACAACTCTTCCTATGAGTATAATAGTGCACTATCTGAAGGGACATGAGCCCACAGCTTAACTCTCTCACAACAAACCCTACCAGTAACTCACGTAAGCGCGGAGGTTGTACCATCCACCCGGCTTCACAACTTTTTTAACATAATTATGTTCACAAATATAGTTTCCAATTAAGACAAACTATAGCTTACAATCTATATGAAAAATAAACACAAATATAGATCAAAATCTATATATCAAATAACCATAGTCATATGTAAAACAATATATACATATGTATATAAATCATGAGTAATTGCACTCATATAATAAACAAGATCAAAATCTATATGAGCGTAAATATATATTACGACCTATATATCCAATAAGCATAAACATATGTAATTCAAGATATACTTATGTAAAACACAAGTAATTTAACAAGAACATAATTTATATAAAATAATATTTATAAACATATGTAGAACAATATGTACATAAATGTAAAACATAAGTAATTAAACTTATGTAACAACAAGATTACTAACAACAAAATATAGTAGCATGAATAGGTAGAAAATAAAGAACAAACATTAAATAAATTAGTTATTATAAAGGAAATCAGGTTATTATAAATATTTTCAGTTCTTAAGTCCAAAACCATAGAAGTCCATCAATGATTCTCCGATTAAAATCATCAACTTCAAACTTCGTTAAATTGTCCATCGCAAGTCCGATTTAATCAATTGAGTACACCATTTTGAATGGTTGTTCATAAGGAATCTAAATTTATAGTCCAAGTAAACATATTCAGTATGTTCAAGTCCAGAAATGAATAATGTCCAAAAACAGTCCATAAATAGTTATGCTCTGTTTTAACCATTTTTGCCTAGATTGTTACGTACTGTAAATGTGGCCACTAGTAATGATATTCTCCATATTATAAGGTCATTATCTAAGCTTCGTTTTGATATAAAGATCATAAAATTTGGCTAAGAAATGAGTGAGATATGACCACTTGAAGTTATGAACAACAAAGAGGTCTTCTAGTGAGTATACTGGATAAACACTTAGATACAAACATTTTGACCCGTTGGATGATCATGAAATTGGAATACCGAATCCTAGACACAATATGGAACGACTTTTATGAAGAAGTAAAGATGATAAAATGAGCCGAAATATATGTTTAAAGGTTCTCAAGTTGGCTGCCGGAATAACTTCAGAAAGTTAGATTCAGGAGGTTTTCCCAGTGAACATACTGGAAACAAACTTAGATTTCGAAAGTTTGACCCGTTGGATGAATATGAAATTTGGATATGAAAGACTAGATACAATTTGGAACAAGTTTCACGAAGAAGTTCAGATCGTAAAAGGAACAGAAATATATGTTTCAAGCTGCATAAGTTGGCTGACGGGATACAATTCAGAAAAGAAGATTAGTTTTCTAGAAAACTTATTCTTTTTCCATTTCCTTCTTGCTTGTGCACTTTGATAAATCTTAAACAAAAAATAGTATAAGGATGTATTCTGTACTTACATGAATGGTCGGTTGGAAGATTGGAATAGCTTCACAATTGAAAGATCATTAGTTCTTGAGCAATGAGTTCTTGACTTAAGATTGCTCTTTCTAGCTTTAAAGAGTTTCTAGGTGCACTCTCTATGCTATGGAAGGCTGAAGTAAGAGATCAGAGAAGGAAATGTGAATTGGTTAATAACACAATGGCTGAAACTCCCTATTTATAGAATGTTTAAAGGTAAGATAAATGATATAATAAACTCATTTAAAATTAAGGAGAAACACAAAAGTTAAAGAAAAATATGCTTAATGAGATTGTGTTCACACAAATGAGCATCTTACATTATTGATGAAATCAAGCTAATCAGAAACTTGTTGAGATGTGCATTGTATGCCACATGTCACCATTGAACCAATGATAGTTTGCCACGTCACAAATTATTTTTATTTTTGACTAAACTTCAAAAATTCATTAAAAATAGCTCGGGAACCTGAAAAGTCATCCGAAAAATACCACGAACTCATGAAGATGTCTACTTTCTAATTGTAACCTCAAAAGTATGATATGAGAAACTTCAAAATTCGGGGTTTACACTAAAACTTCTAAAAATAGGATAAACTTCCGCTGACCATAACTCTTTCATAGAATTTCGGAATTTAACGTGCCACATGTCTATGAACTCGTATTGAGTAGCTCTAAGACTTTTATGAAGAAAGTCATCAGAGAAAATCAATGAATAAGAAAGTCAACTTTTGACCCTCGAAAATAAAACGTTTCGAGTCAATATTCTTTCCGAAATGCTTTCACTTCACAAACTAGACAATAGAACTAACATCTATTCCCTTAATTAATTTCAAGAATTCCTTAGAAATTGAGTACGAAAATTCGGGGTATTACAACAAAACTCCGCATCGACATTTTTTCTCTTTTCCTTTCTTCATTTCTACTAATTGGGCGCAATAATAAACTAATTTTATATCCATCTTCACCATATGGAAAAAGTATTGGATACTGTAATGACATATATTTCAGATGTATTTTAGATACTCGCCACAAATATCCTTTATTAGATTGAATAATAATATCTTTGTTTGAATTGAATTCTCCTATATCACCGCCAATCAAACCAGGTACTTCATTACCAATTGGTTGCTCATATTGTTTATTATCAGTTGGCCATTGAGAAGAATAGTCATTAAATGATACTCCCCCATGTAATTTTGCATATATTGACCTATATGCCAACCATATAGGTCAGGGGGGATTGGTTGAGGGTTTTAATGCTGGTAATTATAATAGGGATCTAGCATTGCTTGACTTTGCCCATAACCGTAATCATTTGAAGATTGTTCCTCAGATTGAGTCCATGAGATACCACTTGATTGCATCCCATAAGGCATGGGATTTGATTGGTAAGGTCCGTAATTGCTCCATCTCATACTCATAAAGTCAAAAGTGGTAGATAAAGAATCTTCTTCAAGTCTTAACAAATTCCCTTGACCTCTTTCTATCAATTATACCAAAAAGCCACTCTAGCATGATTGGTTAAGTTGTTCAATATTTTCAACAAAGTGCTCCTAAAAAAATGAAAATATCTCGGATAATATCTATATTTTCATCCTTGGCTGAGACCAATAGAAGACATAAATGAAAAGAGAGAGAGAGAGAGAGAGAGAAGAAAACCTTTGGGGGCTGCTGATTTATACATATTTTATGTATAAAGAGCACTCCTAATTACTTGTTTTATGCTCCCTTAGCACCTAATAATGTCACTTACCCTCGTTTATCTCTTCTTATAGGTTCATACCGGGAGAAATGGAACTTGAAGAAAAGGATGCACTTTGGAAGCTTTTAAAGGCGTTTTCGTGGAGCAACCAAAAAGTCAACCGTGACTTTGGAGCTCAAGATTCCAAGATTGAAGCCTTAGAAGTGAAGGACAACGATATCCCGGAGTTGAGACCAAGAAACCGAAAAGTCAACTTTCGGCCCGGAAAGTCAACCGAAGTCAACGGGCCCACATGGTCAACCCCGAGGTCAACCCCGAAGGCATCCCAAAGACTCATGCAAAGCTCTCCCACATCTACTAGGAGAGCTCATTTGATTGGTTGAGGCATATTGGTGGTGAGTAGGAATTCAAATTCAAAAAGGGGACAAAGCATTTAATGCTTATGCCATACTTTGTCCCCTAGCCTTTTTCCTTCACCTTTTGTCTTCCAATGGTCCCAAATATGATTTGCCTATACCATACACACATTTCCACTTTGCCCTTAATGTCCATACACTTCCCTAACTACCCCATGGCATTTAGGTCTTTTTGGTTGAGTTAGATCTACACTTTGAGCCCTAGGATCTTTCCCCATTAATCCTAGCCCTTTATCCCCTCATATATATTCTAAAACCTCCCATTTTCATATTAACCAACCCTAGACACAACAAGTCCCGAAAATTCTCTCAAGCCTCCATTTCCATTTCCTCCATCTTGCCCAAAAAAGTCCTCAAATCAGCCCGCGTGCGACCGGTCGCAGGTACTGTTCACCGGTCGCCGGTACTGTTCACAGGGTGGTTTTTGGCTTCCTCATCCATTTTTCATCACTTCCACACCTCATCTCACTTCACTTCCTTCATCAAACATCCTCCATACACCATATACTACATCCCCAACCACTTTTCCCTTCCATTCTCTCACATCTACTCACCATCTCATGGGTTTCATCAACAACTTCAAGTTCTAGAAGGCTTGGAGCAAGAAGAGGCAAGGAGGAGACTAAGGAGCACAAGGAGAGGGCTTGCAACCACTTGGTGACAGCAAGGACCAGCTGGCCTACCTTCTTGAGCATCTCTTCACCTTATTTTACTCTCTTTTTGTCTTTGAGTTAGATACATTTGAGAACATGATGTTATTTGTGATGTATTGTGAGTAGTCCTTGAAGATTGGGGGCTAGGGTTGTGTGCCCTAGCCCAATGAAAATGGATTGATTGATTTATATATCTATGCTTGAGATTTTGATATGGGTATGTTCATTGTCCAATTTTGTTATGTGTTAGATGCATGTCTAGGAACTTTATCACTTCTAAAAGCATGTGTTTAATCTATTTTGGTAGAGATTGTGAGCTTGATAACCTTGTTCTCTCTAGACAATTGGCAATGGATGTGATGAGCTTGTCTTGTTTGAATCCCTAGGTCTTAGTGCCCATTGCCTTAGTTTAGCAATTTGAGAACCATAGCATGACTTAAGTTGTTAGACTAAGAGACTTTGTGAACCATAGCATGGCATGAAGATGCATAAGAAAAGACCATGGCCCTAGAACCCTAGTACGGCTAGGGTACGGGATTTGATCCATTAATAAACCTCACTTGCATGTTTATTTGATGAAATCAACCATTGGATTTGGGCTTAGGTGACCCAAAACCCCCTTTCACTTAATCAACAAAGTTCAAAACCAAATTGTGTTCACTTTTATTTCTTGCTTGCACTTTAATATTAATTGTGTTTCTTGATCACTCATCACTTACAAAACCAATCAATGTCTTCATCTACATGTCCACTATGCACATACCCCATATAGCTCATGCATAGCAGTCCATTTCTTGCCCCCTCATTAGTGTTTGTCAACCTAACTACCCTAGTTGCCTAGGGATTGGCACCGCCAATTCCCGAACGACATTTCCCCCGGTCTTTACTTCCATATCCTATTTTGACGATACGTAGCTTGCGTGAAAGCGCTTCAAAAGCGTAAAAGTCAGCTGCGGCTGAGTTTCAGACTTCAAGTCTTCAATTAGTTAATTGGTAACTCTCTCTCTCTCTCTGCAATTAATCAATTATACGCCTCTAGCATAGTTGGATACTTACTTGCACCAGACTGGAGGAGCTGCATGCAGAGAAAATCATTCAGGAATTGTAATGGTGATACATCTTCTTCCTCCTTTCAACCGCTTGGTCTTCCTCTAAATTTCAAGGTTCTCGAAACAAGTGTTGGGTCTCCATCTTTGAGGTACGATTCTAACCCCAAAACCCTACCTGCTGTTGTCGTTGATTCCATTAACGGGTTATCAAATGCAGAATGAATCTTAATTCTGTTGTTGAGGTATAGTTAATTTTGACCTTGTTGAGACCCCAAGTGCTGGCCCAGCTCTTTAGGCCCAACTTTGTTATCTCATGTGTTTTTGTGCACAAGTTAGTCGTGATCAGCTTATAAGAGGATATTAGTAGTTATGGTAATTGTAGTGATCTCCAGGATAGTGCCAGATGGCAATAGACAGCTATGCTTAGCTTGTGATCAGGCAGCAGTCTTAAATACAAACCAAAAACCCTTTTGTAATTCTTATCAAAAGTTATATGAATATTTTCCTTTGAGTTTTCCTTTGTTTCTTCGTCGTCTCTTTTCATTTATGAGATCTAGAAGATAAGTTTCTATCATCTGGTATCAGAGCTCCTATGGTCAAGCTCCGCTCCACTTCATCGACAACGTCGACGGTCTCCCCTGAGGAACCTGACCCATTCGTGGCCGGCTTGGAAGCCCATCGGGCAGCAACCGCTGCGAGTTTACAAGAGCTCCAAGCTTCTATGCTTGCCCACTCCGATACAATGAGATCTGAGCTAATGGAGGGAATTCGTCAACTCCGTTTTCCCCCAAAATCTCCATTGTGGGATTCGGCTACTCCATTTCCTCCGCCGCTGAACCACACTACTTCCTCTACTCAAAGCGAGCTGGAACCCATGCTTACTCAATTACAGCTGTACCCATCAAATTCTGGTCACACGTAGGCTCCGCCACTTCACACAACGACTTCCGGCGTGAACACCACCCTTGATTTGTCGGTACTTCCGCTTTATACTGCTTATGTTACGGGCGACATGCTATCTCATACTTCTTTGAGTGATACTACGGTTGCTCATGATGTTCAATTTTCTCATATTCTTGTATGTTCTGTGAATTCTGCCATGGGTTATGGTGCTCTTAATGTCTGTGACACTGATAAGAGTTTTCAACTCATGGGAGATGGATACTGCTAGTTTGGGCCATGGGGTCACTGCACCTTGGTACTATAATCCATATTGGAATTTCAATCCTTGGTTGGGACAACAGGTTGGTCACATTGGAAATTTGGCGGTGAATTCCAATCAATCCCATTCCCAACCTCCCAACGCCACTACTCTTCCTCAGCTGAATTCCATTCCCAACTATTACCAAACTTCTAGCACCACTACATGGCCTCATCCAAGCCCCTCTCCATCTATCTCCACCACCACCACAAGAACAAATTCAGCCCAACCCCAATCTTCAACTACACCCTTGACTCAACCTTGTAGTTCTCAATTTAATATACCACAACACAATTCCAGTGTCTATGCTACAACCACAACAGCTTACCCTCAATGGCAATCTATTCATCACCCATCATTTGGACCAACGCCAGTACACTGGCATCATAATTTCCACTCACCACACCTTACCTCTCATCCTCAGGCTCATTTTGACCCTCATCTCCCTACCATGAAACAAATGAGGTTGGACTTTCCCATATTTGGTGGTGATGACCCAGTTGAGTGGTTGAATAAGGCTGAACAGTTCTTTCAACTGTACCAAATTCCAGAAGACAGGAAGATCAACATAGCAGCTATGCATTTAGTTGGTAATGCTGCAAACATATGGCAACTCTACCTTCAAGACAATCCCAAGTCGTGGAACGGCTTGGTCAATCTTATGTTGCGACATTTTGGTGCCACTAACAAGATGGATCATCAAGCTGCTATGGCTCGCCTAAGCCAAACAGGTAGTGTCACATCTTACAGAGATGAATTCACCAATCTATCTTGTAGAGCTCCTGGATTTTCACCAGAACTGAGGTTGGCATGTTTTATTGGCGGATTAAAAGAGGATATTAGAGTTGATGTTCGAGCACTAAAGCCTCCTAATCTCCTGAATGCTTATGAACTTGCACGGGTGTTTGAGGAAAGGCATATTAGCCATAGACAACAATTGCGGCAATTGCCTAACCGAAACACTACATCAGTTTTTAGTGGTAATACCAACAACTCTAGATCCTACTCTGCCCCAACCAACAATGTGTCGCTACCCTACCATTCAGGAAAACCAGTGAATGCTGAAAGACATATGTCTACATCGGAGTATCATGATAGGAGAGCCAAGAAGCAATGCTTCTTTTGTGATGAACCATATTCGGCTGGGCACCGATGTAGCAGACGTGGCGGTGCTAAGGTCCTAGTGCTTGATGGTGGTGCACAGCAAGAGCCAGATAAGTTAGGTAACTTCATCGATCTTCCTGCTTTAACCATGGAGGAATCAGTTGATGACACTTTATCAAGGGCATTGGAGACCCCTTTGATAACATTGAATGTGTTAACAGATGAGAAAAAACCAAACACCATGCAAATACAAGGCATTGTGGGAGTGAACCAACAGATACACATTTTGATTGACTCAGGATCGACTCACAACTTCGTCCATCCCAGTTTGGTCACAAAGGAAGTTGGTTTTGTGGATTATTCTCGACCATTACGGGTATTAGTGGCCAGTGGAGTCCGAGTTCAGACTAGAGGATTCCTTCCTCAATTCAAGCTCTCTATCCAAGGGTACCAATTGGAAGGAGAATTCTATATTTTGCCAGTACCTGGCTGTGAAGTAGTTCTGGGCGCAGCTTGGTTACAAACACTTGGTGACATTCTTTGGACTTTTGACAGAATGACTATGAAATTCCTTGTCCAGAACCAAGTGGTTTCTCTACAAGGAATATTGCACAGTGACATTGACACAGTGTCCTTCAAAACCATGTCTAAATGGACCATGAAGGAAGGAGAAGCTCTGCTCATTGAAATGAAACCAGTTTTGCAGCAGGAGTCAGCTGTCCAAAACCCTCCTCAACTACAAGATTTAATTGCAGAGTTTGTTAGATTGTTCAAGGAGCCCACAGAATTGCCTCCACACAGAACACATGATCATAAATGTTCTTATCAGATAGTGCCAGATGGCAATAGACAGCTATACTTAGCTTGTGATCAGGCAGCAGTCTTAAATACAAACCAAAAACCCTTTTGTAATTCTTATCAGAAGTTATATGAATATTTTCCTTTGAGTTTTCCTTTGTTTCTTCGTCGCCTCTTTTCATTTCTGAGATCTGGAAGATAGGTTTCTATCAGACCCCCAAACCCCAACACATCTAGATATAGAGAGAGTTTGATTCTTGATTCCAGTTAATTGTTATTATCATAAACAACCCAGATTGTTGTGTGTGATTAATGGGATTATCTTGGATTCTATGGCCAGTTAGTGCAATGAAAAACTTGGGTTCTCATGCGCTGTTTCAATTAGTTTGTGCAATTGGATGAATTGTAAAATCAAAATATTTGTTCATTGTTTCTTTTCATGAGTAGTACAAGTATGATGAAATTTTTATTGTTACTATTCTTAATGTTGTAGCTGAGCAATTTCCCTTATAGCTGCACCATTACATACAACAAAACTGTGACAGAGAGAAGCACACAGCTTGGTATTAATGATGTTGGGCAAGAAGTTATGGGCAGACAGATTTAGTAATCTTCCAGACAAAGTTGCTCATCATATTCTTTCCTTCCTCAGTTTCAAAGAACTTGCTCGTGTAGGTATCGTGTCCAAAAGATGCAGAGAATTTTATCTATCACTTCCATTAGTGAATCTTGATGGAAGAACCAACCAAAAGCGAGCAGAGTTGATGAGTTTTTGGGATAGATACATGTTTCATCGTGGTGACAAGAAGATGCAGCGCTTTTACATTGAGTGGAGATTCTCTACTAGTGACACTGCAAATAAAGTCTGTGACGAGCATTTTCGAATAATCACGTGGATTTATAATGCAGTAAGGTGTAAGGTGGAAGAACTTGACCTTAATTTCACAGTATGTGGTATGACCACGTTTGCATTGCCGTCATGTCTATGTCAATCTCAATATTTGAAGTCTCTAATATTAAAATGCTCGTATGAGATGACTCTTAAAGTGCCTTGATCATCTTCATCATCTCTTCCCTGCAATCTGCGTTACTTGCAGTTGAGTTTTGTTAAAATAGTAGATGAAAGGATTTCCCGATGGATCTCATGTTACTGCTATACATTAAGGAATTACAGCTTATTCAAGTTAAAGGGTTGAAAAATATCACCATCAAGAGTTTGTTTTTGGAATCATTTAAGCTGGTTTCGGGTTTTCGTATGGGCCTCGTCCGCCTTAACATCTCTGGTAGGAAACTTGAAAACATCGATCTAAACTGGAGCTTTGATACTTCATCTGACAACCATTCATTAAATATTGATGCTCCAAATCTTAAAGCTTTGAAATGGGTGGGCCAGGTCTTGAATAGCCAAAATCTGGGCAAATTAATGAATTTGCAGAGCGCTTTCATTTTTCTTCAGCCCGAGGTAAACGACGATATATCTGAGGTTTTTGGCAGTATATGCAGGACTAAAATTCTTGCTCTAAATGAGAACACCATGAAGGTATGTGGACATTACCCTTTACTTTTGGTAAATACAAGTTATTTTGCAATTTGAATCTTCCAAAGATATACCTTGATCATATGGCTTTTGAAACTTGCAAGTGATGTTGAGTATTTAATATTTGTTGTTTCAAAAATTGGAGGTAATGTTCAAACAAAGTTCCATGCAAGCACCATTGAATGATATTCTTCGTCCCAGTCTTCAATTTACGAGCTTAAGTAATGACCTGGTTCCAATAATGGTCTCTCTTCTCAGAAGAATGTGTAAAGTTCTGAGCCATCTAACTGCGACCCTTTATCTTTAGTAAGTCAGCATCTGCTTTGCCACTCAGTCTCCCTAAATCCTATATATTTCATGTGGTAATTTCTTCGATCAGGTCATTATAAATAAAATGTTGTGGTATCTTTATTCTAGAAATTGATTTGCTTCTTTCCATGTTGCAGTCACAATCTTCGTCTGGATTTGATATGGGATACTGGAAATTGCAAGACCTCACTTTTGTTTATCAGCTGCAGGAGTTAACCATAGACCTCACCAACGGGTCTAATGAAATTGAGTTTGCAAAGTATGTTCTCGAGAATGCTCGGAATTTGAGGAAAATTGTGATTCGTCATCGTTTGGGATCCCAAAAATCAGATATCGTGGTAGGGAAGGTGACCAGATGCAAGGTAATTTCCAGGGCCATTATTGTGATTCAAGAAATTTGATGATGAAATAGAAGCATGTTCGACGTTGTAGAGTTTATTCTGGTTCGTGGTATTTCCATATTTTTTATTGAGTGAACCGTGGTTCTGTTAGTCGATGTTTAATAGCTATGTCTAAACAAATGAGGCAATTTCTCTGAGCATGGCATGGCATGAAGTAGACACTAAATAGAGGATTAGAAACTGAAACAGAAACAATTTCTTTTTGTTGGCCAGAGTAAACAATCTTGTGATTTGAATTTGAAAAGGAATTACATTAAACAAGTTCAGACTCTGAATCTCTAATCACACCTAAGAAACCATCGAGGCTTAGACAATCTGACATGACTAATGAGGATGATGTTAATACTGCTTGGGGAGGAATATGCTCCAGCTTCTAGGAATAAGACTGATGGGAAATGCACCAAATTTAGTCACCGAATTCAAATGAACCACGTCCTAAGCTAACAACTCTGTCACGACCTTTCAATTAATTCCAACACTTGAAGACCTTTTTACTCCAAACAAACTATACTCACTTCCCACCTCTCGCATCACAGAAAGGTTGGCAGTCCCCTTGGATTGAAAGTGTACTCTACTGATTCAATTTCTTTCCTCTCTTTCCTCTCTAAAAAATGATGTGCCATGTACTCTAAAAAAGTGTACTACAATTTGGTTCAACTGTCGGGCTATGCTTACATCTATCTCTGTAAAGCTTTCACATGTCTATCGCGACGGTAATCAAGCAGCTAACTACTTGGCAAATTTTGGTGCAAAACTTCAAATCAAGTGGGTGTTAATTGGTGGGATTCTTGCCCTCCTTGTGTGCTTGCAGCTTATAAATTCAAGTCTAATTCAAGTCTGTTCAATTCAGCATTGCTTACTCCCCCAATCCGTGTACATAAATGCATTTTTACTATAATGCCTGCATTTGTAGACAGAAGAACAAACTTATGTAATCGTATCTGTAAGAAAATGGCACTTATTTGTGTTATTGGACACAAGTGCAGGAAAACAATTTAGTGATTCAATTCCCATACATCACAAATCAAAGGGTGAAAAATTATCGTACCTGTCAGTGCTCTGATGGAGAAGTATGGTCCAGAATGGAAATGGTGATCTGTTGACTGGTTTCAAATATAGATTCCAAGCTAAACCAGTTTCCTTTATTCTCATGTGTATTGAACTTAAGCCACAAGCAGCCCCATACATAGACATAGGTTTAGAAACTGGATAACATATATTTACATATATTGCACACATTGCATATCTCTGCATATGAAAATAATAAATTCTGCAGCGAGGCTAATGCCTCCCATAACCTAGCTTGCTGTTCATATTTGCCTGGCCAAAGCTTTCCTCTGCCTTTGCTAGGTCTCTTTTTGCAACCTCATGATCTACCTCTGCAATAGCTAGCCTGTCCCTTAACCTCTTTATTTCAGTCTCCAAAGCTTGAACATCTTCTCTCAGTTTCTTCACTAGTCCTTCCCTTTCCCCAAACTTCTTCATTCCCAAAGCTGATTGAACAAAAGGCTCCAGCCAACTCAAGTCAAATCTGAAGGTCTCCGCCTCGTCCCATAAAACTTGAAGATGCTCACATGGATCATGCACACATGAATCCTCCATCATATCCTTAACCTTTGTAGTGTTGAGAAAATGCAGTAGTCGACCCAATGCTGTGAATGCCCATTCACTAAACATCCGACTTCTTCTCCTTTGGCAGCTAATCAAGGAAGGATGCCACGAGCAGACTTCCTCCAGCAGTGGAACAAATGCTTTATCTATTTTCCCTAATCCCCTGAAATCTATGAGCTCGCCAACTGGGCTGGAGGGTTCTTTCTCGTGTTGCTCAACTATGGGAGGGCCAAGTGGGCTATCAGTCTCCTGGTAAGCAAGGACTTGACGATCAGATGTTGGTGATGCAAGTGCTATTGACAATTGTTGAACTTGCACAGAATCACCATTATTTGTGTGCACAGAATCACCATTATTTGTGTGCGCAGAGTCAGAACTTAGTGCATAATCCTGAAAAGCGAGCATCTGATCATTACAAAGTGATGTATGTGTTGTTGAAGCTTCTGAAAATTTCACGGAATCCACATCTGAAGACTGACTTTGAAGTTCCTGCTCGAGAAAGGCAATTTCTTGGTCTTTTAAAACCTTAATATCAGCTTTACTAACTGCAACCTCAGCTTCGACAACACAGATATCATCTACAAGATAGCCTTCATTCTGGTCAAAAAGCTCACTTAGAGGCATGAATGATGTGAAGCCCCAATCACTTTTACTTGCACTAAACTCATGCTGAGTGTCTGTAAAATCAAAATATGGAGGATCATCCAAAAGTAATAAAACATAATAAACAATAGTCTAGTATGCTTGGAAGACTCATAACTGCAGAATTTTAGAGCAAATAAGTTGCTTGATTTAGAACAAATTTAGAGGACAACCCTTTATATTTTATATATGAAGATAATAACCTTAAATCACGGATCGAGTAAAAGTCCTCTACCCTAAAGTAAAAACAATAATTCATTCTAAGAAATGAGATTGCAATAAGGCGATGAGACATATCATTACAAAAAGACGATGAAAGAAGAAAATACCTATTGTTATCGACTTGTCACTGTTAAATTGATTAACCACAGTCAAGGTGAACTCTGCATATCGACTCCACCCAGATGGCAACTTTGAAGCATCTGCGACATTCAAGTACATGGACAAGTATTGCTTTCCGTTGCTCCCTTTCGGATATATCACGATCCGCCTGACCGATCAGAAGCATCCAATTAAGTAAGCAAAAAGAAGATGAAGAATTAATCAATTTATAGATATAGATATATAGATATAGATATAGATATACCATTTAAAATCGCCAACGACGAAACCATCAGAGTAATGTTTCTGGGTTTTCAGCTTTGAGAAGTTGTCGATTGTCCATGTGTATGTCATAGATATAAGCTCACGATCACCCGCTTGCTGGTTCTCCATTGCCTTCCTCTTCTAGTTGAATTGAATTTGCGAGAGAGAGAGAGAGATGGATGACTTTGTAAGTGGAGTGGATGGGATATTTTTGCTTGGAGCTTGGAATGGAATGGGCTGGCTTCTTCCTAGGACTTGCATACCGACAGAGAATCATCAGCCATGCTGACGTGGCTCGCCAAAAGCCACGTATTGGGTAATGCACTGTCAAGCACTCGCACTGGTACAGTAATAGGTCATATATGGACACGGATCCTCTCCTCATATGGGTTCCCTCACGATTGAATCCTGGCCATTCATTGAGATCTTGTGGCCCTCTGTTTTTAATTTTGCAGCCAGGATTGGTCTTCCTCTCTGAGTCTCTGTTTCTGTCTTCCTGTCTCTCTTTCTTTCTGCAGCTGGCCATAAAAAATGTTTGAAGATAAGTTTTTGTGTAAATAGTTAAAGATAATATTTTTATAAAAGGTAACAAAAGAATGGAAGCATCACTTTCACTCGTCGACGTCATGTGTTACTGCGCCGCATAATCAACGGTTGTTATTCAAGTATCAATTTTACCACATGCAAATATCGTGCATGGCAAAATCCAATCCTGTCCAACCAATCTCTTCGTCTGTAAGTTTCCACATTTTCAATGACGCAACGGCCATTCGGTTCACACCAGCACTAGAGTTTTGTCAAAAGTCCATGGATTATTTGGTTCATCCCCTAATTGGTTCGAGTCAACGGGATGTTTCCCCTCCTTCTTTCAATTTTTCTTATTCATTCAACGTCTAATGTAGTCCATTATCTACTCTAGTCAGATAATTATTACCTTGAAAAACAAATTATGTTCATACCATATCTGCCCTTATTAATTATGTTTTACATTTATTAATTTTAATAAAAAAAAGTAATTGATTTCTTCCCTCTCACTTCTCTCCAATCCACCTAATCTCTCCATTTCTCTCACTTCCCCATCAACATATTAACTCTAGAAATTAAACAATCCATCTCTCTCTCTCTCTCTCTCTCTACATATATATATAGGATTTTTCTCCACTACATAAGACTATACATTTTTAAAATACATAGTTCTAATGTTAATTGTCAGATTTGTTTAAAATTTTAAATGATTTGATGTGACGGTTGACATTAGAACTATATATTTTAAAAGTACATAGTCTTATGTAGTAGAGAAATCATGTATACATACATATATATATATATATATATAAATGACTTCGGTGATCAATTTTAGTTTTAATTCACTGATATCTCCTTCTTTGATTACAAAGTCTGAATCAATAAATTCCTTTTGGGTATGGACTGGGATCCTCTCCTCACGGAGAGTCACCATTTCTCACCAACCAATCTTGACCCTCTATTTTCAATTGGATGATCCATATTTATTTCAGTTTTTTTTTTTACTATAATTTAACCTAAAACTCCAAACTCCATACCTCATACCCTAAACCATAAACCTCATACCCTCAATCATATATACTATATTATATATCCTAAACCCTAAATCCCAAACCCCACACCCCATAACCTAAGTTTGGGATTTAGGGTATAGTGTTTAGGGTTTAGGGTATAGAATATACGGTTTAGGATATGAAGTTTAGAATAAAAGAAGGGTTTGAAGTTGAGGGTTAGAATAATATTTGGTTTGGTTTGCTATTGAATGATGGGAGTTCCTCAGACTAAAAATATAATGATAATAAAGAATGAAGGACTCTTCTATTTTTATGTTTTTTTTGGTAAAAACCTGATTTGATACCTAAACTATTGCGAAAAGTATTTTTTTGTACCTACAATTTTTTTTTACGCAAAATGGTACCTGAACTATTGCTCTGTTACCCAAAATGGTACCTTTGTTAGCTTGGTTGTTAACTTCGCCTACGTGGCACATATTTGGATGAGAAATATTTTATAATTGAACTAGAATAAAAACCTAATTTGGTACTTGAACTATTATGAAATGTACTTTTTGGTACCTACAATTTTTTTTACACAAAATGGTACCTCCGTTAGCTTGGTCGTTAAGTTCACCTACGTGGCACATATTTGGATGAGAAATATTTTCTAATTGAACTAGAATAAAAACCTAATTTGGTACCTGAACTATTATGAAAGGTATTTTTTGGTACATACAAATTTTTTTTATCCAAAATGGTACCTGAACAATTGTGTTAAAATGGTACTTAATTGGACCATACTTAACAACCAAGTTAAGGGAGTTACCATTTTGGGTAATGACGCAAAAGTTCAGGTACTATTTTGGATAAAAAATGTATAGGTACAAAAATGTACATTTTTCAATAGTTCAGGTACCAAATTAGATTTTTACCTTTTTTTTTCGGGTTCTATTTTACAATGTTATTGTAACCTTGTTCTATTTTCTACGGGTTTCTTATTTATTCTTTTAGGTTCTTGTGTCGTTGCACTCCTTTTGTTTTTGGGTGAGATTTTGGTCTATGTCTACCTCTTTTATCTTGTATTTTAAAAAAAAAATGGATAAAACAAAATGGATAGACAAGTGGTGGATTTCCAGATGTAGTGATCCTCTCTCCTACACAAGTGCCCTGGTGCGAAGATCGCGATTTCGCCTAAACCTCTATTTCAATTAATTAAAAAAAAAAAACTTCCCACCAAAATACTTATCTACAAAAACCAAAAATTAAACAAATTGATATACGACTGAATTTGTACAACAATCAGCACCAGTCTTCATCCTAATACAAAGTCATAAAAAAGCCCCATAAACACTACAAGGATCATGACTAGAACGCTACAGCATACTAACTCCCCTGTAGTTCTTTCTCAAACAGTTGAATTTAAGACAAAAGTCTAATTCAAGTTTGTTCAATTCAGCATTGCTTACTCCCCGAATCAGTACATAATTGCATTTTTACTATTATGTACATAAATTTGTAAGAAAATGACACTTATTTGTGTCATTGGACACAAGTGCTAGGAAACAATTTAGTGATCAAATTCCCATACATCACAAATGAGAGGGTGAAAAATTATCATACCTGTCAGTACTCTGATGGAGAACTATGGTCCAGAATGGAAATGGTGATCTGTTCACTGGTTTAAAATATGGATTCCAAGCTAAACCAGCTTCCTTTATTCTCATGTTTATTGAGCTTAGGCCTCGAGCAGCCCCAATAATACATATAGGTCAAGACACTGGATTACATATCTTTAAATATATTGCACACATTGCATATCTCTGCATATCAAATAATAAATTCTGCAGCGAGGCTAATGCCTCCCATAACCTAGCTTGCTGTTCATATTTGCCTGGCCAAAGCTTTCCTCTGCCTTTGCTAGGTCTCTTTTTGCAACCTCATTATCTACCTCTGCAATAGCTAGCCTGTCCCTTAACCTCTTTATTTCAGTCTCCAAAGCTTCAACATCTTCTCTCAGTTTGTTCACTACTCCTTCCCTTTCCCCAAACTTCTTCATTCCCAAAGCTGATTGAACAAAAGGCTCCAGCCAACTCAAGTCAAATCTGAAGGTCTCCGCCTCGTCCCATAAAACTTGAAGATGCTCACATGGATCATGCACACATGAATCCTCCATCATATCCTTAACCTTTGTAGTGTTGAGAAAATGCAGTAGTCGACCCAAAGCTGTGAATGCCCATTCACTAAACATACGACTTCCTCTCCTTTGGCAGCTAATCAACGAAGGATGCCACGAACAGACTTCCTCCAGCAGTGGAACAAATGCTTTATCTATTTTCCCTAGTCCCCTGAAATCTACGAGCTCGCCAACTGGGCTGGAGGGATCTTCCTCGTCTTCCTCGATTATGGGAGGGCCAACTGGGCTATCAGTCTCCTGGTAAGGAAGCACTTGATGATCAGATGTTGGTGATGCAAGTGCTATTGACAATTGTTGAACTTGCACAGAATCACCATTATTTGTGTGCGCAGAGTCAGAACATAGTGCATAATCCTTAAAAGCAAGCATCCGATCATTACAAAGTGATGTATGTGTTGTTGAAGCTTCTGAAAATTTCACGGAATCCGCATCGGAAGACTGACTTTGAAGTTCCTGCTCGCGAAAGGCAGTTTCTTGGTCTTTTAAAACCTTAATATCAGCTTTACTAACTGCAACCTCAGCTTCGACAATACAGATATCATCCACAAGATAGTCTTCATTCTGGTCATAAAGCTCACTTAGAGGCATGAATGATGTGAAGCCCCAATCACTTTTACTTGCACTAAACTGATGCTGAGTGTCTGTAATATCAAAATATGGAGGATCATCCAAAAGTAATAAAACATAATAAATAATAGTCCAGTATGCTTGGGAAGACTCATAAATGCAGAATTTTAGAGCAAATAAATTGCTTAATTTAGAACAAATTTAGACGACAACCGCTTATAATATATGAAGATAATAACCTTAAATAACGATCGAGTAAAAGCCCTCGACCCTAAAGTAGAAACATTAATTCATTGTACAGCATTAAGAAATGAGCTTGCAATAAGGAGAAAAGAGACTTAATTATATGTGAGTGTGCAACAGCTACAGAAAGAAGATGAAAGAAGAAAATACCTATTGTTATTGACTTGTTACTGTTTAATTGATTAACCACAGTCAAGCTGAACTCTGCATATCGACTCCACCCAGATGGCAACTTCGAAGCATCTGCAACATTCAAGTACATAGACAAGTATTGCTTTCCATTGCTCCCTTGTGGATATATCACGATCCGCCTGATCGATCAAAAGCACCCAATTAAGTAAGCATACTAGACACACACACATATATAGGCAGCAGAAAGCAAAAAGAAAATGAAGAAACAATTTATAGATAGCCATAGATATACCATTTAAAATCGCCAACGACGAAACCATCAGAGTAATGTTTCTGGGTTTTCAGCTTAGAGAAGTTGTCGATCGTCCATGTGTATGTCATAGATATAAGCTCACCCGCTTGCTGGTTCTCCATTGCCTCCCTCTTCTTGTTGAATTGAATTTGAGAGAGAGAGAGAGAGAGAGAGAGAGAGAGAGAGATAGATAGATGGATGACTTTGTAAGCGGAGTGGATGGGATATTTTTGCTTGGAGCTTGGAATGGACATACATGCTGACGTGGCTCGCCATAAGCCGCATATGTGTTCAGCATGGTAATATTGACTCGCCACGTCATCAGATTGGGCCATGTACTGTCAAACACTCACACTGGTACAGTAATAGGTAATATATGGACACGGATCTTCTCCTCATAAGGGTGTCCTAACGTTGAATCCTGGCCACCCATTGAGATCCTGTGGCCCTCCATTTTGATTTTGTGGCCAGGAATGTCTTCCTCTCTGTGTTTCTGTGTTCCCATCTCTATTTCTGCAATTGGCCATATAAAAACATTTAAAGATAAGTTTTTGTGTAAACTATTTAAAGATATTATTTTTAGAAAAGGTAGCAAAACAATGAAAGCATCACTTTCGGTCTTTCACTTGTCGACGCATAATCAACGCTTGTTATTGAATTATCAATTGTACCACAATATCGTGCATAGCAAAATCCAATCCTGTCCAACCAATGTCTTCGTCTATAAGATTCGACATTTTCAATGACGCAACGGCCCTTTGGCTCATCCACCTAGGGTTGTCAATTTCGATACGATCCGATAATATGACTCGAAATTCACACGAAATAAAATGGGTTGAACTCAAACGATTAAAAAATGAGTCATTTGCAGGTTAACCCGTCAAAACTCGTTTAATAAATTGATCATTTGCAGGTCAACCCGTCAACACGAAATAAACTCATGTAACCCGATTATGAAAACAACTCAACGAGTTGAGTTGGGTTGGGTTATATATATAATTGGAATAATTTTTTTTTTACAATTAGATTTTTCTACTTATGTTTTATTTATGAATCATATACATGTATATTTATACTTTTTTTCTTATGATGTGAAAACAATATGACGGTGAAGTTATATAATATTATTTTCAAGATTTTAATGCATTTTTTTAGTTAAATAGGTCACAATGTTAAGCTGTTAAATGATATAAATGAGTCATTAAACTCAACACGACACGACCTAATTATTAAACGGGTTTGGTGGGTTGTTAACCGGTTACCCGTTTAATTAATGAGTTGAGTTTGAGTTTATATTTTTGGCACGATTATTAAATGTCTTGGGTTTGAGTTTGTCTTTTTGACATGATAAAAACTTTGATATGATTCGAATCCAACACGACACGACCCATTAACAACCCTACTGATCCACCACCACTAGAGTTTTGTCAAAAGTCCATGAATTATTTGGTTAATCCCCTTATCGGTTTGAGTCAATGGGATGTTTCCCCTCCTTTTCACCCCGCATCGGTGTTACTATCAATAACACTATATATTATGGGGAGTGTTCATCTACCCATTAAACATGATTTGTACAATGACGAATGCTAGTTACATTCCCTTCCAACAATTTTTTTTTCAACATTCCTCATTCATTAAACGCTAAGTGTAATTTACTCTCTCTCTCCTAAAATCAGATCATTATTATCTTGAAAAACAAACTATATTCATACCATAATTGCCCTTATTAATTATGTTTTATATTTATTAATGGGTTAAATTCTCCAACCATACCTGAACTCTTGTGATACCTGACAATTAAAAGTGATCAATGTCATACCTAGACTCATGTTTTGCTATCAACATGATACTTCCGTCTATATTCCGTTAATGGTCAGTTAAATTTAAGGGTACATATGCCATTTCACATACGTTTTAATAAAACATTACCGATTTGCCCTTGATTCTTTTCTAATTCAATTCTTCCGTTTTTTTTTTTTTTTTCTTCTTCTTCTTCTTCTTCTTCTTCTTAGATAGTTTGGATATTCTGCATTTGTAGAGTGTATAGTCTGCTACCTCTGGAATTGAATGCTTGGCATAAAACAAGAACTTGGAGGTTAAATTGAACCAAGATGAGTGTCTCCAATCCAATAAATCCAAAGCCATACTTCCATCATGTTCTATAGCAATACCAATTCACAAATCAATAAAAAGCTAGATCATTTACATCCAAATATCAACATTTGTGCTCCAAAATCAAAATCCATATATTTCTAAGATTATGCCATGAATTGGCTACCGTACGAAAAGGAAAAAGAGACCAAGAAGAAAATATATTCCATAGAGCAAGCGAACCTCTGTCAAAAAAGGTTTGCTTCCTCAATTCACATATCCTTTAGAACCCAAATCATCATTCTTCCCCAAGTCAAAAACCAGAAAATCAAAACTCATACTGACGAATCACTTGTAGAAAAACTCATAGCCCATTCAGGATCATGAATATCAGCAGTTTCACTACTGGGTTTTCACTGGAATTGAAGAAATTTTGAGGATTTGACCACGTTTGCAAAGAAAAAGAGTTTAAGTCTGGGTTTGTCTCACTCAAGGTTCATGAATTAGGAACAGAGAAAGATCAATTCTGGGTTTTTCTTCTTCTTCATCTCTCTCTTCTTTCTCCGATCAGAGCCGCATATCTCTCTCTCCATCCCGTGCTCACCACCGTTTCAGACTACATCACAGCCGTGCTTTGCCGTGCAGCCAAGTGCTTTATTCCCACTGCCCAAACTAAGCTCTGATTCCGCCGCTGTTCACTCAGTCGAGCTCAACCATGCCCAGCTCTACCGCGAGCCTCTTCCTCCTTCCCTCTCGCTCCGCCGAGCCCATGCTCTTTCTCCGTTCACTCAGCTCAATCAAGTCCCCAACCCACTTTCGACCCGGACCAATGCGGAAACCAACCTCTCGCTCTCCATTTTCAATCTTCCACTCCCAAACCCGATATCTCTCTCCAATGGCGGCCTTAGGTTTTTTTTTTTTTTGCTTTTTCATTTGTCCGGTGGTCTGGGTATATATGATAAATTGATAACTTAAAAATTTATTTGTTTAATTTTTTTTATCGAATTATTTATTTAATTGTTAAAAAAATTATTTTAATTTTATAACAAGTTAGTGTAAAAGTACAACTTTACCCTTGAAAATCCAATCACATGGATAACACGTGCTATTTTTTAACTGATCGTTAACGGAAGTATCATGTTGATAGCAAAACATGAGTCTAGGTATGACATTGATCACTTTTAATTGTCAGGTATCACATTAACCGGGGCACAAGAGTTCAGGTATGGTTGGAGAATTTAACCCTTTATTAATTTATTCATTCCCCTACAAAAAAATCCATCTCTCTCTCTCTCTCTCTCTCTCTCTCCATACATACATATATATATATATATATATTAATATACATATATATATATATATAAATGACTTCGGTGATCAATTTGAGTTTTAATTAACAGAGATCTCCTTCTTTGATTACAAAGTTTGAATCAATAAATTCCTTTTGGGTATGGACTGGGATTCTCTCCTCACGGAGAGTCACCATTCCTCACCAACCGATCTTGACCCTCCATGTTTAATTGGATGATCAAGATTTGTTTCAAATATTTTTTTTTATTTAAGCTAAAACTCCAAACTCTATACCTCATACCCTAAACCGCAAACCTCATACCCTAAACCCTATAGGCTATACCCTAACCCCTAAACCCCACATCCCATAACCCAGCTAAGTTTGGGGTTTAGAATTTAGGATATAGTGTTTAGGGTTTAGGGTATGGGGTTTAGAATAAAAGGACAGTTTGAAGTTTTAGATTAAACTAGCAAACGTGTCCGCGCATTGCTGCGAATTTTGAAACCGTTTAAAATATGTAGAAAGTATTAAAAATATAATTGAGATATTTAATTACATGTATCAATTGAAATTCAACATAATTGAGATTGATGCATTTCAATTAAAACTAACATCGAAAGATTTACACAATAATACTGACTTGTAATTTTAATTTGTGAGCCTTTTTTAATGTAAGACCTCGGAAAAATTAAAAAAATAATTTAGAATTAATCGAGATTAAGATTCGTAATCTCGATTATTATCAAAGAGTTTTGAGAATTTTTCATAAATTTTGTTAACTTGTAAGTCAAATTTGAGGACTCGAGAATAAAGTACACGTCATGATGAGTTTGTATGTATTTTTGGAAAATTTTTCGGACAACGAAACTATTTATTATGAATTTCAAAAAATTAAGAATATTTAAAAAAAAATTTCATCAAATCAGCCTCTTTTTTTTTTTTCCTTTTCTTCTTCTTCTTCTTCTCCTCTCTCTCTTTTTCCCCCGTGACTCTCTCTCTCTCTCCCCTTTTTTTTTCCTTTTCATTAATAATAATTAATGGTAGAACCGTAATTTATGGATAAATGAGGATAGCATTGTAATTTTATTAGGAGTAATGGCATAACCGCAATTAATGAAAACATGCTGGAGTAAAATCGTCACACCACTTGAGAGTTACTGTTCATAAGATTTTCTATTCCTTTAGTATAGTTATAATTTTAGTAAAGAAAAAAAGCATATAAAGGAGGGTTTATAAATTTTGTTTGGAGACCTTTTTACTTCAAACAAACAATACTAACTTCGCACATGTTGCATCACTGAAAAGTTGGCATTCCTTTTGGATTGAAAGTGACTCTACTCTAGTGATTCATTTTCTTTTCTCTCTAAAACATGATGTGCATTAGTATTACTCTGCTATTTGGTTCAACTATCGGGCTATGCATGCATTTATGTCAGTAAAGGTTTGACAAAGGTAATCAAATAGTGACTGCTTAGCAAATTTTGGTGCAAATCGAGTAGGTGTTCATTGGTGGAATTCTTGCACAATCTAGCTAGCCTCCCAATTATAAATTTCGATTATAGCTTTTTTCTGTTCTTTAATATTTGGCTTGATTTGCTGCTAAATGATAGGAGTTCCTCGTACCAAATGATAATAATAATAAAAAAAAGAATGAAGGAGGCTCTTCTATTTTCTACATTTTTTAAATGGGTTCTATTTTCTATGTTGGTGTGTGCCAATTAATATCGCAACTTGGCGGCCATTGGTTCTGTAATTAAGATGCTCCTTACACTTGCTGATGGCTGCTGCTTGCATTATTATTGTAACCGTGTTCTATTTTCTACCGGTTTTTTATTTGTTGTGTTTGGTTCTTGTGTCATTGTACTCTTTTTTTTTGGGTGAGATTTTGGATTATGTCTCCCTTTTTCATGTTGTATTTTTTTGTTCAATTTTTTGTTCAATTTTTTTAATAAAACGAAATGGATAGACAGCTGGTGGGTTTCTAGTTTCCTACACAAGTGGCCTAGTGTGAAGATCGTGATGTCGCCTAATCCTCTATTTCAATTAATGTAAAAAATAAAAATAAAATAACTTCCCACTAAAATACTTATATATCCACAGAAATCGTAAATTCTACAAATTGATATACGACTGAATTTTTACAACAATCAGCACTAGTCTTCAATCTTCATCCTAATACAAAGTCATAAAAAAGCCCCATAAACACGGCAAGGACTAAAACACTACATGCAGCATACCACCTCCTCTGTAGTTCTTTCTAAACAGTTGCATTTGTAGACAAAAGAACAAACTTATGTAATCGAATTTGTAAGAAAATGGCAATTATTTGCGTCATTGGACACAAGTGCTGGGAAACAATTTAGTGATTGAATTCCCATACATCACAAATCAAAGGGTGAAAAATTATCACACCTGTCAGTGCTCTGATGGAGAAGGACGGTCCAGAATGGAAATGGTTATCTATCCACTGGTTTCAAACATGGATTCCAAGCTAAACCAGTTTCATTTATTCTCTTGTGTATTGAACTTAAGCCACAAGCAGCTCCATATATACATATGTTAGAATAATCACATATATATATATATATAACACAATTCAATCTATATATGCTATGTCAAATAGGAATCGAATCATTATACAACAACATATATGAGAACAATAATTTGCAGAATGAAAAGAGTCTCAAATGAACTTTGAAATACTAACAGCTATTTGCTCCTTGAGTCATTTGATCTTCTCCTAGATGCACCCTTTAGATCTCTTTTTGTTTGATGGGACAATATGAATAGAGAATTTTTTAGTGTCTAGCAGGGATCAATAACTTAACCCTTTATATATAGATTAGAACAGTTATTATCAGTTTCCTTCCATCAAGAAAAACATGCAATCTGTAATCTTTATCTATATAGGATTAGATTTCAGTAACTGCACAATTTGAATTTGAATTCAAAGTAGACTGCAGTATGTGGCTTTGTTATCGATTAAAATGCTCACACACTTCACACATGTCTTTTCTGGAAACTTTAATAAATCATATATACCAGCTATGTTATTAAGTGTGTTCTTTGGTTCTAATATTGCTTACAATCTCCCACTGAACCAAAACTACATACTTAATGTAATGATAAGCATGAATTACTATCTGTAGTGCGCACAAGTATCCAGACAACATAATCTACTTTTCAAAATTCTGTCAATTTCATTTAAGCTATACTGAATCACAAAAGACATGATGAATTGATGTACATCACTATTCAATGATCACAAGTACAGAAAAATAAAATTACATGAATTACCACAAATGCAGTAAGATTATTTATATATGTTCTCCATACCTTTAATCGACTTGGTTGCAACATATGTTGATCCTAATGTATTCTGCAGAATTGGAATCTGCATAATTACTGTTCATACAGTAATCACATGTATATATATATATATATTCATAATGATCCTGTGCAGATAAATATTCCACAGATTTTATATTTCATCTCAACTATACAGAGCATGAAATTCCAGAACTAACAATCAATAATATAATACTTGCATTATTTATAGATAATGTCATAAGTAGTACACATCATATACAACTTATATTAAATGCATTTCATGAACTAAAACTTCTCTACAATTCCCATGTTCTTAATGTGATCTTGAAAATTGCCCACTGGCAAAGCCTTAGTTAAAGGGTCTGCCAACTGATTCATGGTCCCTATTTTGATGATTTCCACCTCCTTATCCCACACACTTTCTCTAACTAAGAAGTACTTGGCATCTATGTTTCTAGAAGCAGATGTTCTTTTATTGTTCTTAGCAAAGAACACTGCTGCCTTAGCAAAGAACACTGCTGCTGCATTATCGCAGTAGATGGGCAATGGCTTCTCTATTGTATCCACAATTCCAAGTCTTGCAACAAAGTTTCTCAACCATAGTGCATGTGATGTTCCCTCAAATATGGCTATATATTCAGCCTGGAATGTAGAGGTTGCTGTTTGCTTATTTGTCTTCCATGACACTGCCCCTTTTGCTAACATAAAAACATAGCCCGATGTGGACTTTAAATCATCCAAGTCTGATTTATATGAAGCATCTGTATAGCCTTCAACTTTTAACTCTTCATCTTCGACTCTCCTATACACCAGCATATAATCCCTGGTCTTCTTTAAATATCGTAAAACTTTCTTCCCTGCAACCCAGTGCTCATGCCCTGCATTTGATTGATATCTGGACAACATATTCACAGCAAATGCTATATCCGGCCTGGTACAAACTTGTGCATACATCAAGCTTCCCACGAGTCTAGCATATGACACCTTTTCCATGCTCTTTCTTTGTAATTTATTCAGAGGACACCGTCCTTTGTGCAACCTATCACCTTTTGATATAGGTGATTCTCCATTTCTGCAACTTTCCATTTCAAATCTGCATAGAACTTTGTCAATGTAATTTTTCTGTGAGAGTCCCAGTGCATACTGACTTCTGTCTCTTGTAATTTCAATTCCCAAAACATAGTGAGCTTCCCCCATATCCTTCATGTCGAAACTCTTCATCAAAAAATGTTTTGTGGATTGCAATAAATCAGTACTGCTACTAGCCAATAAAATGTCATCAACATATAAGATCAGAAAAATGAAATGACTCCCACTGACCTTACAATATATACACTCATCCAATTGATTTTCAGAAAAACCAAATTTAGTGACAATAGTATCAAATTTTAAATACCATTGTCTGGATGCTTGTTTGAGTCCATAAATTGATCTTTTAAGTTTACAGACTTTGTTTTCATCTTGAACAAACCCATCTGGTTGTAGCATGTATATATTCTCAACCAAATCTCCATTTAAGAAGGCTGTTTTGACATCCATTTGATGCAATTCTAAGTCATAGTGAGCCACTAATGCCATTAGAACTCTAAAAGCATCCTTAGTTGAAACAGGTGAGAATGTTTCATTATAGTCAATGCCCTCTTGCTGAGTGTATCCCTTTGCAACTAATCTTGCCTTGCGTCTTTCAATTCTTCCATTTGCATCCTTTTTGGTTTTAAAAATCCACTTGCATCCAATTGGCTTCATATCATCGGTTCTGTCTACTAGTATCCACACACCATTTTTGTCCATACTTAGAAGCTCATCTTCCATTGCCAATTTCCATTGTTCACTGTTTTGAGACTGCATTGCTTCTTTAATTGATATGGGATCTGATTCTTCCCCCAAATCAAATTCAATTTCATTGTAGTAAATCTGGTAATTAATCATCTGAAATTGTTGATTTTCTTTGTCTGCTTGATTTTCTAAGTGTCATGGCTTCAGCAACATTTCCATTTTCTTCAACCATTAAATCTGCAGGTGCATTTTCCTCATTTTGCTGAACTGCTTCATTTTGGACGTTGTCATCTTCTCCATCTTGAATTTGATTTTCATTGACCATATCAATAATGACAATTGCTGAATCATTCTCAGATGGACTTGTTGTAATGATTTGAGGGTAAACAAACCATTCTTCAATGTTTAGTGCATCTGTAACACCATCTCCATCTACTTGGTCAACATAATCAAATTGATCATCAAGGAATGTAGCTCTATTGGTCTCAAATATCCTTGTGCCTCTGCTGGAATTATAAAACTTAAAACCTTTTGATTTTTCTGAATAGCCAATGAAATATGCACTTATTGACTGAGAATCGAGTTTATCATATGTATTCACATTGTAAACTCTTGCTTCTGCTTTGCATCCCCATACGTGAAGATGGTTTAAACTAGGTTTATAACCACACCAAAGTTCAAAAGGGGTGCCTTTCACTGATTTACTTGGGGTTCTATTGCATATATAGTTTGCTGTTTTTAATGCCTCACCCCAAAGAAATTTTGGAAGTCCTGACCTTACAAACATGCATCGAACCATGTTCATTAAGGTTCTATTTGTCTTTCAGAAACTCCATTTTGCTGAGGACTGTAAGGGGTTGTATATTGAGCAACAATGCCACATTCCTCTAAGTATAGAGCAAATGGCCCTTTATGTTGTCCCTTTTCTGAGTATTTTCCAAAATACTCACTTCCTCTATCTGATCTAACGATTTTAATCAGCTTTTCTGTCTGTCTCTCCACCTCAGTTTTGTAAATTTTAAAAACATCTAAAACTTGGGACTTTTCAGAAATCAAAAATATCACACAATATCTGGAATAGTCATCAGTAAAGGTCACAAAGTATTCATTTCCACATATCGTTTTTACAGGAAAAGGTCCACACACATCTGTGTGTATCAAACCAAGCAGCACATCACTTCTTTTGGAACTAAAATTCCTGGAATTTGTCATTTTGCCTTTTAAGCAATCTATGCATGTCCCAAAATCTGTAAAGTCTAAAGATGGTAAGATGTTTTGTTTAATGAGTTCCTGCAATCTATATTTAGATATGTGTCCGAGCCTCTTATGCCATAAAAATGAAGAATGGCTTGGCTGATACTTTCTTTTATTTCCAGACAAGTTTTCAACAAAGTAAATTCCATTGGTTTTGGTCTTAGAAATCTTTGATTTAGAAAATACATGATTGAAACAATTCATATGCCAATAACCATCTATGATATTAGCATCTCCAAAACACTACATCTTATAATAGAAAAACATAGTACTATTATTACTTGAAAAGCTATAGTTATTGTCAAATACATATTGAGAACCATATATTAGGTTTCTCTTTATTGACAGAATACAATACACATTGTCCAATTCTAGGACAAATTTATTTTTAAATACTAGCTTAACACTTCCTACTGCTTGAACTGCCACCCTTTGTCCATTTGCTGCACACACTCTAGTTTCATTCTTTCTTGGGATTCTGATCCTTGATAATCCCTGTATAGAGTTCACAATGTGTATAGGCGAGCCAGTATCAAACCAAAATGAATTGTCAAGAATAGATGTATTTGACTCTAAAACAAAAACAGATTTAGATAGAACAATACCTTTCTTATTCAGCCAATTCTTGAAACCTTCGCAATCCTTCTTGAAGTGACCACTTCTCTTACATAAAAAACATTTGACTGGTCCTTGATGTTTGGATTGCTTATTTTTGTTTCCATCAGACTTAATTTGAGTCTTAGAAGAACTTGCACCAGCACTTCCTTGAAATTTCTTATTCCCAAAATTTTTCTTAAATTTGGGCTTGCTCATGTAGTTGATATCTACTGCCTTTCCTTTCTTAATGAGATCATCTTCAACCTGTACACAAAAGGATATCAATTCATTGATACTCCAGTTCTGCTTCTGTGTATTATAGAGGGTTTTCAGATGTCCATAATCATCAGGCAATGCATTGAGCAACAGATGCACTAAAAATGAATCTTCAATGTTCATATTCATGTCCTTAAGTTTTCCAGCAATGTCACTTCCTTTGAGAATGAATTCCCTGATGCTTCCTCCTTTGTATTTCATTTTAACAAGCGAGTTCATCAAATTCCCAGTCTCAGCCTTGTCAGAAATCTTGTATTTTTCTGCTATTGAGTTGAAAAACACCCTTACATATTCTGAGTCTGGTATGCCTCCCTTGACAGAATCAGCCATGTACTTTTTCATGCATAACAGTGCTAGTTTGTTGTGCCTGTGCCACTGGACATACTTGTCTCTCACTTCCTTGCTTGCATTTGCAGCAGGAGCCTCTGGTGGATCCTCCTTCAGGACATGGTCATACTCCAACATTCCCAGATTCAATTCAATATCACCCTTCCACTTTTTGAAATTGGATCCATTAAGCAAATCAATTTGATTGATGCTTAATGGAAAGTTCATGGCTGTAGTGAAATCAATTCACGTCAGTTCTATATGAATGCCCCAGAATGTCAATCAAACATTCTAAACTAATTAAATACATATAAACATATAATGAACTCATGTTATTTTCGAGATTGGTATTATTTGTAATACAAACACTCTGATAACACCAAAATATTCATTATCATATATATGTTCAAGCCAATGAAATCAAATGTCTGAGTCTAACATCTTTGGATACGAGAATCAGATTTCAATTTTAAATTTCATGACCATGAGTGTGTTTACTTATTACAGAATGTTCTACATGTATATATACTCGGCTACTTTGATAGCATAAAGCATAATTGTAATTACATTCAAGAAAACTACTCAATCTGTAATCGTAAATTTTTTGCAGACAAGGCTACTTTGGCAGCATATTGATTGCATAAATTTACTCTTTAATTTGTACATTCAAAGTGATCTGTAATTCAAAATGCATATCAAATGCTTATTACTATGTAAACATGTAGTATGCAAGAATTAAAAGATCTATATGGATATTGATGCATGAAGATCAATCAGTCTATACAAAATATTTTAAATTTGAAATTCTGCAAATTGGTAACTGCTCTCCGAATCCTTAAAATTTCGAGTTCAATTTCTATTCGATCATAGATAGCTCTCATACCAATTGTTAGAATAATCACATATATATATATATATATATATATATATATATATATAACACAATTCAATCTATATATGCTATGTCAAATAGGAATCGAATCATTATACAACAACATATATGAGAACAATAATTTGCAGAATGAAAAGAGTCTTAAATGAACTTTGAAATACTAACAGCTATTTGCCCCTTGAGTCATTTGGTCTTCTCCTAGATGCACCCTTTAGATCTCTTGTTGTTTGATGGGGCAATATGAATAGAGAATTTTTTAGTGTCTAGCAGGGATCAATAACTTAACCCTTTATATATAGATTATAATAGTTATTATCAGTTTCCTTCCATCAAGAAAAACATGCAATCTGTAATCTTTATCTATATAGGATTAGATTTCAGTAACTGCACAATTTGAATTTGAATTCAAAGTAGACTGCAGTATGTGGCTTTGTTATCGATTAAAATGCTCACACACTTCACACATGTCTTTTCTGGAAACTTTAATAAATCATATATACCAGCTATGTTATTAAGTGTGTTCTTTCGTTCATATATATACATAAATGACTTCGGTGATCAATTTAAGTTTTAATTAGCTGAAATCTCCTTCTTTGATTACAAAGTTTGAATCAATAAATTCCTTTTGGGTATAGACTGGGATCCTCTTCTCACGGAGAGTCACCATTCCTCACCAACCAATCTTGACCCTCCATTTTCAATTGCATGATCAAGATTTGTTTCACTTTTTTTTTTAACTAAAATTTAAGCTAAAACTCCAAAGTCTATACCTCATACCCTAAACCACAAACCCCATACCCTAAACTCTAAACCCCAAACCCCAAACCCCAAATCCCATAACCCAAGTTTGGGGTTTACAATTTAGGGTATAGTGTAGGCTGGATTCGGTAGTAAACCGATCCTTTTTTGGGCATACCGAAACCGAACCGACCTTGGTCTGTTTCCAAATTTTAGAGCCGAAACCGACCGCCGAATTCGGTATGCCGAGCAGTCAGTATCGGTTGGTTCCGGTACGGTTTGGCTTCAAACCGATCAGCTTTTCCAAACGATGGTGATGACATATCACAAATGTAGATCGGAAGGAGGAGGAGGAGGAAGAAGAAGAGGGAAAAAGAATGACGAAGAAGACGCAGGCGAAACACAATGGTATAGGCCTCTTGGGTTTTAAACGTACACCATTATTATGTTGTTTCTAGCTATTTTGATTTCATGCATTATATTTTTTCTTTCTCGGTTTGTAGGGTTGTGCTTATAGACGACTAATCTCTCTTATCACAATGTGCTTAGATTAATAATTTTCACTTCATTAAGGACAAAAACTGTGGCATTAGATGCTTATGTTGTGAGACTGTGGAGGCTATGAATCAAACCTAATTAATCAATTGCTCATCTCAGATGACTAGCAAGAAAACATATCCAATATATGACCAAGTTTGAACACAATGACAATGAAATTTATATATTACAGGAGATAATGGATAATCTACTGAATTTGATTATAATTTTTTTTTTTACTGAATTTCATACTTCAAAGCTAATAAAGGTAGTTACCACACTTGTAAGCAACTAAAAGAAGGCTCACATTATCTTTGACGAGCCATATATATGTATATACATGGTAGACAGGAGCAGAAACCTTAATCAATAAGAATTTTAGAACAGTCATGCATGGTTTTTGCATATATTAGGTTTTCGTAAAGAAGTTGATTAAATGAAGATGAAGAAGAAAGAAACAAGATGATTGAGTGTAAAAGAATTAAAATTAAAAAACTGAAACAATAAGAAGAAACGAGAAGAAGAAATAAAGACAAGAGAATTAAGAAGAAGAAGAAATAATTAAATAAAGAAAGAAAAGTGGATCAGTGGAATGAATGAATCATTTGGGTGGGAACTGGAAAGGATATATACAAATATATTTGTTGTATATATAATTATAAGTGCAACTCGTGGTCCAATGGTTAAGGAGTGAGGTGGAGAGCGGGAGGTGAAGGGTTCGAATCTCACCTCCTACCCAAATTGTATTATTTTTGTTATATTCGGTCGGTACGGTATACCGACTGTTTACCAAAGTACATACCACAGCCGAGCCGAGCCGAAGTGTCGGCTTGCCGAAAAATCGGTAGAATTTGGTATGGCTTGGTTCGGCTAATCGGCTCAAAATGTCAACTCCATATAGTGTTTAGGGTTTAGAGTATAGGGTATATAGTATAGAATATAGGATTTAGGGTATGGGATTTAGAATAAAAGGAGGGTTTGAAGTTTTAGATTAATTTTTAGTAAAGAAAAAAAGCATATAAATGAGGGCTTATAAATTTTCTTTGAAGACCTTTTTACTTCAAACAAACAATACTAATTAATTTCCCACCTGTTGCATCACAAAAAAGTTGGCATTCCCTTTGGATTGAAAGTGACTCTACCCTAGTGATTCATTTTCTTTTCTCTCTAAAACATGATGTGCCGTGGTGTTACTCTATTATTTAGTTCAACTGTCGGGCTATGCTTGCATTTATATCAGTAAAGGTTTCACATGTCTATCGCAAAGGTAATCAAATAGTGACTGCTTTAACAAATTTTGGTGCAAATCAAGTAGGTGTTCATTGGTGGAATTCTCGCACAATCTAGCTGGCCTCCCCAATTATAAATTTCGATTATAGCTTTTTTCTGTTCTTTAATATTTGGTTTGGTTTGCTACTGAATGATGGGAGTTCCTCAAACCAAAAAAAATAAAATAAAATAAAAATAATAAAAATAATAATAATAAAGAATGAAGGAGGCTCTTCTATTTTCTATGTTATTTTTTATCTGATTCTATTTTCTATGTTGGTGTGCTAATTAATATGGCAACTTGGCGTCCATTGGTTCTTGTAATTAAGCAGCTCCTTACTCTTGCTGCTGCTTGCATTGTTATTGTAACCTTGTTCTTAATCTTGTTCTATTTTCTACGGGTTTCTTATGTGTTGTTTTCGGTTCGTGTGTCATTGTACTCTTTTTGTTTTTGTGTGAGATTTTGGATGATGTCTCCCACTTTTATTGTAAGAGTTTTTATCACAAATGGTACCTGAACTTTACCTCAATTAAATACATAGTATCTGAACTCCCCTTTTGATCACAACCAGTACCCGAACTTTTTCGTTTTCATCCTAAATGGTACATGCCGTTACATTCCGTCAATCTACCGTCAAAAAAAAAAATTGAAAAAAAAAAACAAAACTCCATCCTTGCCGTCAAAAATTGAAAAAAAAATTTAGTTTTAGTTTTAGTTTTTTTTTATATCTTTCTATCCCTCCCTCCCACCCACTCTCGTAACCTCTCTCCTCTCCCTCTGCACCATAAGGCGCACCACCTCCGGCCACAATCTTGGGTCACCGCCTCCACCAATAGAATTAGAAGCTTAAGGCAAGACAAATCCACCCGGGTTCGAAGCCACACTCGCTGGAAAGCCATCGTGAGGACTGTCGCAAAAGTTTGAAATTTCAAGCTTTTTTTCTGACCTCCTCTGGCCAGTTCCGATCATCCAAACCACTTGGGCTTTGAAGCCTTCCATCCCAGAAATCTCATGGTACCCTCAATTTTCAACGTCGACCTCCGTACATGGAGGATTAATGTCGTTAACTTTCCGGATTTCAGAACTTCCGGCATCGATATCTCTCGATTCACTTCAAATCTCACTTTGATCTAGTTTACAGAAATTCATCCTTAAGTTGTGCTCTATATGTCGATATAATCTTTGTGTTGTTTCGAGGTGATTGACAGCGGCGCTGAGGGAGAGGAGAGAGAGAGGCTTTTTTTTTTTTAAACATTTTTTTCACTGAAAATTGACGGTAGGTACCACTTAAGATGCAAACGAAAAGTTCGGGTACATGTTGTGATAAAAAATGAAGTTCAGGTACTATGTATATAATTGAGGTGAAGTTCAGGTACTATTTGTGATAAATTTTTTTTTTAATTTTTAATAAAACAAAATGGAAATATAGCTGGTGGGTTCCCAGGTGTAGTGATCCTCTCTCCTACACAAATGGCCTGGTGTGAAGATCGTGATGTCACCTAATTCTCTATTTCAATTAATTTAAAAAATATAAATAAAATAACTTCCCACCAAAATACTTATCCACAGAAATCGTAAATTCTACAAATTGATATACGTCTGAATGTATACAACAATCAGCACTAGTCTTCATCCTAATACAAAGTCATTAAAAAGACACATAAACACTACAAGGACTAGCATACTACCTCCCCTGTAGTTCTTTCTCAATTTAGTGATTCAATTCCCATATATCACAAAATGGGTGAAAAATTATCACACACTGTCAGTGCTCTGATGGAGAAGTATGGTCCAGAATGGAAATGGTGATCTGTTCCCAGGTTTCAAATATGGATTCCAAGCTAAACCAGCTTCGTTTATTCTCTTTTATTGAGCTTAGGCCCGAGCAGCCCCAATAATACACATATAGGTCAAGACACTGGATTACATATCTTTAAATATATTGCACACATTGCATACCTCTTCATATCAAATAAAAAATTCTGCAGCGAGGCTAATGCCTCCCATAACCTAGCTTGCTGTTCATATTTGCCTGGCCAAAGCTTTCCTCTGCCTTTGCTAGGTCTCTTTTTGCAACCTCATGATCTACCTCTGCAATAGCTAGCCTGTCCCTTAACCTCTTTATTTCAGTCTCCAAAGCATCAACATCCTCTCTCAGTTTCTTCACTAGTCCTTCCCTTTCCCCAAACTTCTTCATTCCCAAAGCTGATTGAACAAAAGGCTCCAGCCAACTCAAGTCAAATCTGAAGGTCTCAGCCTCGTCCCACAAAACTTGAAGATGCTCACATGGATCATGCACACATGAATCCTCCATCATATCCTTAACCTTTGTAGTGTTGAGAAAATACAGTAGTCGACCCAAAGCTGTGAATGCCCATTCACTAAACATACGACTTCTTCTCCTTTGGCAGCTAATCAACGAAGGATGCCACGAACAGACTTCCTCCAGCAGTGGAACAAATGCTTTATCTATTTTCCCCAATCCCTTGAAATCTACTAGCTCGCCAACTGGGCTGGAGGGATCTTCCTCGTCTTCCTCAACTACGGGAGGGCCAAGTGGGCTATCAGTCTCCTGGTAAGCAAGCACTTGATGATCAGATGTTGGTGATGCAAGTGCTATTGACAATTTTTGAACTTGCACAGAATCACCATTACTTGTGTGCGCAGAGTCAGAATTTTGTGCATAATCCTGAAAAGCAAGCATCTGTTCACTACAAAGTGATGTATGTGCTGTTGAAACTTCAGAAAATTTCATGGAATCCACATCGGAAGACTGACTTTGAAGTTCCTGCTCGCGGAAGGCAGTTTCTTGGTCTTTTAAAACCTTAATGTCAGCTTTACTAACTGCAACCTCAGCTTCGACAATACAGATATCATCCACAAGATAGCCTTCATTCTGGTCAAGAAGCTCACTTAGAGGCATGAATGATGTGAAGCCCCAATCACTTTTACTTGCAGTAAACTGATGCTGAGTGTCTGTAAAATCAAAATATGGAGGATCATCCAAACGTAATAAAACATAATAAACAATGGTCCAGTATGCTTGGAAGACTCATAAATGCAGAATTTTAGAGGCGAATAAGTACGTTGCTTGATTCAGAAAAAATTTGGAGGAACGTTTATATTTATATATGATGATAATAACCTTAAATCACCGATCGAGTAAAAGTCCTCTACCCTAAAGTAGAAACATTAATTCGATCATTCTACAGCATTAAGAAATGAGCTTGCAATAAGGAGACAAGAAGACATCATTATATGTGAGTGTGAGATAGCTACAAAAAGACGACGAAAGAAGAAAATACCTATTGTTATTGACTTGTCACTGTTAAATTGATTAACCACAGTCAAGGTGAACTCTGCATAGCGACTCCACCCAGATGGCAACTTTGAAGCATCTGCAACATTCAAGTACATAGACAAGTATCGCCTTCCGTTGCTCCCCTTTGGATATATCACGATCCGCCTGATCGATCAAAAGCACCCAATTAAGTAAGGAACTAAGGATACTAGTATAGTATAGGCCTATATATATAGTATTATAGTATAGTATGGTATATATAATTATATATATATAGGCAGCAGAAAGCAAAACGAAGACGAAGAATCAATTTATAGATATAGATATATATACCATTTAAAATCGCCAACGACGAAACCATCAGAGTAATGTTTCTGGGTTTTCAGCTTAGAGAAGTTGTCGATTGTCCATGTGTATGTCATAGATATAAGCTCACCCGCTTGCCGGTTCTCCATTGCGTCCCTCTTCTAGTTGAATTGTATTTAGAGAGAGTGAGAGTGAGAGAGAGAGTTGAATGGAATTAGAAAAGAGTCAGAGAGATGGATGACTTTGTAAGTGGAGTGGGTGGGATATTTATGCATGGAGCTTGGAATTGAATGGCTGGCTTCTTCCTTCCGTCCTAGTTACCGACAGAGAATCATGAGCCATGCTGACATGGCTCGCCATAAGCCACATACGTGCTCCGGAATCGACTGGCCGCGTCACCAGATTGGGCAATGTACTGTACGTCATTCACTCACACTGGTACAGTAATAGGTAATATATGGACACGGATCCTCTCCTCATTAGGGTTTCCTCACGGTTGAATGCTGGCCATTCATTGAGATCTTGTCGCCCTCCATTTTAATTTTGTGGCCAGAATTTGTCTTCCTTTTATGTGTTTCTGTCTGCGTCGGTGCAGCATCACTTTCACTTGTCATTGTCAACATCGTCATTTGTTACTGCGCCGCATAATCAACGGTTGTTATTGAATTATCAATTTTACCACAATCATCTAGGCAATCGTTCATAGCAAAGTCCAATATTCCTTTCCAATCTCTTCGTCTATAAGTTTCGACATTGAAAGCAAAGGCCCTTCGGCTCATCCAGCACCACTAGAGTTTTGTCAAAATTAAGTCCATGGATTATTTGGTTCATCCCCTTCTCGGTTCGATTCTACGGGATGTTTCCCCTCCTTTTCACCCTTGATCGATGTACCATCGATAACAGTACTATATATGAAATTGGACTCAACCGTTAACGTTTACATACGGGAAGTGTTCATCTGCACATTAGACATGATTTGTATGATTGTCATTCCATAATCGACGTACTGGCTATTGATGTGGATGTTGCATTATTCTTCTAATGTGAGAGGAATAGAAGATCAAGGGTTTGTGTTACGTGTGTAGGCTGATTAGGCTCTTAAACCACATTGCAAAAATTTCACTCTTGATTTTAGTTGTGAAGACAACAACGGCGAGTGTTGATCTCCCTGCTTAGGATTCTTCATTAAGCTTTTGGGCTCGCGTTTCAGCTTTGACTCGTATGTTTCTGGCAAATGGTTTTAAAGGGTACTATGGATGCAGCCCCTATCCAATCATCGATCATTCCCCTAATTATCATGTGATCACGTACCTATTATTGTGAACTTTCTTCTTAGTGGGATGCGTATGAAACGTTTGGATCGATGAAGGTTTGCATTTGTTTAAGAAACCAAGGATGGAAGTTTTTGTTGTCATTACTACACCTCCCATATCGTTGGAGGAAGTTTTGGTGAACACACCAAGTTAATAATAGTTTGAATTAGTTGGAAAATTCTAATATGCAGTGCTGCATAGCATGTAGTTTTTTTTTAAAATGCAATTGCATTTTTGAAATGTAATTGTCGTTCAAAATGTGTAAACTAGACATTTCAAAAATGCAATTGTCATTTCAAATAATGCAATTATCATTCCGAAAATGGAATCACTACTACAATTTTGAGCTAAACCCACCTCCAACATTGGTGACAAAATAAAGCCAAAGGCCACCTATATTCGTGTCCAACACCAAAAGCCACGGTGCAGACACTATTTCTGGGTCAGTGCCCTCTAGGGGCGTGGCTATTTGTCACAATTAATTATGTTGGTGGCTTCTTCATACTCACTTCTGACATATATGCGGGCCCCATTAATATTATACTAGTGTTCCACATGATTGCTTCTTTCAGACACAAATTGCATCCGTGACTCCAATATTGAAAAAAAAAATTACCATTTTCTTTTAGCAATAATTACCATTTCTTTTAAAACCATATATTAAATTCTACTTTTGGAATTCATGCTACTTTATTCAGACGGTTTTGCTTGGTTAGGAATATGTAGACAATTCAGTTATCATACTAATATTAAAGATTGAAAAGTTGCATTGTTCAATATATAATTCCTATTACATTAAGCTGTCAACCAAAAAAAATTTAATACCTTAAAGAGCAAATACAACAATACTAATGGTGGTCTATACAGAGCAATACACCTAATCCAAACTTTACAAAATATACATCATCTTCGCAGTTTTGATATCACCACATTCTTGTTAACAGTACACACTGCACTTCCTGATATCACCATATTCTGCCAGATTTTCAGAACTGTGAACTAGAAGTTATAACCAACATTGATCAACTCAAAATAATTTTTATAAAAGAAGTGTCACAATATTGTGTATAGGAACTAAGAATGATTTCAAGAGTTATATGTCTAACAAAGGCATACGAAAATTTAAGGTATTTAACAGAATCATTGGCATGCAAAATCCAGGAGAAATACGAAAAAGTCAAATCAAGAATATAAAAAATCAAGGGCTTTGAGAGAAAAAAAAACCTTTACGAAGGCACAATTCTCTGGAGCTTCGCCACTTAAGAGGTGACCCTTCATTGCCTTCAATCAGTTCTTTCTGCTTCTCCTATAATTTAAGTAGCCTAATCATAGCTACTGAAAACAGAAAACAGGAAACAAGTAAACTATGGGGATTGCATTTGTGCTACTCAACAACAATAACATAAGTAGCCTCGAATCTCCACACACAAGTACATGACATTAGGATGAATAAACTTCAGCACACTAATTAAAAAATAGAGAAAAGAACATAAATCAGTAAGACCTGTTAAATGACCCAAGGCGGTTCAGATTCAGGGGAAGAAGAGGATCCTTAAGCAGAGGTTGAAGGTTCCACCTGCTGTGAACCAGTTCACCAAGACCATTGACAAGAATCTCGCTACAAGCCTGTTCATGATGCTTCTAAAGTACAGGCCTGAAGACAAAACAGAGAAGGAGCGTCTTTTGAAAAGGGCTCAGGCATAGAATGAACGAAAAACTGTTGAAGCCAAGAAGCCTATTGTTGTTAAATATGGTCTCAACCATGTCACCTACCTCATTGAGCAGAACAAGGCCCAACTTGTGGTTATTGCTCATGATGTGGATCCCATTGAGTTAGTTGTCTGGCTCCCTGCATTATGCAGGAAGATGGAAATCCCCTACTGCATTGTGAAGGGAAAAGCACACTTGGGAGCGATTGCTCATCAGAAGGCTGCCTCAGTTTTGTGCCTGACAACAGACAAGAATGAAGATAAAATGGAGTTTAGCAAGGTCTTAGAGTCAATCAAGGCCAACTTCAATGATAAGTATGAGGAATACAAGAGGTGTGGTGGTGGCACCATGGGTTCCAAATCGCAGGCCAAGACCAAGGCAAAGGAGAGACTGCTTGCAAAGAAAGCTGCTTAAAGACTGACTTAATTTTGGTTTTTGGTGTATTGTGTTCTTCTTGCAGAGATTATGTTTGCGTTAGACTTAATGGACAAGTTTTTGCCTTTGGTTTAAAAAAATAAGACTTCATGATATTAAAATTGAAACTCCAACACATGACAACCTCATCTTAGATATATATATATATATGAATGAAGTAACTTACTTGGGACTGAAGAGTGAGAATACATGAATGTAGGCTACTGGAGTGACGGGAGTGAAGCTTACCGGGGGAGAAAAAAGAATGACCATAGTTACTGCCAGTCAATCTGAAAGAAAAATTATTAAAACCCATCCATCATATACAAAAAAATTATGGAAAAATTAAAGAGCAACTTGATAACCATTGGGTGCATACTGCCAGTCCTAGCTCAAATATTGCAGAAGCCAAGGTTTGCCTCTTTACTTTTGTAACAATCAGAAAATCATAACAAAAAGAGAAGGAGGAGTCTTCCTTAAACTTTTGGGAAGATTTTCTACGCGGGACTGGGGAACCTATACCTTATAGAGAAAAGAACATAAATCAATACAAAAAATTGCATAACCCCCAATTCCATTATATTAAATTCATCATAAATATAAAAAAAATTGTATTCCCTCTGTAACATGAAAAATCAAAATAATCTTTAACATGATCCACAACTAATTCTTAATTAAACAAATTTAATCAATACAACAAAGTGCATAGATCCTTGAGTCATCAATTTTTCTTCACTAGAAATTAATGAGCCTTTGCTTCCCAATTACATTAATACAGAAGGAAATATATTGAAATACCTAGATTGGAGTCTGTTCATGTTTGGGCTTGCGATGAAAGTCGGCACCTCTGCCTGGAGTTGTCGAGTTAGGGATGCTGCAACAGTAAGTACAAGGCACTGCAGCGGCGCATGTCGCGCGTCTGGCCAAATTCGGTGATCGCAAGACTTGAAATTTTGGGACTTTAGTAGATCTGAGCCTTCAGCTACCAACTATGGTGTCTGAACTGAAGAATATAACCATAGTGGACGGGATGGTTAAACGCTTCCTTCAAATCCCTATCAAAAAACCTACTTGAAAACAAAATTGAAAAAAATGCTTGAAGAATCGTTTTCTGCACATGCATGATCAATGAGTTAGTTTCTCCAGATTGAATAAATCGAACAAATTTTGGCAGATCTACTATTAAGAGAAAATCAGAAAAATACGAGAGAGAGAGAGAGAGAGAGAGAGAGAGAGAGAGAGAGAGAGAGAGGGGGGCGAGACGACGAGCGAGAGAGACGGTAAAGCCAGATTCGTCGGGGTTATTAAATTCTCAGAAAAACAAAAATGGATTATTATATGAATTTTTAAGGGTTGGGGCACTGTTAGTTGGTGTCAATTCGGCCTGACCCACTTTTGACCGATGACATGGGGCAAATAAGTCACCATTGTGAATTAATGGTGGAAGACTGTTTTCAAAATGACACCAATTGAAAATGGTGGCAAAGAAATGGTGGCTATTGCCCCCTTAGGGCAACTCCAACCCTGGAGTCCTTGGGGTACCAAAAACTCATTTTGAAACCCATTTTTGTCTTCTTCCATCTCCAACCCAAATGATTTATGAGACTAGGGCTATTTTATTTGAGACTAGGGCCAAATAAAGTCTCATTTTGGGTACTTTTGTTAGTCCGGTCTCATATTTGAGACGTGGGCCATGCCCAAGCTACTAGCAAAAGCATAGCTACAATCTGACTCTCTCTCCTTGCGCCTGAGAAAGCCAATCTCGCTACAAGACAAAAATATGGGCTGATGGAGTGGGCAACGCGCTGGACGCGCAAGATTGAGGGAATTGGGCAGCCGACAGACCTGGCCCGCGCACATGCAAGCTGATGTCGTCTCCATGATCCAACGGTCCTCATTCCATGCCTTTGAATTGAACGGTCTTGATTAACTAATCTATTTTAATTAAAAACTGAAACAATTAATTAAGTAGACTAATCTAACGGCTCAAAAAATGTGTAAGATTAATTCAACGACTATGATTAATCACACAACACTTTTATAAAAAAATATCCACGAAAATACAAAAAAAATTGCAAAAAAATTTAAAAAATAAATTTGCCGGTTGGATACTATGTTTTATGTTTTATGTTTTATGAAAATAAAATACTATGTTCAATTATAAATTATTATTATATTCTAATTATAGTCTAAAATTACAAAAATGTAATTTGGCACTCCCAAAATGGGACTTTGGGTTGGAGATGATGGAGATGATAGGGGTGCCATAATAGAGAGGGGTGCTATATGGATTTGGCACCCCAAAAATAGCTCCATGGGTTGGAGTTGCTCTTATGTTGTAGTGAATTGTCATTACAAAATGCAATTACATTTCAAAGTTATCAGTTTTACTTTTTCAAACGACAATTGCATTTCAAAAATGCAATTGCATTTTAAAAAAACAGGATGCATGGTATGCAACACTGTATATTAGACAGATCCAAATTAGTTCAGTCATTCCACTAAGGTATCTTTTTTCATAGTCATTTTAAGGGATTGCTAGTGTGACCCACTTTGAAATCTTATTTCGGCAATCCGAGAGTTCAAGTTTTACACCTCTAATAATTCATTTCTACAAAAAAAAAGAGACAATAATTACATTGCTGTAAAATTTTGAGAAAATTTGAAAACCTTGTGGTAACTTAAAGCACAAGTCAGATGAATATTTTCTATCGGTGGAAATCTTTTTTTTTTAATTAACACACACACCCCTACCCCACCCTATCTCATCTTAGTATTTTATGGAAGTCGAACTCAAGATCTCCCATGAAATGACTCTGATGCCAAACCACTACAGCAAACCGTCTTAATTAGACATCGGTTTCTTACCTTGTTCCAAGTGAAAAATATTTATAAATTATTTACTAAAAATATATGTCTAATATTAGAAAAACAAACTTTAGACACGGCAATGAACATATTGTTGTAGCATATTGAGAATGTAAAGCGAGAGACTAAATAGCACAGGAATAACGTGATCTTTATTGATGAATATGTGTCTCTTTATATAGAGGAATACAAGATACAATCCATATAGTAATAGGATTCATATTCAATACATTCCTTATGCAATCCTAACTAGATACTCCTAGGTTGACAAGCACACACAAAACGGATATCCTTCAATACTCTCCCTTGTGCGGTCAACACTAGGTGGTTCTCCTCACATTGTCTCATTAAAAACCTTGCCAAGTAACAAAAACCCAGTGGGACAAAAATAACCTTGGTCGGAGGGAAAAAGAGTACCACACACCCTTCACATTTGGCATAGCAAGACGTCAAACTCCCCCTCAAGTCTGCATCTCCCCCTGATTTCCTCAATCATGGGAGGTCAGATAATTTACGCAAATCAATGCTCTTGATATGCTTCTCAAATGTGGATATAGGTAGCGACTTAGGAAACAAGTCTGCTACATAGTCCTCATAATGGACTTGATTCACTTGAATCATGAGGAATTCTTTGTTATGGCTGATATGCTTGGTATTGTCATCTTTGATGAAACCTTGCCTCATTTGCAAGTAACATTATCCTCATAAATACATATATGTTCATTAGTGGTTGACCTCAAACCACATGTATTTCTTAGATGTATAACTATGGACCTTAACCATGTACACTAACGAACAACTTCATGGAGATAATCTCAACATGGTTCGAAGAAGTAGCGACAAGAGTCTGTTTAGTAGACTACCAAGATAGCAAGGTCTATTCCATGATAAAGACCTAACCCATATAGAAACAACCTTAATGAGGGTAAGAGAGATACCCATTATCAGTAAAACCTTCCAAAACATCACTAGAGTTTTGGGAATAAGGGGTTTATGCGGCACATCGTTCAATCCGTCCGGACGGAGTGTCGTCGTCCGGACGCCGGACGCGTGCGGCAAGTTCTAGACGGCAATCCGTCCAGACCACACATAAAGCGTTCGGACGCCTGGTGCGTGCTGTGACATTTCGGTGTCACTCCGTCCGAACGATCTGAACACGTCCGGACGCCCTGTACGTCCGATAGCAGCAACAAAGATTTATCACTTTGTTTTGACTCTTTGTAGGGATAGAACAAACTCATACCAATCGTACCCTTAACGAAAGATTGTCTTTATGCCAATCCAAAGGCATTGTGTGGGCGAAAAGATAGCTAACAAGTTCACATCAAAGGAGATATTGGGTCTTGTGCATTAAGCTAAGTACAATAATGCGCATATTGAACTTAGGTATAGCACCCTAAGCCTCTAGAATGTTCTCGTCATCATCCCTTCGACGAAACGGATCTTTCCTTCGATCTAGGCTGCGACCAATCATGGGAGTGCTATCAGGATGGACCCTATCCATATTAACGCCTGAGCATCTTTTGGGTTTCCCAAGATCTTTTAATCTCAAACTCAGATTGCAATGCAAATCCAAAACTTGTGCTCTCAACACACAGGGGCATAATTTAATTGTTCACATACCCTCTTCCAATCAAGTAGTCACTTAGACGGGTATACCATGTCCGTCCGGATTAAATCAATCCAGATAGTGAGCGTTGCAACCTTAGCAAACGCGCTCCGTGGTGGGGAGCCACTTGACTTGGGTAATTCTCCATATCTAGATCCCCATGGAGATATGATGTGACCACATTCCTAAGCTGCATAGTCAGTTCTTCGGAAACTACCAAACTGATAAGGTAGTGGAGTGTAGTAGCATCCATTACGAGAGATGTCTCATTATAGTCGATTTCAGGGCGTTTGTGAGAAGCCTTGCGCCATAAGGCGAGTTTTATCTCATTCTCTCACTACGCACTCTAACAAAGACCTATTTATCCAACAAGTTTTATTCTAGAAGGATCGGCACACCGGGCTCGAATACCGTTCTCTTTGTTAGTGAGTTTAACTCAACCTGAATCGCATATTTCCATTTAGGCCAATATGCTCTACGTTGGCATTCCTCAACGGAGCGGGGTTCAATATCATCAGTCTCAATGAACTCTCGTGCACAAGCATATGCGAAAACATCGTTGACTACGATGGAGTTTCTATCCCATGGCCCATGTACACTAGTGTAATGAATCGAGATCTCTACATTCCAATGAATAGGTTCTAGCGATGGAGCGTTCTCCAAAGATGTCACTTGGACATAACCATAATCCGGAATGTTCTCATGGGTCGGATTTTGAGTATCAATTATGAGAGGATCGTGTGTCTTCGCAGCCCGCTTCCTAGAGCGCGAATTCCTCAAACCCGGTGGCATCTCACGCTTCCTCAGCGGAACCACGGCCTAAGCCACATCACCACCATTACTAGTGATGGCGCCAACGGTACCCTGCCCATCATCTCAGGTGGCATTCGCGGCGTCTTTGAGTCTGATGCCCGTTTCAGGTACTTCCTTCCTTGCAGGTTTGCAGTAGGTATATACACTACTAGAAAAACCCCATATAACATCGCCCCAAAGAAATCGGTTTGAAATGTACCTGATGTAATAGGTATACGAGACATCAGTTTTACAAATAACTGATGTTGTTCATTATTTATAACATCGGTCGTTAAAATAACTGATTTTAAAAATTTAGTTGAGAAAATGCGAAAACCCCAAAATGAAAAAAAAAACAGGCTTAATTTTTTGTAAGTTTCGACGCGGAAGGAATTTTTGCCAAAACTTTGTCCCTCCCTCTCTACACATCCTTCACATTCCCAAACCCTCCCAGCCCCACGAACCTTAAAACCCCAAATTCCTTCTCACCTTCCTCAAAACCCTAGACTCCACTGACATAAGCTTATCCGGCTCGGCAGCGCAGGCTCGCCCGATTGCCGAGTCCAGCTTCTCCTCGTCCTTCTCGACTCGGCTGACGACGTCGACCAGCAGCGCCCGTGCCTTGAGGGTCACCGCGCATAGACGGTTTTCGGTCGGAGAATCGGAGGCGGAGGATCTTTGGAGCCGTCGAGGTTAGTGGTGGTTGTGGTAGCCGTGGTAGTGGTGCGTTGACGAGCTTGTTCGAGTTCTTCTTTGTCTTCGATTTTGAGTTCGATCTTGGTTGGCTTTCGTCTCAGAATTTCTTCTCTCTCATATCGATCAGTTCATCACTACCACTGATTGATTATTGAGCGCGTCTTTTACCAAGCTTAGTTGGTTGGGGTTGGGTTCTGCTTTTTAGTATTGGGCTTGACTTTTTTCACCGAATCCCCGAAGACTCCCTACCCCAATCAGTCGGACGAGTCTCGTCTAGCTTCCGATTTGTCCCATTTTTCCGACCACACCTCACTTCTCTGTAAGTCTTTTTGCTTCTTCTTTTTTGTTGTTAGTTTTGAAATTTTGATTAAATATTTAATTGAGTTTGCTGTTGAGATTAATCTCGTTCTTGTGGTTTTGAACTTTTCATTAATTCAGATTTCTACTTTGTTGTTTAAGTTTTGAGGTGTTGGGATAGAATGACCCCGTTGACTTCATTTTGTTTCCGCCTCTGTTATCCATGTCAAAATGGCATTAGGAAGGTTGTTCCTCAACATTCTCTTAGCTAAGTAGGCATTTCAGGTTTTGATAGAAGAATTTTTCATGTATTTTGTCAGATCCGGTGGTGTTTCTATGATTTGTTCTAATTCTATTGTGTTTAGTTTTGGCTTGTGTTATCATCTATAATGCTGAAACTAACATGGCTTAATTTAAATTAACAAGCTTATGTTATCAGGAATTGGAAAGCTTTTCCGTCTTGGCAGATTTAAGATGATGGTTTCTCTTTCTGGTTGCTACAGCTTGTCCATATTTGTTAGACTGGAACATTGTGAGAGCTAATTTTTTGGATTTTAATGCCTGGACTGCTTTAACTGAAGAGACAGAGAAGGTTGCACAGGTATGTAGCTTTAATTTTGTGTCATTAGTTAATTAATTCATATGGTTGACTGCTCCTCTTTAATTCTCTTCTATTTTTGATAATAGTATAACTGTTCAATTGGAACTGAATCTCTTGTTGCAATACTCTTGTTTGTTGATTGTAAAGTTGAGTTTGATTTGGCAATCTACAGTATAGGCAATTTTTAACATAAGGAGAAAGAACATTGCTTGCTTTACTTATTACATTCATTCTTGGACACTTCCCGTTATATGCATGCATGATGTTGACTTTTTATACACAGTGGGATCGATTAAAGTTATTTTTCATTTTGTTTGCAGAAGATTAACTAGAGGAGAAATTGGTACGTGTGTGCTACTCTATCTGTATTTTCTTTGGTAAACTATAGTTGTACCTAAATGAATCAATGTTTTGGTGCCTAGAGGAAAAAATTGCTGGAGGGAAAAATTGCATAGATATTTGTTTGAGTATTTTGCAATATATATGAATGTTGAAATTGATTGTGCTACCAAAGAAAACAGAGTTTCTGAAGTTGTGTGCCTTTGAGATGGACTGAGACTTGGAAAAGAGTTTATTTTGGTTACTTTTATGGTTCTTACGATTGTATGTCTATTGCTTCTTCAATTGCAGGTTATTGATAATGAAGTGAAGGCTTCATAAACACCTGTAATTGTGTACAGCTGCATTGATCGGTGTTGTGTTGAAATAAGATGTAATATATGTTATTGTATGACCTTAAAATTTATTTTTGCAGGTTAACGAGGGTTTGATATTGAAAGGGTACAACAACAGCTGTTTTCTAGGTGTTCTTGTTCTAGATGTGCTAGCCTTACAATGTACATCTCTTGTATTTAGGAGGTTACATTCTGCAAGTTTTTTTTTTGTTTTGTTCTATTGTGAGAAGTTTAGGCTTTATGTCCCTTTCTCCTTGTGTTTTGTTCTTTTATCAATAATAAACATTTTTCATTGATAAACGCCAGTATTCTCTTGCTTAATGACCGTTTATATTCTCTATTTGATGCTTTTTACAACTTTTTTTTTTGCAAAGAACGAATATATGTAGATAGAAAGCAACTTTTAAGCTTGAAACTGATGCAAAAGAAAGAAAACAAACAACTAAAAGTAATAAACTGATTTAGAAGAAGAATAAAGACATCGATTCTCTTTAAAAAACTTATGTTAAATACTAGAATGTAAATCAGTTTCATATAAGAAAGCGATGTATAACCTCATTTGTAACATCGGTTCTTGATAGCAAACTGATGTGTGACATTATTTTTAACATCGGCTAACAACCGATGTCTAAAATCTGGACCTATTACTACACCCGCATTGACATCGGTCTTTTTTTGTTTTAACATCGGTTCCTGATTGATGTTATATAGGGTAATTCTAGTAGTGATATGATCTAGTCACTCAAGATTTGAGAAAGCGTCCGGAAGAGAATCAACGACTATCTAGAGATCGATAATTCTACGCACTACGATGTCACGTTTGCAGTAGGGGGATCGTTATGAGACAGAGTGGGGACAGGCCACGACAGTTCTCGTCGTTCCTGCTGAACGTAGACGTTCTTATCTCCCCCTAACGATGGGAAGACTGTCTCATCGATGTGACAAAATAGATCGCCTGACAAGGGTTCTACATAGAGGATTTTGGTTGGAGACTCAAATCCAACATAAATACTCATTCGTCATTGAGGACCCATCTGAGTACGTTGTGGCGGCGTAGTAGGCACATAAATAGCACACCCAAAATGCGTAAGTACGAGATGCTTGCCTCGTACCCAATCACTAGTTGTTGCGTAGAAAAAGATTGGGTGGCGATGAGCCTCAGACGAATAAGCATAGATGCATGCAATACTGCGTGCACCCAAGTAGAGGGAGGAATATTGGTGCGCATTACCAATGTCCTCATAACCATCTGCAAGACCATTCTGGGTATGCACATGCAGTAGTCATCGAAAGCCTTCGATGTAAACTCTCTTAGCATTATCAAGCCTGATTTAATTGGATGATGCAGGTAGTGAGCCCGCAGGCGAATTATATGTGCTAGGAGTTTAGCATAAGCAGCGTAAGAGATAACCATAGCGTGACATGTGACCAGCATGTCTACGCATCAACCAACACCATAATCCTTATATGGCCCGCTTGGTGGTTGAATAGGTCTACAGATATCTCTCATGGATTATCTGTAAGAATGGGAGAAGTACTTTTAGAATCCTTTAAATAAGACGGTCTTAGTCCTAGGTTCCCTAAGGAACATGGCTTTCCAAAACGAGCAATTGGCCTTAGAGGCATCAGAAGCATAGGAGGAATGAACCACATTCAAGAAAACATTGAGGTCAGGTGGGGGTGTCCGGACAGAATGATCCTCGTCCGGACGGAAATGTTTTCCGGAAGTGTTCATTTTGTCCAGAAGGTTCGGCATCCGGACGGAATGGTCCTCGTCCGGACGGAACATAATGCAAAATATGTCCTGCATGTTTTTTGGAGCCCGGGCGTCCGGACGGAAAAAATGGCATCTAGACGGATTCGTCGGGCGCGACGGACAGAAACTCATTTGGAGCAAAGGCGTCCGGACGGAATGGTCCTCGTCCGGACAGACGCTTCGGAAAGAAGCTATTAAGTTTGGTTTTGCATCTCCTTGAATCATCTTTTGATTCGTGCTTCGATTAGCTCGATATGATAGATATTCGTGTGAGGTTTTTAGCACACGGATCATCATATCATGACAGGAATGTCTCAATCTGTCTTTGCCAAAGCCATTATGTGTCTGAATCCAAGAGGTCATCCCGAATGACTTTGTTTGATTCAATATCTCAATTAGTGGTTGCGTACAACCCACTAGAGAGACACATAACCTTCTCTAAGATGCGCTTTCTGCCACAGTCATTACAGGTAATGCAAAGGGATTCTTTGTCATTCTCATCATGTGTTTCCACATGGTACCCATTGGCGCTTATATCTTTAAAGACTTGTACATAATGTCAAATTAAGGAGCCATTAGGCAAGAGGCATGTATACGCAAAGTAGAATCGAGGAAAGTAATCAACTCAAAGATTTATTAAAGATATAGCCAAAAGGATTACATCCAAAGTTTCGATATTGGTTTCTAACCAAAAAAAACCTAAATCAAAATTACAATGAAAATTAAGACTTAAGCGAAATCTAGAGTGTCATCACTCCTCCCAGCTTCAAAGTCATCAACCCTCAAATCGACGTCCTCTTCGTCGTTCTCTTGTTCCAAGTTGTTGGCTTCTGAGGCTTCACGATATAGTTTGTATGCGTTACCGATATTCAGAGATGCTTTACAAATCTTTGCACAATGACCGGTTTGCCCACATCTATAGCATAAAGATGTATTGTCAGAATCCTTAGATTGAGTGGCGACTATCGCATGCGGTGCCCTCATCTTGAGTGGCACGACCATAGGAGCTAGCGGCGCGGTTCTCTCTAGGGTAGCCTCTACGGCCTCCCCCTCGCCTAGTTTGGCGACTACCTTCTTGAGCAGAGCGATCATATATATGGACCCGAACGTCCCGAATTACCCCATTATTTAGGGTTTCGCTCGCGGCGGCCTCCTCTTGGGGCGCCACTATAATGGGTCTCCGGAATTGCCTTTGCTCCCACGGGCCTCGTATTATAGTTCTTCACAAGTATCTTCTCGTGCTTTTCAACAACAGAGAGAGCAGAAATAAGCTCATGAAATCTTGTGATATGTCTTTGCTAAACCTCAATACGGTAGTTCTTTGCAACTTCAAGGTCATAGACGGGGAAGGTAATTAAAGAGAGTTTTCTCAATCAACATCGCATCAGTAATTGTCCTCTGACAGAATTCCATCAGGGATTTGATGCGGAGTGCTTCCGAGTTGAACTCTAGGACTGAGGGATAATCACAGAAGCGTAGAGTTTGCCACTTCACCTCTAGGTCAGGAAGCAAGGATTCACGGACATTGCCGAACCGCTCTTCGAGTGCAACCCATACTCTACAGGGATCCTCTTCATTGAGGTACTCGGATTGTAGAGATTCATCCATATGGTGAATCATGAGGATGATAACTTTGACATTCTTAGCCTCTAAATCCTCAGCGGTGGCACGAGCAATGGCAGCTACAGCGGCGGCACTCGTTGCTCCTTGAACAGGTGCGGCCTTGGCTGCAACGCCGGTGGCGACTGCAATAGGGGTAGCGGCGGCGGCAGAAGTGGCTCTCGGATAGCCGAGATGATTCCCTTTGCCTTCAAGTGGTTGCAAACATCGCGAACCCACTTATGGTATCTGATACCAGTGGTATCTAAGGGCGTAAAGTCCAACTTGTTCAGGTTGCTCATTCCTATAAAACAACAAGAGAATTGAGGTTAGTTTTCGGAAGTTAATCTTCCCACGAATTGAGGCTATGCTCCCAAGAAACGATTTCCATGTAATGGATTTAGGTGAAACGTTTGGTGTAATATGGTCGTTTCTTCTCTACGGATTCCTCATCCGAAGGGTTTACAATGAACCCCATGTTCAAGGTCTCTTCTTCTCTACTGATTCTTTATCCGGAGGTATAGCTCGAATCCTCACAATTCGGCTCTTGAGAGTGTCATCAATAGCATGATGACATTAGATGTGCTCATCACTTACATATATCGCAAGCGATATGAAGTTCGATCACTCCCCTAATGCTACTCATAGTTTGATGAGTCTCGCATCATATCCCACGTTATACGAAAGGTGGGAGGTAGAAGAAGGGAGGTTGCAAGTCCCCGATACGATCCATATAGTAATAGGATTTCTATTCAATACATTCCTTATGCAATCCTAACTAGATACTGACAAGGAGTACAATTGTATACTTATTTGTATCAAATTCCCTAGATTTCCTTTGTTAGTTAGTTGTTATTTGAGCTATTTATGTTTTTTTCATGTGTATAGGTGTTTTGGAATAGAAGTGAATAAAATGGATGAAGGAAGACATTCCAAGCAAGACAAGGAGATGAAAAGAGAATAAATTGCATAAGAAATTTTTGAACAGAAATTCAGTCTGCTGCCTGGGAAGACTAGTCTACTTTGGCGGCCAATATCCCAGCATCTATCCGTTGGTTTGATGTGTAATTTATGAACCCAATACTTCTATGTGTCTAGTATTCTCAGTTCAAATTGTACCACGTTCAGACCGTTGGATCTCCCTACATTCAGTCCCAAGAGAGTAATACTCGGTGCTGCTTGGACGTTCTAGAACTGAACTTTGATTGGTTGTAAACACTGTTCCAGACCGATTTGGTTGTGTTTCAAATTATCCCGATCAAGCCCTATGAGTCTTGTTTCAAATGCAACTAGAATCACTCAATTACAATACTTATCCACGGAGATATGCCCTTCACAAGAGGGAAATGTCAAGCTAGAGCAGAATTCATAAGAGCAAATGATGGGCTTGTTGGGTTTGAATTACTCATGCATCCTCCATAAGATACAAGACCAGCCCAAAGAACATTTTCATGGTCTGATGTAGATGATCAATGTAACTTGGTGGAGGTGAAGTCATTTGAAGTTTACCCAAGTTAGGTAGAGGTGAAACTTGGTGCCAAGCTTGTCATGATCATGATGAAGATAGGGCACCACCACTATCACTCTAAGACAAGCTATAGTAACTTCACTCCTGAGTAAATGCTGCACTAAGAGTAAAGGGAAGCTTAGCCATTTGCCATTTCAAGTTTTGGAGGTGAAATATGACATATGCCATGACATATTTCCCATTTCCAAGAGGCTATATAAGGAGAGTAAGTCCTTCTTCAAAAACACACCAAGAGAACATCAAATCTTTTCTTCTTCTTCTTCTTCTTCTCCCTCTCTTCTTCATTCCTTATGTATTTCATTTGTAGCTAAGTTTCTTTAGGGTCTTCGGTTGAAGCCCTAGTCATGATTTCTAATTAATCTATGCATGTTTGATCCAATAATGGTTGTTGATGATGAGTAGTTAATTTATGTTTACTTTCCAATCTTGTCTAGTTTATTTTATGCTTAGCTATCATATTTTAAACTCTACAATTGATATTGTTACATATGTCAATTTAGATGACCGAGTCTTTGGCCTATGATATGTAACAACGAGAACTTAGATAATGAGTGGTTGTTCGGTTTTTACCGTGGTCATTAATTATTACCTAAATTCCTAATAATTGTCGTTGTAAAGTATAATGAGAAATATAGGTTTTTCCCACAGAGGATTGTTATATTTACTTTTCAATGTCACGAAAAATTAAATTAAATAAAGAATTATTATTAACAAGTATAAAGAATAAAGAAAATATATATATTCAAAATTAAATAAACTATACAGTATTGTTTCTATTTACAAAAATATACCTTATATACAAAAGTATTTTTTGGGGGTTTTTGAGATTTTTGAAAACAATAAATAAATAAAAGGAAATATTTTTGAATATTTATTATTTTTGAAAACATATTAAAACACACACAAATATTGATTTCTCTAAGTCATATGATCGAAATTAACATTGTGAAATATTAGAAAGCTAATTATTTCTCAATTAGACTTCTCTCTGAAAATTAACCTAAGTGAAAACACCTAGATCAATCAATTAAACATGCCATCTTAGTCTAGAAAGCTAGCTAGTCAAACCATGTTCAAAGCATCGAAAAGAATCGTTAATTCAAGTGCACAACCTAGTATGGAAAAGTCCATCTAATTGCAATCTTTTTTATTTGATTCCGACCTTTGTCCAAAGCCTTTACTACTTGTGAATTAGGTTTCCAAAACTATTAGGTGAATCCGATTTCTAACTCTAGCTCCAATTACATGCAAATATTATAAGTTTCGAACCCTATAACAAAAGCACATAAAAGTTTTCCGTAAAACAGAATCAAACAAACAATCACACAAAAACAACTTAGAAAAATCAAATCACACAATTATTATGCAAAAATAGAAAATAAACAAATATTTACACAATAACATTTCCCAAAATTATTCACGAATAGTTAATTAAACAAAAACAAATTATAATAAATAAACGAGTTTGGGAAAAATGTTACTGTTGTGTCCATGAAAATGGACACTGTCTGGCAGGCGAAGGTGGCAGACTCAGCTATAAAAACGGACAATGTATTTGGATGTGGCGGGTGCACTTAGCAATTGACATTGGGCTTTTGGGCTTGGGTAATTGGGCAAAGGCCCAATTCTTTCTTCATCTATTTACGGTTCAGCCCTTGCTATTCTCTCTTCCGGGTTGACTTTTCAACCTCATTTCTCCTTGTATTTCTTTATTCTTTTTCTTCTTTCCCAGCAGACCCGTGCGTGGGTCTTCATTCATTCATTCTTTTCTTTAGTTCCTTCTTAGCTGTAGACCAGAGAGTGAGAGGGCTTGAGAGAGTGACGACTCGGTGAGGCTAGAGACTTGCCGGCGACGACGAGAGTGGGAGCAGCCGAGCGGCGGCAGCAGGTACGGCATGGAGAATGAGCGGCGCCGGCTGGGTTCGTGAATTGACGGCGGCGGTAGCAGGACAGCAGCAGCTGCACACCGGTGATGCCGTGATTTCTGGGCAGAGGACTGAGCACAGAGAGAGGTCGCCGGATCGGGGAGATGCGGAGCAGTTCGGCGGGTGAGGAGAGGCACGGGCTCTTGAGGAACATGCGTGGTGAGCTCGGGATTGGGTCGCCGGCAATTGGTGGCAGAGCGGACATGGCTGGGATCTGCGAGCAAGTGTGAAATCGACGGAAGCTGCGGCGGCGCAGGAGGATGGGTTCACGGCCGTGATGATCCGGGTTGTTGGAATTCATGGAAGAGTCACGGTGGTTGGGCTTTGAGCAGCTCTAGCGATTGGTGGGTTCTGGAATTGTAGAGAGCTGCTTTCAAACCTGCAAAAGAAAAACATAGATAATTAGATTGCTTGATTATGAATTTGCAGGAAAAGAAAAGTCTTGAATTGATTGCAGGTATGGGTGAATTGAGATGCGGCGTCGATGGTGATAGAATTGACGAAGCTGCTGGCCATTGGGCTGCTGCTATGATTGGTTAATTGCAGTGGGCAATTTCAATTGTGAATTGAGCTTGCAGGAGCTTCCTTAAATAGCAGAGGAAATGGAGAAACAACCAAGCAAGGAAGAGGTGGTATCACATCTTGGAAGAACAGCAAGGATGGCGGCTTGGTGGAGTCACGGTCGGGATTGATTCTTGAATGGAATTGCCATATGATGGAGGAATCTTGGTGAAGTGGTGCTGGTATGTGAAAGTGGTATGTGATGGTGCGGTGATTGATTGGAGCTCAATGGTAGTGGTGGTGAGCTGGAGAAGAATCACGAGAGAACGTGAACATGGTAGCCGCAACAAGCCAACAACAAAAGAAAAAGAAAAAGAAAATAACAAAAAGAAATAAATTAAATAATTATAAAACAAAAGAAAAATTAAATAATAAAAGAAAATAAATAAAAGAAACAATTATTAGAGAAAATAAGATGGTGGTCTAAATTGTGTTCCACCACCGCGTGTGGTGGTTGCGCCGCCGTATGTGGTGGTTCGCCGACAAATTGTCGGAATTCGGAACGGTTTCCGAAATCTTCGTACAATATTTTATTCCACAAATGAAAGTCACGGTTGACTTTCCGAATTACGCTGAAAACCTCCAAAATGCACATACTCTGTGCAGATTAACATTTTCCTGGTATTTTCCCTAAAAACACGAAAACAAACATTAAACAGACAATTAAGCTTTCGAAATAGCAAAATCCAGTAATTAAAGGCACTTTGTGAACGTATTTTACGTTCACATCACACCCCTACACTTGAACTATTGCTAGTCCTCTAGCAAACACAAAATACAAAACAGGAACACAAAAACAGAAAGGGAAACACAAAACAGAAATTCTTTCCAACCATAATCCTCAGCGAGTTCGAAAAAAATTATAATCAAGAGAATAAAAATTATATACCAAGGTTAAAGAATTTGCTAAGCATTTAATATGTACATCTCATTTATGCTCGGGTGAAGTGTGTGGAAACCGAGTGTACAATTAATTTCAAGCAATCTAATAGGCACATATAAACAACATTAACCACTAAAGCTCACAATGATCACTAAATATTTCCGCTCGGTGTTTAGGGTTAAGTGTTTACTCTCAAAACAATTACACAAGTAGTGTTCCCATATGCTTGCTCATCGACCAACTCTCTACAATTAATCCACAATTCATTAGATCATAAGGACTTTCAGGTGAAACATGGACCAAAGGGTGGATGAATGGTGAATGGAAAATGGTAAATGAAATGAAAGGACTCGAAATGAAAAATGTTTTACATGTTTGCAAGACAAATCAACGACTTTGAAACTCATACATATGCTATACCCGAAACAACTTTCTTATTCTCCTCCAACCTTTTATTGAAATTAAAAACAATACAATAACTCTATTTTTGGAATTTCTCTTTCTGACATTTTTTTTTTCTTTCTTTTCTATATTTTTTTTTCTTTGAGGAATTTATTCCTTCTTTTTATTTCTGTATTTTTTTTTCTTTGATCAAATACAACAAAATAAATACACCCCCACACTTGCCTTTTGGTATACTACCATATAAATCCGAAGCATAAAAACACAAGAAGTCACTATCATCATCTTGCAAACACAATACAACAAGGGTGAAATGGTGTGGGTGAACAAAAGAAACGGCTAATGAGTGATCAGTTCAAAAGGGGATTCCTAAAGTTCGTGTTTAAATGGATGGTGAATATTTTGGCCATGGTGCTCAACTAATGCCTTACTCATTTCTAATTCATTACAGATTAATAAAACGTTTCAAGTGGTCTTTGAGCAAGTTCTAGGTTCAAAACTCATGAATTGTGCACACATGAAGAACGAGTAAATGTATGAAATATGCATACATGTGAATTTTCAACAGGCTCAAGTCCTCACATTTTCTGGGTATGCATGACAATGTATGTTCAAATGTGCTTCTCGGATTGCAATCAATTAATCAACACAAGTGATGTGAACATGGAATTTCGAGCAATCACAAGTTATGCATATTAAATCCAAAGCAAATTATACAAAGCCTTAGCATATAATCAGCATTCTCAAAATCACAACAGATTAAACTCAATTCATCCTTGGGATTGGAAAGAACAAAGCACATAACACAAATAAAACACACAACAGAAGTAAATATTTTTGTAATTTTTGATTTTTTTGATTTTTCAATGTAGGTAACAATACGTGACCACAGGGACTCACTTAGTGCAATGGTAGGTTCAACGCTACCAAGGGAGTGAGTGTGATATAGTCGAAATACCGTTACCATAGAAAACAAAAACAAGTAAATTATTTTTTTGAATTTTTTCAATTTTTCAATTTTTTTTTCTTTTCAATAAACCTTCCCCCCACACTTGAATTAAACATTGTCCTCAATGTTAGACAGATATTTCACGAAAATGAATAATTCAAGCATGGTTATTGAATTTAAACACACAAACAGAAGTAAACACACAACATTTATAGAAATGAAAAACAGATAAGTTATAGAAAAACTCCCCCTTGAAGATCGTGAAGCTCCTCCCAAAAGCAAGTCACCAACAGTCACAAACAAGGCTACCAGGGCCTTGCATCCAACGTTTGCTCCTTAATTGACTGCGGCTCTGATCCGTTGAAGTGTGTCTTGGACAAGGGTTGTTGCCGACTCCACGGCAGATTTGGCTGATGTAGCCTTCACTGAGATCTGGAACACTATAGTTAGCAGTGTTCCGTCAAGAATAGCTCCGGATACGTTAGGCAGAATGGAGAAGCCAGAAGACATAAGCGGAAATGGCTCCGGTTCAACTCCACATAGCAAACACTGGAGAATGGAATGGTTAATCGACGCATAAATCACAGACGACCCCGTTGCATCGGTGCAACACTCCTGAAGAATGAGGAATTCGTTGTGATTATCTATGGCGAGCACCGAAATCTGATTACGCTGGTCAAGACCGATGGTGAAATTCGCTAGCACACGTACAGAGCTGTCCATCGACATACTATCCCACATTGGTCTTGTCTGAACGTCTTTGAGGAACTCAAAGATCCTGGTGTGATGGGATACATGCAAGACAGAACAACCAGCAGTACGATTGACTCCAGAGGGCTTGCTCGGATCTCCCCTTCGCTTGTTGGTCCTGACCTCCATTCTAGTGTCTCTTGTTCGATTCGAACAAGTCCAGTGGTGGTACGTGGAGTTGCTGATGTCGTTGAAGAAACAGACTGTCATCTGTTTTACCATTTCCGCCAGGCCTCTTCTTCCTTCGGGCGAAATGATTGAGTCACCGGGTGAAGTGTGGATACCTGTGGCGCACATGTACGTTGGAGGGTTGAGATCCAACGCTTTGCACCAAAAGCGAACCCTGAATGAACAAAAGGTTCGAAGCTGGCCTTCATCTCCTTTTCGCGTACATCTACGTGCTCCACCCAAGTGACCAAGGAAGATCCATTCTGTAAGTCACGTATCAGGCATCCGGAGGGGCGTTTTCGGCAAATCGATCTCACGGAAGGCTTTGGATTTGAACGCAATTCATCCACGGAGACATCCACAACGACCCAACTTCCATCCAGTTGTTGGTGAGAATACCGAACGAACTGGACTTCACGAGTCGAAACGATGTGAGATGGCACCAGAAACTCAGCCGACATCACCTGCTTCTGCTCCTCGTAGCCTTCTTCGTTGCTGGACGATAAGATCTCCAACGTCTTGGCGTTTGTGATCATGCTACAGAAGACGGGCAACCATCGACCAACATCCATGAGAATTTGAACGATGGTGGTCGGATAAAGATGGATGGTTGCCGAGTGTCTCGACGATTCGGCTTTGAAGTACGGTGCAGGTTTAGCTCGTTGAAACACTCGCAAATACTCGGCCCTATTAAGACTTTCGGGATGAATGGACGTACCGGGAGTCGGTGAAGTTATCCACAAAGGAAATCCAGCAGTGGCCATGAGCAGGAGCTCGTCTTTGGCCTTACGGGTGATATCCGAGATCAAGTCGGTGTGGACTCCGACAAGATCATGAGCAGGTCCGGGAAGGGTGTCAGATGGCAAATGTATGGATGGGTGCTCGACAAGTGTAGGCATGAGGCTCCGCACATCCCGTCTCAAGTGGTCCATGTCGATCGAATCATCGGACAACTCGAGAAGAGGCTCTTGTTGTGGAGGAACAACGTCGAGCCTTCGCCGTGGCACATCTGAGTGCGGAACAGGACCTCCGCAATTGGGACAGATGCCGCTGTGGAGAGCATCAACGAGTCGTTGATTCTGCAATTGAAGCTCCTCGTTCTTGCTCACCAGCTCATCGTTTCTTCTCTCTAACTCGGCGATACGCTGCTCAGACGTCTGGATACCGAATTTCTTCCTATTTCTCGACCCCCAATAATAGACTTGGTCTTCTTCTAGTCCGATTTTTGGACCAAATCTTTCTCGTTGTGGTTTCGTGGGGTGAGAATACACCGCAAAGAAAGCCGCCAGTGCTTCTCTCTGAGCCTTGGTGTATTTTGTCCTCGGAAGTCTCCTATGGACAGGAGCGGCTTCCGGCTCAGCAGGTGGATCAGCAACCAGGATTGGTGCTTGGGGTAGTGGTTGTGGTTGTGGTTGTGGCTCAGTCGACATGCTAGCATCGGCGCTATTGAGCATGCTTGGTGGAATTATTTCAGCCAGACCTTCAAAGATTGGGTTCTCTGAAGGACCTTCCTGAAACAAATCGCTGAAAGAGTTAACTCTTTTGGCCATTTTTGGGTTGGGAAGGGAGGATAGCTTTCTGGGAATTGGGAGTATTTCTGGGAAAAACTCAAGAACACGAAGAACAACGAGAGAAAACGAGAGAAGATGAGAGAGAATGAGAGAGAGAGACTATGGGAAACGCGAAATGACCTAAGGAAACTAACGCAAACAGAAGGGAAGGGAAACGAATGGACGGACGCGTGTCCAAAGTCAAGGACAGAGATCCGTAAATCACGGATCGAACGACAAAAGTCGCAAAGGGAACAGTTGACACGCACGCGGCTTATTAAACAATTCGGCCGACGCAAAAGTCGTGCGTCGGCCCAATCAAATTTTTTTTTTATTTTCTATTTTTTTTATTTTTTTATTTTTTTAATACTTTACAAAAAGTCGTAAAGTGAACAGTGAAAACGCGTAGCACACGCGCTTGCTGACACTTTAAACGGGCCTGGGCCATCGAAATGGTTTGGGCCTTAAAGTGGGCCTGGGCCAAAGAAATCTCCGGCCCATTATTGGTGGGTTTAACCTAATGGGCCTAAAAACTAACAGGTCCGACACGCTAAATGGGCTTGGGTTACGGGTTTTGGGCTTCGGGAATGACACGGGCCCAATGGGCCAAATTTTTTTATTTTTTTCTTTTTATTTTTTTCTTTTCGAAACCTAAAACCCTAACCAATCACACAAACGGGCCTAAGGCCCAATAACAAATAACTACAACACGCCCGAAAATAAAACACACATTAATTATAAACAGTAAAAATAAATAATTACAAAGAGTAAAACAAAACAAACACACTTTTTTTTTTTTTACAATTACAAATTTTCTATTTTTTTATTTTATTTTTTAAATCAAATAAATAACGAGAGTGAAAAGAAAACTTACCTTTTACTCCCGAGGAAACCGAAAATCACCAACAAGACATCAACCTCAAGGTTTTTCAACCTTGACTTCCTAAACGTATGCTCCGATGTATGTGGTAGAATTTCCGATAAACCCGGATTATTTCCTATAAAAAATTAAAAAGTTAGTTATAAAATTTACAAAATAAAAACAAAATATTTACCAAGTTAAAAAATGTATCACAAATTATCTATACAAAATGAATAAATAAAATTTCCTATGTCTAAGTTAATTTTATTTACACAATACACTTAAGTGTACAAAAATATATTCCTTTGCCTGAATATAGTTGAAAAAAAATGAAAGTTGATTCCAAGCGGTAACTCAAGGTGGACTTACGGCCTAGGTGCAATGCCTTGACTTAAATGACTTTCCGTGTTTTCAGAGGCGAATGGCCAGATCATATGAGAATAAGCGAGGGGCATGATTCATTTGGTGGACTACGGAGGCTTACACCCCTATCGACTTACGTCAGTCTATAGTCCTCTGAATCCAAAACCTGTCACCCAGGGTCTCGACCTAGACACCATCCATGTGCCCCTTACTCAGTTGAGAAAGCACTTAAGTGTTCGACAATTCTCCAAGTGTTAATAAAGGCCGCCCTCAACCTTAAATAACCTTACGGTAAAAATGAAGGGTTTAGGCCAATATTAACAAAAGGACCTTACCTATTTCCGTTCAAGTTACAACTTACAACAAAAAAATAATAATCAACTATATAAAAGACACCTAAATATAATTACTAAGTGTAAAATATCTACAAGTAAAATTAGTAAGTATATATTAACGGGGTATGCTATGGTACGGTGATGTATGTCATACCCCCATTTACGACTTTTTTGAACAAAAAATTACATGTAATTGAACCAAAATTACTACAATAACAACAAAGTTACCACATTCGTTTTACACTATTTACATAAAATTGAACCAAAATTACAATTTTGACAACAAATTGTTCACAAACTTGTAACAAGATCGTAGATGAAGTAATTACCTCTAATAGAACTAAGATTACTCATAAAAAGACTCTCGTTACCATAATGACATCAAATTTTGTTGATTATCTGTAAGTGGAGGTATGACACACATCCCAGTATCGTAGAATTCCCCTATATTAACAAGTATTATTTACAAAATATCAACAAGTATTATTTACAAATAGTAAAAAGTAAAAAGTAAATAGTAAAAACAATCCCCGGCGAGCCGGCGCCAAAATGGTTGTTCGGTTTTTACCGTGGTCATTAATTATTACCTAAATTCCTAACAATTGTCGTTGTAAAGTATAATGGGAAATATAGGTTTTTCCCACAGAGGATTGTTATATTTACTTTTCAATGTCACGAAAAATTAAATTAAATAAAGAATTATTATTAACAAGTATAAAGAATAAAGAATATATATATATATATAAAATTAAATAAACTATACAGTATTGTTTCTATTTACAAAAATATACCTTATATACAAAAGTATTTTTTGGGGGTTTTTGAGATTTTTGAAAACAATAAATAAATAAAAGGAAATATTTTTGAATTTTTATTATTTTTGAAAACATATTAAAACACACACAAATATTGATTTCTCTAAGTCATATGATCGAAATTAACATTGTGAAATATTAGAAAGCTAATTATTTCCCAATTAGACTTCTCTCTGAAAATTAACCTAAGTGAAAGCACCTAGATCAATCAATTAAATATGTCATCTTAGTCTAGAAAGCTAGCTAGTCAAACCATGTTCAAAGCATCGAAAAGAATCGTTAATTCAAGTGCACAACCTAGTATGGAAAAGTTCATCTAATTGCAATCTTTTTTATTTGATTCCGACCTTTGTCCAAAGCCTTTACTACTTGTGAATTAGGTTTCCAAAACTATTAGGTGAATCAGATTCCTAACTCTAGCTCCAATTACATGCAAATATTATAAGTTTCGAACCCTATAACAAAAGCACATAAAAGTTTTCCGTAAAACAGAATCAAACAAACAATCACACAAAAATAACTTAGAAAAATCAAATCACACAATTATTATGCAAAAATAGAAAATAAACAAATATTTACACAATAACATTTCCCAAAATTATTCACGAATAGTTAATTAAACAAAAATAAATTATAATAAATAAACGAGTTTGGGAAAAATGTTACTGTTGTGTCCATGAAATTGGACACTGTCTGGCAGGCGAAGGTGGCAGACTCAGCTATAAAAACGGACAATGTATTTGGATGTGGCGGGTGCACTTAGCAATTGACATTGGGCTTTTGGGCTTGGGTAATTGGGCAAAGGCCCAATTCTTTCTTCATCTATTTACGGTTCAGCCCTTGCTATTCTCTCTTCCGGGTTGACTTTTCAACCTCATTTCTCCTTGTATTTCTTTATTCTTTTTCTTCTTTCCCAGCAGACCCGTGCGTGGGTCTTCATTCATTCATTCTTTTCTTTAGTTCCTTCTTAGCTGTAGACCAGAGAGTGAGAGGGCTTGAGAGAGTGACGACTCGGTGAGGCTAGAGACTTGCCGGCGACGACGAGAGTGGGAGCAGCTGAGCAGCGGCAGCAGGTACGGCATGGAGAATGAGCGGCGCCGGCTGGATTCGTGAATTGACGGCGGCGGTAGCAGGACAGCAGCAGCTGCACACGGTGATTGATTTATACATATTTTATGTATAAAGAGCACTCCTAATTGCTTGTTTTATGCTCCCTTAGCACCTAATAATGTCACTTACTGATAGGCCCAAAAGGGACATCAATTTAAAAAAAACCCTATCGGTAGTAGTATAGTGCATAGTAGGGTATCGTTCACAACGGAGATCAAAGGGTGTACCTAAAAAAATGTCACAAAGAATTAAATAAAATAAAGAATTATTATTAACAAGTATAAAGAATATATACATATGTACAAAGTAAAAAGGGGTTTAAGAGATCAATTGAATGAAATTAATTAATTAAATTACAAAGAATAAATTAAATAAGATGGGATGAAACATAAAGAATATAAAGTTCAGCCACAAGTATACAAGTTTACCAATTATTGGACCGAAAATTAACCAAGTTCCCTAGCCATGAAACCGAAATTAACATATGTGGAAAGTTAGAAGCTAACCATTCCCCAAATAAAACCTCTCTACGAAAATTAACCTAAGTGAAAGCACCTAGATTAACCAATTAAACATGCCATCTTAGTCTAGAAAGCTAGCTAGTCAAACCATGTTTAACGCATAGAAGAAGAGTTGTTAATCAAAGTGCACGACCCATTATAGAAAAGTCCATATGTCCGCAATCCTTTTTATTTGACACCGACCTTTGTCCAAAGCCTTTACTACTCGTGAATTAGGTTTCCAAAACTATTAGGTGAATTGTAATCCCTAACTCTAGCTCCAATTATATGCAAATATTATAAGTTTCGAACCCTATAACATAAACACATAAAAGTTTTCTATAAAATAGAATCAAGTAAACGGAGTCACATAAGCTACTAGAAGAGCTAATTAATTAGGATCCAATAACTAAATAAACTCATAAATATAGGCTGGAAATTATATAAATCATGTCATGTTAACTAATACAAAGAATAATCAAGCAACAAAGAGGAACTCAATAGAGAATTTAAAGAATAAAGTCGAATTACACCGTATGAATAGCATGAAGAACTCGAAGACCACGGATCTTTGAATCCTTGAAAGCAAGCAATCCAAAGCCGAGATTCCCAAGGTGATGATGGTGATGAACACGTTGGTTGATGGCTGGTGGTGATGGTGACATCTCCTTCTTCTCCTCCTTGAAGCCTTGAAAATCCTAAATACTAGAGAATGGAAAATATGATGTGAGAGGGAGAAGAGAAAGAGGAGGGTTTGTCCCTCCCCATTGGGGTGTGTATTGGTGAGAAGAATGAGGCTGCTATTTATAGGAGAATGGAGAGGAAGAAGAAGACAATGAAAGAAATAAAGAAAGAAAAGGAAGAGAAGTGGAATGTGAGTGGTAGAAAAGAAATGGTAAGTGGAATGGTGGAAATGAAGTCATATGGCAATGAACCATTTATTTAGATAAAAGAAATCAAACACTAATATTGTGGGCAGAAAGAAGAGGAAATAATATAGGGGTGAGTGGAGCATTGAAAATAAAAGAAGAGGAAAGAAATAAAAAGCAGACAGCACTGAGCAGTTCCCACTTAGAACGGAATAATGAACGTTTGAACGGTTGGATGATTCTCAAATTTTAATACAGAATATATAACACACACATGCAGCGTGTATCAAAATTACAGCTGGATCCAACGGTGCAATTGGGAGATATAGGCTTCGCAAGTTGACATATCTGCACAGGCAGATTGTCCGAAAATGGGCTTGGACCTTCCTTCTTGGGCTTGGGCCTTTCTTCTTGGGCTTGGGCCTTTCTTCATGGATTTGGGCCTTCATCTTCATGGATTTGGGCCTTCATCTTGGGCCTCACGGCAGTTCACTTCTTAATGGGCCTCGAAAAAGCCCATTAGACTTCGTAAATTTCCGAGCTCCGATTTTCTGCACGTATTCACATTTATATATCATTTAGGGACTCAAATATGGAAACTAAGCAAAAATAACAAAGTTACAATTAAATCATAGCCAAATAGTAGGGAAAATACATTAAAAACGTCACACTTTGTGCTCCTATCAAATTCCCCCACACTTAGCTATTGCTAGTCCCTTAGCAACACAAAACTTAAAACAAAACAACACAAAACAGAAAAGGGAAACACAAAACATATATTCTTTCCAACCATAACCCTTAGCGAGTTCGAAAAAATTATAATCAGGAGAATAAAAATTATATACCAAGGCTAAAGAATTTGCTAAGTCTTTAACATGCACATCTCATTTATGCTCGGGTTAAGTGTGTGAAAACCAAGTGTACAATCAATCTCATGCAATCCAATAGGCACATCGAAACAACATTAACCACTAAAGCTCACAATGATCACTAAATATTTCCGCTCAGTGTTTAGGGTTAAGTGTTTACTCTCATAACAATTGCACAAGTAATGTTCCCATATGCTTGCTCATTAACCGACTCTCTACAATTAATCCACAAATCATTAAATCATAAGGGCTTTTAGGGTGAAACAGGGGTCAAAGGGTGAATGGTGAATAGTGAATGGTGAATGATGAATGAAGGGACTGGAAATGAAAAATGTTTCACATGTTTGCAAGACAAGTCAACGACTTTGAAACTCATACCTATGCTATACCCGAAACAACTTTCTTATTCTCCTCCAACCTTTTATTGAAAATAATACAAGAAAATAACTCTTTTTTTTTTCTTTTCCATTTTTTTTTTCTTTCTTATTTTTTTCTTGAGGAACTTTATTCCTTCTTTTTGTTTTTGATTTTTTTTTTCTTTGAACAAATACAACAAAATAAAATGCACCCCCACACTTGCCTTTTGGTATACTACCATACAAATCAAAACCCGAAGCATAAGAACACAAGAAGTCACTATCATCGTCTTGCAAACACAATAAAACGAGGGTGAGATGGTGTGGGTGAACAAAAGAAACGGCTAATGAGTGTTTAGTTCAAAAGGGGATTCCTAAAGTTCGTGTTTAGATGGATGGTGAATAGTTTGGCCATGGTGCTCAACTAATGCCTTAATCATCTCTAATTCATTACAGATTAACAAAACGTTTCAAGTGGTCTTTGAGCAAGTTCTAGGTTCAAAACTCATGAATTGTGCACACATGAAGAATGAGTAAATGTATGAAAGATGCATACATGTGAATATTCAATAGGCTCAAATCCTCACATTTTCTGGGTATGCATGACAATGTATGTTCAAATGTGCTTCTCGGATTGCAATCAATTAATCGAAACAGGTTATGTGAACATGGAATTTCGAGCAATCACAAGTTATGCAAATTAAATTCAAAGCAAAATACATAAAGCCTTGACATATAATAAACATTCTCCTAATCACAAAAATTAAACTCAATTCATCCTTGGGATTGGAAAGAACATATCATAAAGACAAATACTAAGAATAGATTTTTTTTTTTCAAAAGATATAGCTCAAATAAACAAACAAGCACTTTCTAAGACTCGATAACTCCAAAGCTAGTGCGAAACAAACGAGCTTACAAAACTAAATTTTTTTTTATTTACTGAAATTTTTAGGTTTCGACACTTTTTGAATTTTTTTGAATTTTTTTTTAAAGATGCTACCTTACCCCCACACTTGAATCTAACATTGTCCTCAATGTTTGACAAATATTTAGTGTAATGAAAAATTCAAGCATGGTGATTTATTTGAAAAATAAATAAATAAACCAAAATAAATGAAACCCTATACAAACAGAAAACAAAAAGTAAAACAAATTTTTTTTTTTTAAACCACATTTTCTATGTTTTCTTTTACAATGAACTAAAAAAACAAACAATTAACGAGAGTGAGAAAAAGAAAACTCCCTTTGACGACTCCCGAGGATAGCCGAAATACACCATCAAGACACCAACCTCAATGCTCTCCGGCCTTGACTTCCAAACGTTAGCTCCAAGATGCAAAATGGTATAATTTCCGACAAACCAAGATTATTCCCTATAAAATTTAAAAAGTTAGTAATAAAATTTACAAAATCAAAACAAAATATTTACAAAGTTAAAAATGTATCACGAATTATCTATACAAAATGAATAAATAAATTTTCCTATGTCTACATAAATTTTATTTACAAGTAATGTTAAATTGTCCAAAATATAGTTAAAAATAAAGTTGATTCCAAGCGGTAACTCAAGGTGGACTTGCGGCCTAAGTATAATGTCTAGACTTAAATGACTTTCCGTAGTTTCAGAAGGCGAATGGCCAGATCATATGAGAGATAAGCGAGGGGCAGGATTCATTTAGTGGACTACGGAGGCTTACACCCCTATCGACTTACGTCAGTCTATAGTCATCTGAATCCAAAACCTGTCACCCAGGGTCTCGACCTAGACACCATCCATGTGCCCCTTACTCAGTTTGGAAAACACTTAAGTGTTAGATAACTCTCCAAGTGTTAATAAAGGCCGCCCTCAACCTCAAATAACCTTACGGTAAAAATGAAGGGTTTAGGCCAATATTAATAAAAGGACCTTACCTATTCCGTTCAAGTTACAACTTACAACAACAAAAAATAATCAACTATATTCAGGATACCTAAGTAATTTACTAAGTGTAAGAAAATATGAACAAGTATTAAAAACAAGTAATAACAACAACTAGTCACAAGTAATATAGACAAGTAATATAAACAAGTAATATGAACAGTTAAAAAAAACAATAAAATTATAAACAATAAAAAGTAAACAGTAATTATATACAAGTAATAAAAACAGTAATAATTACAAAAAATTATAAACAGTATTCGCAAAAAAAAATATTAGGTTAGGAACATTTTCAATCCACGTCGACGGCGCCAAAAATTGATACGCCCAAAAGGAGCATCAATTTAAAAAATCCCTATCGGTAGTAGTATAGTGCATAGTAGGGTATCGTTCACAACGGAGATCAAAGGGTGTACCTAACAAAAATGTCACAAAGAATTAAATAAAATAAAGAATTATTATTAACAAGTATAAAGAATATATACATATGTACAAAGTAAAAAGGGGTTTAAGAGATCAATTGAATGAAATTAATTAATTAAATTACAAAGAATAAATTAAATAAGATGGGATGAAACATAAAGAATATAAAGTTCAGCCACAAGTATACAAGTTTACCAATTATTGGACCGAAAATTAACCAAGTTCCCTAGCCATGAAACCGAAATTAACATATGTGGAAAGTTAGAAGCTAACCATTCCCCAAATAAAACCTCTCTACGAAAATTAACCTAAGTGAAAGCACCTAGATTAACCAATTAAACATGCCATCTTAGTCTAGAAAGCTAGCTAGTCAAACCATGTTTAACGCATAGAAGAAGAGTTGTTAATCAAAGTGCACGACCCATTATAGAAAAGTCCATATGTCCGCAATCCTTTTTATTTGACACCGACCTTTGTCCAAAGCCTTTACTACTCGTGAATTAGGTTTCCAAAACTATTAGGTGAATTGTAATCCCTAACTCTAGCTCCAATTATATGCAAATATTATAAGTTTCGAACCCTATAACATAAACACATAAAAGTTTTCTATAAAATAGAATCAAGTAAACGGAGTCACATAAGCTACTAGAAGAGCTAATTAATTAGGATCCAATAACTAAATAAACTCATAAATATAGGCTGGAAATTATATAAATCATGTCATGTTAACTAATACAAAGAATAATCAAGCAACAAAGAGGAACTCAATAGAGAATTTAAAGAATAAAGTCGAATTACACCGTATGAATAGCATGAAGAACTCGAAGACCACGGATCTTTGAATCCTTGAAAGCAAGCAATCCAAAGCCGAGATTCCCAAGGTGATGATGGTGATGAACACGTTGGTTGATGGCTGGTGGTGATGGTGACATCTCCTTCTTCTCCTCCTTGAAGCCTTGAAAATCCTAAATACTAGAGAATGGAAAATATGATGTGAGAGGGAGAAGAGAAAGAGGAGGGTTTGTCCCTCCCCATTGGGGTGTGTATTGGTGAGAAGAATGAGGCTGCTATTTATAGGAGAATGGAGAGGAAGAAGAAGACAATGAAAGAAATAAAGAAAGAAAAGGAAGAGAAGTGGAATGTGAGTGGTAGAAAAGAAATGGTAAGTGGAATGGTGGAAATGAAGTCATATGGCAATGAACCATTTATTTAGATAAAAGAAATCAAACACTAATATTGTGGGCAGAAAGAAGAGGAAAGAATATAGGGGTGAGTGGAGCATTGAAAATAAAAGAAGAGGAAAGAAATAAAAAGCAGACAGCACTGAGCAGTTCCCACTTAGAACGGAATAATGCACGTTTGAACGGTTGGATGATTCTCAAATTTTAATACAGAATATATAACACACACATGCAGCGTGTATCAAAATTACAGCTGGATCCAACGGTGCAATTGAGAGATATAGGCTTCGCAAGTTGACATATCTGCACAGGCAGATTGTCCGAAAATGGGCTTGGACCTTCCTTCTTGGGCTTGGGCCTTTCTTCTTGGGCTTGGGCCTTTCTTCATGGATTTGGGCCTTCATCTTCATGGATTTGGGCCTTCATCTTGGGCCTCACGGCAGTTCACTTCTTAATGGGCCTCGAAAAAGCCCATTAGACTTCGTAAATTTCCGAGCTCCGATTTTCTGCACGTATTCACATTTATATATCATTTAGGGACTCAAATATGGAAACTAAGCAAAAATAACAAAGTTACAATTAAATCATAGCCAAATAGTAGGGAAAATACATTAAAAACGTCACACTTTGTGCTCCTATCACTTACCCTCATTTATCTCTTCTTATAGGTTCATACCGGGAGAAATGGAATTTGAAGAAAAGGATGCACTTTGGAAGCTTTTAAAGGCGTTTTCGTGGAGCAACCAAAAAGTCAACCGTGACTTTGGAGCTCAAGATTCCAAGTTTGAAGCCTTAGAAGTGAAGGACAACGATATCCCGGAGTTGAGACCAAGAAACCGAAAAGTCAACTTTCGGCCCGGAAAGTCAACCTAAGTCAACGGGCCCACATGGTCAACCCCCGAGGTCAACCCCGAAGACATCCCACAAAGACTCATGCAAGACTTTCCCACATCTACTAGGAGAGCTCATTTGATTGGTTGAGGCATATTGGTGGTGAGTAGGAATTCAAATTCAAAAAGGGAACAAAGCATTTAATGCTTATGCCATACTTTGTCCCCTAGCCTTTTCCCTTCACCTTTTGTCTCCCAATGGTCACAAATCTGATTTGCCTATGCTATACACACATTCCCACTTTGCCCTTAATGTCCATACACTTCCTTAACTACCCCATGACATTTAGGTCTTTTTTAGGTGAGTTAGATCTATGTTTTTAACCTTAGGATCATTCCCCTTTGATCCTAACCTTTTATCCCCACATATATATTCTTAACCTTCCCATTTTCATGATTCACCAACCCTAGACACCACAAATTCCCAAAATCCTCTCTAGTTTCCATTTTGCCTTTTCTTCTTTTTCCCATTTTATCATTTTTCTGGTACCGGACGACCGGTCGCCGATACGGCAATTCTTGCTATATCCTCCATTTTCTTCCACCTCCACTCCTCATCTCACAAAACTTCCTTCATCAAACATCCTCTACACACCCTCCACCACATCCACAAACACTTTTCCATCCCACTCCACCATCCTCACTCACTCTCACATTGGATCTTCTCAAGACCACAAGGAAAGGGGAGCTTGGTGCAAGAGAGGGCAAGAGAAGACCAAAGGAGCAAGGAAGAAGGCATAGCAACCTCTTGGTGACAGCAAGGAGCAGCTGGCCATCCTTCTTGAGCACTTCTTTACCCCTATCTACTCTTATTTGCTTTTATGCTTCCTAGAATTGAGGATTTGATGTATTCCATGATGTATTGTGAGTAGTCCTTGAAGATTGGGGGCTAGGGTTGTGTGCCCTAGCCCAATGAAAATGGATTGATTGATTTATATATCTATGCTTGAGATTTTGATATGGATATGTTCATTGCCTACCTTAAAAGTGTTGAATGCATGTTTAGGAAACTTACTACTTCAAAAGCATGTGTTTGGCCCATTTTGATTTGAATGCATAAGCTTAGTAACCTTGTGTGTCATAGGCATTTGACAATGAATGTGATGAGCTTGTCTTGTTTGAATCCCTAGGTCTTAGTGCCCATAGCCTTAGTTTAGCAATTTGAGAACCATAGCATGGCTTAAGTTGTTAGACTAAGAGACTTTGTGAACCATAGCATGGCATGAAGATGCATAAGAAAAGACCATGGCCCTAGAACCCTAGTACGGCTAGGGTACGGGATTTGATCCATTAATAAATCTCACTTGCATGTTTATTTGATGAAATCAACCATTGGATTTGGGCTTAGGTGACCCAAAACCCTCTTTCACTTAATCAACAAAGCTTCAAACCAAATTGTGTTCATTTTTATTTCTTGCTTGCACTTTGATTTAAATTGTGTTTCTTGATCACTTATCACTTACAAAACCAATCAATGTCTTCATCTACATGTCCACTATGCACATACCCCACATAGCTCATGCATAGCAATCCATTTCTTGCCCCCTCATTAGTGCTTGTCGACCTAACTACCCTAGTTGCTTAGGGATTGGCACCGCCAATTCCCAAACGACATTTCCCCTGGTCTTTACTTCCATATCCTATTTTGACGATACGTAGCTTGCGTGAAAGCGCTTCAAAAGCGTTAAAGTCAGTGATGCCGTGATTTCTGGGCAGAGGACTGAGCACAGAGAGAGGTCGCCGGATTGGGGAGATGCGGAGCAGTTCAGCAGGTGAGGAGAGGCACGGGCTCGTGAGGAACATGCGTGGTGAGCTCGGGATTGGGTCGCCGGCAATTGATGGCAGAGCGGACATGGCTGGGATCTGCGAGCAAGTGTGAAATCGACGGAAGCTGCCGGCGGCGCAGGAGGATGGGTTCACGGCCGTGATGATCTGGGTTGTTGGAATTCATGGAAGAGTCACAGTGGTTGGGCTTTGAGCAGCTCTAGCGATTGGTGGGTTCTGGAATTGTAGAGAGCTGCTTTCAAACCTGCAAAAGAAAAACATAGATAATTAGATTGCTTGATTATGAATTTGCAGGAAAAGAAAAGTCTTGAATTGATTGCAGGTATGGGTGAATTGAGATGCGGCGTCGATGGTGATAGAATTGACAGAAGCTGCTTGGCCATTGGGCTGCTGCTATGATTGGTTAATTGCAGTGGGCAATTTCAATTGTGAATTGAGCTTGCAGGAGCTTCCTTAAATAGCAGAGGAAATGGAGAAACAACCAAGCAAGGAAGAGGTGGTATCACATGCTGGAAGAACAGCAAGGATGGCGGCTTGGTGGAGTCACAGGCTGGGATTGATTCTTGAATGGAATTGCCATGTGATGGAGGAATCTTGGTGAAGTGGTGCTGGTATGTGAAAGTGGTATGTGATGGTGCGGTGATTGATTGGAGCTCAATGGTAGTGGTGGTGAGCTGGAGAAGAATCACAGAGAACGTGAACATGGTAGCTGCAACAAGCCAACAACAAAAGAAAAAGAAAAAGAAAATAACAAAAAGAAATAAATTAAATAATTATAAAACAAAAGAAAAATTAAATAATAAAAGAAAATAAATAAAAGAAACAATTATTAGAGAAAATAAGATGGTGGTCTGAATTGTGTTCCACCACCGCGTGTGGTGGTTGCGCCGCCGTATGTGGTGGTTCGCCGACAAATTGTCGGAATTCGGAACGGTTTCCGAAATCTTCGTACAATATTTTATTCCACAAATGAAAGTCACGGTTGACTTTCCGAATTACGCTGAAAACCTCCAAAATGCACATACTCTGTGCAGATTAACATTTTCCTGGTATTTTCCCTAAAAACACGAAAACAAACATTAAACAGACAATTAAGCTTTCGAAATAGCAAAATCCAGTATTTAAAGGCACTTTGTGAACGTATTTTACGTTCACATCAATGAGTTCTTTTGGAATTAATCACCATGAATAACTAGAATAGATATCATGTTCTAGGATTTTTGTGTTTGTCGATTTTCATAGTGCATATGCTTGCTTAAGGAACAACGTAGAGGGTATGTTGGTGACATGCATGCAAGATATCAAACTAGATCCCTTGAGTTCGAAAAGAATTAAAGGACGACCAATCAATGGCTTAAAGAGAACGATCAATCAATTTAAGTTGACAAACTTCATCATCATCAATCAAATTTGTTTCTTACATGTATTGATTAATTAGGAGGAAGACTAGAGGTGGATACTTGAGCCCTAACCTTTTCTCTATTATTGTTTACAGTTTTTACCTTCTTGTAATTTTATCTATTTCATTTGTACTCTTGTGGTAGTTCCTTAGTATATATTTCTTATTGTTGAAATTCTAGATTAGTGACAAATCTAATTTTATTGTTTAAGGCATAATTAAAGCACTTCCCCGTTTAACTTACTCGTACTTACCATCTCTTACTACATTAAAATTTGGTGTTTTGCAAGAGCATAAATCCACACCCATCAAATTTTGGCGCCGTCGCGACCAGGGATGGACGCTTTAGTTTTGTCTTTCTTAATTTTTTATATATCATATTTTATTTTGGTTTGTCTTTAATGCAAGGTCTTTACGAGGAGTGTTATGTGTGTAGCCAATTTGGCCATTCGGGAGAAATGTACCCAAGCATGCAAATTGCATATAATTGTGATCTAGCTGGAATGACATGGGAGGACCCATACTCAAGTTTCTACCCCCAAGATTTATTCATGTCTCCACCATACCAAGATCCAATTCAAGTCCATATGAATGAGCCATGGAAGCCTACACTTGAGGAGACCTTACAAGAAGTCGTGCAACAAATCTGCTAAGAGGTGGAAGTATCATCAAAGAGGATGGACGCTCATGTGCAATTAGCCATGTCTCAACCAAATCATGCATTTTTCCACGAATCATCAAAGCCTACACTTGAGGAAGCTTTACAAGAATTTTGTCATGTCATGGAAGAATCATCAAAGAGGATGGACACCCATGTGCAATTAGCATTGTCTCAACCAAATGATGCATTTTTCCACGAATTTAGCTTCTATGAGGATGATGAGTTGTTGTATGTAACTGAGCTTGAGACATGCGATGATAGTGACGATGAATTCTTTAATGAAGAATTCAACAATGAGCTTAATGAAGATGAGTTCCAAGGGCTAGAAGTAAGCATGTCACCTCATGAAGATCAAGCATGTTCCAAAGAGGATACGAGTGATTGCTTAGAAGAGGAATCCATCCAAGTTCCTATAACTGAGCCTTTGTTTCCATCACATGAAATATCACTTGATGTTTCCTCACCACATTCAAGCTATACATTTGTTCCTTCCATCCAAGAAGCACTTGAGTTTGACAAGGGACCACAAGAACCTCCATTGTTTCAAGATCATGTGGAGATGGTGATTGGTGAACCTCCTCAACCACATATGAAGATCATTCTTGCCATGTACATTGAACCTGACAAGAGGAGACAAAGATGGAAGAAGAGAAAGAAAAAGAAAATCTTGGAGGTTTATTTTTCTATTGTGACCAAACAAAGTTGCTAACAAGGGCACATGCCACATCTTTGAAGAAGTCTTTCATGAAGAAGACAATGAAGTTCATTACCAAGTCTTCAAGGGAAGAAAATGACTTCATAACTTTCACTTAATCAGGGACGTTTCCTTCACTCATCTTTAGTTTTTCATTTTAATATATATATTTTTTGTGTGTTTATTTTAAGTTTTGAATTTTTTTTTTCTTAAAAAAAAAATATAGTGTTGTGTTGTTTAGTCTTTTAGTTCCTTCCAACTCCGACGATGAGATTTGAATTTGATTTGTAAAGGGTTTGAAAGCATGTGTAGGTTTCTTGAACTTCATCTTTCAAAAAAAATTGTTATGGAGCTTATGCTTGATTTATGCTTTGTCAAATTAATATGCATCTTGAGATTTGTGAGAACTATACATGCCATATTGTGAGTTCTTGAGCCTAATGAACGTGCATTAAAGTTCTAAGCACTTTGTTCTTCATGTGTGATCAATCTTGTGTGATATTCATCTCTAGAACTTGCTTAATATCTTTCGAAACTTTTTTTCATACTTGAATACATCTTTGAAATGATTTAGGCAATTAGGAATCCACCATGGCCAAATGAGCATGTATCCCAAATGAATAATTATCTTTAGCTTGCCATTTTGAGCCTATTGTTAGCCTTTCGCTTCTTCCCACCACAAAAGTCTACCCTTAACTTAAACACTTACCATACCCTTTTCAAGTTTTCTTAATAAGCAATATGAGATTGTCTTTGTCATGATGCTAAAAGAAACAAGTTTGGAGATTTGGAAAAGAATAAGTGTGGGGGTGTTTTGTGCATTTGCAATGTTTGAAAAAAGAAATGTGAAAAAAGAAAAAAAAAAGCAGAAAAACCTAAAATACAAAAAGAAAGTTCTTCATTATAGTTTTGGAGGAGTGGCGAAGGGAGTGATTCTTGAAGCATCTTAATGATCTTAAATTCAAAATCTCAAAAGGATTGTTGCTTATTAAGTATGCTTAAAATTTGTTATTCCTTTCCATTTCATTTCTTTAACCCATCACCCTAAGCCTCATTACATCCAAATAAAAGACCTTTTGATCCAAGACGTATTTTGTATGATTTGCGGAGATGAGATTGAAGAGCAAGCATATGGAGGTATTTGCATAAGATTATGTTGACTGATAGTGTAAATAACCCATAAACACTTGTGTGAAAAATAGAGTGAATATTTTGTGAGTTTATGGTTAGCACTGTCTCGATTTGCATATTTAATTTGATACATTGATTTGACAATTAAAGCATGTTCGCACACTTCATTCAAGAATTTGATCCTTAACTTCATAAATTTTGAAACCTATCTTGTTTTTCATACCCTAATCTAATTATGTTTTCTGAGGAGTATATTGGAAGGATAGAACTTAATAAATATTTTGTGTTTTTATTTTAGTTTTGTTTTATTTGTTTTGCTCGTGGACTAGCAAAATCTAAGTGTGGGGGTATTTGATAAGTAGTACAATTGTATACTTATTTGTATCGAATTCCCTAGATTTCCTTTGTTAGTTAGTTGTTATTCGAGCTATTTATGTTGTTTTCATGTGTATAGGTGTTTTGAAATAAAAGTGAATAAAATGGATGAAGGAAGACATTCCAAGCAAGACAAGGAGATGAAAAGAGAATAAATTGCACAAGAGATTTTTGAACAGAAATTCAGTCTGCTGCCTGGGCAGATCAGTCTACTTTGAAGGCCAATATCTCTGCATCTATCCGTTAGTTTGATGTGTAATTTATGAATCCAATACTTCTATGTGTCTAGTATTCTCAGTTCAAATTGTACCATGTTCAGACCGTTGGATCTCCCTACATTCCATCTCAAGTGAGTAATACTCGGTGCTGCTCGGACGTTCTGGAACTGAACTTTGATTGCTTGTAAAAACTGTTCCAGACCGATTTCGTTGTGTTTCAAATTCTCTCAATCAAGCCCTATGAGTCTTGTTTCAAATGCAACTGGAATCATTCAATTACAATACTTATCCACGGAGATATGCCCTTCACAAGAGGGAAAGGTCAAGCTAGAGCAGAATTCATAAGAACAAATGATGGGCTTGTTGGGTTTGAATTACTTATGCATCCTCCATAAGACACAAGACCAGCTCAAAGAATATTTTCATGGTCTGATGTAGATGATCAATGTAACTTGGTGAAGGTGAAGTCATTTGAAGTTTACCCAAGTTAGGTAGAGGTAAAACTTGGTGCCAAGCTTGTCATGATCATGATGAAGATAGGCCACCACCACTATCACTCTAAGACAAGCTATAGTAACTTCACTCATGAGTAAATTGATTGGTTATCAAAATATAGTGATGAGTAATTTAGACTCGGGATTGTCGAACCACGGGGATTGGAGGCCTAAAACCTAATTAGTAAAATGTAATCTAATTTCCTTAACACAAATAACAATTTTTAGGGTTTTTCTAAACACACAATAATTAACAAATTAATCTAAACAAATAATTAAACTATTAAACACAAGAAAATGAAAATCACACAAATAATTTTATAACCACAAAAATATTAGCAAATATTTCACACAATTAAAACAATACCAAATATAAATATAATATAACCAAGTAATTTAAATGCACACAAAACCAAATAGAATACAAGTTATTTAATTAAGCAAATATAAAATTAAGTATTAATAATGAGAGAGAGAATTGCTTAATTGAACAGAGAAGAGAAAGCAGTAGCTCGAGCTTGGGAGAGAGAGAGCGCAGGGCGACGCCGGCAAGGTAGAAATCTGAGAGGGGCAGAGGAAGAGGCGGGGAAGGAATGAAGGGAAGTGAGGGTGTGGTCGGGATCGTGGGGTGCGCAAGGATCGACGGGCGTATGGAATTGACGGCGGAGGTGGTAGAGCGGCGAGATTGATAGCAGCAGGATGAACACAAAGGGATGATCGGGGTTCGGGATAGAGGAGGCGGATTTGAATAGGGGAGAGAGATTTCGAAGGCTCGAGTCGGGGGGAAGAGAGAGAGAGAGATTCAGCGACGGGATGGGATTCGAGGGGAGATAAGAGATTGCGTGGTGGTGGGAGACGGGATTGATTGGGTTCGGCGGGGCTTGGTGAGAGAGAGGGATCAAAAGAACGGGAGATGGTGTCGTCGTGATGGGGGGTGAACAACCGTCGGGTTCACGGGATTGATGGGATCGATGGAAGAGTGTGAGTGGTGATGAACACGGGGTGATGGTTGGTGTGGCGTGATGATTGATTGAGAGGTGGAGGTAATGTGATGTCCGATTTTAGAATTGCAGGTTAATTGAATGAAGAGGAGGAGTGAATTGATGATTTGTGATGGAGAGAGAAGAAAGTATGGAAAACTGGTGGTGATTGAGAGGTTGTGGGGATGAGAGAGATATTGTGGCGGGGGTGATGGTGGTGGGTGCAGAGAAGATATAGAGAGTGTGCAGAGAGAAAAAGAAGGAAGAAAGAAGAGAGGAAGAAGAGAGAGGGGAGAAGAGGAAGAAGAGCCCGCCCCGTTTTTGGCTTTGGTCGGTTTTATGGTGATCGATGGGAGGTTTCAATTTGAAATTCAAATGAAGTGGTGAGGAGCTGGAGTGGTGGTGGGTGGGGAGGTTTCGGTGGTGGTGGCCGAAGAATCTGAGAATTCAAACAAGGAACAAAAGTCAAACCAAGAAGAAAATCAAAGTAAAAAAAATAAAAATAAGAAAATAAAGTAAAAATAATAGTAATAAATAAAAATAAAAATTACTTAAACTAAAAGAATAATAAAAATAGAAATAAACTAAAAGGGAAATAAATGGAGGTTTAGAAAATATATTTTGCCACCGCGGATGGTGGTTGCGCCGCCTTATGTGGTGGTTCGCCGGCAAAATTGCCGGGATTCGAAACGTATTTCGAAATCTTCGTACATGCTTTGAAATCCACATTCGAGAAATGACCGGTGTCATTTTAATATTGAGAAGTCACGGTTGACTTTTTGACTCAACATTCGAATTCGCGCTAAAACCTCTAAAATGTACCTTTTGTACAAATAAAGCGTTTTCTTCGTATTTTCCCTGAAACACACTAAAACAATATTAAATACACAATAATAGGCTTTCGGAATAACATAATCCAAGCGATTAAGGTACTTTGTGTACGTATTTTACGTTCACATCATAAATGCTGCACTAAGAGTAAAGGAAAGCTTAGTCATTTGCCATTTCAAGTTTTGGAGGTGAAATATGACATATGCCATGACATATTTCCCATTTCCAAGAGGCTATATAAGGAGAGCTAGTCCTTCTTCAAAAACACACCAAGAGAACATTAAATCTTCTCTTCTTCTTCTTCTTCTTCTTCTTCTTCTTCTTCTCCCTCTCTTCTTCATTCCTTATGTATTTCATTTGTAGCTAAGTTTCTTTAGGGTCTTCGGTTGAAGCCCTAGTCATGATTTCTAATTAATCTATGCATATTTGATCCAATAATGGTTGTTGATGATGAGTAGTTAATTTCTATTTACTCTTCAATCTTGTCTAGTTTATTTTATGCTTAGCTATCATATTTTAAACTCTACAATTGATATTGTTACATAGGTCAATTTAGATGGCCGAGCCTTGGGCCTATGATATGTAACAACGAGAACTTAGATAATGAGTTCTTTTGGAATTAATCACCATGAATAACTAGAATAGATACCATGTTCTAGGATTTATGTGTTTGTCGATTTTCATAGTGCATATGCTTGCTTAAGGAACAACCTAGAGGGTATGTTGGTGACAAACTTCATCATCATCAATCGGATTTGTTTCTTACAGAGGAGGATCGATCAATCAATTTAAGTTGACAAACTTCATCATCATCAATCATATTTGTTTCTTACATGTATTGATTAATTAGGAGGAAGACTAGAGGTGGATACTTGAGCCCTAACCTTTTCTCTATTATCGTTTACAGTTTTTACCTTCTTGTAATTTTATCTATTTCATTTATACTCTTGTGGTAGTTCCTTAGTATATATTTCTTATTGTTGAAATTCTAGATTAGTGACAAATCTAGTTTTATTGTTTAAGGCATAATTAAAGCACTTCCCCGTTTAACTTACCCGTACTTACTATCTCTTACTACATTGAAATTTAGTGTTTTGCAAGAGCATAAATCCACACCCATCAGATACTCCTAGGTTGAGAAGCACACGTAAAACGGGTATCCTTCAACACATATTAAATTTTCAATCATTATTGAGGTCAAAATCAAGTTCATTTTGAATGACTAAAAACAGAGTACATAATCTATCAATAAAATACTGTGACTCTTCCTTAGAAAAAAATAGGACCAATTACCCATAAGGCCAATTTGGGTGACCATATTCTTCAAAAGGCCACAATAGCTTTGTTTTCCAAATAAGGCCACTCAGTAGCTTTAACTCTTTCTATGTGACATTAAATTTTTTCAAAATTACGATTCATGCCACTGTCGTTTTATTGTTTTTGGACAGTAGCTTTATTGTGTTGGACAGTAGCTTTATTGTTGTTGGACAGTAGCTTTATTGTTTTTGAACAATAATTTTAGTGTTCTTTGACAGTAGCTTTAGTGTGCTTTGACAGTAGCTTTAGTGTGCTTTGACAGTAGTTTTATTATCGTTGGATAGTAGCTTTAGTGTGTTTTAGTTTTAGTGTTCTTTGATAGTAGCTTTAGTGTGCTTTGACAGTAGCTTTATTGTCGTTGGACAGTAGCTTTATTGTCGTTGGACAGTAGATTTAGTGTGCTTTGACAGTAGCTTTATTGTTGTTTCCGTATGTAGTGGCATTTTTGTAAATAATAGCAAAAAAAATGCGGTGGCATTTTTGTAAATATTGATGTGGTGACATTTTTATAAATATTGGTGGCCTTATTTGGGTAAAAAATATTTGGTGGCTTTTTGAAGCATAAAGCCACCCAAAATGGCCTTTTGGGTAATTTTTAAAAAAAATATGGTGCTTCTATTCACACCTCCAAAATTAGCATTTAGAAGTCTCAACTTATTAGACCTCAAGCTTACTTTTTCAAATATTCAATATTCTAACTAAACCTCCTAATCTTTTCAAAATGTCCTTAGCCCAAAACTATCGTCCTCTTTTTGAAAAAATCTCTATATCATTTTGGAATCTAAGACCAAGCACGGTTCCATAAGGGAATGGGTAGTCGAGCATAAGAGTTGCCTATGAGCATGCATGAGCATAAGAGTGGGGAAAGGGTGACAAATACTGAAATACATCAAGTTCTCTCAAATTGATAAAATCTAGCAAGGATTAAGTAAAACTTTCCATGCAACATGCCATGCATGGTGCAAGTTTTGCTACTTTTTTGTATGTGATCCAAGCAATATTTTCTTTTGTTCAGCGGAATTATTACGTTGGAATCCACCAACGGCAGGCTTGAATCCACAAGATTAGGGGTTTCTCGAATCCACGAGAAGTTCTGGAATCCACCAAGAAAGTTGAATAAACTCAAAGTTTTATTAATATGAAAGATAGGTCTAGCAACCGAGTTAGGTTGCTTAAATACGCAAAGATACCCTAGATCGAGCGTTAACAAAAGGCCTAATCAAGCCCACGGGTTTAATTAAAAAAAAACTAAAACTAAAAATTTTTCAAAAATTACGAAAATACTAAAATGTTGTTTTGAGGCCCAAGACAACCTCGGAAGCCCGAAAAAGGCCATACTTTATGGCAAAGCCATGAGTTTACTTCGGCTCTCGATTTCCTTCTCGAAACATATTATAATAATCATTTGGAGCCAAAACACCAAATCTGAACAGTACCGGATTTCTTGCCTTTGCTTCGGTCCATCTTCTCTTCAATCATCTCCGCCAAGCGTTCTACATCAGGTTCCTTGATCATATTGGATTAGTTAGTATAGTGTAACTCTAATAACCATTTCTGGTTGATTGAGGTAATGGGGGCAATATTACTTGAATGCTGTCAAAAACTTTGACGCAAAAAAAAAAGACTCAACTCTCTATAATTAATCCAAGGACCAAGGTATTATCATAAAAGAAACTTTGAGTCAAATAAATAATATAGTTGGATTTGTGGAATAGAATTTAGCCAAGCATGAAAGTTAAGATTGACATGTTTGACCATGGGAATGGAATATGCTGGGTTTATTGACAAAAACAAAGCAACTAAGGAATAAACAGTATTTGTAGCCTTTCTTGTATATATATTCCCTTACCTTCTTTTTATATATATAAAAGAATAAGTTGTATCATTTTTTTTTAATAACTGTTGTGTTCTTATTGGCGATTTCATGTGGGTTTGTGGAATAGAATTTAGCCAAGCATGAAAGATTGATATGTTTGAGGATGATGTTTTGTGTCTTTTTTAATTGTGGCCTTTGCTTCCTAATGCGTTGTTGGGGTTAAAGCCGTGTCCCTCCTTTTTCGGTTGTTTTTTAATGAGGTTGGGGCGTCGGGGCCCTTGTCCGAAAAAAAGTTTTGTGTCTTTTGAGAGAAAGTAAATAGATTAATTAAATAGACTCGATTACGTCGTAAGTGGGTTCCGAATAATACGGGTTTGTTAACCAACTGGTTAATCGAATACTTAAGCCGGACAAACCAAAGGTGCATTACACCAATTGGTTGTCTTACAACAATAAAACCGAAACATCGAGCCTACAAATATAAAAACTTCTACACATCTAGAAGGCAAACACAACTACAAAAGTCCCTAAGCACTCTTGTGGTACAACTTCGTAATTGTCTTCTAAATGATTCAAAGCTTCAACACAACAAGCCACCAACACAAGACTTATAATGAAAACGCCGCCCAAACCAAACACAAGGAGAAAAAAAACCCAAAGCACAGCGAAGCCAACAAAAACCCCAGCCCCCCCCCCAAATACGGGAACAAAGGAGCCCAAACCAACCCACCACCCACCAAGAAACAACCCAAAGGCGAGGAGGCACCAAAAACAACAACCCCCAAACAAAGGGGGGCCCCTCCTATGGCAAGTCGCACGCGATCAAGAATGAGGGCGGTCAGTCTGGGCACAAGGTGCGCCCAGGGTTTGGGAGAGGAAAGAGAGAGACCCCCATCTAGGTTTTTTTTGTTGAACGGCAAGTATTTGTAGTCTTTCTCGTATATATATAAATAAATTATACATTTTTTTTATAACTTTTGTGTCCTTATTGGTGATTTCATGTCAGTTGACAAAGTCAACTATTACTTCAAATGACAATTTTGTAGGTATGAATAGAAGTATTTAGAAGAAAATTATTCATCTCTAAACATTTTCTTTGTATTTCATCTCGTATGAGGGTTGTGAAAAACTGGACAGTAGATGTTATTTATAGGTTTATAATTTTGTATCCAAGGGTCTAGGTTTAGCCACGTTGGCCACACATATAAAAATTAAAATTAAAAAAATATGCATTTAATATTTGTCGGTTGGTTCGGTAATACTAAACCTATAGGATTTGTGTACCCGTACTGACCTGATAACTGACCTTCAATTTGGTTGTGCGAAACTGAACATTTGGTTACCGCACGTGTTGGTTCTGGATCCCGTATGGTCGATTTGTGGTTGGTTTCCCCATTTTGGGTAAAAATAGCCACCCTTAAGATTACATCCTCTTAGTCTGAGAAAATATAACATTTCCTCATATTTGTTATCTTTGATCTCTCTTCATCTATCAAAATCCGATCAAGGTCGCGTGTGTTTTTTTTTTTCCCACTAAATTTTGGATTGAATTTTGAATAAAATTGAACACCGGTATCTGATTTTTACTTTAATTTGAAACCCACACCTCTGTAGCCAGTGTGCCTTATGAAAATAATGGATTTGGGGTTTCGCCCCCCAATAACGAAATCCTGGTCCTGCGTTGGTTTGTCTAACTTTTAGGTTCAATCCCATAAAAAAAGCTACTTAGAGACAAGAGGTTATGAGAAGCAAACAAACAAGAGAGAGGCAAAAGAAATGGATGATATTGAAAAAAGAGTTGAGTTAAGACGACAATACTTGAAAAAGGACTGTCTAGTCTCACATGATTTTAATTAACATTATAGCGGTATATATGAATAGATAAAAGGAATTCTTTCCCGAACTTTACAAAATCACCCTCTTCCATTTATTACAACCGTGTACTTTCTTTCCGCATCTTCTCATTTTAACCGTTAGAGTGTGCTACATGAGTCTCACATTTTGTGGGATAATATGGATTTGAGTCACACACTTAATGATTAAATTGGATTGCGTAATTGGTAGTACAAGGGTATTGTTAATAAACTAAAAGTAGGGACTAACATAATTTTTTGTTTACGTTTAGATGGTAAACAATTTTATCTTAAAAAAATATAATTTGAGGCTATAAAATGATAGTTTATAAAGTTGACGTATGAAATTTTAGAATGATTCCGATTGTCCAAAAAAAAGTGAGGTACCAAAGTTTAGAATAACTTAAATTCATAGCGAGCGAGGTACCAAAGTTTAGAATAACTTGAATACAAAACTGAGGCACAAAGTTTAGAATGACTTAAAGTTGGAGCCGGATCCTCTCCTTGCTTGCTCCATGTCCTTGTATATCCTTGACTTTTAATTTCACCCGTTGATTCCAAATCCAAACGCTATTAATATTCCACCACAACATGCTGACTCTTAAATACCCAAAACTTGGGTTTCAAGACTGACGACGTCACCCTTTTACGTATTTTTCCGTTATCTCAACCTTTCACTCAGTCTTTTCGTTTTTTCCTGCTCTCTCCTCAGACTTCCTTTTGTATTGTTCCAGATCTTTTCATCTTAATTTTTTTGGTTTATGGATATATATATTTGTACGAATCAGTCTGCTCGTAATCGAAACTGTATTGAGGCATCAAAAAACGTACAAGCGGCCTTTAATTATTTAGTAGTACTTTTTGAAGAATGGTAAGTTCACAAGATTGAGGACAACGAGGGGAAGAAAGGTGACCGTTTCCCGAAAATGGAAGCATAATGTGAGAGAGCTGCGAGGTAAGATTTTAGGAGGAATGTGGTTTATTAATGGGAGGGAGGGGGGAGAGAGAGAGAGAGAGAGAGAGAGAGAGAGAGAGAGAGAGAGAGAGAGAGAGAGAGAGAGAGAGAGAGAGAGAGAGAGAGAGAGAGAGAGAGAGAGAGAGAGAGAGAGAGAGAGAGAGAGAGAGAGAGAGAAACGCCGTCAGTCTTGAAAACCCAAGTTTTGGGTGTTAAGATTCAGCATGCTGAGGTAGAATATTAATGGCCTTCGGATTGGGTCTCAACGGGTGAAATTAAAAGTCAAGAATAAATAAGGACATGAGGCAGCAAGGAGTGGATCCGGATCCCTTAAAGTTTGGGAACATTTGGTAACTTTTTCTCTTTATTAAATTTTGTTGCGGTAGTCTTTTAAGGTGGAGACCATCTCTCTTTCAATACAGTGCAACTGATCGAGTGCTGGGATTTTGAAGAAGTAGTAAATATTTCCTACAACTCTCCCTCTTGCTCTCGTAATCGAAAAGAAATAACTCTCTCGCTCACTCTCTGTTTATCCAATGGCAGGTAGCAGGTACATACATTTCTTGACTAATTGACCTTTTATTCATCAGGAGTAATACTATTCATTGTGTTGTTATATATAGTGTTGTGGATTAATCTGTTCTGTTGTTATATATGGTGTTGGTTTTTCGATAGTATAATGAAGGAAGAAGAAGCTCTTGTATCCGGAACCTTTACATGGAAAATTGACCAATTCTCCAACAAAAATTCCATCGAGTATTATTCTGACGTTTTCGTTATTGGTGGTTTTAAATGGTATATTTCACTATCTACTATATATTTAGGTGATTAATTGAACGTTTGTGTGCTTAATTTGTTTTGATCATCCTTTTGGACTGTTCATGATCAGGCAGATTTCTGTATTTCCGAAGGCAAAGGAATACTTGCGCATATTTATGAATGTTGCAGATTCCTCAACGTTGACGTCTGGGTTGAGTAGATATGCCAAATTCAATTTGACTGTGGTTAATCAACTTGATAGAAACAAGTCAATCACAAGGGGTAATTTTTTTTCTTTTTAATTACTGTTCATGTAATCATGTTGTTTAATTACTTCCCATTTTACGTTCTCTCTTTTTTCTCTCTGTCGTTGTCTGGTCATTTATTCAAGGCAAACTTCTTAATTAACTATAATTTTTGTATGCATTTGGTTCTATTAACAACGTACAACTACAATGTTCGATCATTTTCTTCTTAATTACCTGTACGTAGAATATATGATAAACATGCTTTGATTCTTGGTTAGTATTGTTATGATCTTAAATCGTTTTGTTTTGATAGGCACTAAGGATTTCACAGAAGTTAAGCATTGGTGGGGCATCAACGAATTCATGCTTTTAAGAGAGATTCATGACCTTTCTAAAGGCTTTCTTGTGAATGATAATGTTATTGTTGAAGCCGAGGTTACAGTTCGTAAGGGTGATATAAAAATCTTAGAAAAAGAAACTGGAGAACTTATTGATTTTAAGGGTTTGGGAAGAATAGAGTTAGCTTTTCATCCACTGCTGGAGGAAGTCTGTTTGTCGCATCCTTCGTTGATCCAGTGCCAACAGAAGAGGAGTAGTACGTTTGTTGAATGGGCATTCACAACATTAGGCCGACTTTTGCATTTCCTCAAGACTAGAAAGGTGAAGGATCTGAACCAAGACGACTGCTGTGAGAGCCTTAAACAAAAATGGGAGGAGCTCGAGACCTTCAAATTTGACTTGGCTTGGCTGCAGCCTCATGTTCAAGCTGTTTTTCGTATGAGGAACATGGCAGATAGTGTTGAAAGAATGAGACAAGATGTGAATATTTTGGAGAATGAAAAAAAGACTCGGGAGGATATGCTAGCAGCTACAGAGTTCAATCTTAAGAGAGCGAAAGGAGACTTGGTGAAGGCAGAAGAAGAGTGCAAATGGGGTCATATGGATTCTTTAATAGGCTATCCGCTGGCTTGATTGTACAATTCAAATTCTTTCTAATCGATCCCATTATTTCTAGATAGCTAGATATGTTGTAAATATCATTATTTATGTCAATTATGTGGCTGTCCACATTATATTATTTAAGGGTACAAGTGTAATACTCAATACTTTGAATCCTTATGATGTAAAGTAGGCTTGGCTACCTCTATAGAAATTCAAGGTTTATGAAAATAAAAGAACATATTTTATTGTTGTCGTTGTCTCCCAAACTATAACTCTATGTAAAATATACACTGCAACACGTTATTAACACGACATGTTTTAGGAATCCGAATCACAAACCTGAGAAGAAAGTTCATCAAATTTGCACCAAGTATTAATTGTGGGGAAGTTAATTATCTGGCTGATAATGCTACTACACATACTATTCTCGAGAACAAAAATATTTTTCAAATTTTATGCCTACTTGTACCTCTATGACAACTGACAATCATATTAGGCCAATCCAATCCAACCTGATTGAGGACCATATATGTCAAGTGTGACACCCCGAAAGGGGGCCGTTGTGCCGCGATTCCAAGACAATGGGAGACCAACATGTTACTTAGGGCATTTAGGGCGTCCTGGAAGCCAGTCAACTCAAAACTGCAAGGCTTTTGAAGTCTAACAAAGAAAATGAAAACCAAAATTTGTACATTTGCAACTTATTTTTGATATACTACAAATTGAATTTGTCTCTAATTATTCTTCTAAATCTACATGGTCTCTCCTTATATTTATAAATCTCCGGCCAGTTCAGAATTTCTCCTACCAATCCTCAAAAAGTGTTCTTCCTCTTTGTTTTCTTTTCTCTAGGATTATATATATGAAGAGAGAGTCTCTAATGAGAACTTTGCAATAAGAATCAAGTAAGGATTTTTAAATAAATAGTTAAATGGCTTGAGTGAATACTCTTATAAGCATCTTCCAAATGTGTATTGGGTTTGTCAGCCCAATCACATTTGCTTAGTAGATTAGTTATTGTTTTTAATTTGATACAAAGCATCTTTCGAAAACACCACAAAAATATGAACGTACTCTACACTTCCATCTTGCACATAGTTCACTTTACGAGTAAATAGTCTTTTCATTTCTTGTCTCACCATTTAATGCTAGTAAACCTAGGTTACCACATTACCACCTTGGTAATATGGTAACCTAATTTTTTGGTACCAAAAGATATTTAGGCAATTTGGTAGTATCTAAACTATTGCGTCACTACCCATTTTGGTACTTCCTTAATTCTAATTTTGAGAGAGTATGGTCATATTGATTCTTGATAGTCACTACTAGATGAAAATATCAAAGTGCAAATTTTGAAGGCATTAACAATCTAGGAGTAATAAGCCTAAATGAGTGAAAGAGGAGGGTTTTCGAGTGACTGGTTTGCTAATGGTGGAATTTCAACTTCAATTCATTGGCTGTTGAGAATGAATATGGCATTGGTCATTTAACTTCGACTGCCGTTAGCTGTCGAACGAGCACGACCCAACTACCGTCGAAGACACTACCACCAGCTACATAGCCTCCCCATATCCACCCATCGTCCATCACTACTAAAGATCCAGACCAAAGGCACTCCGGAAAATCCCGATCTGAACAATATATCGAGCACCATAACGGGCCACACAACCTTCTAACCTAGGAGTTTATCATTTCTTCACCATCCAAACAGGACCATATTTGGGCCTAACCAGTACCTAACCGAAGGGTGTCGGCAATGCCTATTTTATTACCAATACCGAACCACCTTATGCCCAAACCGACACTTCCGTAAACTTTGGTTGGTTGATTTGGTAATGGGTCTATGCCGAATACTTTGGGCCTTTTAATTTTTTTTTTGTCAGCCCAATTTATGTTTTCACTTGTACCTAAAAGCCTAAAACAAGAAGCCATTCAAACCAAATAAGGCATAAACAACTAAAATGAATAAGCTACTTAGTATTAGGGGCCAGGCCGGGTTACCATTGGGGAGTAGAGGCCTAGTGAAACACTCCCAAGTTTTACTTCTTCTTTAGCTTTGCTTTGCAGGGTTATTAGACTTGGCTGGTTTACTACTTTTTTTCTTTCATTTCCATCTTGCCCTAGCATGCATCCAATGTATTAGCTTGCATGTTGAACCTGACCCTCAACTAGTGGAGGGTCAGAGTTTTGGCTTTGGTTTAGGACTGGGTTTGGGAGCTGTTCTGAAGCTACATGTGTTGATTCAATCAGGTTATTGGATATTGAAGGGTTGATGTGATGACTAGAACGAGATGGCAGAGATGCTATGGTATACAAAACAACAAACCAAAAAAATACAAATTGAGTTTCAGAGTTGGGGAGTATTTTGTGTTTTATATGTTAATCTTCAATATTCAGCTTTGTTTTTTTTTTTTTTGAGAACATAAGTTATACAAGGGTCTTTAATCATCAGTAAAACACTAAAACAAAATTTCCATTAACAAATAACAAATAAGTGAATAACAATGTGGCAACATTTCTGGTTTCTTTCTTATGAATTATCAATTCTATCTGGAAACTTGGAAAGAATTTCATCAATTCATTATCCAACATTTCATTAATACTACTTTATCATCAAAACATAATCATTCAAAGCCCCAATGGTACGTTCTGATACCAAACTTGAGCACAATGATTCTGATACCAAATGCGCCATAAACCATAATATATATGTAAGATTTTATGGACTTATCAATACTCAATAAAGTATGCAACAACTTATCTACATATATTGCAGAATAAATAATTGGACAATGTTATTTTATTCTAGTTAACTTACCTTATTCATGGTGGATACACTTTATATTTTGGCCATTATTTGTATCATAATCCTACTTGTACATGGAACAAGTCTATTAGGTCTATTTTGATTAGGACTAGGAATCCTTTTGGGAGGTACTTAGTTCTGTAGATGCCTATATATAGAGACCTTGGTCCCTGCTCTAGCAATCACGAGCACTACATTATTCTTTGCCCCAATGTGAGATTGCCTAAAGGATTGCTCAGAGGAGAAGCACCAAGTTCGACCATGTCTGCGACAGGTTAGTGTTCGTATTCTTAACTTGAGTACAATATACATATTTATATATAGAATCAAGTTTACATTTGGTATCAGAGCCATTATGCTCAATTAAGAATAGAATTTTGTTTTGGTCCAAAAGGGGGGAAAATTACTTCTAAATCCCCAATTACTTCTAAGTCCAGTATTAGAGTTCTTCGTTTCTTGATTTCAATTAATATTTTTTTGCCTAAATTCTTTATCAAAGCTTGTTGCAATCATAAATCGAAGGGCTCTGTTACTGTTAATTTGTCTTCGAATCATCACTAGAAATTTCATATTCATCTGTAGTAAGGTACACAATCCTAATTGCATTATTCTATGAACTTTATACTCTGTAATGCTTAAATTTTCTGCATAATTTAAATTCTATAGTCTTGTTGAGACCTATATCAGACTGTTTGCAGGGATTGATTGTGTCTACTTTGAGTTTTTCCGATCCTGGTTTATATGTGTGCTGTATTGTTTGCCTTTATTTTTGTCTCTCAATTCATTGTATAACAAAACAACATCGAAAATCTTCATAAAACTCATATAAGATGCTTAAAACCTTAATTTTTCTTAGTCAAGTTCAGTTAAATGCTTCCAACATATCATATTGTCGATAGCAATTTTATGTAAAAGCCTTTAATTGAGCATGAGTATTGGACTAAAATCTTGTGATATTGATTCTAAAAGCAAAGGAATCCTTGCTCCCCATAGGAGGTTTTAAATAATTATTGTTTATAGAATCAATGTCAGCATATAACAAGGTTTGAAACTTGCATTTTGTGGTTGTTGGAACTGTTCTTCTTGCCACTCTAGGTGTTGACATGTTCTGATTAACCTACTGTTGAGTTTTGAGTGTATAATTCAGTAGTGTCAATTGTCCTTTTGCCACTCTAGGTAAGGCTGACACGATTAATATACATTGGGGCTCTTCATTAAAATGCATAGTACAGTTTATATCTTCAAGGAACTGTTAATGTTACTATCAATGAGCAATTAAATATTTCATGAGTGTTAGTAAACTTGAACTCCTATATTATATTTTGAAAACCAAAATCAGGACGAAGATTTATTACTAGGTCCCTGTGTTTGCGGCATATATGTATATGGTTGATCTACCTTTATGAATTTGTATAATATGCCTCGAAATGATGGTTATGTGCTTTATCTTTTGTTAAGTGTTCCCATAAGTTAAATTATTGGCAATAATTTTGATCACGAGTATGTGAATTTATTTTGGGGGCATATATTATTCATAATGATCTTTTGTGTTATTCCAAACGGGTAGATATTATATATTCTAAGCTATGTTTCATACTGGCATATAATTAAGTAATGACGTTGATGATATAACTGATACTTTATCTGTTTTCATGATGAAACATAGAACTATTCTCAATTGAAACATCTCTGAGTCTTGTCTCATATATGATTTGTAGGGGTGGCCATTTCTACCGAATTTACCGAAACCAACCGAAAACCAACCGAAACCAACCGAAAAAAACCGAGGTCAACGGTAACCGAGGTCGTGGTACGGTATGCCATACCGAATCAAAGATTATGGTACGGTAATGGTATACAAATTCTAAAAACCATGGTATTACCGAACCAACCGAATATTTAATATTTATTTTTTAATTAAATTTTGTAGGAGATTGACATGTATATATCGACCAAAAAAATGGACATGTGCATCGTCATTTGTTGGTCAGAGTAACATCTTCTCTTTTTTCAATTTCAAATTATGAGTGATCATGAATATTATAAACTATTAGAGTTTTTTTTTGAAAACAACCACTTTGATGATTAAAATAATACATTTTGCTCATTTGTTTATCTTGTATATAATTATATATGTATCATATAAGATCGTTTAAGCCATTAAGGTGAATCAAGCAATAGTAGTATTGAAATTTATAGCAAATTATGCATTTTGAAATTTGGAACAAAGCATAAGTTTTGAAATTTGGAACAAAGCATAAGTTTTGAAATTTGGAGATAAACATTGGTACACCGAATACCAACCGAACCAACCATAATCTTTGGTATACCGAATAGTACGGTACCGAACTTCATGGTACGGTAATGGTTTCAAATATCATATACCACCCAAGTTTGGTACGGTAATGGTATGAGCTCAAAAACTCCGGTACCGTACCACGGCCACCCCTAATGATTTGCATGAGGGCTGTCAATTATGAATTTACTTGGGGTTTTGAGGCATGAATAGTTAAGAGTTTCATTATATGGTGATTGAAATTACCTAGCCTTACTAGCCTTGTATAAACATGTACATGAAAACATGAATTTTGTCTTTATCTGTTGCATAGTTATTTACATTTTCTTGAGTTTTAGTAAAATTAAATTCTTGAGTTATATTTGAAAAGTGAATTCAGGGTATAGAGTAGGTATTTTGGAATGGAATGACGTACTATAGCAAATTTCAGAAAACAATTCTTTATTACCAGTCATATATATTTGATGGAAAAATTAATGATTAATATATATATGGGATCATGGCTTAGTTTGGTTTTTCTTCCTATTGGTATATATATACACGTTTTGGTATTTACATATGTATGAGACCTATATATAATTAATAGATATGAATGCCTATATAATTATCAAATTTTGAAGGGGAAGAAAAGAGTTCATAATCATGTTGCCTGATTAATTGTTTTTGAAATATTCTACTCATATTTTAATTAAAAACAATATGGATTGCCGGAGTATCTATGCCTTTGTTGGTTTCCTTGGTTAATTAATACACTTCTAATCTGGCGTCCTTAGCATTATATCGATGCATTGCAGAAGTAGAGATATATAGCTCAATCAGAGACCCCAATATATTATTAATAAGTTGTGATTTGAAACTCTGCTAATTAAGATGTACTATAGTAAGCATTTAGATAACAATGAGGTTTAATTAGCATCATGACTATTAATTAATTTGCTCTCTATTTGCTGCAATGCAAAGAAGTTTGACTCTTGTATTCAAATATTGGCTATTAATATACTACAAGTTAATTGCATGATGATTAAACAAGTTCTATATTTGTGTATATTGCATGTATACGACTTACATATATATGATCTTATTGTCAACTAAATAATCAAACTAATCATGTCTTATTTTATAGGTGCTTAATATGTTGCAATATATTCCTTGCTATTTATATGAATTATGAAATTGGTAGTATGTAGTCTTTTTGAGTGACCATATTTTGCAAAATTATTTAACCTCAAATTGCTTTTGAAATTTAGATTCATTGTAACTTTGTGTGTGGTTTAATTTTGGTGTTGACACTTATTGACTACTTGAGATGTTGTCTATATAGTTTTCAATTAGAGTCCAAAATATGTGTCATATGCTATTCTTAATATTATTGGTAGGTAAATATAATTTTGTGGCATTTTATTTTGAATTGATCGATCCCAAGAAAAATTTAAAAGTCAAAACTAAACCTTGTACTCTTTCAAACGTTTTGGCTTCTTTTATTGTATGCATAATGTATTTGCATATGAAAATATATAAATAAAAGTTTGTTCTCTATTATTCGGTTCTTAAAGAGGGGAAGAAAATCATTAATTGAAGTTCCCGAGTTCCATAAGAAATTAATTTAATTTTTGGGCATATGTATATGATAGGTGACTATAAGTTGTTCTTCAATTTGATTTTTGCATATATTAAGTAGTTTTGTTCTTGCTTTCTCGATAGAGATCAAGGACTAGTGGTATAGTTTGAAGTTCTGCAATTTAAAAGATTTGCATGTAGAGTTCACCGTACAAAGTAATTTCATTAGGGATGGCTTTTCTCTCTGGCCTCTTGCGGCGGCAAACCCTAGGGTTTGCTAGATCGAGCACTGTGGCCTACGTCAGTGGCGCCTGGAAGTCGAGTCTCTTGGACTCGTGGTTCTCCTCCTCTCAATCCTTTGGTTATCCTCTTGTCTCTGATCGGTGTGAGGAAGATGGTCCTTGTTCAATTATTGGGTTGATGGCTTCAAGGTGGTCTCTCAAGGTTTTGAGAGAGCCTCGTCGGATCTGGGATCCGGGCTCTGTCTCTATCCCTTTGGGACAACGGTTTTTATTGCGACATGGTTCATGGTGGCCGGGAGTTTTGTTTTCAGAAGTTGGGGCATTGGGGTCGTCGACGGCGCTTGAGGTTGTTTGGGAAGGGTCAGATCCGATCCACCTTCCAGTGGCCAATAGCTGTCGATCGATTCTCCTTTCTCCGATATGGTCCAGTTCCACGGCAGCCAGGGTCGTTCATGGTCTGGTGCGGTCGTCTCGAGGTTTCCCAATTTGTTTACGGCGAGGTTTTCTTTGCCGAAGGTGGGTTAGGTCTTTGAGGTGGTCGGGGCTGGGTATTGGAGCTTTGGGTGGCTGTTGGTCTTCGCGGCTGTTCCTGGGCGGTGCCAAAGGCGGTGGCGGCGGAGTGACTGCTTGGAGAAGCCCCTATTGGGTCAGGGCCCCGATTTGCTCTGCTGATTTTGGCTTGGGCTATCCTGGTGGGTTTGAGAAAATGGACTTTGGGTCTATAGGTTTATGGATTCGCTTTTGGGATCCAGGTGGATTTTGTATAAAAGTGTGGGACGCAGGAAGAGTTTCGTGTTGGATTTCAACTATCTTATTTTTTTGGGATCAATACCCGCGAGGAACTGTTGGGCTTATTGGTCTGGGGATATCAACGAGTCTACTATTAGATTCTGCGAAGAAATTTTATTGCCAGTCTCTATTTAGTTTACTCTCCCATGTGCTTAACACAATAGGTGGAGTGGTATTGCGTGTAACAGTGTCTCTTTTGACAGCCCCACAGGGGCGGGTCACTGTGTAATGTTGCTATCGCTTATTGAATGAAATGTTTTGACTTCCCTCTCAAAAAAAAAAATTGCTAGCTGACTTTTTGATTTGGTTATTATAGGCATTAATATGGAACAATCATAATTAACTTGGCCTGAAAGATTACTTTTATTCAATTGTGATTTCGTTACTCATTGTGTTGAGTATTTCATTCAACTTCATATATGACATTTTATAAACATCTATAATTTATATAAACTTTGATGTTGTTAAATTAATTGTTTTCTATAGACAACGTTTAATTAAATTACAAATCAAAACCCTAGCAGTGTGTTCTCTCTGCACACGCTAACCCTAGCCTCTCTACTGCAAACCCTAGGTTATCTACCTCTCTCTATTCAGTTTTTCCATCTCTCTGCCTCTCTCCATGGCTTCTATCGATATTGTGACTGCAAGCTTTGCAGCCTCCTTGACTCTTGCTGGCGGCAGTGGTCCTTTGGATCTCGGAAAGATCTCAGGCGGCACGGTTCGCACATCCTCCCAGAGCTTTCTTTTGGGGAAGATTCTCAGTAGCAAACCCGTTGATTCATCACTGGTCAAGAGTCATTTTCAGCAGATTTGGATCTTGGAAAAGAAAGTCAAGGTTCAGGAGAAAGGAGATCGTTTTCTCTTCTCTTTTGAATCTCTTAGGGATAAGAAGAAGGTTCTTCGGGGAGATGCATGGAGCTTTGATAAAGCACCGGTGATTCTTGAAGACTATGATGGGATTATCCCAGCGATTGCTGTGCCGATGCGGCATGTACGGTATTGGGTTAAAATTGAGGGAATTCCTCCGGCCTTTGAGGACCCGAAGAACTTCAAGTTAATTGGTGATCTGCTGGGGGGTTTCCTAGATTTTGATAAAGCTTTGTTCAAACAGGGTGTGGTGCGGATTTTCATTCAACATGATGTTTCTAAACCGGTCTTCCTATCGCGAGTGGTGCGCCTTGTTGAAGGTGTTGATCCCTTGCTTTCCTTCGCTTTTGAGCACTTAGTGGGACGGTGCAAACGGTGTGGTCTAGTCTCTCACATGGGTGAGTGAGCAGTGTGCTGTGCCCACAGGGGATGTTCTTGTTGATCCTAGTCGTGCCAAACTCTCCGGTTTTGGTTCTGCAGTGCCTCATTTGTGTTTGCTTCTCAGGTGCCTCGTGCTATAGGGTCATCTCTCTTCCATCATGTGTCTCCTCTTCCCCCTGTGGTGAAAGAGCGTAGGGCAATCGTGCTTCGAAACATTGGTGCACCTGTTCCTGCGCAAGATGGGGTACATGTTGTAGTTCTTGCTTGTAGTGGCCATGGACAGTTGCTATTGGGTAAAAGCCCTAGGGTTTTTGGGGATGCCTCATCTCCAAAAAAATTGAAGCTGGCTTTATTTCTCAGGCATACTACCTTGGAGGCTGCTGCTTTGGGCTTTGAGGAAGTGCCTAAGGAGGAGTTGCCTGTGAAACGTAAGTGAGGCCGTCCTGTGGGGGCAAAAAACAAGAAAGAGAAAGATGTGAAGAAGGTTGATTTGGAACCACTGTGTCTCACCTACCAGCTTCCTTCCTATGCTGGTCCTTGCCTTTCAAAGGGTAAGGAGAAAGCTCTTATATAGCTTTCTTTGTTGGGGCAGCCTACATTTTGGAGGTATGTCACTGGAGAAGCTAGTCTACGAGTTTTTAATCGTACCACAATTGTGTGCTCGGCGATTGAGTTCTCTATAGTTAGGTTAGTTTTATGTTGATGTACTTTATTTTGTAGGCTCGTTTCTAAATAAACGAGCGAACAATTCTTAATGAGCGGTTCCGTTTAATTTTCTAGCTTGCCTGGCCTTCAGAGTTATGGGTTCGGGTCTAGGAGATTGATGTAAAGTGCAATTTTTTTGCCATGATTATTGATTAATACAATATGATATTATCCTTCAAAAAAAAAATTTGTTTTCTATAGACCTAAGTTATTGTCTTCATTTTTTTTTTACTTGGGTGTTCTTTGCGATTTTATATGGGTTGCATGGCCCCATTAGTAATTTAGTATTGATCACTTATAATTAAGTATTTGTGTTTTCAAAAGGTTAGGCTTTAATTACAATTTTCAGTTTAAGGTTGATAGAAATTCAATGCAATTAACATACTGTTTGTACATTCTAGACATGATGGACAAACTGCATTGCTATCTTATAATCGACATAGTGTATCAATTGATTAATCTTTATGCTATTGACTATGTACTAAAGTGTGTAGTTGTTTAGTGGTTCTTGCCTATGTATGGGTAATTAAATTTGTGCTTAGTTTTGATTATTGGGATAATTAGTTAACCTTTTTATTTTTGAAGTACAACTATGGTTATGCTTGCATATTATTGTTGTTATGTACGTATTCGCACTTGTATTTCTTCACCTGCGTTTATCTGGCATCTCATTAGAGAATAGGGATACATTTGCATTGTACTTGTAGCGTTGGAAAGAGAGAGGTTACTGGAGCTACAAGTGGGTTTATCCACAAGGAACAATCAATGTACTGTGTTGCACTTGTAGCCATTGAAAAGATAGATCACATATTTAGTTTTAAAAATAAATAATTAAATGCTTGTTCCCAAGTCAACTATATATCATAATTTGATTTTGAGTCAAGAACAAAGTATGTGTTCCAGCATGTAGACCTTATTAGGTATGAAAGGATTGATTGGCAATTCAATATATGTTCATATTGGCTATATGTGCAATGTTAATCGATCTTCTTATTAAATATTATATTGATCAATAATTATCCTTATTGCTGGATGAATTAAAAACGTAGATGCTTTTATTCTTCTAAAATTATATCTTTCAGTTTATACTTTAGGCTTATATATCAATTTTCAGTTAAATACTAATGCATAAGTGTTGATATATTTATTGACTATATATCCTTCTTGCTTATGCTTCTTTTATGTGCATATGAGAAAGCTAGCTTTTGTGCTATATTGTGTGTTCAATGAAATTGCATGTATAACTATTTTCAGATATATGCATTAGACATGCATGTTGTAGTGACATTCATTACAATTTAAAAGCATGTATTAGGTGAACCTCATTTGATAAAATTGGTCAATTTGTCCTATAATGCACTGTTCTTCTTCATGATTAATTAACTTGTTAAACTAGACATCTTTCATGCTAGTTTTGGTAACTTGTGTAATCGATGTTCTACATTTCTAGCAAACTTTTGCACTTGAACAGTGGGAGCAACTTGTTAGGATTACTTATTGGTAAGTTTAGTTTTCCTAATGAAGTTTTCTAGCTTGTGTGTTTATTTAATTGTAGAGTTTATATTTATAATACTTTGGTGAGAGTTTTTGCTACATTTATTTTATATGTATTCTGCACTTTATTGATCATTTAGTCTGATGCTACTATTAAGTTAAGAGTGGTGTCTGCAGAAATTACATATGCATTAAACTCTTGTGACACAGTTAGATTTAGTTTCAAGTTTTGGTTTTGAATATTTTAGTTAGACCAAATATATTCTACTTTCAGTCATGTTAAAATTTTAGGAATACTAGCATACCTTGAATTAGTGGAAGTAAAATGCTTTTTCAAGGCTTTTATTTTTGGTTTTGGTTAAAACCATTTTGTGCTCATACATTAAATTACCTATTTAGCTTATGATATATGCTCTAGGTTTTATATGTTCATTACATTAATCTTTTGAAGTTCCTATTCAGTGTTTTATTTCAGCAGGTTTGACTTAGGTTATTGTGTTCTGCATATTAGTAATTTACTTGAGTAATAAAATTCTTTTCAGTGCGTCAACATTATTTGCAGATATTAATCAAACTTGTGTTAACTTCATTAGAAGCATTATGTTCTAGATTCTGTTTTTCAGGATCCTACAGTTGGACCTCATTGTGCTCATATAGTTTAATTTTAAGAGCATATATATATATATATTTTCATATACACTTAATCACTCATGTGGTTTATGGTTGTTGTATCATGGTTATGAGGTGCTGGTGTTTTGTTAAACATTTATTTTCTCATAGTCTAATGTGGTTAGTCATAAATTGACTGAGTTTGAGGTTAAACTTGAATTTTATGACTTGTCCATGCGCGCACTTCATAATTACTAAATCTGATGCAGTAGTATTCTTGTTGCTTTGAGCATTGATAGTCCAAGTGGGAGAATGTAATATTTTATGGACTTATCAATACTCAATAAGGTATGTGACATCTAACTACATATATTGCAGAATAAGTAATTGGACAATGTTATTCTATTATAGTTAACTTACCTTATTCATGGTGGAAACACATTATATTTTGGCCATTATTTGTATCATAAGTAATCTTACTTGTACATGGAACAAGTCTATTAGCTAGGCATACATATATTGATTAGGACTAGGAATCCTTTATGGGAGGTACTTAGTTCTAAATGCCGATATATAGAGACCTTGGTCCCTGCCCTAGCAACCACAAGCACTACATTATTCTCTGCCCCATTGTGAGATTGCATAAAAGATTGCTCAGAGGAGAAGCACCAAGTTCAACCATCTCTGCGACAGGTTAGTGTTTGTATTTTTAACTTGAGTACAATATACATATTTATATATAGAATCAAGTTTACAGTATTATCCATAGCTTTGTGCAATGTAATCTATAAGATTTGTGCTAAGGTTTTGACTAATAGACTTAAGAAAATTCTCCCAGATATTATCTCTCCCTTTCAGAGTGCTTTTGTGCCAGGAAGATTGATCACCGATAATACTTTGCTTGCGAATGAAGTGTCTCATTTCATCCATAATAAGCGATCTGGGGCTGACAAGGTTATGTCTATTAAGTTGGATATGAGTAAGGCTTATGACCGCATGGAGTGGAGGTTTTTAGAGGCTGTCCTTCTTCGGTTTGGGTTTGATGCTTCGTGGGTGCATATCATTATGCAATGTGTCACTACGGTTCGCTATTCTTTTCTGGTTAATGGCCAACCTCGTGGAAATCTGATACCCACTAGAGGGTTAAGGCAAGGGGATCCCTTATCCCCGTACCTGTTTCTTCTTTGTGCTGAAGGGTTTTCAGCTCTGCTTGAGGATAAAGTCCAGCGGGGTCTTCTTCATGGCATTCAAGTTTGTCCGGAAGCTCCTAGTGTTCACCATCTGCTTTTTGCAGATGATAGTCTGTTATTTGGTGCTGCTACAAGTGCGGAATGTGATCAAATTCGGTCTGTGTTATCGGCGTATGAGATGGCATCGGGTCAGAAAATAAATTTGACAAAGAGTGATGTGGTGTTTAGTAAGAATGTTCCTCCGGACTTACAAGCTTCTCTTGCTCATTCTTTGGGTGTTGGTATTGTAGCTAAACATGAGAAATATTTGGGACTTCCCACGTATGTTGGTAGAAAGAAAATTGAGACTTTTGCTTATATTAAGGAGAGATTAAGCAAGAAATTGGAAGGGTGGCAAGGAAAATTATTAAGTGGTGCAGGTAAAGAGTTGTTGATTCGTGTTGTTGCTCAATCTTTGCCTTCATATGCAATGAGTTTTTTTTTACTTCCTAAATCTTTTTGTGATTCGCTTCATCAGATGTGTGCTCGGTTTTGGTGGGGTAGTAAGCCAGAGAACAGAAAGATTTCCTGGTTAGCTTATGATAAGTTGTGTTCTCCTAAGGAGGAGGGTGGTTTAGGGTTTCGTGACCTCTATGCCCATAATTTGGCGCTTTTGGCCAAACAAGCTTGGCGTTTGTTGAAGTCCCCCACTTCCCTTTTGGCTAGGGTGTATCGTGCTAAATACTATCCTTCTGGTAATATCATTTCTAGTGGGTTAACTGCCTCACCTTCAGCATGTTGGCGAGGGATTTTTGCATCTTTATCCGTTCTGCATAAAGGTTTACGATGGCAGATTGGGGATGGGTGTTCTGTTCACATTTGGTCGGACCCTTGGCTGCCCCGACCTCATACTTTTCGTCCTTTTTTCTGTCGTCCTCATGCTCCGGTGATGGTTAGTGAACTGTTATTGCCTTGTCGTAATTGGAATGTTCCTCTGATTGAGTCCGTTTTTGATGACGACGATGCAAAACTTATTCTTGGTATTCCCCTTGGGCGGCGGTCTAGGTCCGATATGCTTTTATGGCATTTTGATGCTAAGGGTTGCTTCACGGTTAAGAGTGCTTATAAGTTGGCAGCGCAGGGTGTTCATGGCACTGGGTCATCAAGCTCTGCTCCTAATGAATCATATGTGGAATTTTGGAAGAAGGTGTGGAGAGCTAAGGTGCCTGGGAAAGTGAAGGTTCATGTGTGGAAGGCTTGTAGAGCTATTCTTCCTACAGTTTCTCGACTCTTATCTAGACGGATTGTGTTGGATCAAGGTTGTTTTTTCTGCGATGATCCTTCAGAAACTATTGAGCATGTTTGCAGGGATTGTCCTTTTTCTAAGGCCTTTCTACTTCATTTCTCAGAACTTCGGGATCGTCAGTTTCTTTTCTTTTCTGGTTAGTGTCTTGTTCTGAAACACTTTCCCCAGTCAGTTTTGCTTTTCTTCTTTTTGCTCTTTGGTCGTTATGGAAGGAAAGGAATCAACGAGCTTGGCAGAATAAGTTTCTTACTCTGGAACATTTATGTTTCAATACACGGTCCCAATTTTCCCTGTTTGTTTCGACTCGATTTCCACTGAGTCCTCCACGTTTGGCCAAGGTGTTTACTTCCTGGAACCCTCCCTCTATTGGTTGGCTAAAAGGGAATGCAGATGGGGCTTTTGATGTTGCCTCTAATTCAGGTGGCATTGGGGTTGTTATTCGCAATCATCATGGAGAAGTGTTGGGTGGTGTTTGTATGAGAGTCTGCATGTTTCTCTTGAAAATGGTTGAAGCTTTAGGCGGCGCGGCTTGTGAGCTAGCAATTAGTTTCTCTTTATCCCCAATTAAGTTTGAGGTTGATTCTTTGTTGGTGGTTCGGCGACTACTTCTTGTACCAACTAGTTCGTTCATGGATGTATCTATGAGGATATATCGATTATATCCTCCAGCACTTCGGGGCTTCTTTTTCTCATGTAATGCGTTCTTCGAATGGGGAGGCGCATAGGTTAGCCAAATTAGCTTTGAGAGCTAATTTAAATGTTTCTTGGTTTGGATCGGCCCCTCCGATATTAGGGGGCTGGTTTCCACCTTTTGTATTCGGTAATTTTTGTAATAAATTCGCGCTTCCAATCAAAAAAAAAAAAAAAAAAGTTTACAGTATAATCAAGGGAAATATCCAATAAGTATATAATTTCACCTTACATTTTCCATTAAGGTTGGAGATTTTTAATCTTTCCTAACAGATTTGGGTCTGTTTTATTCCCACCAAGAAAAAAATTATTAAGGCCTGATCTGTTATAATTTTTTTGGACATTGGACATTTTTGTCCTTGCCGAATGATAAGTGCGTATTTACACACTTAGAGCGTCTTTAATTACTTGGATTAGGCTTTTTCGAGAGCCTATTTGTCTATTTAATTTGTGTTTTCGTGTTAATAAGGAAATTATGAGCAAAATGTTCATTTGCACAAAAATGTGCATTTTGGAGGTTTTAGCGCAATTCCGGAAATAACGAAAAGTCAACCGTGACTTTCAGACTCGTGGATTACAGATATTGTACAAAGATTTCGAAAACCGTTTCGAATCCCGATAAATTATCGTCGAACCACCACTTATAGAGGCGCAACCACCACACGCGGTGGTGGAACAAAAATTGAAATCTCCATTTTATTTTTCCTTATAATTATTTATATTTATTTATTTTTGTATTTATTTCTTTTAGTTATTTATTTATTTATTATTTATTTTTGTTTTATTTATTAATCACCGAAAGCATTTTGCTTATATTTGTTTTTTCTCCTTTTTGACTTTGCAGATGCAAACAAACCACCGGCCGGCCACCACTGCCCCGACACCTCTTCTCCTTGGATTCCAGCTACAACCCACCTGCTCATCATCCTCATCTGTCTTCTTAAGGGAAGCTTTCTCTCTGCAATTAATCAACAACCAATTCACCACCTTAGTCTCTCGGACTGCCATCTGCAATTTCATGAAAACCAGAACTACTCACTCAATCATCATGGCGTCAATTTCCCAATTCACCATCAATTTACACCCACCCAATTCATTTGGGCACCGTCGAGCTTCCCTCAGGCCGAGCCCGACGCCGTCGCCTTTAATCCCAAACCACCAATGGTCTTCCTTTGCTTCTGCCGTGAAGTCCAGTTCATCACCTCCATCTTCAGCTCAATTGGAATCAATCCAATTCCACCTGCAAATCCACAAACCACATATGGAAGCATCACAACCCAAACCGATTTGGGCATTTCCATCACCACCGTAGCAGCTTCAAATCCATCACTGATCAGACCGGTGCTTCCTCTCACCGTCGGCGTTGCTCTCTGTCCCCGATCAACATCACCAATCAACGCCGCTGCTCAATTGCAGCGATGCCAACGCCGACGACCCATTTCCGTTCAACCCATCCACGGCGCCCAAGCTCTTTCTCTGCTCCGCCGCATCACTATGCCGCGCCGTTGCTCCAAAGCAATCCGCCGCTGCAAGCTCCTGCAGCCGTGCCTCTGTTAATCACAGCTACACCACCGCCAACCTGCGTCGCCCCTTTGAAGCTCAGGCCGTGAGCTCTCTCTCTCTGCCGGTTCATTCCACGCCGGCGTCCCCAAAATCCTGCTGCCGTCGTTCCCATGCCAGACCCGAGCCCGTGCTCTCAGAATCCAAGCCGGCGCCGCTTCACCGTGATGCTAGTTCTCCACCTGCCGCGCTGCTGCAAGTCTCAATCTCCAGCCCATCTTTGTTGTGAAGGAAATGAAGAAACAGATGAGAAGAGAGAGAGGCACGGGGTCAAACCAGAAGAGGAGGAATAAAGAATGAAATGTTGAAAACTCAAAGGAAGAAAAATTGGGCTGGGCCAAGAAGAAAACCGAAGGAGAAAAGAAAAGAAGAAAGAATGGGCTTTGACCCATTGACCAAGTCCAATCCATTTTTGGCCTCTGAACAGCAAGGCCCAGGACCTGTTGGGCCCAATACTTGGCGCATCTAAGGCCCAAGCCCAAAGTGATTTAGACACCCGTTTTCGAGCACCCGCCACATCCAAAGTTCGATACCGTTTCGAATAGCTGAGCCCTCCATCTACGCCAGAAGGGCAGTGCCGTCTTCACGCGCACATGGTTGAGTTGTCCACCCAGACCTGACGACAAGTGTCTATTTTCATGGACACAACAGTAACACTTATCCAAACTCGTTTATTTATTATATTTGTTTTGTTTAATTTTAATTTCCGCATTTGAATATTGTGTGAATAATTTTGGGTAATTGTTATTATGTAAATATTTGTTTTAAACCTTATTTTATTATTTTGTATAATAATTGAGGGTTTAGCCATATTACTGTTGGTATTAGCTTTGATTTATAATTTATTTCGGATATTAAATGTTTGTTTGATTCATTGCTTTGTCATCGATAAATTGCTAGTTTGTTTATTGTGGTTGCGAACATAGTAAGCATGCTAGGATTTTATTGTTAGGATTATATGTGAACCGCCATATCATCATATATTCTAGAAGTAGCAAATAACGGTGTAAGCTATCGTTATATGAATCATCTTCTAGGCAATTAGAACTACATCAGTGTCGAAGTTGTCTAGAGTTACTCGTTTTCTTTATGTATAATGACTTCTTAATGCTGAATCTATGAACATGCCATTCTAGGTTGCATTTTAGAAGCTAACTTAGGGAGTACATGCCTTCCACCTAACATACCAAGTAAGAGAGAACAATAGATTAAGTGCAACATGCCATTGGCTTAGTCTGAGTCTACTTTTAATTGAAAGGAAATTATATGTTAACATATCAAGAGTGTGTAATATTTGTTGTACTATTTTTGTTTAGTTTAATTTTCAAAAACAAAAATCCAAAAATATTTTTTTATATTTATTTCTTGTTTTCAACCATCTCAAAAACCGAAAAACATTTTTTGTATATATTGTATATATTTGTAAATAAATTCTTTGTTGTATAAATTATTTAATTTTCGTAACATAGAAAAACAAATAAACAATCTCATGTGGGTAACGGTCCCTACTTTCCTATACTACATTCGATATTCATATCACAGTAGGGTTTATCTTGATGTTATTTTTGTGCATCTTTTGGTGTGCGAAAATAATAGTATCACCGAACTTTTTTTTTTGGGAATTGCCACCATTCACAGTGGGTTTGATGAAAGCTTCCAAATGGGGATCGATCTCATTGCTGGAGGTTTGGGGTGAGAGAGAAGGCTCCGAGGAGAGAGAGAGAGAGAGAGAGAGAGAGAGAGAGAGGTTGAGGCTTGAAAAAACAGGCGTGGTGATGTCGCCGGTTGAAGCGCGGCCTGGGTTCGACTCAGAGGAGGCCGACAAATCTTTATATGTGCCAAAGAGGAGATGATGTAAGGATTGAGAGATGAAGACAAGAAAGAGAGCAACTCGTGCTCTTGGCTGCGTGCGCGGGAATTGGTAAAAGGTGATGGGTTCCCAGAGAAGATTTGGATACCAGGGGTGTGGGTTGATTTTGATTTTTTTTTAGAAACTTAGATCGGTTCTGCTATGTGGGGTGATGGATTACCTGTAGTACTACTGCATTTACGTGGTTTTTATTTTTGTTTTGAATCCGATAAATTCATTAAAAATAGCTTGAGAATCCAATAAATTTCCTGAAAATTCTAACGGACTCGTCGTCGTGACACGAATTTTATTCTCGAGTCCTCAAATTGAAGATTTTTATTGAAGAAAACTTTTATTGACCCCTCAATAATATTTGTCAATGACTTAGAATAAAATATCTAAATTAAAACTTTATTGACCCCTTAATAAAATTTGTTAATGTCCTCAATAAAGTATCTAAAACTTGTATTGACCCTCAATAAAAGTCAATTGTTTAAGGGAAACGTAAATAACAGAGAAATAGTAGAGAATACGATCATCTTTATTAATGAATAAGGGCTTCTATATATAGAGGAATACAAAATACAATCCGTATTGATGTAGGAAATATCTAATCCATATTCTAGAAGGGTAACCTATACTAAGAGTCCTAGTTTGACAAGGCACACAATAATATTATCCTACAACACTCCCGCTTGTGCCGGTCACAACTAGGTGGCGCTTTCCATGTTGTCTCATTAAAAACCTTGCCAAGTACGTAACAATAAAACCCAGTGGGAAAAATAACCTTGGTCGAAGGAAAAAATAGTACAACGCACCCTTCACATTTGAAAGTGACATGTATGTGCTAGACTCCCCCTCAAGTCTGCACCCCCCTGATTCCTACAATTATGGGATCTCGGATAACTTAAGCATATGAATGCTTTTAACATGTTTTTCAAACGTCGACTTAGGCAAAGACTTAGTAAATAAATCTGCCACATTCTCCTCGGATCTAACTTGATTCACTTGACTCTTGAGGAGAGTCTGTTGTTGCTGATTATAAAAGAACTTAGGCAATATATGCTTGCTACTGTCACCCTTAATGAAACCTTGCTTCATCAACTCGATGCAAGCAGCATTATCCTCATAAATGCAAGTAGGTTCCTAAGTGGTAAACCTCAAAACCACTTATTCCTCGAATATCTGTAATAATAAACCTTAACCATACACATTCAAAACTTCATGTAGAGAAATTATCTCTTCATGATTCGAGGAAGTAGCAACTAACGTCTGCTTGGTAGACTTCCAAGATATCGCTGTGTTACCCATGGTAAAGACATAACCAATTTGGGAACAACCATTGTGCGGGTCAGAGAGGTACGTGGTATCAGTAAAAACCAACCAAAACATCAACTTTTTGGTGTAGGGAGTATAACGGTTCTGTACGCAGTTCGACCGGTCGCCGGTCACACGTCGACCGGTCGACCATCGTGGTCGATGTCCATCCGGACACGGTGCCTTTGAGGTTTGAAGTTCCTTTTTCAATTCCTCTTTTCTCTCTGTAGGGATAAAACAAGCCCAAATCGATTGTACCCTTTAGCTATCGAAATATTGTCTTTATGCCACTCAACTGGCGTTGCATGGGCGCAGAACTAACAAGTTCACAACAAAAGAGATGTCTAGTGCATTGAGCTTAAGTACAATAATGCGCCTATTGCACTTAGATATAGCACTTCGGCCCATAGAATTTCTTCGTCATCATCCTTTAGACGAAATAGATAATTCCTTGGATCTAGGGTCCAATTGATCATGGCCAGTGCTAATTGGATGTATTTTGTCCATGTTAAATCTCATTAACATCTTGTGGACACAAGTCGATTGGTGGATTAATATTCCACTATCTCGATGCTCTAGCTCAAGGCCTAGAAACCGAGTTTCCCAAGATCTTTCATCTCAAAATCTGATTTCAAATACATAGCAATATCTCTCAGTTCTTCGAGAGTGCCAATTAAGTTCATGTCATCAACATAGACATTAATAATTACAAATATGGAACTTGTTCTCTTTATAAACACGCATGGGCATAAACCATTATTTATATATCCCTTTCCAATCAAGTAGTCACTTAGATCCGTAAAGTGAACATTTTAATCTTATCAAAAACGCACTACGTAGTTTAGAGTCACTTGATTTGGGTAATTGAAGTCCATTAGGCACTTTCATATATATATATATATATATATATATACAGTCCCCTTCACATGCGCACGTCCGCATTGAAACTAAAATGCGAACATATGTATCTCGACCAATTGACAACATAAGTCAATCATCAGAACCGTTCATCGTTTAGATTTATTTTCAAAAATTATCCTTGCAAAAAATCAGCCGAATCGGAGATTGTTTGGTTGTCTGTTCGCTATATAGTTTTATAGACAAATACAGTCCGTCAGATAAGGTTGAAGCGATGAATATGGTAATCAAATGGCTAAATAATTTCCGATTTATTTTTTATATATATCAAAATGATCCTTGAATGATGACCTAAAATATAGACGGTTTTGATTAATAGTTTGCACTCGCAATGGAGATGTTCGCATTTTAGTTTCAATGCGGACGTGCGCATGTGTGTGAAGGGGACTGTATATATATATTTGAATCTAGATCCCCATAGAGATATGCTGTAACCATATTCATAAGCTGCACGTCAAGTTATTTGTGGAAACTACCAAACTGACAAGGTAGCGGAATGTAATAACATCCCTTACGAGTGAATACGTCTTCTCGTAGCCAATCCCAAAGCGAGTCTTATATCTCAAGACTTCTTTCTTCTCTTTACGTTTTCTATCAAAGACTTATTTATGTCCAATAGGCTTTACACTTGGGGACGTTAGCACTACGTACCCAAATTCCTTTTTGCTTTGTTAGTGAAACTAGTTCAATTGAGATTGCATCTTTCCATTTAGGCCAATATGCTCTACGTTGACATTCTTCAATAGAGCATGGTTCGATGTCATTTTTCTCTATAGTCTATTGAGCAATTCATCATCAAGAATTTCATCTCAAGCATGCATGCATTTATCGAGATTTTTATTACTCTCTGAAATTGGTTCAATCATTGAGGTGTCCCCCAATATTGATTCATGGACATAATCAGAGATAATCTCAGGAGACAAGTTTCATATATTGATGATGATGAATGGATTAGGCTGTGCCAAACTCGCTTCCTTCCTTTGGCGAGTATCCATCGAACCAAGTGGTCTCACCCTCTTCCTTTAGGGAACCACGACCTCAACCACACTTCCACTGTGTGTGGTTGTGACACCAGTATTGGCGCCATATCCCTTCTTCCTTTAGGGAATTTCTAACCTTGCAGGCATGTTTGCAGCTGGTATATTTGATCTCGTCACTTTATCAATATTAGAAAACGCATCATGCATCGAATCTGCTACGTAGTGAATATTGAGTATTCTACGCATGTTACTAACACGTTGTGCGAGTTGGGGATCATGTCGTTCCTGTTGAACATACTTGTTCTTATCTCCCCTAACGACGGGAAGACTGTCTCATCAAAGTGACAATGAAGAGATCGCCTGTCAAGGATCCAAGTAGCGGAAAATAGTTGGAGATTCGTTACCAACATAAATACTTAAATGTGTCTGAGGACCCAATTAGTTGCACTGTGGGGGCGCATTTGGCACATAAACAGTAGAACAATCAATAATGCGTAAAAGTGAGACATCCGACTCATATCCAGTTACCATCTGGTACGCATAAAACGGTTGATTAATTGGTAATGAGTCAGAAACGAGTAAGTAAAGCTGCATGCGATATTGCATAACCCCAAGAAGATAATAGGAGATTGGTGAGATCGATTTGCCGAAAAACGCCCCTCCGGATGCCTGATACGTGATCTTCAGAATGGTTCTTCCTTCGTCACTTGGGTGGAGCACGTGGATGTACGCGAAAAGGAGATGAAGGCCATTTTCGAACCTTTTGTTCATTCAAGGTTCTCTTTTGGTGCAAAGTGTGGGATCTCAACTCTCTAACGACAAGCCGAATGCTACATGTGCACCACGAGGATCCATACTTCACCCGGTGACTCAATCATTTCGCCTGAAGGAAGAAGAGGCCTAGAGGAAATGGCAAAACAGATGACGGTCTGTTTCTTCAACGATATCAGCAATTCCACGTACCATCACTGGACTTGTTCGAACCGAACAAGAGAGACTCGAATGGAGGTGAGGACAAACAAGCGAATGGGTGATCGGAGCAAGTCCCCTGGAGTCAATCGTACTGCTGGCTGTGCTGTCCTGCACGTATCCCATCACACTAGAATCCTTGAGTTCCTCAAAGATGTGCATACGAGACCGCTATGGGATAGTATGTCGATTGATAGCTCGGTACATGTGCTAGAAAATTTCATAATCGGTCTTGACCCGCGCAATCAGATCTCGGTGCTCGCCATGAGTAATCACAACGACTTCCTCATTCTCCAGGAGTGTTGCACCGATGCAACACGGTCGTCTGTGCATTATGCGCCGATCAACCATTCCATTTTCCAGTCCTTGCTATGTGGAACTCACCCGGGGCCATTTCCATTGATGCCATCTGGCTTCTCTATTCTACCAAACGTATCCGGAGCTATTCTTGACGGAACTCTACTTACCATAGTGTTCCAGATCTCGGTGAAGGCTACATCAGCCAAATCTGCCGTGGAGTCGGCAACAACCCTTATCCAGGACACGCTAAGAAGGATCCGAGCCGCAGTCAAATAAGGAGCAAACGTTGGATGCAAGGCCCTGCTAGCCTTGTTTGTGACTGTTGGTGACTTACTTCGGGAGGAACTTCACGATCTTCAAGGGGGAGTTTTTCTTTAACCTTTCTGTTTATTTATGTTTGTGTTTACTTCAGTTTATTTTTGTTTGTGTGTTTAAATTCAATAGCCATGCTTGAATTTTTCATTTTCGTGAAATATCTGTCTAACATTGAGGACAATGTTTAATTCAAGTGTGGGGGGAAGGTTTCAGTTTATCTTCTTAAAAAAAATTCAAAAAAATAATTTACTTGTTTTTGTTTTCTACGGTAACAATATATCGACTAGATCATACTTACTCCCTTGGTAGCGTTGAACCTACCATTGCACTGAGTAAGTCACTGTGGTCACGTATTGTTACGTAAATTGAAAAAAAAAATAGAAAAATAGAAAAATATTTGCTTCTGTTTTGTGTTTTTGTGTGTTTATTTGTGTTTTGTGTTTTGTTCTTTCCAATTCCGATGATGAATTGAGTTTATTTTGTTATGATTTTGAGAATGTTTATTATATGTTAAGGCTTTGTGTGATTTGCTTTGGATTTAATTTGCATAACTTATGATTGCTCGAAATTCCATGTTCACATAACCTGTGTTGATTAATTGATTGCAATCCGAGAAGCACATTTGAACATACATTGTCATGCATACCCAGAAAATGTGAGGACTTGAGCCTATTGAATATTCACATGTATGCATCATTCATACATTTACTCGTTCTTCATGTGTGCACAATTCATGAGTTTTGAACCTATAACTTGCTCAAAGACCTCTTGAAACTTTTTATTAATCTGTGATGAATTGAAAATGATTAAGGCATTAGTTGAGCACCATGGCCAAAATATTCACCATCCATCTAAACACAAACTTTAGGAATCCCCTTTTGAACTGTTAACTCATTAACCGTTTCTTTTGTTCACCCACACCATCTCACCCTTGTTTTATTGTGTTTGCAAGACAATGATAGTGACTTCTTGTGTTCTTATGTTTCAGATGTATAGTATGTACCAAAAGGCAAGTGTGGGGGTGCATTTTATTTTGTTGTATTTGTTCAAAGAAAGAAAAAAAAATCAAAAACAAAAAGAAGGAATAAAGTTCCTCAAGAAAAAAAAAGTGGAAAAGAACAAAAAATACCACAAAAATAGAGTTATTTTCTTGTATTATTTTCAATAAAAGGTTGGAGGAAAATAAGAAAACTGTTTCGGGTATAGCATAGGTATAAGTTTCAAAGTCGTTGATTTGTCTTGCAAACATGTGAAACATTTTTCATTTCCAGTCCCTTCATTCACCATTCTCTATTCACAATTTATTATTCACCATCCACCCTTTGGCCCCATTACACACCATTAAAAGTCCTTATGATTTAATGATTTATAGATTAATTGTAGAGAGTGGGTTGATGAGCAAGCTTTTGGGAACATTACTTGTGTAATTGTTATGAGAGTAAACACTTAACCCTAAACACTGATGATAGGAGCACAAAGTGTGACGTTTTTAATGTGTTTTCCCTACTATTTGGCTATGATTTAATTGTAACTTTGCTATTTTAGCTTAGTTTCCATATTTGAGTCCCTAAATGATGTGTGAATTCACATATGTGCGGAAATGAGATTTTTAGGAAAGTTTCATGTTTTAACTTTCCTGATTGTATTAGGAAACTTTCCTAATTTGAATTCTTTTGTGACTCTGACAGGAATCCTAATGCAACTAGGATTGCTATTCTCAGCTAATGACAGAAAATCGGACCTCATAAATTTACGAAGTCTAATGGGCTTTCTTGAGGCCCATTAAGGGGTGCGCTGCTGTGAGCCCAAGATGAAGGCCCAAATCCATGAAGGAAGGCCCACATCCATGAAGGAAAGCCCAAGTCCACAAAGCATGAAGGAAAGGTCCAAGCCCATTTTCGGACAATCTGCCTGTGCAGATCTGTCAACTTTGGAAGCGCATATCTCCCACTTTCACCGTTGGATCCAGCTGTATTTTTGGCACACGCTGCATGTGTGTGTTAGGCATTCTGGGTTAACATTTTAGAATCATCCAACCGTTCAAACGTGCATTATTCCGTTCTAAGTGGGCATAGCTCAGTGTTGTATGCTTTTTAATTCTTTCATTTTCTTTTATTCTCATTGCTCCACTCACCACCATATTGCCATCCATCTCACCACACCATGTTTGTTTCTTTCTTCCCACACCATTAGTGTTTGATTTCTTTTATTTAAATAAATGGTTAATTGCCATATGACTACATTTCCACCATTCCACTCACCATTTATTTATCTCCCACTTAAATTCGACTTCTCTTCCCTTTCTTTAATTTCTTTATTTCTTTTATTGTCTTCTTCTTCCTCTCCATTCTCCTATAAATAGCAGCCTCATTCTTCTCTTAAACACACCCCAATGGGGAGGGACAAACCCTCATCTTTCTCTATCATATTTTCCATTCTCTAATACTATGGGTTTTCAAGACTCCAAGGAGAAGGAGAAGACGTCTACACCATCACCACCAGCCCCTATTCAACATCACCATCACCATCATCACCTTGTCTTCACGGCTTGGATTACTTGTGGTCAAAGATTCAAGAGTTTGTGGTTTCAAGATCTTCATGCTATTCATACGGTGTATTTCGACTTAGCCTTTAAATTTATGCCTCTTTGTTGCTTGTTTATCTTTTGTATTAGTTAACACAACATGAATTATGTATTTTTCAGCCTTTTTTATGAGTTTATTTAATTGTTGGATCCTAATTAATTAGTTCTTCTAGTAGCTTATGTGACTCCGTTTATTTGATTCTGTTTTAGTAGAGAACTTTTATATGTTTTTGTTTTAAGGTTGCAAACTTAAGATGATTGCATATAATTGGTGCTAGAATTAGGGTTTTAATTCTAATTCACAAGTAGTAAAGACTTTGGAAATAGGTCGGAAACAAATAAAAATGATCACGGATAGATGGGTGGTCCCACTAGGTCGTGCACTTTAATTAACAACTATTCTTTTATGCGTTGGACATGTTTTGATTAGCTACCTTTGCATGTTTGATTGATTAATCTAGGTGCGGTCGTTTAAGTTAATTTTCATGAAAGATGTTTTATTTGGGGAATGATAATTGGCGGTCCAACATTCCACATATGTTAATTTCGGTTTCATGGCTAGGGAACTTGGTTAATTTTCGGTCAAATAATTGGTAAACTTGTATACTTCTGGCTGAACTTTATATACTTTGTGTTTCATCCCATCTTATTTAATTTATTCTTTCTAGATTAATTAATTAATTTCATTCAATTTATTTCTTAAACCCCCTTTTTACTTTGTAAATATGTATATATTTATACTTTATACTTGTTAATAATTCTTGTGATAATTTTTGTTAGGTACACCCTTTGATCTCCGTTGTGAACGATACCCTACTATGCACTATACTACTACCGATAGGTTTTTTTTTTAAATTGACGCTCCTTTTGGAGCCTGTCAACTGAGCGGAAATATTTAGTGATCATTGTGAGCTTTAGTGGTTAATGTTGTTTCAATGTGCCTATTGGATTGCATGAGATTGATTGTATACTTAGTTTACACACACACACCCGAGCATGAATAAGATGTGCAGGTTAAAGACTTAGCAAATTCGTTAGCCTTGCTATATAATTTTTATTCTCCTGATTATAACTCTTGCGAACTCGCTAAGGGTTATGGTTGGAAAGAATATATGTTTTGTGTTTCCCTTTTCTGTTTTGTGTTGTTCTGTTTTAAGTTTTGTGTTGCTAAGGGACTAGCAATAGCTAAGTATGGGGGAATTTGATAGGAGCACAAAGTGTGACGTTTTTAATGTATTTTCCCTACTATTTGGCTATGATTTAATTATAACTTTGCTATTTTTGCTTAGTTTCCATATTTGAGTCCCTAAATGATGTATAAATGTGAATACGTGTAGAAAATCGGAGCTCAGAAATTTACGAAGTCTAATGGGCTTTTTCGAGGCCCATTAAGAGGTGAGCTGCCGTGAAATCCATGAAAGAAGGCCCAAATCCCTGAAGGAATGCCCAAATCCATGAAGGAAGGCCCAAATGCATGAAGGAAAGGTCCAAGCCCATTTTTGGACAATCTGCCTGTGCAGATCTGAAATTCCGAGTTCACGGAATAGTCCCAATAATTGTTCGTTGCTTTTAAACACTAAACACGGATACACGATACTTCAAAAACTACACACCTCAAGCAATGTTCAATTGAACTCAAACAAGTTATGCATCACTAACAAGTAATTGAACAACCTAGGATCCCAAAGTGAGCATCATCAATAGCTCACCACGGACTATATCTATCAATGAATGATTAAGCATGCAACTTGTCAATCAATTAAGCATACTATAGATAGGCAAAGCAAACATACAAGCAACACACAATATGGTCACCCGGAACCTCTACCTCTAGAGGAAAACCGGAGGGGAGCCGTACCCCACGCTCTTGAATCACACTATGAATAAAGCCAATCGGCAAGCACATACAAGGGGAAATCCAATTCCAAACTCAAACACTATCAACCTATTGACTAGTGGCAGTTCTAACCTTTCAAGCTTCCAATTGCTTCTTCAAGTGCACCTTCCTCAAGCTTCTTCGAATGGACTCCACCGGTGTGAACCTCCAATCCCAAGAACAGCTATAATGCAATGATGTATGAATGGTTGTGTGTGAAATCGTTCACCTCAGCAAAACAACAATTAATGTTTGCTAGAGATGAACAAAACTCTCCTTAATCCTATGGAAAGCTAAACAAGCTTGTATCAAGCAAAACAAAGGTTTAGCATGTGGATTATATGTGGAGCACCAAAGGAGGAACCTATAGCATGGAACTAGGGTCACTCAATATCAAAGGAACTTTCTCAGAATCGTTTCTCAAAGTTATAGAATAGAAAGTTACGAAATGAAGCAACAGAAATCTGATTATATAGACCTGATGCATTAAGCGATCGATCGCCCAAGGGGGGTGCGATCGATCGCACGACAAAAACAAAAGTTTTCAGCGAAGAAAACATGAAGGGCGATCGATCGCCCGATAGCGGTGCGATCGATCGCACGTATCAGTAGCTGCAAACCTTAAAGGCGATCGATCGCATACCAGGGGCGATCGATCGTTCAAAGGCAAAAGTCTAACGGAAATATTCCGCACTCAAGCGCACTAGATTTAAACACAACGGTCATAATTCTGACCTTTGACCTTGGGCGATCGATCGCCCGATAGGTGACGATCGATCGTCCAGAGTAAAAATCGGTTTTTAAACAAGTTTTGCAATTTTCACATAAAACCAATTTTAAGTTCTAGCAACCCTAAGGTGATTGAAAAGACTTCCTAAGAGAACCAAATATGTATGAGATGCAAATGCATGATCCATACCTTGAGGAAGTAGAGGAAATCACCACGAACCATAGAGATGAACTTCAAGGAAGCCGAACGATCATCAATCCTAATGCCACGACTTATAAAACCCTATCAACTATACAATTGAATGCAATTACAGGGAATAGGTTTTGTCTAATTAGGAAATAGCCAATATGCAAGAAATCTTGCCCTTACAATCTCCCCCTTTGGCATTTCCTAGACAAAACCTTAATTACCAAAAACAACTCAATTTCAAAGCTATGCTATTACAAACGTATCGAAGATATATGCCGGAATCAAACCTGCAATTTCAATACTAAACACACGATACCGTGAAGCATATACGACATGACATAATAATATTGAGTTAAAGCAATTTCAAAGTGGCCATCAACACATACTCTCCCCCTTTTTGACTAGGAAGGCCAAAGGGGATTCAAAGCTTAGACACATGCACAAGCATATTATTCAATACACAATTTGAGGAATTGAAGCACAAAAGAACATAAGCATTAACCAAAAGAGTTTACAAAGTATAACTCCCCCTCAAAATGTGGCTAAAAATAAAATAAGAGTACATGGCCAATAACAAGAGAAAATAAGCAAATCAGGAAAAACCACGAATAAACAAGAAAAGTAAGCAACAGGATGCAAAAACAAAGTGTAAAACTCCCAGACAGACGATCGATCGCAATAGAGCGTGCGATCGATCGTGAAGATCAAACAGAAAATAATGCTCTCTGCCAATAAGGGCGATCGATCGTCACAGGTCGGGCGATCGATCGCCTAGAAGAAAAATAACAAACAGGATGAACGTGCGATCGATCGTGAAGCCTGGGCGATCGATCGTTAAAAGCTTCTGCAAAGCTTTCTCAATGGTGTTTACTAACACCAATAGACATCCGAAGATCAGTGAATCTAATGACATCCAAGGCTTTAGTAAATATATCAGCAAGTTGCTTTTCAGTTGGGATGTATAAAATAGCAAGAGTAGTTTTCTCAACCAAATCTCTAATGAAATGATATCTAAGATCAATATGCTTAGTCTTAGTGTGTTGAACTGGATTCTTGGCAATTTGTATAGCACTAGTATTATCACAATAGAGATCAAAAGTAGTTTGAGGAAAACCATAATCTTTAAGCATGTTTTTCATCCAAAGAAGTTGGGTACAACAACTACCCGCAGCAATATATTCGGCTTCCGCCGTTGAAAGAGAAATACAAGTTTGCTTTTTGCTATGCCAAGACACAAGATTATTTCCAACATAGAAACAACCACCGGAAGTACTTTTTCTTTCATCCTTGTTACCTCCCCAATCGGCATCACAAAAACCTACAATGGAGATATTTGTGTCTTTTGTGTAAAAGATGCCAAAATCAATGGTACCTAGGACATATTTGATAATCCTTTTTACCGCATGCAAATGAGATTCTTTAGGATCACTTTGAAAACGAGCACAAACACCTACACTATATGAGATATCGGGTCTACTAGCTGTGAGATAAAGTAGGCTACCAATCATGCTCCTATACAAAGTTTGATCAACACATTTTTCACTAGGATTATGTTGCAAGGAAACACTAGTACTCATGGGAGACTTAGCAATTTTACAATCCTCTAAGCCAAATTTTTTAACAAGGTCTTTAGCATATTTAGATTGTGAAAAGAAAAGACCATCATCCTTTTGATAAACTTGAAGACCAAGAAAATAAGTAAGCTCACACATAAGACTCATTTCAAATTCATTTGACATAACATGAGTGAAAGCTTTGACTTCATCATCCGAAGTGGATCCAAAAACAATATCATCCACATAGACTTGAGCAATAGTAAAATGACCATCATTTCTTTTAACAAACAAAGTTTTATCAACAATTCCTCTAGTATACCCTTTACTCAAGAGATGAGTAGACAACCTATCATACCAAGCTCTAGGTGCTTGTTTAAGACCATAGAGGGCCTTTTTTAATTTATAAACATGGTTGGGAAAATGAGGATCTTCAAAACCTTTTGGTTGTTCAACATAAACTTCTTCTTGAAGAACACCATTCAAAAATGCAGTTTTCACATCCATTTGATGCAATTTGAAGTTTAGATGGCAAGCAACCGCAAACAAAAGTCTAATGGACTCAAGTCTAGCAACCGGAGCAAAAGTTTCATCAAAGTCTATTCCCTCTACTTGTGTGTACCCTTGAGCAACAAGCCTAGCTTTGTTTCTCACAACATTCCCTTCATTATCGGTTTTATTTTTGTAAATCCATTTTGTACCGATGACATTTGTGTTCTTTGGTCTAGGGACAAGGTACCACACATCATTTCTAGCAAATTGATTTAGTTCTTCTTCCATAGCAACAATCCATTCATCATCTAATAAGGCACTTTTTATGTTTTTGGGTTCTATGGAAGAAACATAGCAAACATAATTAATCTCTTCTTCAATTTGCCTTCTAGTTTTGACACCATTTTGAGAGGAACCAACAATGTTTGAGGGATCAAGACCATCTTTAATTCTAGTTGGATCCCTTTGACTTTGATTAACAATTAAAGGATCATTACTAGGTGAATCAATCAAAGAGGGAATAACAATAGATTGAGGATCTTTAGAGCCAATTTCTTGAGTTATTTCAAACAATTCACCATCATCTTGGGCAATTTCCAAGGTGGCACCAAGATCATCAATAACCACATTAATGGACTCCATTATTGTGTTGGTTCTAAGATTGTAGACTCTATAAGCTTTGCTAGTAGTGGAATAACCCAAGAATATCCCTTCATCACTTCTAGGATCAAACTTTCCTAGATGCTCACGATCTCTAAGGACATAACATGTGCTACCAAAAACTCTAAAATATTTGACTTGTGGTCTTTTACCTTTCCAAAGTTCATAGGGAGTTTTCTTAGTACCGGGTCTAAGAAAAGCTCTATTAGCAATATAACAAGAGGTATTTACCGCTTCGGCCCAAAAGTGTTTGGCCAAATTTTTGCTATTTAAGATGACTCTAGACATGTCTAGTAGAACCCTATTCTTCCTTTCAACAATACCATTTTGTTGTGGGGTAATGGGGGCTGAAAACTCATGTTTGATCCCCTTTTCTTTACAAAAATCGTTGAATGAAACATTTTCAAATTCGGTTCCATGATCACTTCTTATTCGAACTAAAGTCAAATTTTGGGAGCCCTTTTCATTTAGAATTTGAGTATAAGTAGCACGAAAACTTTCAAAAGCTTCACTTTTATCTTTAAGAAAGGCTACCCAAGTAAATCTAGAAAAATCATCAACCATGACAAGAAAATATTTCTTTCCTCCTAGACTCAAGGTTTGAACCGGTCCAACTAAGTCTAGATGCACTAACTCGAGTGGTTTAGAAGTTGTGATCTCATTTAATTTCTTATGAGGACTTTTAATTTGTTTACCAATTTGACAAGGTCCACAAATCATATCATCATTAGACACAAGGTTAGGAAGACCTCTAACGATTTCCTTTCTAGATAATCTTTTCAAATTCTTGAGATTAACATGACCAAGTCTTTGGTGCCACAATTCTAAAGACTCATTACTTGCTTTGTTGCAAACATTTTGAGTTTTGAAATCTAGGGTGCCAAGGCAATAGCAATCATCACTAGTCCTTACACCCTTTAGGATGCAATTCCAATGTTTATTCAAAACAATGCAATCCTTTTTAGAGAAAAGAACATTCAAATCATCACTATCACAAATTTGCCCAACACTAATAAGATTTGATTGAAGATTTTCAACATACATAACATTTTCTAACTTAGGAATGCCGGGAGCTGAAATTGTTCCTTTACCAATGATTTTCGACTTAACTCCATCACCAAAAGTCACACACCCTCCATTGTCGAGAGGAGTGAAATCAATAAACAAACTTTTATCACCGGTCATGTGTTTTGAACAACCACTATCAACATACCACATATTTGATTTTAAGGCCGAAAGAGCGGTTAACACAACTAAGGCTAAGACATTTTCTCCCTCACAAGATGGTGACTTATTTTCTACCAAGTTTGCATTGGTGACTTCTAAAACACTAAGACTTTCTTGAGGTTTTCTACAATGATACCCTTTAGACTTCAATTTTCTAAAGCTTTTTAGAAATTTATCATAGTCTTTGTTTAACGAAACCAAGTCATCACAAATAATCGGATTAGGAGAAATTTCTCTAATTGACATGACGAGAAAAGCAACAAACGGATCGACTCTATTTGCCTCTAGAGAGAGGCTCTGATACCAATTGAAATTCCGAGTTCACGGAATAGTCCCAATAATTGTTCGTTGCTTTTAAACACTAAACACGGATACACGATACTTCAAAAACTACACACCTCAAGCAATGTTCAATTGAACTCAAACAAGTTATGCATCACTAACAAGTAATTGAACAACCTAGGATCCCAAAGTGAGCATCATCAATAGCTCACCACGGACTATATCTATCAATGAATGATTAAGCATGCAACTTGTCAATCAATTAAGCATAATATAGATAGACAAAGCAAACATACAAGCAACACACAATATGGTCACCCGGAACCTCTACCTCTAGAGGAAAACCGGAGGGGAGCCGTACCCCACGCTCTTGAATCACACTATGAATAAAGCCAATCGACAAGCACATACAAGGGGAAATCCAATTCCAAACTCAAACACTATCAACCTATTGACTAGTGGCAGTTCTAACCTTTCAAGCTTCCAATTGCTTCTTCAAGTGCACCTTCCTCAAGCTTCTTCGAATGGACTCCACCGGTGTGAACCTCCAATCCCAAGAACAGCTATAATGCAATGATGTATGAATGGTTGTATGTGAAATCGTTCACCTCAGCAAAACAACAATTAATGTTTGCTAGAGATGAACAAAACTCTCCTTAATCCTATGGAAAGCTAAACAAGCTTGTATCAAGCAAAACAAAGGTTTAGCATGTGGATTATATGTGGAGCACCAAAGGAGGAACCTATAGCATGGAACTAGGGTCACTCAATATCAAAGGAACTTTCTCAGAATCGTTTCTCAAAGTTATAGAATCGAAAGTTACGAAATGAAGCAACAGAAATCTGATTATATAGAGCTGATGCATTAAGCGATCGATCGCCCAAGGGGTGCGATCGATCGCACGACAAAAACAAAAGTTTTCAGCGAAGAAAACATGAAGGGCGATCGATCGCCCGATAGCGGTGCGATCGATCGCACGTATCAGTAGCTGCAAACCTTAAAGGCGATCGATCGCATACCAGGGGCGATCGATCGTTCAAAGGCAAAAGTCTAACGGAAATATTCCGCACTCAAGCGCACTAGATTTAAACACAACGGTCATAATTCTGACCTTTGACCTTGGGCGATCGATCGCCCGATAGGTGACGATCGATCGTCCAGAGTAAAAATCGGTTTTTAATCAAGTTTTGCAATTTTCACATAAAACCAATTTTAAGTTCTAGCAACCCTAAGGTGATTGAAAAGACTTCCTAAGAGAACCAAATATGTATGAGATGCAAATGCATGATCCATACCTTGAGGAAGTAGAGGAAATCACCACGAACCATAGAGATGAACTTCAAGGAAGCCGAACGATCATCAATCCTAATGCCACGACTTATAAAACCCTATCAACTATACAATTGAATGCAATTACAGGGAATAGGTTTTGTCTAATTAGGAAATAGCCAATATGCAAGAAATCTTGCCCTTACACATACCCAACATAACTCCCCTCTTCTCTTCCTCTTCCTCTTCTTCTTCTCTGCATTTTCTCTTCTATTCTCTGCACCCGGTTCTTTCTCTCCACACCCAAGCTTCCCCTCATCTGCATATCTCACACCACCACCATCACTACAGCAGCTCACTGCGCCGTCCAAGCACAACCACGACCTCATCTCAGCCAAGAGACGCCGTGCTCTCTCCACTCTCTCTTTGGGCTAAAGCCCGTGTTGTTTCTCAAGCAAAATAAGCCACTCTCTTTCTCTCTCTCTCTCTCTCTCTTATTTTAATTAAGTTTTAATTTTATTTTTATCTTTATTAATATTTGAATTACATTTGTGTGAATATTTGTGTAGTAATTTGTTTTCCTATTGTGAGATTTGATTTGTGTTATTCAATAAACCCAAAACATAATTTGTGATTTATTCTCAAAGTTTAATTATTTCTATTTTGTTTGTTCAATTTAGTTTGTTAACTTTTGTGTGTTTTTAAATAAAAAGAAAATACTAAAAAATTGTTATTTGTGTTAAGAAAATTAGATTACATTTTACTAATTAGGTTTTAGGCCTCCAATCCCCGTGGTTCGACAATCCTGAGTCTAAATTACTCATCACTATATTTTGATAACCAATCAGTCGGGATGTAGAAGAATGGAAGTTTTTAAATCCCCGAGAAAAACACAAGCGCATCAAAAGCAGGAACTTTTATAAAAACTTACTTGGTTTTGTTGATTGGAAGAAATATTCTTGATTTCTTGATTGGCGGCACTATTCATGAGGCACTGTTCATGGAGGATAATGTTCACAGAGGTACTATTCACGAAAAACTATTTTTGAATTTTTGATTTTGTAGCTAGAGTTAGGGCTCGTGCTGATAACGTATTTAAGGGAAACGTAAATAACAGAGAAATAGTAGAGAATAGGATCATCTTTATTAATGAATAAGGGCCTCTATATATAGAGGAATACAAAATACAATCCGTATTGATATATGAAATATCTAATCCATATTCTAGAAAGGTAACATATACTAAGAGTCCTAATTTGACAAGACACACACTAATGTTATCCTACAACATCAATAAAAATTTTTATCGACTCCTCAATAAAATCTGTTAGTGGCAATTTTGCAAATTTTATGAAAAGTATAGGACAAAAGCATAAATTCGTCTACTTATCTCAATTAATAGACCATATGCACACTTGTTTTTTCAAGCTGAGTTGATGAGAAATATTTTTCCTGTTTTAGACCTTATGGTTAAGGACCCAATATATACGTATATGTATAATACTCGGTCAGTACGATATAACCTCGGTATACAAATTCATGTACCGTAGCCGAGCCGAAGAAATTAAATTATCGGTTCGGCTAACCGAATTGTTGGTTTGCCAAAATTTCGACAGCTTTTGATATGGCTCAGTTTGGCTAACTTGGCTCAAAAGTCCAACCCTAACCATCAATTAATTAGAACTATCAAAATAGTAAATTCCTCATAATTAGTTATCAGATATATTACTATTATTCATCAACATCGTCATCATTTCACATAATCATCATCAGTTAACCTATATATTCATTACATTCATCGGGATAGGCTAAGGTACGGTAATGTATGGCATACCCCCATTTACGACTTTTTTGAACAAAAAATTACATCGAATTGAACCAAAATTATTACAATAACAACAAAGTTACCACATTCGTTTTACACTATTTACATAAAATTGAACCAAAATTACAACTTTGACAACAAATTGTTCACAAACTTGTAACAAGATCGTAGATGAAGTAATTACCTCTAATAGAACTAAGATTACACAAAAAAAGACTCTCGTTAGCATTATAATATCAAATTTTGTTGATTATCTGTAAGTGGAGGTATGACATACATCCCAGTATTGTAAAATTGTCCTACATTTTCATCAACAAAAAACAATTCTCATCTCCAAAATACTCATTTATCAATTATCATCATCACACATGCATATTAGTGATATTACATATATACAGCACACACATGCATATTCAATCACACATGCACTACTGTACTAGCAAATCTCAGTTAGCTAATCTCTCAAAATGTTTGCTCCTATACGTATGCTCAAAGCTCTCTCTGCTGAAATGCCTCAACCAGCCCACTGCACCAACTTCGAAGAATTAGGGTTTCAAAATTGGGGGTTTTTAGAACTGCAAGTATCTGGTCTTGATTTCGTGTTTCTGGGTTTCAAATTGAAGCTATTATGTGATGTATTGGTTGGGTTTGAGGATTTGAATCAACGATATAAATTAAGTAACTAGATATTGAGGAATTGATTCAAGGTCGGATTTGTGGGATTGAAGGGTGATTAGGATACGAGGATTTGATTTCTGTGCATGGATTAAGCAAAAATTGCCATAAATTTGACGAATTTGAGGTAGGTTTTATGTGGTTTAGAGCAAGCACTACAAAATATGTGGACAAAGGACATCATTTGTTGGTGTCTAATATTTCGGTGGCAACACCATTAGCCACCAATTAATTATGTCCTTTGTCTTTTTTCAAAACCCCTTTATTAGTCACTAATATTCTTTGTCATTTTTCCAAAATTCCTTTTTTTAGCCATCAATGACCAATATATGTACTTTAGCCACCCAACTATTCGACACCAATGGTTGGTTTCCATTGCCCTTTTTTGTAGTGGGGAGAGAGAGAGAGAGAGAGAGAGAGAGAGAGAGAGAGAGAGAGAGAGAGAGAGAGAGAGAGAGAGAGTGAGTGAAATGAGAGATGCGTGAGAGTCATAAGAGGATTGTGCAAAAATAAACAGTGTGTTTAAGGAAAACGTAAATAACCGAGAAATAGTAGAGAATAGGATCATCTGTATTAATAAATAAAGGACTCTATATATAGAGGAATATAAAATACAATCCGTATTGATGTAGGAAATATCTAATCCATATTGTAGAAGGATAACCTATACTAAGAGTCCTAGTTTGACAAAGCACACAATAATGTTATCCTACAACACTCCCCCTTGTGCCGGTCACAACTAGGTCGTGTTTTCCATGTTGTCTCATTAAAAATCTTGCCAAGTAACAATAAAACCCAGTGGGAAAAAATAACTTTGGTCGAAGGAAAAAAGAGTACAACGCACCCTTCACATTTGAAAGTGACATGCATGTGCCAGACTCCCCCTCAAGTCTGCACCTCCCCCTGATTCCTACAATCATGGGATCTCGAATAACTTAAGCATATCAATGCCTTTAACATGTTTTTCAAACGTGGACTTAGGCAAAGACTTAGTAAATAAATCTGCCATATTTTAATGCCTTTGACGTTTGAAGTTCCTTTTTCAACTCCTCTCGTCTCTATGTAGGAATAAGACAAGCCCAAATCGATTGTACCCTTAAGGTACCGAAATATTGTCTTTATGCCACTCAATGGCGTTGCGTGGGCGCATAGCTAAATCTAGGTAACAAGTTCACAACAACATGGATGTGTAGTGCATTGAGCTTAAGTACAATAATGCGCCTATTGCACTTAGATATAGCACTTCGGCCCATATATTTTATTCGTCATCATCCTTTTGACGAAATTGATCATTCCTTCGATCTAGGGTCCGATTGATCATGGGAGTGCTAAAATGGATGTACTTTGTCCATGTTGAATCTCATTAACATCTTATGGACACAAGCCGTATGGTGGATTAACATTCCACTATCTCGATGCTCTAGCACAAGGCCTAGAAACTGAGTTTCCCAAGATCTTTCATCTCAAATTCGGATTTCAAATACGTAGCAATATCTCTCAGTTCTTCGAGAGTGTCAATTAAATTCATGTCATCAACATAGACAATAATAATTGCAAATCTGGAACTTGTTCTCTTAATAAACACGCATGGGCATAAACCATTATTTATATATCCCTTCCCAATCAAGTAGTCACATAAAGTGAGCATTTTAATCTTATCGAAAATGCACTCCGTGGTTTAGAGTCACTTGATGTGGGTAATTGAAGTCCATCAGGCATCTCCATATATGTCTATGAATCTAGATCCCCATAGAGATATGTTGTAACCACATTTATAAGCTGCATGTCAAGTTATTTGTGGAAACTACCAAACTGACAAGGTAGCGGAATGTAATATCATTCCTTATGAGTGAATATGTCTTCTCATAGTCAATCCCAAAGCGTTTATGAGAAACCTTGCACCACGAGGCGAGTCTTATATCTCAAGACTTCATTCTTCTCTTTACGCTTTCTAACAAAGACTTATTTATGTCCAATAGGCTTTACACTTGGGGACGTTAGCACTACGTACCCAAATACCTTTTTGCTTTCAACAGAGCTTGGTTCGATGTCATCGTGCTCTATAATCTCTTGAGCAATACATCATCAAATAATGTCGCCTCAAGCATGCATGCATTTATCGAGATTTTATTATTCTCTGAAATTGGTTCAATCATTGAGGCGTCCCCCAATATTGATTCGTGGACATAATCAGAGATAATCTCATGAGACGGGTTTCGATATTGATGATGAATGGATTAGGCTGTGCCAAACTCACTTCATACCTTTGGCGAGTATCCATCGAATCAAGTGGTCTCACCATCTTCCTTTAGGGAACCACGGCCTCAACCACATTTCCACTATGTGTGGTTGCGACACCATGATCGCTAGAGACTGGTGTAGTGGTGTCATATCCCCTCTTCCTTTAGGGGATATCCAACCTTGTAGGCATGTGTGCAGCTGGTGTATTTGATCTCGTCACTTTATCAATAACAGAAAATACATCAGGCATCGAATCTGCTACGTTCTGAATATTGAGTATACTACGCACGTTACTAACACGTTGTGCGAGTTGGGGATCAAGATGAGACAGAGTGGGGACAGACCACGACAATTCATGTCGTTCCTGTTGAACATTCTTGTTCTTATCTCCCCCTAATGACGGGAAGACTGTTTCATCAAAGTGACAATCTGCGAATTCAGCGGTAAAAAGATCGCCTGCCAAGGGTCAAATAGCGGACAATAGTTGGAGATTCTTGACCAACAAAATACTTAAACATTTCTGAGAACCTAGATAGAGGCGATGTGGGAGCGCAATTGGCACATAAACCATGCAATGAAATATGCGTAAAAAGTGAAACATCCTGCTCATATCCAGTTACCATCTGGTACGCATAAAACGGTTGATTGGTAGTGGGTCTGAGAACGAATAAGTAAAGCTGCATGTGATATTGCATAACCCCAAGCAGATAATAGGAGATTGGTGCGCATAACCAATGTCCAAGCGACCATTGTAAAATCTCTTAATGGTGGCTACTGCGAGACCATTTTGTGTATGCACATGGGGTGCAAGATATTTACTTTAATCCCAATGCAATAATCATCAAACTTTCTGTGATGTAAACTCTCTAGAATTTCAAGACATATTTGACATAATAGGATGATCTGGGTGGTGAGCCCTTAAGTGTATAACCGGTGCTAGAAGTTTTGCATAAGCAGCATTGTGTGTAGACAATAAAGCGACATGTGACCAATATGTCGATGCATCCATCAAAATCATAAAGTATCTCAAAAATCTGCAATATGAGTGGATGAGTCTACAAATATTTCCTTGGATACGAAGTAAGAATGAAATAATTTCTTTTGTGTCCTTAGCATAGGATGGTCTCAATCCTAATTTGCCTAAGGAACAGGCTTTGCAAAATGAGCACTTAGCCATAAAGGCTGCAGAAGCATAGGAGGTATCCTGATCAATACTGGAATCAGGATTAGACCATGAAAATTTGGTCATAGGGGGAACTTGTAGCGACGAACTGTTCGTCGCTAAAGGTAGAAAAACGATTTTGGTCGACCGGTCGCCAGAATTTTGACATCAAATGCTCGGTTCTTTGGCATGTCAGTGACGTCTTTCTCCCCTCCTTGAATCAACTTTTGATTCTTGCTTCGATTAGCTCAATAAAAAAGGATGTCCGTGTGAGGTTTTTAATATACGGATCATCATATCACGACCTGGATGTCCCAAGCAGTCGTGTCAAAGCCTATATGTGTCAGAATCCAAGAGATCATGTCTAAAACTTTGTTGGATTCAATGATACGAATAGTGGTTAAGTATAACCCACAATATCGACACATAAGTTTTTCTAAGATGCGCTTTCTTCCGCAACCATTAGAAATAATACATAAGTATTTTTGTCCATTCTTACAATACGTTTTCCAATATGATAATCGTTGGGCACATATGAATTGATACTATGACACATTAGTCGAAATTTTCTCAGTACTTGGAGGAAAAATCAAAGATTTTATTATTCATATGCCAACGATTACATAGAGGTCTTGTCCAGAAAATCTAATCCAAAATAAATATGACAATTATCAATTTAATTAAGGCATAAACGCCTATTTACATACTAATCTTGGAAAAACAATTGCAATTTGCAGTCTGGGACTTCCGTAGTCTTCTCGTAACTTTGATCGACCTTAAACTATGCAATTGTGAGATTGACGTCTGTGTCATCTCTGGTATCTTTGAATGCTTCTCATAGAGTGGAGTATATATAACTCATTATCAATACATGCTTCATTGGCGATCCGTTTATTGGTAAAAGATAGGTTACCAATAGAAAGGATTCGTTCGTTGGTAAAGGGCTATAGCGACGAACCATTCGTCGGGAAAAGTATTTCGGCACCATGTGCCTTTGGAGGATAGATTGGTGCTCTTGACACCTTATTGCCACGCTTTACTTTACCGGCGTTGGCATGGCCTCCATGGCCCGTGCCTCTTCCTCCTTGCCCCTTTTTACGTGGTGCAATAGTTCCCACGATTGTGTACAACGTTTGTTGCAATTTCCTTCCTTATTTAGGACGATTATATGAACCAGATTGTCCATTAGAATTACGTGCCCTTGACATTAGGGTTTCATCCTCTTTTGACCATTTTTGCCATAATTTACTTTTGGAACTCTCTTTGTTCCGGTAGGCCTAATTATTGTTGTTTATCATGATCGTGTCATGTTTTCAGCTATTTGCAGATAATTGATAAGATGATTGAAAATTGCTTGGCAATATACATTAAACGATATTGTATGTACAATATAAGTGCCGAAGCTAGGAAGGTAGAGAGAGTTTTCTTTATTAATTCGGCTTTTGTAAGAATCATCTTTACAAAATTGAAGCATAACCATAGTTGAAGCATATCTGAATTATATTCAGCAATAGTGAAATTACTTTATCACTTTTATCACTTGTGAAATTACTTTATCACAATAATAAGATACCTTAGTTTCGCAGTCATAAAAGACATCCACGAACACTAAATAGAATTACCAAGTATTTTTCAGATTAGAACAAGACCAAGATGGTATATGACCATGACTTAAACTGTTCGATAGCTCCACGTACGCATGACCAAATAAGAAAGAGGAATGTCGGTGGAGCGAGGCTCTCTTAAGTACCACTGATTCCAATCCCTTACCTAGACATCACACCCACGTAGGTGAGTCTAGTAATGAATAAGCCATGACCAAAAATTAGTCGAATTCGATGCCTTTGTGAACTTACTTTATCACAAATATTTTCTTGGATGCTCATAAATTTACTTTATCATAGCATATATTATGAATCCCCACGATTCATTAAAGCTCTTTAACTTTTACTAAAGAATGATAACATTAGGGGTGCTCATGACTTACATATATCGCAAGCGATATAAAGCTCGATCACTCCCCTAATACTTCTCATAATCTTTCGAAGTAGGTATAGCTTATTGTATTTTTGCTCATAAATTTCACCATAGAAGTCCCACGCCATAAGAGGGGTCGGGATGAAGAAGAAGGGAAGTTTTTAAATCCCCGAGAAAAACACAACCGCATCAAAAGCAGGAACGTTTATAAAAACTTACTTGGTATATTTTTTTTCTCGGATTATCTTGAGTACCTCTTCTTCTGAAGTTTATAGCCGGAGATCCAACGGTCCAAATTAGCTAAAATTTGTACTGCGAATAGAAGACACATAGAAGAATCAGAAAACCAAAATTTAACTCAATCCAACGATTAATAGAAGAGAAAACTGAAATCGAAGTTCCCTGTTCTGTCTAGGCAGATTCTCAGAAATTGGTGTCGCAGTGAAGCTCGTCAGTGGTGATGCTTGTTGGCACTGTTCACGTGGCTGTACTATTCAGGAGGCTACTTTTCACGATCCACTGTTCACGAAAACTATTTTTGGAGTTTTGATTTTGTAGCTAGGGTTAGGGCTCGTGCTGATAACGTGTTTAAGGAAAACGTAAATAAAAGAGAAATAGTGCATCTATATATAGAGGAATACAAGATACAATCTGTATTGATGTAGGAAATATCTAATCCATATTCTAGAAGGATAACCTATACTAAGAGTCCTAGTTTGACAAGGCACACAATAATGTTATCCTACAACACAGTGGATATATTTATGGGTTTTATAATTTTGAGAGAGAGAGAGAGAGAGAGAGAGAGAGAGTGATAGGCCCAAAAGGAGCATCAATTTAAAAAAATCTCTATCGGTAGTATAGTGTAAGTAGGGTATCGTTCACAACGGAGATCAAAGGGTGTACCTAACAAAAAATGTCACAAAGAATTAAATAAAATAAAGAATTATTATTAACAAGTATAAAGTATAAATATATACATATGTACAAAATAAAAGGGGAATTGAGAGATAAATTGAATGAAAAAATAATTAAATTACAAAATAAATAAATAGATGATAAACACAAAGTATATAAAGTTCAGCCACTATACACAAGTTTACCAATCATTAGACCGAAAATTAACCAAGTTCCTAGCCATGAAAAAATAACTATGTGGAATGCCCACACGGTTATCATTCCCCAAATAAAACCTCTTCTATGAAAATTAACCTAGTGAACGCTCATCTAGATTAAACAATTAAAATGCAAAGGTGATCATCAATAACATATCTAACGCATAGAGAAAATTTAATTAAAGCGACCTACACGCTCTATATCCGCGATCCTTCTTATTTTGATTCCGACGTTTGATAAGCCTTTACTACTTGTGAATTAGAATAAAAAATCTACAAATCCTCTTAAGTTTGAACCTTAAAACAAAACAAAGAAAAAAACAAATAAAGGATCAAAGCTAGAAGAACTAATTAATTAGGATCTAAAACAAAAAACCATAAAATATAGGTAAAATTATAAAGTCTTTTAAGAAAAGAATAAAAAAAAAAAAAAAAGTAATTAAAGATATTAGTATAGAAAGTAGAAGAACTCGAAGATCACAAACTCTTAAATCCTCACGCGAGAACCAAAAGCCTAGATTCCCAAGGTGATATATGGTGGTGATGATGGTTGATGTGTGGTAATGGTGTAACCCTCCTCCTTGAAGACTTGAAAACTAAATACTAGAGAATGAAATATGATGTGAGATGGGGGAAGAGGGGGTTTGTCCCATTGGGGTGTGATTGGTGAGAAATAGTATTGTGAGTCATTTATAGGGATGGGGGTAAGAGAATAAAAAACAAAAAATGAATAAAGTGGAATGTGAATGGGAGATAAAGAAAGAAGTTGGTGGAAATGTATATATGCAATTAAATTATTTAGGTAAAAAATCAAAAATGGTATGGAGAGAAAGAAAAAAGATAGTTAGGTGGATGGGTGAAATATGGGGGTGAGTGGAGTTGAGAATAAAGGAAAAGGAAAAAATAAAACGCAGACGATGACGGTTGGATGATTCTAAATTTTAATGAAACACTTAACCAATAGGTGTTAAAATTTAGTCTGACGGTCATTGATTTTCCTCTTGTTGGTTTTATTTTAAGAAAAAGAAAATAAAAAAAAAAGAGAGAGAGAGAGAGAGAGAGAGAGAGAGAGAGAGAGAGAGAGTCGAGTGAAATGAGAGATGCGTGAGAGTCATAAGAGGGTTGTGCAAAAATAAACAGTGGATATATTTATGGGTTTTATAATTTTGTATCCAAGGGCCTGGGTTTAGCCATACATATAAAAATTAAATTTAATATATATTGGTTGGTTCGGTAATATCGGACCTATAGGATTTTTGTACTGTTACCGAACCGGTCACTAACCTTCGGTTCATAAAAAAATTGAAATCCCATACCTCTATAGCCAAAGATGATGCGACGATTAAATTTTTTTTAGAGGGAAAAACTATTATTTATTGATAATGATCGAACCATACAACGAGGGAGACGTATTGCCTAAACCTTGAGTACATTTGCAGATATCTTCGTAGAGTACATCCTCAATAATAGAGGGTGTCTCCCCTAACTAAAGATCATCAATGTAAGACCTACTAGCAAGATGATGCGACGATTATTAAGATAATAGATTTATGGGATTTACAATATGGTGGACGCTCATTAGTCATTACCTGAGTCTTTGCAAAGTTTGCAAATTTCATCTAAGGTTTATATGGTTTACTCTCATAGCTAGCTGTAACTGAGACGATAGAGAAATTGTTGAGTAGAGAACAAGCAAGAGGGAGAGTGAGAGAGATGGATGAGAATGTTAAGACGAAAATACCCTTGGGAGAAGGGCATGTGCGATGAAACTTAATTTTAGCAAAGTTTAGAATGATTGTCCAAAAAAATTATAACAAGAAGCAAAGTTTAGAATGACTTAAATAAAAAATGGGGTACCAACTCAAGGTTTAGAATAACTTAAATGCAAAGCTGAGGTACTTATGGTTTTTTATTTTTTATTTTTTTTATTTTAGTAATGAGGTACCTAAGTTTAGAATAACTTAAATACAAAGCTTAGGTACCAAAGTTTAGAATGACTTAAGATAAAGTTTGGGAACATTTGGTGACTTTTTTCGTTATTAAATTTTATTGCAGAGGGTATTTAATGGGTGATTGTCTCTCTTCCAAAACAGTGCAACTGATCGAGAGCTGGGATTTTTTTAGAAATATTTCCAATATCTCTCTCTTGCAGTCTTGCTCTCGTAATCGAAAAGAAACAACTCTCTCTCCATCGCTCTCTGTTTATCAATTGGTAGGTAGCACGTACAGGAGTGATATTATTAATTCATTGTGTTGTTATATATAGTGTTGTGATATATTAATCAAATCTGTTGTTATATATGGTGCTGGTTTTTCACTAGTACAATGAAGAAGGAAGAAGATGATTTTGTATCTGGAACATTTACATGGAACATTGACCAATTCTCCAACTTAGATGCCGATCAGCATTATTCTGACGTTTTCGTTATTGGTGGTTTTAAATGGTATGTCTATATTTCACTATCTACTATACATTTAGGTGATTAATTTAACGTTCGTGTGCTTAATTTGTTTTGGTCATCCTTTTGAACTGTTCATGATCAGGCGGATTTGTATATATCCAAAGGGGAACAACGCCAAGGAATACTTGTCCATGTATTTGAATACTGCAGATTCCTCAACGTTGATGCCTGGGTTGAGTAGAAATGTCAAATTCAGTCTCACCGTGGTTAATCAACTTGATAGAAACAAGTCAACCAAATCGAGTAATTTTTTTTAATTACTGTTCACGTTGTTTACTTCCCATTTTATGTTTTCTCTTTTTTCTCTCTGTCGTTGTCTGGTCATTTATTCAAGGCAAACTTCTTAATAAACTATAATTTTTGTATGCATTTGGTTCTATTAACAACGTACAGCTACGATGTTCGATCATTTTCTTCTTAATTACCTATACCTAGAATATATGATAAACATGCTTTGATTCTTGGTTAATTAGTGTTGTTGTGAACTTGTGATCTTAATTTGATAGTTTTGATTTGATAGGCACATCTAAGGTTTTCAGTGACGAGAAAGGGTGGGGATACAAAGAATTCCTGCTTTTAAGCGAGATTCATGACCTTTCTAATGGCTACCTTGTGAATGATAATGTTATTGTTGAAACCGAGGTTTCAGTTCGTAAGCGTGATATTAAAATCTTAGAAAAAGAAACTGGAGATCTTATTAATTTTAAGGGTTTGGGAAGAATAGAGTTAGCTTTTCATCCACTGCTGGAGGAAGTCTGTTTGTCGCATCCTTCGTTGATCGAGTGCCAACAGAAGAGGAGTAGTAAGTTTGTTGAATGTGCATTCACAACATTAGGCCGACTCTTGCATTTCCTCAAGACTAGAAAGGTGAAGGATTTGAACCAAGACGGCTATGAGAGCCTTCAACTCTTATGGGAGGAGCTCGAGACCTTCAAACTTGACTTGGCTTGGCTGCAGCCTCATGTTGAATCTGTCTTTGGTACGAAGAACATGGCAGGTAGAGTTCAAAGAATGAGAGAAGATGTGAATATTTTCGAGAATGAAATCAAGAGTCGGAGGGCTATACTAGCAGCTGCAGAGGTCGACCTTGGGAGAGTGAAAGGAGTCTTGATGAAGGCAGAACAAGAGTTCAAATGGGGTCATGTGGATTCTGTAATAGGCTATCCTTTGGTTTGATTGTAATTCAAATTCCCTCTATTCACATTATTTCTAACTACATGTGTTGTAAATAACATTATTTATGTGGTTGTCCAAGTTATATTATTTGCGTTACAAGTTTAATGATTAATACTTTGAGTTCTTACGATGTAAACTCTAGTAAAGGAGGTTTATGAAAATAAATGAACATATCTTATTGCTGCCTCCCAGACTCTCACTCTCGTTAAAATATACATTGCAACACGTTATCAGCATGACGTATTCTAGGAATCCGAATCACTAACCTGAGAAAAAGGTTCATACGATCTATATCAAGTATGACTTGTGGAAAAGTTTATTGTGTCGGCTGAGAGTGTTACTACACACGTACTATTATTTGAGAATGGAAATTTATAGAATTTTTTTTTTCGGTTACATGGGGCCAAAAAGGCCAAAAAAGAAACAAAGCAAAGAAGCTAACTATCAGACCAGAAACTGGACCAGCTACAGATCTTCTAGCACGAGAGAAGCCATCCAGATCGGCAAGAAAAACTTGAGCAGTATGAACAGGAGGGGAATCAAAATTAACCAAACCAAGATTGCATTCAGACTATTCTTTGTAAGGGAGTCTGCCACCATATTGCATTCTCTAAAGATGTGCCTTAGAGAAACATAATCAAATTTGTCCATGAGAGCACGACAACTAAGAACAATAGAACCCAGAGGGTGAAGAGCAACATCACTGTCCAGAATAAGTTTGACTAAAATAGCAAAATCAGATTCAATAATTAACTTAGCAGAATTATTTTCAGAAGCAAGCTTCAATTTTTTAAGTTATATAAGTGGGTCCCCGCGCCCCCGAGCGCGCGCCCCCCTTCTCTTTTTTTTTTTCTCCCGCGGGGGCCCCCCGGGGGGGGGGGCCCGGGGGGGGGGCCCCCCCCCCTCTTTTTTTCCCCCCCCCCCCCCCCCGGGGGGGGGGGGGGGGGGGGTGGGGGGGGGGGGGGGGGGGGATTGAAAGGGGGTTGGGTGGGGGGGGTCGGGGGGGAGGGGGGCGCCCCCTCCTTTTGGAAAATCCCTAAGATAGAGTTGGGATTAAGGATCGGAAAATGGAGAGAACAGATGCCCCTGTTGAAAAATGGGGGGGGAAAATCGGGAAAGGGAAGGTCTTGCACCCGTAATTAAGTATGGGGGGGAAGGTTGGTGTCCATGTCCTATTTCGGAGGTTTCGGATCGGGGTGAATCAAAGGAAATATGGGGGGGGGGGGGGGGGATGTGTGGTGTGGTGAGGGGGTTGTGTGATTGGGGGGCGGGGGGTGTGGTACGGGGGTTGGTGGTGGGGGGGGGGGGGTGGTGGGAAGTGGTGGGGATTGGTGGGGGTTTAACAAAGGGGGGGTTGTGTCGTGTCGGGGGGGGGGGAGTGATGGTGGGTGAGGAGTGTGTGTGAGGGGGGGGGGGGGGTGGGGGGGAGGGGGGTTGGGGTGGGGTGGTGGGGTTGGTGGGTGGGGGGGTTGTGATCGGTGGTGGGGGGGGTGTGTGGGAGAGTGGGGAGAGAGGTGTGGGGGATGGTGGGGGAGAGGAAGGAGAAAGTTTTTGTCCATTTTTTGTTAGTTTTTGTCATGAAGGGTGAGATGTTTATGGTCGTTGATCAATTCAAATAAAATAATGGGAACAATGGTTAGGTTAGATATATTGGGTGGAATTTTCGGCAAAAGAGGGGCAAAGCGGGAAAGAGAGTAGTGGGGAAGAGAGGAAGAGAAAATAGTGGGTGAGTAAAACCTATCCTCGCCATTTTGAGGTGTTCGGTGTCCCATCTCCACTCCAATTTCTAGGAAAAAACAACAATTCGGTCTCACTCAAAATTGTGAGGAGGGCGATTTGCATGGGAAAGGGAAAAGAAAAGAGATGGAGGGAGGGCGTGAAGAGACGCGGAGAGAGAAGAGACAAAAATGGAGCGGTGAAAGAATAAACAAAAAATTCGCGGGGTTAGTTGCCCGTATTAGTTGGTCCGCCTGGATGTGCAGGAATCGACGATGATTCGGTGGTTGGGTTTAAAAAACTGTCTTGATAGTTTATTAGCTAAGACAAGATGGAGAATGTTGGGAAAAGATGGATTGTGGGTCGGTTTGAATAGTAAATATCGAAAGACGAGTGTATAATGGAGGTTGATCACCCTTTTCCAGCTGCTCCAATACTTGGGTGGGATTCTTATGGATCCAAAATTCTAACCAATGGTCAATGGAGAATTGGTTTGGATAAATTCTTTTGGAAGGATAATTGGCAGGTTTGGGTGGATTTCCTTGAAAGCTCAAGCCTATACCCATAGTTCAAGATTTAATGGTCGGTGATTTTCTTGGATAATGGTGGGATCTCAACACAATACATGAATTCTTTCGATGAGTGAAACAGAAAAATCTTGGTATTCATGCGATGGAACTAGAAGTGGTAATGATAAGGCTATCGGAATTCTCTACAAATGGAGAATTTACGTTAAATGCTATCAACTGTTTGATGTGGAAGAATTTTCTTGGCTTGGATTCATTTGGCACTCCAAATTCCCCCAAAGGTGAAAGTTTTCTTTGGACTCTTGTTCGGGGTAGGCTCTTAACTAATGAATCAAGAATGCCAAAGGCTGTCTGGTCCGGAGATGTCTTCTCATAGAATCGATGGAACATTTTAAAGGTGCAATATTTCTATCACCATATGGACTGTGTCCACCACACAAGTGGTTTTCTACTACTTTCTCTCTATTTTCATGAGTGGTTGTACATTGAAGTCAATATGAGAATGTATGCTACCTTGGGGTTGTCTTTGGTGGGATTATGGTACTATGGAAATGGAGGTGCAGTCAAATCTTGATCTAAATTTTAAACTCTGCGTGGTGTTGTGGTAAATCATTTTACTAGGGAGTTTTAAGCAATAAGGATACATCCTAAACCTAAGACATATGGTCTATGTGGGTTTCTGGCGGCCATAATGTCGATGGAAGTTGCATAATGGTTTGGGTATATGGGTGCAGGAGGAGTGTTAGAAATGACAAGGGAGAATGGGTGAATGGTTTCTCTTGGTGGGTTTGGAAGTTTTGAAGGAATATGGGGTTTCTAAGGGTAGTTTGGTGGTGTGGTGGGTTTGGAAGTGAAATGGTTCCTGTGGTGTGTGTTCTTTGAATCTTCCCTTTCATCTTGTGGTGTGTGAGGGTTGGGGTGGTGTGGTGGGTGGGGTTCTTGTGGGTGGTTTTCTCCCCTCTTAAAACCAGAGTAAAGGCCCCAAATTTCAGGGTCAAGCACCTCACCAGCACCAAATTCTACCAGAGGCATCAACTCGAGAACCATCAACATTCAATTTGATCACACCAGGGTCAGGCTTTTGCCAGCCGAACATATGAGACAATAAACTTTGTTAGAAGCTACCTTAATCTAAGCTCATTCCATTCATTGACTGCAGCAGAAATAATCACACTAGGGGCACTAGGCCATTGAAAATGGGAGTAAAAAATGAGTTTGTTCCTCCATTTCCAAATATACCAACAAATGAATACAAACAGGTTACACCATTTAATATCAAGGCAAGTATGAGCAGGGCAATGAAGATGAGCCATTAACGAATTCATCCAAGGGTAAAGTAAAAGTACTCCAAATAGCACGAGCATTGGGGCAATCTCTAAAAAGATGGGCAAGGGTCTCTTTGTCCTTGTGACAAATAGGACAGGTATCATCAGAAGTGAGATTCCTCTTAGCTATATGAACATTAGTAAGCAACTTACCATGCCACATAACCCAGACAAAGGTTTTTAGATTGGGGGAATTTGAAATTGCCAGATAAATTTCCTAGGAGAATTAGAATGACAAAAAGAATAAAAAAGGATACTAAAGGCAGATTTGACACAGAACATACCATTGGAGGTGCTGCCTCAGATTTGAACATCAATCCACAAACTTCAAACCCAGGAGGAACACTGATAATCGTGCCAACAATATCATCAGGAAGGCAAGAGGATAAGAGAGCCAAATTCCAGCCATTGAAATCCCAGAATCTAAAGACTTTGTTAGCAGTATTAATTACAGTAGAGGGATTAGCAAACTCAATAAGAGGAGCAGGAGGAAGCCAAATGTCAGTCCAAAAGTTAATTGTCCTGTCATCACCCACTCTCCAAATTAAACCTTGCTTTAACAAATTAGCACCATGGATAATGCTTCTCCAGGTGCTAGAGCAGTCTCCGGGAGCATGATAGTTCCTATCAGTGATAGTACCATTAGCAAGATATTTTCTGCAATATATAGACGCCCAGAGGCCAGGATCACCCTGATGAATTCTCTAGCTTGCTTTGGCCAGCATGGCCCAATTCATATCAGAAGCTTTTTTAATTCCAAGACCTCGAAGACTTTTGGGAAGGTGAACAGTGCTCAAATTAGCCAAATGAATTTTCCTAGCATTGTTATCAACTTATCATCTCCCCAAAGAAAATTTCTGTTCATTTTGTCAAGTCTGTCACAGATATACATAGGCAATTTGGCAGTCTGCATAACATAGTTAGGAATGGCACCAGTCACAGAGTGAAGTAAAGTTAATCTGCCAGCCATACTTAAGGTCTTGCATTTCCAGCTAGACAGTCTAGATTAGACCTTATCAAGAATATTAGCATAAGTGTACTTGGTGACTCTAGAGTGAACCAGAGGCATACCCATGTAATTACCAAGGTCATCAGTCAGAGGAAATACACAAATATGACTTATGTCTGAAGCAAACTCTTTGCAAGTATTAGGAGAACAGAAAATGAGAGATTTTTCATAGCTTACAGATTGCCCAGAGAGAGAGAGAGAGAGCAGAAGACATCAAGGCATTGTTTCAAAGTGTCAGCTTGATCATGTGAAGCCTCAGCAAAAAGCATAAGATCACCAACAAAGAATAATTGAAAAACTTTGGGACTAGATTGAGAAGCTTTAATTGAAGCTACTAAACAACATCAGCAGCATAATGAATTAAGTGAGAAAGCTTTTCCATACATAAGACAAAAATATAGGGTGAAAGAGGATCACCTTGTCTTATACGTCTCTATGCAATGAATGAATCAGTAAGCTCACCATTAAAGCAAATTTGAAAACTAGTTGAAGTGATGCAACACATAATCATCTTAAAGGAGGAAAGGAGAGCTTCATACAACACATATTCAATGAACTGCTAGCTTAACCTATCATAGGTTTTTGACAAATCAACTTTCCAGGCCAAAAAACCTTTTTGACCATGAGATTTCCTGAACTTGCACAAAAGCTCTTGGGCGATCCTAATGTTGTCAGAAATTTGTATACTAGGGACATAGCTAACTTGATTAGGACTAATAAGATTCTTCATGAGAGGTCTAATATGAGAAACAATCGCCTTTGACATGACTTTATAAACAGTTGAGCATAAACTGATAGGTCTAAACTGGGCCATACACTGAGGGCCAGTTACCTGGGGGATTAGGGAGATGATGGTATGATTCAGACAAGAGGGAACAATTCCTGAATAAAAAGCATTCTGAACAGTAGGAAGAATTTCAGAGCTGTAAATATGCCATTAATTCTGATAAAAGATAGTAAGGAAACCATCATAACTAGGGACTTTGAGGCCTCTAATAGAGAAAATGACATTTTTAACTTCCAGCAGAGAGACCGACTTATCCATATCACTTAGAGTTAGATCATCAATTGTAGGAAACATCCAGGGAATAACAATCTAATATCATCATGAGTATTAGAGAGGGAGAATAAATCAGTAAAGAAGTTAACAACAATATATTTCATCATACCGGCCACTATCAGTGTTCCATTGAACGTGATGATCAAAGAGCCCTTCAATCTTATTATTCCTTCTTCTGATCAGAGTCGTTAGATGAAAATATTTAGTATTCCTGTCACCATCTTGTAACCATTTATCTCTAGACTTCTGCTTCCAGAAAATATTTTCCTGGTCTCTCAAATCTTCATACTCAGCAATTGGTTTAGCCTAAAGGTGAACCAAAAAGGGGTTATCAGACCGGTCACTAGCTATCTGGATACCTCCAATTCTGGCAACAAATCTTTTCTTCCCCTGGAAAATATTCCCAAAAGTTGTAACATTCCATTGCTGCATAGCTTTAGAAAAATTAGCAGTTTTGTCCATAAAACTACCAGAAAGGGAATTCCAAGTATTAGAAACAAAGCTAGAAAAATTATTGTGAGTTAACCACATGGCTTGGAATCTAAAAGGAGTAGCTTGTCTGTTCACAGTGTTATTAGAATGAAGCTGAAGAAGAATGGGACACTGATCAGATTTCATTCTAGATAACTGCCTGATAAAAGCCTCAGAGAAAATGGTTCTCCAATCACAAGTGCAGAAGCCTCTATCAAGTCTCTCCTTAATTATATTATTGGTCCAAGTGTAGCAAGAACCTTGAAAACCCATGTCAATGAGAGCATTATTATCAACCCACCGCTTAAGACCACCAAACCTACCAGTTAAAGAGCCAAAGTTTTTATCGGAACTCGAGTAGAGCTGTTTAAAGTCCCCAATGAACACCCAACCAAGCTGATGCATAGAAACCAAGCACTCAAGATAATTCCACAGCAAACGTCTAATAGAAGGGGTAGGGGTAGCATAAAGAGTCATAAGCATCCAAGCGTGCCCACCAGGGAGAGTAATCTTGATAGAAATAGCTTGATGCAAAGCATCAACAAAATTAACAGAAATTATTGCAATTCCAAAACAGCCAAATCCCACCAGAGAAGCCAGAAACTTCAATGATGTGATAGTGAATAAAACCAAGCTTTAATAAAGTATCACTAGCCTTATAGAATTGACCCCTAGGCTCACACACAGCAAGAATATCCACATTATGAATTTTAACAAGGTCAATAATAGCAGACCTAAACTTCTCCCCACCAGCGCCACGAGCATTCCAAAAAAGAATTTTAACCATTGAGAGAGGCAAGAGAGTGGGTGAAGAACCCAAAAGTTAATCCTCGGTCATATCCCCTCATTAGAGGGCAGGCATGCTGGAGTTATCTTGATCTAAACAGTGACCAGTGTCAGTCATTGTGTTGTCAGAAACAAGGTCAAAACAAACTTGACCATTGCCATCAATCTCATCATGAGTGGAGTCCATAGAGTGGGAAGGACATCTGCCATCCATCAAAATCTCAGGAGGGCAATGTCCAAAAATAGCAGGGACATCACTCATTAACGGATCATCTTGAACATTGTTTATTAGAGAGCTGAGAGTGGGAAATTGAGACTTAGCAGTAGATTTATGAATGGTCAACGATTTTCTCCTTGATGTAGAAGGCAAAACAATTTTTGAAGCACAAGAGGTAGCACCACCAAAGTTGGCATTACCACTTAGAGAAAATGGCTTGCTATTTGTAATATCTTCCAAAACATTGATTAGCTTGTTAGGCATCAGAGGTCTAGTATTGCTAGGGGACTTAGAGCTCGAGGCACAGACAGATTTAGAATTTGAGCAGCCAGGAGAAGCCAATGTTTCCTGCACCTTCTTCCACATGGTTACAATTTTTGGTTCAGAAGGAGTTCTCTTAGTCAAATCTTCAATAGCAGTAGGAGGGTGCTCAATCATAGCATCGTTACCATCATCAGTGAAAGTTTGAAGCAAGGCAAATCTAGATCCAGACTTGGGATGAGCAAAGTTTTACGGAGTTTTAGCAGGATTTGATTTGTTATTCTTGTAGGACATTAGCATCCATGGACCAGGACCTCTAGTCAAAGCCTCAAAGGGGTAGCCACATCACTTACAGACTTAACATTAGAAGAACTAGAAGGGTTAGGAGAAGTCACAGTGGCAGTAACATTGGAAGCACTAGCATGAATGGTGTTTGCAGATTTCTCTACATTCATATTGTCACCATTAATTACCAGAATCCTTTGCGGAAGTGTAAGTTCAACTAACCTTCACATGCCCATAACATCCACAATTAAAACAAATCATAGAAATCCCTTCAAAGACCACACTATAAGCAACTCCTTCAACTTCAATATAAGGCAACAGAGGGTTTTGCAAATCAATTTCAACACATATCCTACTGAACTTGCCACAGGATTGAGCTAAAGTTAGCTGACCAATCTTAACAACATTTCCCAATAGGTCACCAATCTTAGTCAGGGTAAACTCTTTGAAATATCTAACAAGAAACCCCAGAATCCTGACCCAAACAACCATTCTATTAATTTGGTCATTATAAGGATCAAAATCAGGCCTCCATTGTTGGACAACAAGAGTTTGTCAACAATAATCCAAGGTCCACCACACAAAGCAGTATTCATGTCCTCATTAAGATGAAATTTAACAATGAAATAGTCATTAAGGAGGTCAATCAACTGCCAAGGACCTTGAAGTTTCCATTTACATTCAAGACTATCAAGCATGAACTTCCAGGCATTAGTAGAGTTCGGCTTACCCATGAGTTTGACAATCACCGCGCAACGCCATTCAAGATCAAGCGTGTCATTGACTCCGTAAGAGAAGCAAATATTTGGCCCCAATTTGCCATCGGAGACCTGAACATCGTCGTCAGTCATCATAAATTCCTCCACCGCTGCACTGCCATATTGACTGAGTGGGTTCAGTAGCCGAGCAACATAACTCTCAGGTTTAGTGATCAGATCGGTAAGAGAGGATTCCGATTCAAAAGTGTCACATGGACCGCCTGAAAGTTGTTGAAGAGCATATCATCAGTTCAACTTCGCTTCAGAGAGGAGAAATCTTCTCCACCACTCCCCAATTCCAATGGGGAGTGGTGGAGAAAGAAAACATAGACAGATTCGCCATCACGGCGTCACCAGAGCACAAGAAGAAGATCGGAGAGCAACAACGGTCACCAGAGCGGTGGTTGTAGCGGCTAGTTGACAATCAGAAAGGGAAGTTGATCGCGCGCGTGATGCTCGTTTAACAACAACCGGTTTTGACTTTTAAGTGATGATAAAATTAAAGTAATACAAACAAAATTAAATTAGCTAATCTAATCTAATAACTTAATCATTTAAAAATATATGGAAACTCTAATTTTGTGAAACTCTTAGAAAAAGCTGCAAAGCTTAAACAAAAGTTGTTGGGAACGACAACCATGCATGTACTAAATAAAAGTAACAAAAACAAAAACACACTAAGTTAATGACTCAAAAGGAAATGAAAAACAAAGCACAATTAATTAGCACTTTAGGAAAAAATAATCCCCGATGAGACGGTGGAAAAATTCATACAGTGAAAAGCATACAAAAAATTTTCTTACACTCAAATATTATTGTTAGTAATATAGAAATAAGAAACAGTCATTAACCACAAAAAATATACCTAATATGCTAACTTAAGTCACAAAACACAAAAGATTAAAAATACCGACCATGAGACAAAAGTAAATTGAAAACCTAACCTAGACTCAAACAAAAATCACAAATTAAATAAAGAGAGACTAGACACTTAGGGGAATTAGCACGTAAATTTTAGGATTTTTGTGGATTGATTTAATATTTTAAATAAAGACTAAATTTTCGTTATTACCGTGTACTTTAGTTGTCTAATCAGTTCAGTTTTTGAACTTCTAATTTCATCAAAATAATTCTTGCACTCTCAATTCTCATCCAATATGTTTATTAATGACACATGTCGACCCATGATAGGTGACACGTGTCCTAAATAGACCTATTGGATAATAATTGAGGGTTCAAGGATTATTTTGATGAATTTAGGAGTTCAAGGACTTAACTGATTAGATGTCTAAAGTACAAGGTAGTAACGAGAATTTAATCCTTTAAATAAAATTGACAAAACAAAGGACATAAACTAATGACAACCAAAAAAAGAAAAAAAACGGAATTGACAAAACAAAGAGAGAGAGAGAGCTACGGTCGTGTTTGAGGAGAGAGAGTTCGAGCGAAATGAGAGATGGGGGAGACTCGTAAGAGGCTTGTGCAAAAATGGACTGGATATTATTTTTGGATTTATAATTTTATATCCAAGGGTATAGGTTTAGGCGCATATAAAAATTAAAATTAAAAATATTATATTTGATATATATCGGTGAGTTCGGTATTGTGTACTGTTATTGAACCTATCACTAACATTTGGTTCTGAGAAAAGATAACATTTCGTCCCATTCTTTGATCTCATCTCCATTATCGGAATCCGATTGCAAGTAGAATGCATTATTATTATTTTTTCAATTACTAAAATTTGGATTTGATTTTGAATAAAATTGAATTACGGTATGGGCGAAACTTTTTGTGTTAAGACGGCAATACCCTTAAATGCCAAGCTGTGGTATCGAAGTTAGAATGACTTACAAGTAGGGAACTTGTTGCGGTAGGTTATTATGGTAGAGAGGGTATTTGTGGTAACTTTGTTTTTCCCTCAAAACCCTAACCATTAAAACCCACGATCGGACAACTGCTCACAGCCGGCTGGAGAATTACAGAAGATTTAGGTTTCAAATTTGGGCATTTAATGGCGTCACCGTCTCTCTTCCAAAACAGTGCAAAAGATCGAGTTCTGGGATTTTAAAGAACTAGTTCCAACAACTCTCTCTTGCTCTCTGTTTATCCATTGGGAGGTACCAGACCAAGAAAAACATGCCCAAGTATTATGAAGAAGATGCCCACGTAGCAGGCCAAAAAAACAATCCCAAGTATTTCGATAGTATAATGGAAAAGGAAGAAGATGATCTTGTATCTGGAACATTTACTTGGAAAATCGACCAATTCTCCAAATTAGATGCCAAAAGTATTATTCTGACGTTTTCGTTATTGGTGGTTTTAAATGGTATGTATATGTTTCACCATCTACTACATATTTTGGTGATTAATTGAACGTTAATTTGTGTGCTTAATTAGTTTTGGTCCTTTTGGACTGTACGTACATGATCAGGCGGATTTCTATATTTCCGAAGGGGAACAACGAAAAGGAACACTTGTCCATGTATTTGGATGCCGCAGATTCCTCAACGTTGACGTCTGGGTTGAGTAGATTTGCCGAATTCAGTTTGACTGTGGTTAATCAACTTGATAGAAACAAGTCAATCACAAAGGGTAATTTTTTCTTTTTAAGTACTGTTCATGTTGTTTACTTCTAATTTATTCTAGTCAAACTTTTTAATTAACTATAATTTTGGCATGTATTTGGTTCTGTTAACACTAAAGTACGGCTACAATTAATGTTTATTTCTTCTTACCTGTAGAATGATAAACATGCTTTGATTCTTGGTTAAGTGTTTTTTTATTTCTTTGATCGCTTTGTTTTGAACTTTTGATAGACACTGAGCATGAGTTCACAGCAGTTGTGAATGACTGGGGCTTCACACGATTCATAAGTTTAAGTGAGATTCATGACCTTTCTAAAAGCTATCTTGTGAATGATGGTGTTATTGTTGAAGCCGAGGTTTCAGTTCGTAAGGGTGATATTAAAATCTTAGAAAAAGAAACTGGAGATCTTATTAATTTTAAGGGTTTGGGAAGAATAGAGTTAGCTTTTCATCCATTACTGGAGGAAGTCTGTTTGTCGCATCCTTCATTGATCGAGTGCCAACAGAAGAGGAGTAGTACGTTTGTTAAATATGCATTCACAACATTAGGCCGACTCTTGCATTTCCTCAAGACTAGAAAGGTGAAGGATATGACCCAAGACGGCTATGAGAGCCTTCAACTGTTATGGGAGGAGCTTGAGACCTTCAAATTTGACTTGGCTTGGCTGCAGCCTCATGTTCAATCTGTTTTTGGTACGAAGAACATGGCAGGTAGAGTTAAAAGAATGAGAGAAGATGTGAATATTTTGGAGAATGAAGTCAAGAGTCGGAGGGCTATGCTAGCAGCTGCAGAGGTCGACCTTGAGAGAGCCAAAGGAGACTTGGTGAAGGCAGAACAAGAGTTCAAAATGGGTGATTTGGATTCTGTAATTGGCTATCCGTTGGCTTGATTGGACAAATTTTAATTCTCTCTATTCCAATACTGTTAGTTAAGACGGAGATATTTGCATCCAACAATCTTGCTTTGTGTTTTTCTTTACTTAACATTATTTCTAGATGAGATTTCATGTCCATATATTTTCTACTCGACAGACTATTCATTCACTAGTACGTGCTAAGAATTATGTTTCCATAAGGACCTTGCATTTCTTGCTTCATAGTTCATACTAACAGTGCTAAATAATTGTTTCGTTTATTTCTGAGCAGTGCCAAGTAGATGGGGAAAGATATTATCAAAGCTTCCTAGTGAGAAACTAAACAGCTTGGGCATGTTTTAAAAAGAGCTTTTTGCCTTTTTATATAGTTGGTAGATAGCTTGGAAACCAACGTACCTATAGAATCTTAAACTGAACAACTAGCTAGATAGCTTAATAAATTTTTTAAATATTGATTAAGCTTTCTATTCAAAATCTCTGCAATGTCGCATTGAATTTATGAATTTAAATTACATAACCTGTGGGATTTAAATTAACAAGCGCGTAAGTTTAAACATTAAGAACACATTTTCTCTTCCTCGATTTAGAGTTTTCTTTTCTTAATTAGTGTCTTGGAACATTCAATTTAAGGTGGATTCACGTTGTCCTCGGATTTTAATATAGGCCGAAGTGAAAAAATTCCATGTTGGCACCCCCTAGCTCGATCAGGATCACGACTCTAGCATTTAGCTAGCCAGGTTATGGATCTTGGTGGCCGGTGAGTTTCTGTACCTCGACGGTGGATATCCCACCCGAAGTCATCAATTGAGGAGTCAAATTCAACCTAGGAAGCCTGAATTAGGGTGCATTAGCAGAACATAGCACCAACCAACACCAAAAAAAAATGTCACAGACAAAGGCCATCGTTACCTAGCTTTGTCGTAACATTAGAACTGAACATGCGAGCTTTCCACACTGGATCAGACAATAATAATTTCATTTGAAACACGAATTAATTGCTTCAGATATGGGCAAGAGGTTGAGACGATAAACGCTCAAAATTAAACCTTACTCTAGGTAGCTCCAATAAGCCTAGCTATATACTAACTTTCTCATAACGTAAATCCAGTAGTGAATTCCCTCAGCTATATCAATAACCTAACTAATGTGAAAGGGATCATTGCATGGCATTATCAAAACACCACGGTCCGCCATGAAAAAATCTGGTGACGTGAGCAAACGAAGGATTAGTGGTCTACCATTTGACTATGTTTTGAATGATTATCAATAAATAATTTTTTCTTATAACAAAAAAACTATAAGAGCTAGAGTTGCTAACATGAGCAAAATCAAGTTAATATTACGATTTAGGAAAAAGTATTGCAATATCATAATTTTGTAAAAATGATCTATTAATATCTTTTAAAAAAAGAATGACCAGTCAAATATCTAAATAGGAAAAAGTTTGTCCTTGTTTGCTTATAAAAAAAAAAACCAATCAAATTACCGAGTGTCATCGACCTATTTTTTCTTCTGTTATTGGCTTCTAGTTACAACCAGTAGCGGATCCAGGGGGCAAGGTGGGCAAGTGCCTGAAGGAGTTATGTCCTAAAACAATCATTTTGATGTAATTATTATTGTAATTATTATTAATCAAAAGGGCAAGTTTTATTCTTCATTGCATATATTTAATATTTGATTGAACAAGGTCCAAGGAATATGAGTTAAAGAGAAAGTAATCTAAGAAGTTAGATGTGTGAGACCTTTACTCTTTTACACTCATATCCTAAAAGGTTCCTAGTCATAGAATTATCATTTGGACATTGATAATTCGGAAAGACTAGCACATACTATATATGTATGCTCAATAGAGAGGATGATAAGTCTCGAGTCATTTGTGTAGAGACACTAATACAAGTATGTGGGTGCTCTTTTCTTTAAAAGTATACTGAACGCGATCACTAGAGTTCTTGTATTCAGTTTTACTTACATGTCAAACTTGAATTCTAAATTGCAATAATACAAATTAGTCCTTTGACCTGAGGCACCATAGTTGTCTTATGAATGAATGGATTAACTCTTGATGATGCAATAATATTATGTCCCTTAATGGATATGATCCATGCATTCATTGGAGTAATCAATTTACTCATAGAGACATGTGAGTGTACAATAAGGAATCTCTATCCTTTAGTAAATGAGGAGTATGTTCAAAGATGTGAATCAGTAAGTCTTTGGCCAAAGCAATGAATAAGATTAGAAAATAGTTTCTAATCACATTCTTAGAATCACATAAGAATGTAAATCATATTAGGGGATTGACATATCAATTCCATGCCCCGATGATATGATTCAGAACATCGTATTAGAGAAGGACCGTATTGTATTGTAATTCCAATTAAATAGGTTCTTTACAATTCTATATTAACTTGGGTAGTCATGATATGTTGCAAGACGTCACTCATGATTTGTGAAGTCCCCGAGGATTGATAAATATTTATAATCCTAATTTAAAGGGAGAATCAAAATGGAGTTTTGATTCGTAAACAAAATAGAATTGTTCTACAAACTTCACTGCCTCGTTAATTAGAACCTAAGAGATCGCACACCATATAAGTGGATCCTTGAGATTGTATATGAAGAAGATTAAACAAGAGTTGGTTATGACTAAATAATTAATTAGATTAATTATTTAGACGTAATTAGAGTTATCGGGAAAAACCGAGCTTATTGGGCCTAACCGATTGTCAGGCCTTTTTGGTGTGGGCTTGGGCTTCACTAAGTGAGACTTATTAAAAGCCCAAAGCCCAAAGCCCAAATTAAAAGCCCAAGAGCAAGCCTAGACCAGCCAAGGTTATTGGCTTTATGAAAGTCAATTACTCATTATTAATTGTTGGAATAAGTTTCAACTTTATAAAGAGAAAGCTAGAGAAAATTTCATAATGTGTCTTAGCATTATTTTCTTTAGTTGGTAAAAAGAAAATCCTCTCTTTCTCTAGTGATAGGGCTGATCACAAATAGTAAGGAAGAACACTTGCATATTTCTTCCTTTCTATCATCTTCTTCATCTCACATCCACTTAGGTGAAGATCCTTAGAGGCCATATATTTTTGTGGCTTTCTTGATACATCAAGAAGAAAATTTCCAGCACAAGAAAGTGTTCAAGGAGTTGACATTCCAAGGTGCTTCATGGTGGAGGAAACATCTTCAAGGAGAAATCAAGGAGAGGAACTTTGGTGGTTCACTTGGATCGGATTAAATTCGCGCTTCAAGTGTGAGTAGAACAAGAACTCGCTCTTTGATTATTCTTAATAATCCTGCTATCTTTATATGTATCATAAATAAGCCAACATCACAAGGGACATGGAATGACTTTTATGGTTAATTAGTAGTTTAATTGTTAAACTAATTCCGCACTAAATAAAAAGTTTTGAAAACCATCCATTCCTTCAGTGCCCCCCCCCCCTGAAGTTTTCTTCCTAAAGCTTGAAGTATGAAGGATAGTGGAGGAGGCTGAGGAGGGGCAAACCCAGGCGACACAAGGTTGAAGATGAATGATGAATCTGGAAATTAAAAAAAAAAACTTATCTGTCCCAACGGCAGAGAATTGTAGTCCCTTAGGCCTTTCTCTCTCTCTCTCTCTCTCTCTGATTAGTTTAATTAATTGGTTCATGTAGATACAGAAGCATGAGCCATTCCTTAGTTTTAATTAATAATTACTACTTGTTCCCCCCATTAATCACTTGCATGCCCTCCAAATTAAATAAATAGGTTCATCACCTTGATTGCTCCCTTCATTCTCCAAATGTGAGACCAAAAAGAGACGTCATGATGCTCAATATTACTGCTGCAACCTTCCCCTGTTGTAGACGCTACCCTTATTAAATCCATCGTGAATCTATAACCATCTGAGATGACCGAGTATCTTCCATCCTTTCAATAATGTCAAATGGATGTGTCTCTATGAGTGCTAATTATTTGATTTTAATGCACTCCGCTTTTTTATCTTAGTTTGGCCCTTGATTGCCCCCCCCCCCCCTTAATATTTTGTTCTGGATCCGCTACTAGTTACAACAAGGTCATCTCTACAAAGCCTTCCTTATTTTAATTTTTCTTAGGAGAAATGACAATTTTTATCCTCATCCCTAGATGCTAGTGATCGAGAATCAAATATGTGACTTTTATAATAATTATTTTACCAATAACCAGTAGGCTACAACCTACAGCTGATCGGCATAGAGCCTTTTTTATGTTTTCACACTCCCTCTGGAACTCTAAATTATTCGTTAGAGTTAGAAGAATGGAAGAGTTTGAAAGTCAAAGATTCACATGGAGAAATGAGGAATTTCTGTAAGTTGAAGAACAACAAATACTACTCTAAGGTTTTCTCCGTTGGTGATTTAAAATGGTATTTTTTAGTATCTCCCCAATTTATTTATTTTTGCTTTTTTGTACTTGATGATGTAATTGGTTATGTTCATACCTTGTTTGGCCGGTTTGATCATCAGACAGATCATCTTATTTTCAAAGGAGAACAACATAAACAACTTGTTGGTGTATCGAGCTATACAATATATTTGCCCTATATATCGGTGGGCTAGAAATGCCTAATTCAGCCTGATCGTGTTTAATCATCTTGACAAAAAGCTTTCAATAAAAAAGGTATTTCCTGAACTTTTCATATTGTTTGGTATTATCAATATTTATAAAGGAAAAACTTAGATTATTGGTAAACATTCAAAAACCCAAGATTTGCCACTCTTAGTCAATATTTAAACTTAATATATTAAGGGCTAAATAATAAAACTATATATACACGTACGATGTTATAGCTAGTAGGCAAAAAATCACTTTTGGTCACTCTTTGTGGTTTTCGACACTTTTATCACTGAAGTTTCTAAAATGTCACTTCGGTCACTCAAGTTTGAGACCATATACGTATTTCACTTTCATTACTGATCGATTTGTATGTGATTTGCATACAAATCGGGCCTCTAACTACCACTAAATCACTAATTCAATAGCTATTTAGAGTCTTTAATCCATGTTTGCACTCATGTAGGGAAATCGGGAGCAAAATGATGCATTTTATAGGCTTTTTGTGCATTTTCGGAAAAATATCGAAAAATTCAACCCGAGGACCAGAGGTCAACTCATTGTCAACCCCGACTTTAGAGCATCAAAGTGTCAACCATCAAGTCTCGGGAGTGAAGCACAAGAGAATTCCGAAAGATTGACTAAGAAACCGAAAAGTCAAGTAAAGTAAACCATGGTCAACTCCAAATGTCAAAGTCAAGGTCAAGGACGAGGTCAATCTTGTGACTCACCACAAGAGCTTCCAAGTCAACAAGGGCGTGCTATGCTAGATACTAAGAGGTTACCCATTGATTATCCTCCATTTTGTTCCCATGTGTATTTATCCCTTTGTCCCTTATTTATTCTAGCCATTATATCTTTCTCAATGTGATCCTAGCCTTTTATTCATTCCTAACCTAGCATATATAAACCTAATTTTTGCCATTTTAGGTCATTCTACATCTCCCAGTCATCTTTTAGCCTTTCATTCGTCTCCACTTTCCCCTTTAGTTTTCATTTCTACCTTCTCTACACCATCATCCATTTTGTTGCTAGAGATCCTCACCAATTCATCAAGGACATCATCAAGAGCCAAGGAGAAGCAAAGAGAACCACTTATTGAGCATTTCTCAACCTTTCTCTCTCTTATACTTATGTCTAGAGCTTTAATTTGTAATTTGATGATGTATATTTTGATGATTAGTGAGTTGTTACCTTGTTAGGGACTACGGTTGTGTGCCCTAGTCCAATGTGACTGTGTGATGCCTTCAATAATGAATAAAGCATATGTTGATTCATGAATACATGTGTTGTCTATGCTACTGATAGTCAAAATGGCGCTGCTGCTAGTGATCTAGGTTTAATCTTTGATTTCTTGGTAGATTTGGTTGAGTCTTTAGCTTTCTTTTGTCTTTGTTTGCTTAATAAGTGTTACACATCTCATTGCTTAGTTTGGCACTCATTTAGTTTGCTTTCATTTAGTTCTTATCTTAAGTGTGTTTCTAAGCTTATTAATATTGAATTTTGGCTTGATTGGTCAATTATTTAGTTGGTACTTTATGAAATCTTGTTGTTAAAAAATTGTAAAAAATTAAAAAATTAAAAACTGTTCATTTTACTATTCATTCGACCGGTCGACCATCGTGTGACTACAATTATCGACCGGTCTACTGTGAGCTGTTTTGTTTCAATACTTTCCTTCTTTCACTCATTGTTTCATTGCTTATTTAACCACTTATATTTGTATTTCTTGCTTTCATTGTGGTAATTAACTAATCATTGTTTATTGTATTATGAAGGTGTATGAACCTTGCTTCAACCTCTCACCCACACATACAACTTAGAAGCGGAAAGGTCTTAAGGGAGAACACAAGAGGATGGCCAAGAAGAAGACGTATTCCAAGGAATGTGTGTGAGAGTGTGCCTCTTACACTTGAGAGCCGAGAAGAACCGTTGGAGGAGCTGATTTCTCAAGCGACAATGGAGGATTATCCACACATACCAAATCCACTTCAACAAGATCCATACAACAATAACAATAACCCTCTCGTGAGGGTCATGAGAGAGATGGTTGGTGAGGTGAAAAAGAAGAAGTATGGTTGGCCGCCAACTTCAAAGTCGATCATCAATGGAGTTAAGGGTTGCTTGTGGGAAGTCATGGAGATGGTGAGACAAGCAACTCATTGAGTGAGAAGAAGTTTGCTTTGAGCCACCATAATTTCACCAAGAAAGAACCAAGACCGTCTTTTTAGGTCTCTAAACCGAAGCGTTTGTGGGGAGGCAACCCCATTTGAAGGAAACAATTTATTTTCAGTAGTATTTAATAATGAATAAAGAATCTTGGGAGGTTGGGAGGTGCTAGGATAAAGAGTTTTGGAGGAAGAAACCCAAGACGTGTTGATTTGCATTGTCCAAGAGAGGCTTGGGCAGAGCAGTAATTTGGATGCAGTTTTCTCCAAATCTGACCATTGGAATATACTGCAATAGCTTGAAGATTCTTCTATAAGTCCTCTATTCTCAGTTTATATTTCTCTCTAACTTGACTGTTGAATCTGCTTCAATATCAATTTAAAGGAGGAGTGCTCACTGCAATTTGACTTTCTGGAGGGTCATTTTAACCGGTTCTTCATTTCATTTTCAAAAGCTATTCCTGAGTTTCCAGTTCCCAAACTAAAGCTCTTTGAGTTTACTTTCAAATTCCACTAGAATCACTCAACTTAGATGCCTATTCTTGGAGATATGCTCAAATCCTTGGGAAAAGGTCAGTGCTGCGTTGATGTTTTCCCCTGTTTTCAAGTGATCCCAATGCAATCACACTCTCTAGCTCATTTAGCACCCGAGGAGCAAACGTTTGGAAGTTAAGGCTTTATGCCCTAAGGTTGGTGTCTATTTTTGATTTCTCGGGCTAAGGGACTCGTCTACGAGGGGGTTTTCGTATCTCTATCATCCAATTGCTATGATATTTGTTATATGTGCATTCGCCCGACTTCACTCTCATCACTTTCATCAACTTGATTTCCATTTCTTTTCAACTCCTCACAATATTAAGGACAATGTTGGTTTTAAGTATGGGGGGTGAGGTTGGGCCAAACTAAAATAATCTCACATTTTTGAATCACCAAAATTTTTCAATTTTTCAAAGTTTTCAACCGGAGCAAAGAATTTATAATATGATATTTTGAAACTTTGAAGTTTGTTTGGTGTGTTTTGATTGTATTTTTCAACCCTAATGATGATTTTGAGCCTGTTAGGTTGTGAATTAAGAGGATAAGGAGCATGTGCTTAAAAATTATTGGATTGCCTTGTGATTAATTTATGTAATTGATGCTTGTTTGACACTATGCACATTTGTCATGTTGATTGATCACTTGCAATTAGAGAAGCATTTGTAGACGATGTATTGACTTGCATGTCCCTATATGGTGAGATTTGTGTCTTATTGATATGTATGCATCATTCATACATCATTGTTCTTCATGTGTGTGTAATCCATTGGTTTATGAGACCTAGAACTTGTTCAAAGACCACTTGAAACTATGTGTTATTTTGCAATGAATTGGAAATGATTAAGGTACTAGATAAGCACCATGGCCAAATTGACTTTCATCCCTTTAAAAACTTTCTTTGAGGTTTAACCCATCTCAAGTCTCATTCATCATTAGCTTTTTCTTTGTTTAACACACAAAATCTAACCCATGTTACAAACTTAAACACTAACCGTCCCTTTGTTCCAAGTGTTAGCGATGTAACGATTGTGACTTGGTCTCATGTTCTTTGCATGTTTGGAATTCCATGGAATTGTGAAAAGCAAGAGTTGGGGTAGATAGTTTAGAGTTTTGTGAAGAAGAAAATGTTTGGAAGGAAAGAAAAATACAAAAGAAGAAAAAAATGAGAAAATCAAAAGAAGTTGTGTAGAAAAATAATGTTCAAAAGGAAAGTCCCAAAGAAACGAAAATATAAAATGGGAAAATGTTATTGACAAAAATAAAGAGAAAATGAGGAAAAAAAAGAAAAAAGAAATCCAAAAAGAGAGTTTGTTTTTAGAATAAAAGGTTGAGGAGAATAAAAGATTATGATGTTGCAAAGAATTTGAGTTTCAAAGTCCTTGAGTTGTCTTGTGAAATTCTTGGAATGTTTGGCTTATCCATCCCTTCATTTCATGCTAACCTCTAACCTTTGGCCCCATTACAACAATGTAAAAGCCCTTTTGATCCAAATAAGTTGTGAATTAATTAGTGGAGATTTGGTCAAGGAACAAGCTTATGGGGACGTTGCTTTTGGTTATGCTTTGAGAGTATACACTTAACCCTAAACACAAGAGCGGAAATAAGTATTTTAATTAATTTTATTAATTGTCAAGATCTTAGCCATTGGATTAGTCTTATGATGCATTATCACACACTGGATTCTAACTTTCTAAGTTTCTTTTTTCTGACCTAAGGGATCGATCTCCATCCTCTCATTCTCTCTTCATCTTCTACCTCAGCCGTCGCCCCTCTAGAAACCCTTTTCTTCAAAACCCAGAAACCAAATGCAAACTTCACATAAAGCTGCACTACTACAAATATGCAATCAGACAACACTTATGAGACGACAAAATAGAAGTTGACTGTTGTCTGGTTATGAGAACTGATTTCTACAACATCTTTAAGTAAATTATGTTGTCTGAATGCGATCAAATTTCTGGTTATGTACTTCGAACTATATTGCACAACACTACTAGAAGATTTTTGTTGTATGATTGATGAAACAAATTGGCGGCAAATTTCCCTCCCTCTCAACTCTTAATTCCCTCCTAACTTAACAATTTTGTATAGGGATTGTACAACAGTTTAGTTAATTACATTGTATGAGGTAGAAACGTACAACAGATTGAGACCTTCTATTGTCTGAATGAGCAAGCAGGCGGCAAAACTCAAATTTTGGCCAAATTAGGTGATTTTGGATTGCCCCCACAATTAAAAACTGCGCCAAAGTTTTCCTTCGCTGCCAGCTATGATTTATGAGTATAGGACTCAGATAACATATTTTTAAAACTATGTGTTGTATTAGTCACTTAGTCATTAATTAAACTAATAATGTCTTCCCACACTCATGGTCAAGCACCAACCAAATTAAATAAGCAAACTGAAAAAATATTCAGTTAACCTAATATTATTCACTCTCTAACTCTCTTCGACATTTCAACCAAAGCAAGTTAGTAGAGCCAACCATTGAAAGCATAGTTCAACCCTAACATTCACTCATTTCTCTCTTCCACCACAGCTCAGTAAACCCATCCCAGCAACATCCTTGGCCTTAGAGACCAGATCAAGTCCTTCACTTTAGGGTCCGTGATTCCGGTCATCGTCGCTTCAATCGTCCTCCTCCTCGGTCGTCGCCATCGTCGTCCTCCTCCTCAGTCATCGCCGCCGTTGTCCTCCTCCTCAGCCATCGTCGTCCTCCTCCTCCTCCTCAGTCATCGTCCTCGTCCTCGTCCGTTATTGTCAGCTGCCATTGAAGGGTATGTGAGAGCTGTGAGGATGTGAATTGATTTTATTACAAATCTAAGCTGAACCAGTGGGTTTGTCTATTACTTTTGTATAAGTTATATATTATATTTTAATTTGAGTTTTTGATATGTTAAACTAGACTCTTGAACGATCCTTTTGAACCTGGTTTCTTGAAAAATGGAGTTCAAATGAGATTTTAATACTAGTCTGAAGTTAGAGTAGTGCTTTAGCATTTTTGCTGAAATCTGCAGTTTAGCCTATTTTGGATTATTGTTTGGCAGCCAAAATGACCTTCAAATGACTTCAAATTTTGGGGGAAACTATATTTATATGTCTAGTTTGATTCTGGAGATTTATACTTTAAATTACTGAAAGAAACATTATTGGTGAATTTTCAAAGTTCCCTAGATTTTTCTGAAATGTTGGTCACAGTTTGCAGCAGACCTTATTTATTTTTAACACAAGCTCACGATTCTGGACTCGTTTGGTATTTTGCCACTTCTATTTCTTAGCATTGTGCTATTAACTATATAAATATATATATATATATGGATGTATGTACGTATATTGGTGATTTTTCAAAGTTCCCTAGATTTTTCTGAAATGTTGGTCACAGTTTGCAGCAGACCTTATTTATTTTTACCACAAGCTCACGATTCTGGACTCATTTGTTATTTTGCCACTTCTATTTCTTAGCATTGTGCTATTAACTATATAAATATATATATATATATATATATATATGGATGTATGTACGTATGAGGATGTTGAAGATATTTTGGCCTACTTCATTACATCTTGAAAACCTGGTTTGCTAATTTAATCAATGGTGGTGGATATTACACCAGTTGTTAATTGCATTTTGGTTGATTCTGATGGGTTTTTCTTGTTTTTAATTGTTTTTTTTTATGGTCAACTCTCATGGGTAATTGTAGAGTTTGTTATAGAAATGTTAGATTAAGCATGTTCTTTTCTAATTGTTAGAATAAGAAATATATGTTCCTAATCATAGGTGTGATGTGCATATTAAGGTTACAACCAATACATCATCTTATACTTCTTATATCCATTGCCCTTGTGTGCATATAGGAATTTCTTTATTGGAGTTGGAGGAAGCTAGGGGTCTATTGCTGGACAAGTGGTGAGTATCATTATCTTCATTCACACCTATTGCTGGATTACAAATTTTGAATATAAATACTGCTTGTTTTGTTTGTTTGATATTGGAATATTGCTGGACGTTCTTTTGACATGATGTGCTTGTAGTTTCCTGTTGGATTATATATATAGTTATATTTGACATTATAATTGTGTTGTTTTGATGTCAACTTGGTTCTTCTTCTTTTTTTGTTACAATGTCAACTTGCTTTTCTGTGTACACTTCATGTGTAGCTTTCTCTATTTGTTTAGTGTGTCGGCATCTGGAAAAGTTAATGAAGTGTATGATATATTGATATGGCAGCATATGTTTGGAATTACGTAATATGATAAAGGAGTCTTTCAAGGAAGCCCAAACTGATTTTATTGTACTGATGCATATGTTATATTTTTGAGTTTTGGATAATGTTTCTGTATTTAGGGAAACAACATGTAAATTGGCATTTACTTGTATTTTTTTTGTGTGCAAGTATAGATGGATAGGTCATGGTTGCATGCTGATAGGAGATCTTGTGAATATAAGTTAGGAGTGGCTGAATTCTGTAAGTTTGCTTCAGAAAATGCTAGGGACCCAAACCGTATTAGTTGTCCTTGCACGATGTGTGGAAATATGAAATATTTTTCTTCTTCGGTTATCAAGGACCATTTGTTCGTAACTGGAATTGATGAGAGTTATGAGATATGGACAAAACATGGGGAGGCTGTGCTAGTGGAATCAGGAACAGCTGAAGATAGTGAAGACTTAGAAACATATTCAGATCACTCTAAATCTGTGGAGGGTAATTTAGGGACAGAATATGAAGTAGAATTAGATAGTGACATAGAGTTGGAAACCTCTGATGAGGTTGGGGAGCTTTCAAATGAGTGTAACGAGTTTAGAGAGTTTGTTGATAATGCCAACAAACCGTTGTACCCTGGTTGTCAAACGCACACAAAATTGAATGTCCTTGTAAGGTTATACAACTTGAAAGCGAAGCATGGTATGAGTGATGTTGCTTACTCTGACTGGTTGATTGCCTTTGGAGAGTTTCTTCCAGTAGGCAATGAGATACCTACCTCTACTTATGAAGCAAAAAAGACCTTGAGTGCATTGGGTATGGATTACACCAAAATTCATGCATGTCCTAATGATTGTATTTTGTAGAGAAAAGAATTTGCTGATGAAACTAAGTGTCCGAGGTGTGGTCTCTCAAGGTGGAAAGTAGGAAAGAAGTCCATTGAGAGAGAAGGTGTACCTGCAAAGGTGTTGTGGTACTTCCCTATTATTCCTAGGTTCAAAAAAATGTTTCGGTCAACTGAAACATCCAAGAGTTTAACTTGGCATGATACTGATCGAAATAAAGACGAATTAATGCGTCATCCCGCAGATTTAGTTTCGTGGAAGTTAGTAGATGAAAAATGGCCGGACTTTGGTGACGAGCCAAGAAACCTAAGGCTTGCATTGTCATCAGATGGGTTCAATCCCCATAGTACCCTGAGTAGTAAGTATAGTTGTTGGCCTGTAATTCTGGTCACATACAATCTACCTCCATGGCTAATAATGAAGAGAAAACACATGATGCTAACGTTATTGATATCTGGGCCTAGACAACCTGGAAATGATATCGATGTGTACTTAGAACCTTTAGTAGATGACTTAAAGCTTTTATGGGAAGGAGTTGGGGGAGTTTATGATGCCAAGGAGAATGAATACTTTACTCTTAAGGCTTTACTATTCTGGACAATTAATGATTTTCCAGCGTATGGGAACCTTTCTGGCAGTATAGTTAAAGGCTATAATGCATGTCCCATTTGCCTCGATAACACAAAACCTACAAGGCTAGTTAATGGACAAAAGATGGCATACATTGGGCATCGAAGGTTCTTGAGAAGGAATCATCCTTATCGAAAGCAAAAGGCTGCTTTCAACAACCTGCCTGAAAATTCACCCCCACCTGTGCCTTTGAGTGGAGAGGAAGTTTTACGTCGAATAGAGCAGGAAGTTCCGTATTGGCCTTTTGGAAAAAAATATCCTCCTCCTCCTTATAAGGATGCTGAGGATGAAACCAGGCCTTGTTGGAAGAAGAGATCTATTTTCTTTGAACTGGAATATTGGAAGTATCTCCCAGTTCGCCACTGCCTTGATGTTATGCATATTGAAAAAAATGTTTGTGATAGTCTTACAGGGACTTTGTTGAATATTGCTGGGAAAACTAAGGATGGGGTCAAAACTCGTTTAGATCTAGTAGAAATGGGTATAAGATTAGGCTTGAAGCCTAATTTTGAAGGTTCAAAAAAAGAACGAATTACATAGTGCCCTTCATGGATGATTCTGATATGTTACAGTTTCCTCCAGATGACTATGGATTCATCCGTCCAGATCATTGGACAACATTTGTGGCCAAACGGACATCTAAAACATTTCTGGTATGTTATATATATATATATATATAGGTTAAGTATTAATATATACAGCCTTAATAATTATTAATCTCATTTACCTAATATTGCAGGAATTGGGCAAGGCCAAACAAATCACCCGCTACAAAAATAAATATCCTCATAGAATGTCTCGTAAAGGATATGCTGGTTTGGAGGAAGAGCTGGTAAGTTTTGATATTTTGTTTAGTTAACAACTTTGTAGTAATTATAATTTCTTTATGGATTAATTGACAAAAACATACTTCTTCTTTTTTTGTAGTCTTCAACACTGTCGGATGAGGAAATCGATAGGGCAGCACTATGGATCAAAGGACGGCAGACCAAGCAGGGCAACTTCAAGGATGAAGAGACTGAGCAGGCTGCTAAAAAAATAGTAAAATCAAAGTCAGTTTCTATGTATATATGACCTTATTTGATGATATGCTTATTAATTTTATAAATTATAAATGTGTTAGGAAACCTTGAGGAAGAAGGTTGAAAGTGGAAAACTGACCATTAGTGGAAGCGATGATGTGTTGACGTTGGCATTGGGGACACCTGAACATTCTGGAAGAGTGCGAGGCGTGGGAGGTTTTGTCAATCCCTCGACTTACTTCAATCTCCCTAAACGTAGAAAGGAAAGCGTTCAAGAGACTGTTAGATTGAGTGTGCAGAGAATATTAGCAGAGGAGAGAGATAAAATTATTGAAGAGGCGAAGGACAGGATCATTGAGGAGAGGGCGTTTTGGATGGCTAGGCTTGAACATCTAGAAGCAAAATTAGATGCAAGGGAAGCAGGGAAAGTAGATGTTGACATTCCTCATGTTTCTGGACATGGGAGTTGTTCACAGACTGCTAATCAAACTCTTGATGAAGGTCTAGTAGGAGAAGAAGTAGCTAACCTTGTGGATGGGAAATCAATCCGGAAAGTTTGTGACCAGTTGGAGCAAAATTATTTGTGCAAGGCTTCAAAAGCATTGAGGGAGAAAGTTAGAAAACCTGTTTCTAGAGCCCAACAAAAGAATGATGTGATCAAGATGGCTGAAAAGGCAAAAACTAATTTGGAGGATAAAGTTGAGGAGAATATGGAAGATAATGCAAAACCACAATATGTGCAAGAGCAGGAGCACGAGGAGATGGAATTTGTAGATTTGATGGTGTTGGGAGACAAATCAAAGGTATGCTGGTTTCCAGATTACTTTAAAGTAGAATTTATTAATGTATCTTGGGCCTGCCTTGTTTGAACTAGCTAGACTAATTGTTATATATATACAGATTTCTATCATTGCTTATTTACCATAATGCGACAATAATTCATATATTTTATTTTTCTACTTGTTTCAGGTACCAGCAGTTGAGATTGATTGCAAGTTAGCATTAGGTTCAATTGACTAGATTGTAGCTCTCGCAACTGTTATGGAATGGGATGATCCCTCCCAAACTGTTCATGGTGTGCCACTAGGGGACAACAATATGCGTGTTTCTGTCTATTGTGCTCTTGATGAGAAAGCATTAGTTCCATTTCCAGTGGAAGATGAAATCCAAACTGTTAAGCAAGCCATGGGAAGCTGGGTAGCATGGCCGAAAGATCTGATCGTAATGTCACTTGAGAAGGTAAGTAAGTTCTCATTATAATTAAGAATGTTATTTTGATCTGTTTATTGAAAATCTTATATTTATTCTCTTGATCTAGAAACTTGCTAAGGAACCTGAGAGGAGGAGGAAGAAAAAGAAAGTGTTACAGCAAGATGAACACTCTGAGGTTCAGTTTAGCTTGCAGAAATTGGCACCTACATTACCAGCTTCATTGAAGATGCTATGCTTGTGGGGCGAGGAGGCATTTAAAGATGGGTGTACTATCAACTTCGATATAGAGCCAGAAGTTTTTGGGTATGTACGCAAGACATATATAATGGGAACAGATGTTCGCCGACTTGCAAGCATGAGGGAAGTAACTGGAAATTGCATTGTTTTGTACCAGAGGTAAGTAAAAAGTCTATTTTTTTATTACCTGCAGATGCGTTCAAGTTTCAGCTTGATGTCTCGATATAAATTTCTTGTTGATTTCATTCTTGGTCTAAATGCATGTTAGGTACCTTTATAATGTGTTGACTCAATGTAAAATGGTGGATATGGTTGCTTTTGTTGACCCTGCATCGATTGGTGGGAAAGGGTGTGGGAATGGAACTGTGAGGTCCCAAAATATAAAGCAAAGGCTCATAACTGCAAAACCAGGCCAGCTTTTCATGTTGCCTTATAATGCAGAGTAAGTATATGAAGGTGTTTTGTTCTTAATTATGTAATTCTTTGCATTTTCGTATAATTTTGACATTCAAGTACTCTTGCCATTTTGTTATGTAGTTCTCATTGGACGTTGACAGTTGTGGACCCAGATATTGAAACTGTATATTTTTTGGATCCCATGAAACGACGACTAGGCACTAGAGAATGGATAGGAATTGTGGACTCGTAAGTGACACAACCTGATACGTTCCGTTATTAGATATCACTATATTTCAATATTGGAATAATTCAGGCTGTTTACTTTCCTATATATCCATCCTGTTTTTTTGCTTGTTATTCTGATTTAGTGCAATAGCTATGTATAATGTGCACAAGGGCAGGAAAGGTCGGAGTTCAGTTATCTGGAAAAATTTGAATGTATGTTTCCTGTAGTTTGGATTTGAAAGACTCATTACACTGTAATGTCTTTAATTTGGTTCCTTTGGTGTTAATTAAACTGCATTCTTTTTAGGGTATTCCTCCTCAACCTAGCGACAAGGAGTCTGGGTACTTTGTTATGCGGTATATGAGAGATATAATTGAGGATAAAGACCTATCATTTGTTAGCAAGGTACAAACCATATTCTTGTTTTGATAATGTTTTTTTTTTATGTTCGTGTATGTTTCAAAGAGAATTATTATTGACAATAAATATTTATTGGGTTTGCTAAATTGGACTTGTTTCAGTGGGAGAGGAGAGGCAATCATGCTTATAAACAAGAGGATATTGATGAAGTGCGTAATGAGTGGGCTACATTTGTAGTAAATACATATGTTTAACTACGAATCATGAAGTTGCTTGAAGGCTAGCTAAGAAAGCATTTATATTCACATGCAGCGGTTGCGCATGATTTTGGAATGTTTCACTAAACTTTTGTTGAATTTATTATGGATATTTATCTAGCTAAGATGTTTTCTTGTGTTGTAAACTTTAATGTATGGATGATCGAGAAAATATTCAAATATTGGTACATTTACGATAATGATTAAGACAATAGTCACCTTTAGTAGCTATATTTGATGCTCATTGATGTTGAAATCAGATTTCTTTCTAATTTAATCATATATTATTATTCAATTGGTACTAAAATGAAAAATTATCAAGCAACACGTAATCCAAAAATGTTGTATGATGGCAGTGTATTTGTAAACTCATACAACAGACTTCTAATAATACCTACAACAGTTAGTTGAAAACTATGTTGTCCAAAATATACTCACACAACATAACAAATATAGTTCTATTGTTCTTTAGTATATTCTACAACATAGGAAACAAGAAATTTGTTGTCTAAAGACTTAAGACACTACAGCTGCAATACTATTTGTGTTGGGTGATACTTAAGACACAATAACTGAAAAACTATTCATGTTGTTTTAAGGCATAATACACAACTAGCGAAAAATGAGTTACGTTGTCTGATATACAAGCACACAACATTTATAAATCTATTTAAGTTGTATGATGGTTAAACAAACAACAGTGGGGCAACTATTTCTGTTGTTTGGAAATTTTGCACTTGTCTGCGCTTGCAGCTGCTTGCCAATCTGCGCATGAATAGACACAACACTTCTAAGAACTTATGTCGACCTTATGATTGTCATACAACAGGTATTAACTGTTGTTGGAACTAGTCAATCAGACAACACCTCTTAAGACGACAGTCAAGGTGCAAATGGGACAACAGTTTTGGACTGTTGTGTGAAGCATTTATTGTACTAGTGAAGGTTCCCTTCGAAATCAACCATTAGCCTTTCGATTATCACCAGTTGGATGAGAGTTATTGTAAACCCGAAGAAGTGAAGTAGAGGATATTGATAGTCGACGCAGAGAATTAAGGTACTTATTTGATGGTTGTTCGACTTGCTCTTTACATATTTGATTTCTTTTTTGGTTTAATCTCTTAGTTTTCAATGCTTGTTTGACTTGCCTTTAACATATTTGATGCCTTGGCTCTTGTCCTAATAACCCACTAGATCGACACATAAGTGTTTCTAAGATGCGCTTTCTATCGCAACCATTAGAAATAATACATAAGTATTTTTGTCCATTCTTACAATGAGTTTCCATATGATAATCGTTTGACACTTATGAATTGATACTATGACACATTAGTCGAAATTTTCTCAGAACTTGGAGGAAAAATCAAAAATTTATTATTCATATGCCAACGATTACATCGAGGTCTTGTCCAAAAAATCTAATCCAAAATAAATGATTATGACAAAAGTCAAATCAATTAAGGCATAACGGCCTTTACATAATAAACTTCGAAATAAAACAATTGCAATTTAATCGAAGTCTGGAGCTTCTATAGTCTTTTCATTACTTTGGTCGACTTTCAAATTTGTAATTGTGAGATTGACGTATTTCTCATCTCCGGTATCTTCTCCATAATAGGCTTCTTGCTCTCGGGATTCACAATACTTCTTGTAATCCTCAACCAACCTATTGCTTGCCTTGCATTGCTTAAACCAATGATCGCTCAATCCACATCGGTATCATAACTTGTTAGCACCAGCTGCCTCATCGTTGCGTCTAGCAACTTGTGCCTTTGGAGGATTATTTTGTGTACGATCGTACACCATATTGTCGCGCCCTCCATGGTCGATGTTGGCACGGCCACCACGGCCCATGCCACGTCCTCATTGCTCTCTTCCACGTGGTGCAAAGTTTCCACAGTTTTGTGCAACGATGTTGCATTACCTTCCATGTTGGGATGATTATATGGACCGGGTTGTCCATTAGCATTGCCCTGTGCATTAAGGTTTCGTCCTCCCTTAGCCATCTTGCCATAATTTTCTTTTGGAACCCTCTTTGTTCCGGCAGGCCATGAGTTATTGTTCAACATGATCGTGTCATGCTTCTCAGCTACTTGCAGAAGATTGATTAGCTGATTGAAAGTAGTAATCCGCTTGGCGTTATATTCTATCATATATTGCTTTGAGAGGATGAGTGTTGATGCGGGGAAGGTAGAGAGGGTCTTCTCTATCAAGTCTGCTTCTGTAAGAGTTACTTTACAAAATTGAAGCATTGCCCGACGTAGCATCTCATAATTAAATTCTGCTACAGTTTTGAAGTTGAGAAAGTGGATGTCGTTCCACTTAACCTTCAAGTCAGGAAGCAATGTGTCCTGGATGTTTTCAAATCTCCCACGAAGAGCCGTCCATAGTTCATATGGATCCTTAACTTGCAATTATTCCAATCTTAGGGAAGGAGCCATGTGGTGCCTAGAAACACCAATGCTTGGGCTTTTGCAGATGCATGTGGTTCTTTCGTGTTTGCATCTAGAGTACGGATTGTGGAAAAGATCTCTTTCCCAATGAATGTTGTTTCAACATCCATCACCCATCGGTGATACTTAGTTCCATTAGAGTCAATGATGTCAAATTCGAGTTTTTGCATTTTAGGCATCCTGAAATAAACAAATAAGAAGATACATTAGCTTCGTAGACATGAAAAGATACCCACGAATACTAACCAAATTTTCAAGATTTTTCAGATTAGAACAAGACCAATATGGATATGACCATAGCTTAAACCGTTCGATAGCTCCACGCAGACATGACCAGATAAGAAAGAGGAATGTCGGTGGAGCGAGGCTCTCTTAAGTACCACTGATTCCAATCCCTTACCTAGACATCACACCCACGCAGGTGAGTCTAGTAATGAATAAGCCATGACCAAAAATTGGTCGAATTCGATGCCTTCGTGAAATTACTTTATTACAAAGATTTTCTTGGATGCTTATGAAATTACTTTATCATAGCATATATTATGAATCCTCACGATTCATTAAAGCTCTTTAACTTTTACTAGAGAATGATAACATTAGAGGTGCTCATGACTTACATATACCGCAAGAGATATAAAGCTCGATCACTCCCCTAATGCTTCTCATAACCTTTCGAAGTAGGAATAGCTTATAATATTTTTGCCCATAATTTTCACCATATAGTCTCACGCCATAAGAGAGGTCGGGATGAAGAAGAATGAAAGTTTTTAAATCCCCGAGAAAAAGAATGCGGAAATTTAAAAGAAAGCAGAAACTTTTAGAAAATCTTACTTGAATTCTTAATTGCAGAAAAGTGCTTGAATTATTAATCTTACTATTCACGGGGTACTCTTCACCGGTACTGTTTCAGGGTTTTTGTAACTAAGGCTAGTGCTCGTGCTGATAACATGAAACATAATGATATTCTGAAACATAAACAAATTTTTGAAAGAAAAAAAAACAACACAAAGAACTGGAAGAATAAACAAATGTTTGAAAACTATTTAATTTTTTTTTCCGGGTTCATCAGCCCAAAATTAAACAGGATTTGTTTTTTTTTTCACTTGTTTCTGGGTTAATCAACTATAGAATTAAATATGATTATATTTCATATTTATTTTTGTTTGGTGTTAGTGTATAATATTAATGAAGAGTTTGCAATTACACAGAAAAGCAAAAGAAGCTAATATTAGAAATACCCAGCAGAAAAAAAAACTAAAAATTAGTGCCCCCGATTAAATTTAAATCGAACTCAATCTCTGTGATTAATCAGAGATGAAGGATGACGACGGTCTTCCGACAACGACGACAGCCAGCGAGAAGAAGAGCTCAGATTCGAGTCTAATACTCGGGAAAGCAGGTACAAGTTCTGGTCATTGGCAAGTGCAAGTTCTGCGCATTGAGCATTGACGACGGGCTCAACCGCTTCACTCACGACATTGATTCATAGAGAAAACGGCGTTTGCATTAAAATATCTCATTTAATGAGTTTTAGTGGATAGTTACTGATGTGTCATATTTTTAGCCTTTGGATTTCAAGTGAATGGTCAGGATTCAAAGTTGAGGATAAATGAGGACAAGCCTATGCTGAGGAGAGGATCCGGATCCATTAGGAAGAGAGTTTCTCTCTCATTGAAAGAAACAAATATTTAAATAAAGAGATAATTTAAAAAAAAAATAGATATAAAAGTTAACCATGGATTAATATTAATTAAAATTTTAATAGATCTCAAACACCTAAGAGCAGTTGCACCAATCAGCCAATTGGATTGCCAATTGAGTGATTGGCCAACAAATCAACATGCACCCATTGATAATTGCCCAGGCAATTAACTAGCAGTCGGTGGTCCCCACCTGCCCAAGCAATTCAATTGCCAAGGATTGACAACCCATTTGGTCGATCAATCTATGGTCCCCACGCAAGTGGCTGCATGCAACGGTAAGCAGCTCCTTTTTCTTTCTTTTTTTAACCTACAACGGTTACATTTTTCATTTGAAATCAATGGGCCAGATTTCAATAACTTCAAATCAATGGCTAAAAATAATTTACAACGGTCAAGTGTCTTTATTAATTATTTGAGTCCGGAAAATTCAAAAAAAAATTTAATTTTTTTTCTATAAATACCAATTCACTATCTTACACTTCTCACTCCAAAATTTTACTCTTCCTTAATTTTAATTCTCTATTTTCTTCCTCCATTAATTTTTACTCTTCCTTCAATTGTCTTTCAACAATGGGAGATCCGGGTTCAAATTGGAAAATCGATGAGGAAGTGCAATTATGTGTATCATATTAATAATATAAAATATTAATCAAAATTACAAAACAACTCAAGCCACACAAAACATTGATAACATTAATTAAAATTACAAAACAAATCAAACCACGCAAACATATAAAAACATTAATTAAAATTACAAACTAAATCAAGTGAAACATTAATTAAATACTATATTAATTAAACTCATTTGTAATTTAATTAATTAATTAAATTTAAGTTTAAGTTCATTCATCAATTAATTAATAAATCAAATATGTATGTTCAAATAGTGGATTGACATTTGAATTGCCTTTTATTGGTGCATTTGAAAACTGAAGGCAATTGCCAATTTAGATGGACAGTGGATTGGCAAATTGGCAATTGCCCTTGGCAGATGGGTGCAATTGCTCTAAAGGGGTGTGATGCTCACACCTTAACTAAAGGGTGTGAGCAAAAAAGAACTTCATTAATAGTCAATGGTTGATAACTTGATACACTAGAGGAAAAAAATAAAAAATGTGGTCCAATCACAACCGGAGTCGTATAGTCACGTGTCGTGACGACACATTAAAAAAAGGCAAAATGTCACTTTTGGTCACTCAACTTTGGGGTTTTAGACACTTTGGTCACTCAAGTTTCCAAAATGTCACTTTGGTCACTCAAGTTTGACATCGTCGATCACTTTGGTCACTGCTGTTAAATCTACCGTTAAAACTATGTAAATAATGAATTTTCGTGGGGGCATTTCGGTCAAATCACCAACCATGAGCTCATGGAGGCGCCGTCGTAAACCACCTCCAACCGCCACAAAGTTTATATCAAAATGAAGAAGACAACCCAAGGATCAACTTTTGTAACTACATCGAGGTCCGATTCAAAGTATATTGGCCGGAATCGGGCTCGAAAGTTTTGTTAATCCAAAATTTCAAAGCTTAATTAGTGAAATTTTGTTTGATTTTGTTGTGATCCACCACCATGGAGAGGTCCTGGGATTGAGAGGAAAAAAACCCATATCTTTTCCGGTCACAGAGTGGCCGGAATAGCCGCTGCAAACCGGGTCACTCCATCGCCGATCGGGTCGATTATGTGGCCCTTTGTTGCACACGCTATGGTTTAAATCGAGCCAAAAGACTACCATAGGGAGCTAGGCGAGGTGGAGGGGAGCCGAAATCGGGCAGTCCTGCCGCCGGAGGTGGCCGGAGGAAGTAAATGGGTCCGGGTCGGGTCAACATTTAACGGGTCGGGTTCGGGGTTCTTTTAAAAAAAATCCGGAAGTTTCGGAATTTGTTTTTTAAAAAAAAAAAATTTAAAAAAATTCTTATAGTTAAAAAATAGGCTGGGGTGACACTTTGGTCATTGAACTTTGGAGTTTTAGACACTTTGGTCACTCAAGTTTCCAAAATGTCACTTTGGTCACTCAAGTTTGACATCGTCGATCACTTTGGTCACTGCTGTTAAATCTACCGTTAAAACTATGTAAATAATGAATTTTAGCGAGGGCATTTCGGTCAAATCGGGAATCATAAACCAATGGAGACGCCGCCGTAAACCACCTCCAACCGCCACAAAGTTTATATCAAAATGAAGATGACAACCCAAGGATCAACTTTTGTAACTACATCGAGGGCCGATTCAAAGTATGTTGGCGGAATCGGGCTTGAAAGGTTTGGAATCCAAAATTTCAAAGCTTAATTCGTGAAGTTTGGTTTGTTTTCATTGTGATCCACCACCATGGAGAGGTTCCTGGGATTGAGATGAACAAAACCCATATCTTTTCCGGTCACGGTGTGGCGCGAATAGCCCGCGACAATAAGGTCAAATAGGCGCCGATCGGGTCTTTTTTTTCGGCCCTTGCGCACACGTTGTGGCTCAAATCGAGCCACAAGACCACCACGAGGAGCTAGACGACGTGGAGGGGAGTCGAAAAATGGTGGTCCAGCCACCGGAGGTGGCCGGAGTAAGAAAATGGATTCGGGTCGGGTATGCGTATCGGGTCGGGTTCGGAGAGTTTTGGAAAAAATTCCGAAGTTTCCGGAATTTTTTTTTTTGTTTGTTAATTTTTTTTATAAAATTTCTTATAGTTAAAAAATACTTTTTATTGATGATTTGACAATAATGCCCTCAATTTTAAAGGCTCCTAACGGTAGATTTAACGGCAGTGACCAAAGTGACAGATAATGTTAAACTTGAGTGACCAAAGTGACATTTTTGAAACTTGAGTGACCAAAGTGTCTAAAACCTCAAACATGAGTGACTAAAAGTGGTATTTTCCCTAAAAAATATTTTTTATTAGTGATTTGACAAAAATATCCTCAATTTTAACGGTTCCTAACAGTAAATTTAACGGCAGTGACCAAAGTGACAGATGATGTCAAACTTGAGTGACCAAAGTGACATTTTGGAAACTTAAGTGACCAAGTGACATTTTGGAAACTTGAGTGACCAAAGTGTCTAAAACTCCAAACTTAAGTGACCAAAAGTGGTATTTTCCCTTAAAAAAATCTCAACATAAAAGAAAAAAAAGTCTACAAAGCAGTAGGGCTTTACTTTCTTGTCCGAGCAATTGCTATCCATTAATTAATGGCTCCTTGAAAACACGCAATTGCAAGTAGGGCCGCTGATTCCACCAAGTAGAGTTTTAAACGACTCGAAGTTGGGATCTTTTGGCGACTTTTTATCTTTATTAAATTTTCCATTACCGCACAACTGCTCGCTGGAATCTGAAAAAAGAGAACAGAAAAAGAAAAAGCTAGGCTGCCAGAAATTTTTATATAAGTTATGTCACTTATGTGATGTGATGCGAGTCTGTGAGCCCTCAATAATGGAGCTTTTCCTTTATTTTATTGGCACAGTACGTCGGACCTCAATAATAGAGTTCATGAATCTCATCCATGGTCTTTAACTATTCAATAGATCATAATCATTCATTCTCATTTCATCTAAGTTAAGCCAATAACCTCCAGATCTGAAAAACAGCTCCTCCATGGATCAGCCTTTGATATATAATCATAAACTGAAGGCTTAATTCTCAAAACACCATATGAACTTGGCTATAATTGTCAGTTTGTACCCAGAACTTGCAATTGTGGAAATTGACCCCCTAAACTTGACAAAAATTGTCAATTTATACTCGTTCCGTCAATTCTAATATTTAATATATAAATGTCATGTGTCACTCATGTGAGGGGCAACAATATAGTCGGGGCTGCAAAATGACAAAATAACAAAGTTCGGAGGTGTTTGACAATTATGCTCTCTCTCTCTCTCTCTCTCTCTCTCTCTCTCTCTCTCTCTCTCTCTCTCTCTCTCTCTCTCTCTCTCTCTCTCTCTCTCTCTCTCTCTCTCTCTCTCTCTCTCTCTCTCTCTCTCTCTCTCTCTCTCTCTCGTTAGCTCATCATTGTTTTCGTTAATTAACTAGCAACATCTTCCGCACGATGATGTGGGACAAAATTTGTGTTTGGTAAAAAAAGTTATAATAAAGGGATAAATTATTCATACATCATAGAAGACATAGTACATTAAGACAACTATGAACATGTTTGAAATTGCTTCTGAAAGGCCTAAAAATGCTTTTCAAATTTGATAAAAGCACTTTTATACAAAAAAAACACTTGTCAAGTGCTTCTAAAACTCACCAAAAACACATTGTATTTTTTTCAAATTTTTTTATATTTAGAATTAATTTTTTCAATTATTTCAAAAGCGTTTTTGGGTCTTTGAAAAGCAATATCGAACATACTGTATATTGTTTCATCCATGGTATAAGAGATGTATTTTGTATGCATCATATGTACAAACCATTATCTACTCAAAAAATAGTTAGTTTGACTTAATTACAAAATATTGACATATGACGAGCAAAAAAAGATACTCATGGCATGGCAATTGTTCAAAATATATACAAACCATTATTTTGTCAAAAAATATATTTTTTTAGATGAATGTCAAAAAATGATTGGTGAAAAGAAAAGAATACGAAAAAAAATATGGAAAAGAAGACAAGGGCAAAAAAGTAAATATGGAAAATATCCAGGGACGGAATGGGCAGAACTTTATTCATTGGAAAGTTCTGGACATATACAAGGTAAGTCGTTTTTATTTTTCTCTACTTAATTTATTTTGCTAGCTCACAGCCTGGAGAACACAGAAGATTAGGTTTCAAATTTGGGCATTTAATGGCGTGACCATCTCTCTTCCAAAACAGTGCAACTGATCGAGTGCTGGGGTTTTAAAGAAATATTTCCAACAACTCTCTCTCGTTCTTTGTTTATCCATCAGAAGGTAGCAGGTACATATGTTTCTCGACTAATTGCTCTTAATTTGATTCATCAGGAATGGTATTATTCTTCATATAGTGTTGCGGCATGGATTAATCAGATCTGTTGTTATATATGGTGTTGATTTTTCGCAGTATAATGAAGAAGGAAGATCAAGATGATCTTGTATCTGGAAAATTTACATGGAAAATCGACCAATTCTCCAACTTAAAGGTCAAAAAGTGTTATTCTGATGTTTTCGATGTTGGTGGTTTTAAATGGTACGTATGTATATATTTCACTATCTACTATATAGATTTAGCCATTTAGGTGATTGAATGTTTGTGTGCTTAATTAGTTTGTGTCCTTTTGGACTGGTCATGATCAGGCGGATTTTTATATTTCCAAAGGGGAACAACGTAGAATACTTGTCCATGTATTTGGATGCTGCAGATTTCTCAACGTTGACGTCTGGGTTGAGTAGATATGCCAAATTCAGTTTGACTCTGGTTAATCAAATTCATAGAAAATACTCGATCACAAAGGGTAATATTTTTTACTTTTTTTTTTCTCTCTGTTGTTAACTACTTAATTAACATTATCGTTGACAACTTAATTAACTGCATTGTATAAAACACTAACGTACGGCTACAATATTGTTCATTTCCTTCTAACCTCTTTGATTCTTGGTCAGTGTTTTTGTGATGTTTGATCGTTTTGTTTTGATAGACACGGAGCATGAGTTCACAGCAGTTGAGTATAACGACTGGGGCTTCACACAATTCATGGATTTAAGTGATATTCTTGACCCTTGTAGAGGCTATCTTGTGAGTAATAATGTTATTGTTGAAGCCGAGGTTTCAGTTCGTAAGGTTGATATTAAATTCTTAGAAAAAGAGACTGGAGATCTTATTGATTTTAGGGGTTTAGGAAGAATAGAGTTAGCTTTTTATCCACTGCTGGAGGAAGTCTGTTTGTCACATCCTTCGTTGATCGAGTGCCAACAGAAGAGGAGTAGTAAGTTTGTTGAATGTGCATTTACTGCATTAGGCCGACTCTTGCATTTCCTCAAGACTAGAAAGGTGAAGGACTTGAACCAAGACGGCTATGAGAGCCTTCAACTGTTATGGGAGGAGCTCGAGACCTTCAAATTTGACTTGGCTTGGCTGCAGCCTCATGTTCAATCTGTTTTTGGTACGAAGAACATGGCAGGTAGAGTTGAAAGAATGAGAGAAGATGTGAATATTTTGGAGAATGAAGTCAAAAGTCGGAGGGCTATGCTAGCAGCTGCAGAGGTCGACCTTGAGAGAGCCAAAGGAGACTTGGTACAGGCAGAACAAGAGTTCAAAATGGGTGATTTGGATTCTGCAATCGGCTATCCATTGGCTTGATTGTACAATTCAAATTCTCTCTTCCAAATAATTAATATGGCTAGTTTTGACGGAGATATGCTACATTTACAGTATGTATTATCTATGGACTATTGACTTCTGAAATATTTGCATCCAACAATATTGCTTTCTGTTTTTCTTTACTTCCCATTATTTCTAATTGAGATTTTATTTCCATATATCCCTTGTGCTAAGAATTGTGTTTCAAGGACCTTGCATTTCCTGTTTCATACTAACAGTGCTAAATAATTATTTCGTTTATTTCTGAGTAGACCTAAGTGGACGGGAAAAGAGATTATCAAACTTCCTATTGAACTAAACACAGCTTGGGCATGTTTTAAATACAGATTTTTAACTTTTTAACTTTTTACTCTTAAACTGATCGAACAACTAGCTAGATATATAGCTTATTAACTTTTTTATTATTGATTAGGCTTTATATTTAAAATCTCTGCAATGTCCTATTCTTCATTCCAATTTTGCGCATTTATGAATTTAAATTCCATAACTTGTGGGATTTAAATTAACGAACGCGTAAATCTGAACATTAAGAATGCATTTTCTGTCTGGTAGGCTTCGTGGCAACATTCAATTTAAGGTGGATTCACTTCTCCTCAGGGTTTAAAAAAGGCAGATCGAGGTGGCAAAATTTCATGTTGCCGCACGCCCCCTAGCTCTGGTTCTTTTTCGACTAACTTCTCATCTCTGCTTCTCTTTGGCGTTGCTTCTGGGATCATGTCTCTAGCATCTGGCTAGATTATGGATCTTGGTGGTGAGTTTCTGGACCCAAGCAGTGAATATCCCACCCGAAGTCAGTGATTGAGGAGTCAAATTCAATCTTGGAAACCTGAGTTAGGGTGCACTAGAAGCGCATATCACCAACAAACACAAAAAAAAAATGCCAGAGACAAAGGCCGGCCACCGCTACCTTTGTTGTAACATTAGAACTGAACATGTGAGCTTTCCACACTGGATCAAACAATAATAATTTCATTTGAAACACAAATTGGTTCAGAGATAGGCAAGAGGTTGAGACGATAAACGCTCAAAACCTTACTCAAGGTAGCTCCGATAAGCCTACTAACTATCTCAGAATGTAAATCCGGTAGTGAATTCCCTCAGCTATATCGATACCCTAACTAATGTAAAAGGGGTTATTGCATGGAATTATCAAAACACCTGTAGAAAAACTGATTTAGATATGATAATGTGTTGTATTAGATTTCGTTTACAAACCCCTATATAAACTCTTTACAGATTTCCTAAGTCAAAGATAGAAGCACGAACTTCTAAACTTCATTCTGCTAAACACAAACTTCTAAGAACACAAACAATAAATTTGGAGCAGTTGGCTCCCTGAATTGACGGATGGATTCTGCTAATCGGCGACCGGTCGACGTATCGGGCGACCGGTCGACAGGAGACCAAATTCTTCACAGTTTGTACGCGACCGGTCGCCAACCTATAGGCGACCGGTCGACAGGGGACAAAAGGACATCAGTAGCTTCTGTATGGAGCTCGACCGGTCGACATGCGACAAATCTTCAATACTCCCCCTCAAGCTGGATGCAGCAGATTGATGGATCCAAGCTTGGACAGTAACGCAAGAAATTGTGCAGAAGGGAGAGATTTTGTGAATATATCTGCAAGCTGATCATGGCTTCTAGTGAAAATAGTAGCTATCACCTTGTTTTGAACTTGAGACCGAACATAATGACAATCCACTTCGATGTGCTTTGTACGTTCATGAAAAACTGGATTAGCAGCAATGTGCATTGCTGCCTGATTATCACAGAACATAGGTATAGGATGATCATGCTGAAATCCAAGATCACTTAGGAGATATTTCAGCCAAATTAGCTCACATGAAGTGGAGGCCATGGCCCTATACTCAGCCTTGGCACTTGATCTAGCAATGACACTTTGTTTCTTGCTCTTCCAAGAGACCAGATTTCCACCTACAAACGTGCAATAACCAGTCGTTGATTTCGATCACAAGCATTTCATGCCCAATCTGCATCGGAGAATCCCATTATACTTGTATGTTGATTATTCTTCATTAGTATGCCTCGTCCAATGGAACCCTTGAGATATCTAAGAACTCTTTTGACAATCTGCAAATGTGTCTCAATAGGTGCATGCATGAATTGACTGATCAGGCTTACTGCAAAGGTGATGTCTGGTCTTGTAATGGTGAGGTAAATCAGTTTCCCAACCAGCCTTTGATATTCACAAATGTGGTTGAGTTTCTTACCTTCTAATTCCAGCTTTAACTTACTGTCAAGAGGAGTAGCACAAGGTTTGCTATCCAACATTTCAGCTTCTTCCAGAATATCCAACAAATACTTCCTTTGATTGAGAAATAAGCCCTTGTGAGATGTGGCTACTTCAATACCAAGAAAGTATTTCAATACTCCCAAGTCCTTAATAGCAAATTTGCATTGTAAGGATTTTTTAAGAGTGTTGATCTCATCTTCATTATCTCCTGTAACAATAATATCGTCTACATAGACCAATACCACTAGTTTTCCAGAGCTACCACTTCGAACAAACATAGATGAATCGACATTGCTTCATTTGAAGCCATTTGCTTCCAAGACAGAACTGAGTTTAGAATACCAAGCTCTGGGTGATTGTTTCAATCCATATAGAGCTTCATGAAGTCTACATACCAAATTTGGATTATTTGCTTGTGGATGACCTGGGGGAAGATGCATATAGACCTCTTCTTCAAGATCTCCATGAAGAAAAGCATTCTTAACATCCATCTGATAAAGAGGCCAAGCATTATTGATTGCAACTGAGAGGATGACTCGAACAGTATTCATTTTTGCTACTGGAGCAAAAGTCTCCTTATAATCAACACCAAAGGTTTGAGTAAAACCTCTAGCTACCAACCGAGCTTTGTGTCTTTCAATATCTCCATTTGATTTAAACTTTGTTTTGAATATCCATTTGCTTCCTACGACTTTCTTTCCCTTTGGTAACTCAACAACAGTCCAAGTTTGATTATCATTCAAGGCTTTTAGCTCCTCTTTCATGGCAGCAACCCAAACACCTTGCTGACTTGCATCTTGATAAGATTTTGGTTCAGGTACACTGGAAATAGCAGAGAGAAAAGCAGCATGAGTCTTGGAAACCTTGTTGTAATTGATAAACTTTTCCAAGGGATACTTTGTAGTATACACCTTGTAATCTTGAAGCTTAAGAGGAGGTTTCCTTGCACGAGTGGGATATCGTCTGGAAGTTAGATTATCCTGAGTTGGTTCAGACTTAATCCCGCTTGATTCATCAATGGCATCATTGCCATTATCACAGATATCTTGAGAGTGAGCTTGAGAAGGTGAGGATATAGTCATTGGTATCCCCGAGGAATTTGGAGTAGCAAGATCTGGTTCCAATGATGTTCAGCCACATTTTCTCTGGACAGCTCTAACTGAGTTGTGTTATCATCATTCATTTGTGATCCAGGTATTGGCAGAGAGAGAAAATCAAGGAAAAACTCCCCCTGAAGTGAAGGATCTGGAGTACCAAAGTATGAGTTGTTCTCTGCAAATCTAACATCTCTAGATACAGAAAGTCTTTTAGATCTGGGATTGAAGCACTTATATCCCTTATGTGTAGAAGAGTATCCCAAGAAAATGCATTTTTCAGCCTTAGGGTCCAGCTTATCTCTGTGACCAGATTGCACATGGACAAAACAGACACAACCAAACACTTTGAGATGTGAAATATCGATCTTTCTTCCTTTCAAAGCTTCATAGGGAGATTTGAAATTAAGCACTCTACTTGGAAGTCTATTTATGAGATATGCAACAGCAAGAACTCCATGTGACCAAAATTTCTTGGGAACATTCATTTGAAACATAATTGACCTTGTTTTTTCAAGTAGATCTCTATTTTTTCTCTCAGCAATCCTGTTTTGCTGTGGTGTTTTCACACAACTTGTTTGGTGTAAAATTCCATTTGAGCTCAGAAATTGTGACATGTTTTTGGACATATATTCAGTGCCATTATCTGATCTGAGAGTATTGATTTTAGCTGAAAACATGTTTGTGACCAGATGATGAAAATCTTTGAACACAGAAAATAAATTACTCTTGAACTTCAAAAGATATATCCAAGTGACACGAGATAGATCATCAACAAAGATAACAAAATATTTATAACCATCAAAAGACTCTACGGGAGCAGGTCCCCAGATGTCAAAGTGAACAATTTCAAAAGGTTTGCTAGCTCTAGATACAGATGAAACAAAAGGAAGTCTAGTAGACTTGGATAAATGACATGTTTCACATTGCAAGGGTTCTTTACATAAATTCGGAAACATTGAAGACAAAACATGTTCTGATGGATGACCCAAACGTTGATGCCATAGATGATGTTCTTGAGCTAGACTGAGATTGGCTTGAGAGATCTTGGGAATCCTAAAGTTTTTTAAAGGTAGTACAATCCATTTAGATAAAAAAACCTTCACCAATCTGCTCCTTGGTGGATAGATCCTGGAAAATAACCTTGTCATGATAGAAAATGACAAGACACTTTAAAGAATTTGCAATTTTTCCAACTGACATTAATTTGAAAGCGAAGGATGGAACATACAAAGCTGTGGATTTTATGGTGTCGGAAAGAATGTTTATTTTTCCTTTTCCTAAAACCGGCACCCCTTTACCATTTGCAAAAGAAACATGAGAAGGAGTTGACATTTTTTCAAAATTTTCAAGCTTGGAATTTTGATTTATCATATGATCAGTGGCACCTGAATCTATTATCCAAAAATCATTCATAAGACTTGTATGCAAAGCTGTATGAAAAGCCTTTAAGATACCTGGAACATCCTCCTGAGATACACCATCGGTTTCAGCTAGGAATCCAGCAAAGTTTCCAAGCAAGGCTGTGTTGTCTGCAGTTGCATTCCCTTGTTCATTTCCTTTCTTCAGCAGGAGACACGCTGCAAATTCATTTATCAATGTAGCTGGATTCGCAGTGAAGTTCAGCATCCCCTCAGTTGTCGAAGCAGCATGGTTTGCTTTGTGAACTTGATTTTTTGGAAAAAAAAAATCTGGTGTCTCTGGCTTGCTTGTCAAATTTGGGTTTGAGTTTAGGATGCAAGATCCAACACCTCTCCATTAGATGTCCAGTATGATCTCAATAAGTACAATGAAGATCAAGGCGTTTACCTCTGTAGACTTTCCCGATGCCATTTGTTGGCTTGTGGCTTGTTGCAAAAACTCTGGATTCAGAGATGGTGGATGCCTTTGAGTCTTCATTCATGACTCTTCTCCTACTATCTTCACGTTGGATGGTAGAGCAAATATTGGACAGAGATGGCAGTTCAGTACTCATGAGAACATGGCTGCGAAGATCCTCTTATTCAGGCCCCAAACTGGCCAAAAGTTGAAAAACTTTGTCTTCTTCACTCCTTTTTAGGAGCACATTTGCATCTGTGGTGTGAGGTCTGTAGATATCTACCTCATTCCACATACTTTTCATAGTGCCAAGGTGATGAACAAAATAGGTAGCTCCTTGTTTGAGACTAGTGATGTCTCTCTGTAGCTGGAAGATTATGGCTGAGTTGTTTAGGTTGCCATACATCTCCTTCACAGATTTCCAGAGATGTTTAGAGGACTCAGAGTAGCTGAAAATGGCAGCAATGGATGGCTCCATAGAATTTAAAAGTCATGACATAACCAAGTGATCCTTGGTCAGCCATGCTCCATAACCAGGAGATAGAGGTGGTGGAATTTGAATTCTTCCATTAATGTAACCAAGTTTGGATCTTCCACCAAGAGCAAGAGTGATAGCTCTTGACCAAGAAATATAGTTGAACTCATTGAGTAAAACTGAACATAGACGTTGGTTTGGGTTTGGATCAACCTCAAAACTTGGAGGTGAGGAAGAAGAAGAAATAGTGCTGTCTTCATCACCCATTTTTAAACACAATACAAGCGAGAGAAGAAAGATGAAGAGTCAGGCCAGAAAATGGTCCTGCTCTGATACCATGTAGAAAAACTGATTTAGATATGATAATGTGTTGTATTAGATTTCGTTTACAAACCCCTATATAAACTCTTTACAGATTTCCTAAGTCAAAGATAGAAGCACGAACTTCTAAAATTCATTATGCTAAACACAAACTTCTAAGAACACAAACAATAAATTTGGAGCAGTTGGCTCCCTGAATTGACGGATGGATTCTGCTAATCCGCGACCGGTCGACGTATCGGGCGACCAGTCGACAGGAGGCCAAATTCTTCACAGTTTGTACGCGACCGGTCAACAGGGGACAAAAGGACATCAGTAGCTTCTATATGGAGCTCGACCGGTCGACAGGAAGTTGGCGACCAGTCGACATACGACAAATCTTCAATAACACCACAGTCTGCCATGAAAAAATTCGGTTAGGATAGCAAACGAAGCATTAGTGGTATATATACGTACCATTTAACTATGTTTTGAATGATTATCAATAAATAAATTTCTCTTATAACAACTGGAAAACTATAAATATAGGGAGACTATTAGAGCTGCTAACATGACCAAAAACAAGTTAATACTATGATTTATAAAAAAAAAGTATTGCAATATCATAATTTTGTATTAAGGATCTATTAATATTTTTCTAAAAGATAATTAATGACCAGTCAAATACCTAAATAGGAAAAAGTTTGTCAGTATTTGCTTATATAAAAAAAAAAGAAACCAATAAAATTTTCGAGTGTCATCGACCTGCTTTTCCTCTGCTATTGGATTTTTGTTACGACAACATCATCTCTGCAGAGCCTTCTTTATTTTAATATTTTTAGAAGGAACGACAATTTTTATCCACATCTCTAAATGTTAGTGAGAATCGAACATGTGACTTCCATAGTATTGGTTTTAATTACCAATAATCAACAAGCTACAGCTCATCGGAGTATAGCTTTTTTATCTCTCTCTCTCTCTCTCTCTCTCTCTCTCTCTCTCTCTCTCTCTCTCTCTCTCTCTCTCTCTCTCTCTCTCTCTCTCTCTCTCTCTCTCTCTCTCTCTCTCTCTCTCTCTGTGGAACTCTAATTTATTCCTTTGAGTTAGAAGAATGGAAGAGTTTGAAGGTTAGAGTCACATGGAGAATTGAGGAATTTCTGTAAGTTGAAGAACAACAAATACTACCCTAAGATTATCTCCGGTGGTGATTTAAAATGGTATTTTTGAGTATCTCCTCAAATTTTGTTGTGCTTGTTTGTACGTGAATACGTGATGATGTAATTGGTTATGTACTTAATTACCTTCGTTGGTTTGATCATCAGGCATATCATCTTATTTTCAAAGGAGAATAACGGCTGATGATTCAATATGTTTTCCCTATATACTAGAAACGCCTATATAGCTAGTAAGTAGTAACAAATCATATATGAAGCGTTCTTATCGCAAAGGACTAAAATATCGTACTTAAAAACTCGGTTGAATCCATACGTGTGGCTTTGGGGGTCTACAAGTTTGTACCAATCGATTTTTTCCATCTTCTATATTCAAAGTACCCAATTGTAAACCTGCTTCTAGCCGAAGTATATATATGCAATTGGTCCGTAGGCTTTCTTCCTTTTCTAAAGCTTCAACAGAAAAGAAAGAAAGTCTACAAAGAAATTGGGCTTTATTCGCCAAGTTCCTTACTTTTTTTTTTAAAAAGAACAAAGGATTAGGCGATATTAGTTCCTCAATGAACAGCCAATTTGGGGCGTCAAGCGCCCACCCACAACACGAAAGTTGGGGACCATTCCAACCGGGAACCCACCGCCCATCCCTTTGCACTTGATAAAATAACAAGAAGAAACTAAATACAAAGAAGGGGGACTAGACCAAAACCTTCCCAAAAGAAGTACATATAACATAAACAGGGAAAACAGTGGGAGTACAACCCCCTAAACCGTAAAACATGACACCAAGATGAAGATGAGGAACCAAAATAGTTACCGGAACCGATACGAGACCATAGATGCCAAATCGCGTCCATAAAGAGGGTAAAGAAAATCTGGAAGCGAGAGCCACCAAATGGATCCTGAACTAGATGCTCCATAGTTTGCTAACTTGTCCGCCAAAGAGTTACATTCTCTATAAATATGTGAAACAAAAAATTGCAGCTTGCGAGCCAGAAATAAGCAATTTATCCAAGCAATACGTAGCCTCCAAGGCACCGTCTGTGGGTGATGGAAATAGTGGATCACAAGCATTGAATCAGTCTCCAACCAGATGTGGGTCCAACGACGCACCCAAGCCACTCTAATAGCTTCAATAACAGCTAAAATTTCTGCATCTATTGCACTTGGAACATTTATTTTGAAGGCATAACCTCCCAAGAACTTACCTTGGGCATCTCTAAAAACACCACCAAAACCTGCATGATCAGGAGATAAGAAGGAACTGTCGGTGTTGACTTTGTACCAATTTGAGGGAGGAGCTTGCCAAGAAACTGGAATAAATTTAGGAGCCCTAAGCTGTAGCTGAGAAATACCAAGGATATTGAAAACCTGCAATCTGTTATTTTTAGAGGAGCAAGGCACAAAATAGATTGTTGCCGACTCCGTTAGGGAAAGAAAAAAGAATTGTTTAAAGCGAAGAAAGCAAAAGTTGACATCATCAAACCTCAACTTATTTCTTTCCGTCCAGGTGCACCAAATCATATTGCAAAAAGCCATATGCCAAAGGGTCTTGGCTGCTTTAGGGAGGGCTAAGCAAAGCCAAAGTCGCATTTTGGGGCAAATGGAGATTAAACAAGCCTAAAACCCACTGCCATAAATCACGCACGTACATGCCTACACCCAAAATTTATTCAACTAAGTCGTTGAAAAATACATCAAGTAGATGAACTCGATATAGAGGTATACTAATTCGATGCATATGTAAACTAGTACGAGTTTGTTTACGTCTTCATCGAACTAATCTACCTCTATATCAAGCTAGTCTATTTGATATATCGATATATTAATGTACCGTAGATGAGCCCTTATATTGGCGCTTTTCCTCTCTTTTTTGGTACGTGGGACCTCAATAATAGTTCACTTGAATTTCATCCATGGTCTTTAAGTATTCAATCATGATATTCATTTTCAAGTCATCTAAGTTAAGCCAATTAAGCCACAGATCTGAAAAACAGCTCCTACCTCGATTGATCAGCCTTTGTAGTTTCTTCGTTGCAGCAATCTTCTTTCCGCTTTGCTTTGACTCCAATTCTCCAATCTCAAAAGCCAATAAATAAAAAATTAGATTGAGTTCCAGCCTAGTTTTCGTTGTGCAACTCTCACCTTCATTTGTGCTTTCTTTGCCCGTGGTTTTCAAGGGAACCGAAACAAGAAAAAAAACCTCTGTCAGTTTGATCTTAATGAAGAAGGAAGAAGATGATCTTGTAACTGGAACATTTACATGGAAAATCGACCAGTTCTCCAACTTAAAGGCCAAAAAGTATTATTCTGACATTTTCGTTATTGGTGGTTTTAAATGGTATGTATATATTTCACTATCCCCTACATATTTAGGTGATTAATTGAACGTTTGTGTGCTTAATTAATTAGTTTTGGTCCTTTTGGACTGTACGTACATGATCAGGCGGATTTCTATATTTCCAAAGGGGAACAACGAAAACCTGAAATCCTTCCTGCTCGAATAGCTAGCAACTCAATGGCTAAGAACAATGAACCTTTACTGTTAACTTAGCAAAAGACCACATCATCCATGATCGTTTGTAACAATATCTCCATCAACCTCCGGGATAACTTCACTTGCTAATCTAACAAGGTAACAAAACGCAAGCAAAAGATACAGAATTTGCAATGATTGAATTTATAACTTATGCTATTAGAGCACAAGGAAGAAATATGCACTTGTCTAATTTGCATAAATGAGCTACGTTAACGGCCTATACCTGCTACATAAAATGCTTGATGTACAAAAAAACTATACTACAGTTCAAATGTGTCACAGACGTATAATGTGTTCTGTTTGCTTTTGGCAGCAAAAGCCGTCCTTGCAATTTCTAGAGTAGTTAGACATGGACAATCTGGACTGTGATTGAAAGAAATCAAAAGGTGTTCCAGAACCAAAAGATCTCCTTGTAGCATTGGGTGAATCTGATAGTAGAGGTTCAAAAATTGGATTTCTGTTCTTCGGTTGAGTAATCGATAATGGAGAAACTTCATTTTCTATGCCTCTTGTTTGTGGCTCAATGCTCCCAATAGACAGGATAGGCCCACCCAATCGTTCAGCTTGCTGTAGTGTATTAATTTTGCTTGGTCTGTATGTATACCTGAAGTACTTCAAAGCTAGAATCGGACCTAATCCTGCTGCAACTATGAGCTGTAAGCCTGTAATGGACGTAAGATTGGATAAGCGGGAATATCTAGTTAGAAGAGAACATGACTTGTCAAGTGGAAAGCAAACCTTCTTCTTTCCTTTTTTTCATTTGTTTTTTTTTCTTTTCTTTACAATTAAGCTTTAAACGAGGAGGGGCTACTGCCATCAATTTACTCAAAAGAGACCATGAAACTAATCCAACATTATGTATTGTTCTATGAACCATATGGTGCTTCATACTGTACTGTTCCTAAGAGAATACAGATGCACCGATACAACTTGACTCCGATTACTGCAACTACCTACCCAAGAAAACCAATGATGATATATAGACAGAACTATAAATGAAAAGAATGGCGAAGGAAACTTACCAACATTGTAATCCAATAAGAAGGCTCTCTACACAAGCGAAACATAATTGTATACTATACATCCCTGATGCTGGAATGGCACTGAAGATCCAGTTGATGATGTAGAAGGCAGCTAAATTCCCCCATATAGCAAGATGCTGCAATATAGTAAAGGAGCTGTACGGAATTAAACAAACTAGGGCAGTCAGTAATGGAGAGCAAACTCAAAATCATTTTTCTTCTGCAATTTCAAGGCAAACTTAAGAAGCATGTATTCAACAAATCAACTGAGTTTAAATATAGGAGTTTAAATATTTCAAACCATGAGATAATATGTAGTTACTGGAAAACCTAGAATGTGGGAGTATCTTTTATTTCTCTAGTAGTTACTTGGAAGTTGAAAATAGGTTAAAACCATATCAAAGTGATTTACTATTAAACTTACTTTGTCTCTAATATCATTACAAAAGCCTGCAACCAAATACATCCAGAGAGCGCCACCATCGAAATCTCCTCCATATGTTTCACTTTTTTCATAGGCATAAGCATGTATGCTGATCACAAACACAACAATTGCCTGCAGATACTAACTGATATTAGAATCAATGAAGAAAAGCAATAGGAAGAAACTATAACCGGAATAAGCCAAACTAATGATATAGGAACTTAATTATCAGTTAATAATCCATCCATTGATGTTCCTTAGTGATCTCGAAAAAATTAAGATAGCTTATATAAATCAGTTTTGAGCTCTAGAGAACAGAAAATGCCTTGTTAGCAGTACATCACAAACATGTACCTTCCTATCAGGCGATAACCCACCAAATCATCAAAATAGAACTTCTGAATTGTAATTGTGAACAAATATGGAAGGCATTAAGACTTCTAAGCTGTACTAGAAGAATCTCTTCAAACGCACTTCTTACATGATAGATTGCCTTTGGAATTTCTAAATGTTAATTCAACAGCTTTAATTTGTTCAACATCTTTTTGAGATTAAACAGGGAAACCATTGTTTTTTTTTTGGTTAAATAAACAAGGAAACCCTTGACCTGTACCTTTTAACAAGTTTTAAAGACTACCACTGAGCTCAAACTATTACCAAGGGATTTAACTTTCTAGGAATTGAAGAAAGAGAGGGACAATAATCACAGAAAGATCGAAACTATGATAACAAACAGCACTCACGTGAAAAAGGGATCGCCCAAACCATCCAGCAAATGTGCTAGGATTCAGAAGCCTGTTTCAAGAACAATACAAAGTTCAATTACATTACCAATAGTAAGTATAACATAACTGAGAAAATATAATGACTCCCTGAACAATCCATGTGAAAAGAAAGTCTTGCACGTAGGCTATAAACAGGACAATGACAATGAAGCTTCAAATCAAACCTTCCCGCTTGGCAATAGAATAGAATCTGTGGATGCTGCATAATAGTTTCCTCTCTAAGATCTTTATCAAGAACACTGGCTAGAACAGGAACACTGGTGTAGAAGACATTATAAGCCATCAAGCTAACAGAATTGAAAAGACTGGTTCCAGAGACACCTGAAATAAAAGAGAAGCTGGCATAGTTCCGAAGTCAGTATAATAGATATAGTGATCATGATGAAAAGACATCTACAGAAAGTTCAATTGACAAATAAGAACTGAATTTAGAATAAGCTATAAAATGAGAATCATTGACCCTTGGAAACTCACAAAATCTAGATGAAACATATGACCAACGACTTATAAAAAGAATACTGGGACAGAAACGCTGTACGGTTGTATGAGTAACGCCCATGAACAAGTATAAATCTTTTCAGAAACCTGAACTCTGCAAACCAGGTGAAGCAGTCAGACTAGACTCACAGTCAGACTAGACTCAAAGCAAAAGAATTAATAAAAGCATTTACTAAGATGAAAAGACGTTTCTAATGCTCACTATTTAGTAATTGTGTGGTCATCCTAGAATGAACTAAGAAGGTACTTAACAACTTAACATAGGTCACTTGGTGTGTTTAATTCATAGCATCATATTATTCACCAAAAAAATTCATCGCATATAACTAAAAGACCCATATTGGACATTGTTAAATTTTAACAGAACTGACAATTATAGAGTTTAAAGATTTGAACCAAAAATTATAGAGTTAAGAGAATTTAGGACGTCTTAACTATCCCCTTTATCATGTTCAACTGTCTTATAATTGAAATGCTAAGCAAAGATTCTGATTTTCTCAATCCAACTGAAAATGGTTATGCTTTGGGAGTTGCTTTAGATTTGCAATAAGAAAAAAATCCTATCTTGGAAAAGAATCTTGGAATTTATAGAAGAAAAGTTATTTGTAAGTCCCAAATATCTCTCATCTATAAAATCTTCATCTAACAAATTTTTTTTAAGGAACTTCAATTTTAATAGTAAAACACCAAACTGTTTAACCAAAAATGAGTAAACTGTTTGAATCAAATCATGTTTCTTTAAAATTTTGACTGTTAGTAAAAAATTACCACGAGATAAATTCAAAAACTTCGAGTACTACTTGTGATAAAAATTAAAGTTCAGATACCAAGTATATAATTGAGAAATAGTTCAAGTACTATACGTGATAATAACCCTAACCATTAAATATTTCTGACCATGTTTAGAGTGCAGAAACATGCAAACACGCACACGCAACAGATATCAGTTAACTTACTCCCAATACTATAATCAGCGGCCCTAGCTGCCTGCAGTCCTTCCCTCCCACTAATGCCAACCCCAATGTCAGCTTGTTGTATCATTCTCACATCATTCCCACCATCCCCAATAGCCAATGTTTTATAGTTACACAATTTTAATATCTCCACAAGCTGCAAGTTATAGACAACATCAATAGATTTTTTTTCAAGTATTTATTTCCAACAGAAAATAAAAGGATCACAAATGGATATCATAAAGCAGTAACAACCATACTTTTAGAGTACATAAATTACTCAGATGACTCAGATTGCACTATATAATCTCACCAACTCCAAAATTGGGAAAAAAAGATAGATAATTTTCAAGAAGACTTGTTTCAATTATTTTTAATAAGGAAAAAGGAACTTATGTGTTCAATTAGCATCTATCCTAAGTAGAGATGTAGCATTAGCACGATTCAGATGCTCCTTAAGACCGCTAAATGGCATGTACAGAAGATGCTATGTGAAGATAATGGAAATAATATGATCAAAATAATTATAAAAACCCTAGAATTTTTCGAGAACCTCATTACTTGCTGAGAAGTAACAGGTAGGAATGATATAATAGGCCCGTGAAACTGGTTAGCCGATTTCGATTCAGCATTGTTAGTTTACTGGAACATGGCTTCTGATTAGCGAAGCATATGAACAATGGAAGGATAAATAAGAGGAAGATCAACTCTTTGGAACCTTCTAGATTCTTGTACAAGATTTTATCAATGATGATACCATGTGAATCCTAGAAACATGGAAGTGTATTGGAACAACCGAACAAGAGCAAGCCACAATAAGAAACAAGATCATTCCAAAAAGACTCGGAACAGTTAGATGTCCAAGGTCCAAAAAGATTATCTTTTGCCTTTAGTTTTCAACACCACTTGGTGAAGGCCTTCTCAGTGCATAGTTTACTTGCATAGAAAACTTTCCTACAAGAATTATGGAAAGAATAGATAGCTATCTAACTTAGGAAAGACATATTAAATTAAAAGCTACTGAACACACGACAAAATTCGGTATATGAGGATTAAGCTTCAAAGTAAAAATGATATAAGAAAAATGAAATTCAACAACAAAATAAAGTTAAATTAAGGACACCTGAGCTTTCTGTGAGGGCGTCACGCGACAACATATAGCGGTCCTTGACAATATTGCCAACTCAGTAAAAGATTTCCGATAATGCTTAAGTGCGATTTCAAGGGACCAGCCATCAATGACAAATGCCACATCCTGTTAAGAAGGGGAAAATAAAACCCAATATGTAATTAGTGGAAAAGAAGAATTCTGAAGATGCTTCAGAAAACATTTCACATGAGCCATTAGTTCAAATAACTGTGTAACACATAATAGATTGTAACACAATATGTAATCCAATGTACGCAAAATGTAACATGTGCCTTTTGTAATGAGTTCAAATGACAAAACAGACAATCACCAAAAGACATGGATTTGTACCAGACCATAACAATCACCAGAACTCTAGTATGGACAAACTAATTACGAAGTCGTTAGTTGAATATATCTGCAACATATGAACAATGCCAACAGACAAGCATCACTTATATAGCAAATATAAGAATTTTTCTTCTTCTTTCTTTTTATATATATATATATATATATATATATATATGTGCATCGGCGGAACTACGTTGGGACTTGGGTGGGCTTAAGCCCCCCCCCCCCAAGATTTTGGCCTAAAAAAAAAAACCTACATATAGTTTACATAAAAAAAAAATTAAACCAGTCCTAAACAGCTAAACGCCTAAACTGATGGAGCAAGTCGATTTCCTCCCATTCTCCAAAGCAGCCAAGCGTACTCTTCTGGGCGACTCACCTGGGCTGGTTCAAGACTTCAAATTAAGGATCAACAAAGTGAGTTTCTCTTCTCTTAATCTTTTCTCTATTATTCTTTATATCTTTGCCTTGAGTTCTATATCTGCAGTCTGCAGGGACTTGAATATATTGTCATATTGATACTACTGGTTGTTAATGGTTCTTAATCCGATCTTGGTTGATTAATAATTAATTGCTACTTCCGATAGTCCTCTAATCCTCTCCCTCACAGATTTTCTGGCCGTCTGGGGCTGCCGGCCTGCCGAACTTCCTACTGCCAAGTGCCAAATCAATTTACCTATTTTCATCATTCAATTCCAATTTTGATTACTTGTTCCTTGTAAGTACCTCTTACTCATTCAATTTAGTTTTCTTTGCTTGTTTTTATTGAGTAATTGAAATTATTGAATTGAATTTGGGGATATTTTGGGGTTAATTGATTTTTGGGTTTTTTTTTTTCACGTTTCATGTTTGATTCATTGATTGTTTGGTTTAAAAGTCTGAATCTAAAATTTTAATATATCAATTTTAGGACAAGATGTTTGAACACTCAGATCAACCAAGTAGCAAAAAAAAAATCTCGCCTGCCAGCGAGATTCATTAAAAATTAGCCCCCCCCAAGTTTTTCATCCTGGTTCCGCCAATATATATATATATGTGTGTGTGTGTGTGTGTGTGTGTATTCAGTTGGCTACGGTGGATCATCTTAAACCTACCATACCCTATTAAAAGGTCCCAAGCACAACACTTCTAATAACTTTATTTTCAATTCAAGTAAACACCCATATCAACCATTTACCCACCCAATTGGTGTCCCCAACCCCCATTCAACCAAAGAAAAGGAGAGAAACGCAAATCCCATGTTTAGAATACATCGCAATATGTTTTACAAACAAAGTCAAAAAATCTAAAATAATTATTACATGCATCAAGAATATCTTGAAACAAAACAATCTGTAAATAAACTCTGGTGATATTCAATTCTAATCATTCAATAGATTACTAAAAAAAATCAATATTTTTACATAAAATTGCTTTTGCGGTTCACATGAAGGGACAAGGAACCCATAGTTTGTCCAAAGTACAGCTAGATCTGACGGTGCAAGTAGGAGATATGGGCTTCCGAAGTTGACTGATCTGCTCAGGCACAATGTTCGAAAATCTCCTAGCTAGTCTAATGGGCTTGGACCTTTCCTCATGCTTTATGGACTTGGGCTTTCCTTCATGGATTTGGGCCTCCATCTTGGGCCTCACGGCAGCCCACCTCTTAATGGGCCTCGAGAAAGCCCATTAGACTTCATAAATTTCCGAGCTCCGATTTTCCGCACGTTCCGAGCTGAAATAGTAATCCTAGTTGCATTAGGATTCCTACTCCCTTTAGGATTCCTGTCAGAGTCAAGAAAGAATTCAAATTAGGAAAGTTTCCTAATACAATCAGGAAAGTCAAAACATGAAACTTTCCTAAAAACCTCATTTCCGCACATATTCACATTCATACATCATTTAGGGACTCAAATATGGAAACTAAGCTAAAATAGCAAAGTTACAATTAAATCATAGCCGAATAGTAGTGAAAACACATTAAAAACGTCACACTTTGTACTCCTATCAAATTCCCCCACACTTAGCTATTGCTAGTCCCTTAGCAACACAAAACAAAAAAAAGGAAACACAAAACATATATTCTTTCCAACCATAACCCTCAGTGAGTTCACAAGAGTTATAATCAGGAGAATAAAAATTATAAACCAAGGCTAACGAATTTGCTAAGTGTTTAACATACACATCTCATTTATGCTTGGGTGAAGTGTGTGAAAATCAAGTGTACAATTAATCTCATGCAATCCAATAGGCACATGATCACTAAATATTAACCACTAAACCTCACAATGATCACTAAATATTTCCGCTCAGTGTTTAGGGTTAAGTGTTTACTCTCATAACAATTGCACAAGTAACGTTCCTATAGACTTGCTCATCAACCAACTCCCCACAATTAATCCACAAATCATTAAATCATAAAGGGCTTTCAATGGTGTAATGGGGCCAAATGGTGAAATGTGAATAATGTATGGTGAATAGTGAATAGTGAATGAAGGGACTGGAAATAAAAAATGTTTCACATGTTTGCAAGACAAATCAACGACTTTGAAACTCATACCTATGCTATACCCGGAACAACTTTCTTATTCTCGCCAACCTTCTATTGAAATTAAAAACAATACAAGAAAATAACTCTATTATTTTTTTTTTGGTTTTTTTTTCTTTTCCACTTTTTTTTTAATTTTATTTTCTTGAGGAACTTTATTCCTTCTTTTTGTTTTTGATTTTTTTTTCTTTCTTTGAACAAATACAACAAAATAAAATGTACCCCCACATTTTCCTTTTGGTATATTACCATACAAATCCGAAGCATAAAAACACAAGAAGTCACTATCATTGTCTTGCAAACACAAATAAAACAAGGGTGAGATGGTGTAGGTGAACAAAAGAAACGGCTAATGAGTGATCAGTTCAAAAGGGAATTCCTAAGTTCGTGTTTAGATGGATGGTGAATATTTTGGCCATGGTGCTTAACTAATGCCTTAATCATCTCTAATTCATCACAGATTAACAAAACATTTCAAGTGGTCTTTGAGCAAGTTCTAGGTTCAAAACTCATGAATTGTGCACACATGAAGAACGAGTAAATATATGAATGATGCATACATGTGAATATTCAACAGGCTCAAATCCTCACATTTTTTGTGTATGCATGACGATGTATGTTCAAATATACTTCTCGGATTGCAATCAATTAATCAACACAGGTTATGTGATTATGGAATTTCGAGCAATCATAAGTTATGCAAATTAAATTCAAAGCAAACAACATAAAGCCTTAGCCTATAAATCATATTCTCAAAATCATAACAGATTAAACTCAATTCATCCTTGGGATGGGAAAGAACAAAACACATAACACAACATAAGCAAATATTTTTGTAATTTTTGATTTTTTGAATTTTTTTTTTCTTTTTATTAGGGTAACAATACGTGACCACAAGGACTTACTTAGTGCAATGGTAGGTTCAACGCTACCAAGGGAGTGAGTGTGATATAGTCGATATACTCTTACAGTAGAAAACAAATGAAGTAAATTTATTTTTTATTAGGGTAACAATACGTGACCACAAGGACTTACTTAGTGCAATGGTAGGTTCAACGCTACCAAGGGAGTAAGTATGATATAGTCGATATACTGTTACCGTAGAAAACGAAAACAAGTAAATTATTTTTTTGATTTTTTGATTTTTTTTTTCTTTTATTTTTTTTAAAGTAAATAAACTGAAAATCCTTCCCCCCACACTTGAATTAAACATTGTCCTCAATGTTAGACAAATATTTCACGAAAATGAAAAATTCAAGCATGGTTATTGAATTTAAACACACAACAGAAATAAACACACAATAAAAGTAAAACATATAGGTTAAAGAAAAACTCCCCCTTGAAGATCGTGAAGCTCCTCCCGAAGCAGGTCACCAACAGTCACAAACAAGGCTAGCAGGGCCTTGCATCCAACGTTTGCTCATTGGTTGACTGCGGCACTGATCCGTTTGAGCGTGTCCTGGACGAGGTTTGTTGCCGACTCCACGGCAGATTTGGCTGATGTAGCCTTCACTGAGATCTGGAACACTGTAGTAAGTAGTGTTCCATTAAGAATGCCTCCGGATACATCATGTAGAATGGAGAAGCCTGATGACATCAATGGAAATGACTCTGGTTCAGCTCCACATAGCAAACACTGGAAAATGGATAGGTTGATCGGCGCATAAATAATAGACGACCCCGTTGCATCGGTGCAACACTCCTGGAGAATGAGAAAGTCGTTGTGATTACCCATGGCCAATACTGAAATCTGATTGTGCTGGTCAAGACCGGTGATGAAGTTTGCTAGTACATGTACCGAGCTGTCCATCGACATATTATCCCATAGCGGTCTTGTCTGCACGTCTTTGAGGAACTCAAAGATTCTGGTGTGATGGGATAGATGTAGGACAAAACAGCCAGCAGTACGTACGATTGACTCCAGGGGGCTTGCTAGGATCACCCCTTCGCTTGTTGGTCCTGAACTCCATTTTCGTGTCTCTTGTTCGGTTCGAACAAGTCCAGTGATGGTATGTGGAGTTGTTGATGTCGTTGAAGAAACAGACTGTCATCTGTTTTGCTATTTCTGCAAGGCCTCTTCTCCCTTCAGGTGAAATGAGCGTGTCACTAGATGAAGTGTGGATCGCCATGACGCACAAGTAGCGCTCGACTTGTCGTTGAAGGGTTGAGATCCAACGCTTCGCACCAAATGTGAACCCTGATAGGACAAAAGGTTCGAAAATGGGCTTCATCTCTTTCTCGCGTACATCCACGTGCTCCACCCAAGTGACAAGGGGGGATACATTCTGCATGTCTTGAATCAAGCATCCGGAGGGGCGTTTTCGGCATATCGATCTCACTGAAGGCTTTGGATTTGAGCGTAATTCATCCACAGAGACATCCACAACGACCCAACTTCCATCTAGTTGTTGGTGAGAGTACCTAGCAAACTGGACTTTACGAGTTGAAACGATGTGAGATGCCACCAGAAACTCGGCCGACATAACTTGCTTCTGCTCCATTTAGCCTTCTTCGTTGTCGGAGGATAAGACCTCCAAGATTTGGGCATTGGTGACCATGCTACAGAAGACGGGCAACCATCAACCAACATCCATTAGAATTTGAACGATGGTGGTTGGATGAAGCTGAATAGTTGCCGAGTGTCTCGAGGATTCTGCCTTGAAGTATGGTGCAGGCTCACTGATTAGTGGTTAAAACCGTGGTCATTAATTATTACCTAAATTCCTAACAATTGTCGTTGTAAAGTATAATGGGAAATAAAGGTTTTTCCCACAGAAGATTGTTATATTTACTTTTTAATGTCACGAAAAATTAAATTAAATAAAGAATTATTATTAACAAATATAAAGAATAAAGAATATATATATATACAAAATTAAATGAACTATACAGTATTGTTTCTATTTACAAAAATATACATTATATACAAAAGTATTTTTGGGGGTTTTTGAGATTTTTGAAAACAATAAATAATTAAAAGGAAATATTTTTGGATTTTTATTATTTTGAAAACAAAAAAAAAATGTTCATAGAAACAACGTGAATTGACATATTTCAATCCCGAAAATAACTAAGGAAACCCTAGATCACTTTAAACTCTCTGTCAGAAAGCGCGTCCCGTTCAAAGCCAAAAGAATCGTTAATTCAGGCCACCTAGTGGAAATCCTATTTGTAATCCTTTTTAATTGTTCTTTGTCCAAACTTTCTACTGTGATAGGTTTCCAAAACATAGGTGAATCTTACCAGCTCCATACAGTAAATATCAAAGTTTCAACCCATAACAAAAGCCAAAAAGTTTTCAAACTTGAATCAAATAAACAATCACAAAAGCAACTAGAAAAATCAAATAACACAATTATTATGCAAAATAGAAAATAAACAAATATTTACACAATAACATTTCCCAAAATTATTCACGAAGTTAATTAAACAAAAATAAATATAAAAATAAACAAGTTTGGGAAAAGTGGGCCATGAAAAGGGGGAGGGGGCGTAGAAAACGGCTACGGATTTGGAGTGGGGGTGGAAAGCAGGGGCTTGGACTGGGGTTCCTTAGCGATTTCACCATTGGGCTTTGGGCTGGTCTTGGTCAGGGCCAAGTTGACTTTGACTTTTCTTTATTTTCTTCTTTTCGCATTGACCCGTGGCTCATTCACTTCATAATTCATCTTCATTCTTCATTCATTCGAACAGAGCACAAAGGGAGAGAGCCCTCGCCGGAAAGCGAGGGCGGGGGTGGGAGGGCGAGGGGGGCGGGGACGGGCGAGTGGTAGCTCACGGCGGGTCGAACGGCGACGCGGCGGGGCGTCTAATCGGGAATTGCAGGGTAGCTAACGGCAACCGGGGCGGGTTGACGGCTGAGATGGGTGATTGGCGAAGCATGGGAGGTGCGCACGGACGGGGGGCGAGCACGGGTTTGGGGGCCTGGTTGCGATTTGCGGGTTGTGGTGATGAGTTTGATGGGTGCGAGAGAGATGAGAGGGGGCAGTGATTGAGTTGATGGATGCACGGAGAGGGGGTGAAGGGGGGAACGGGTGAATAACTGGAGTGCGTCTTGCAAAAGGAAGGCGGGGTTAGCAAAGAGAAGAAAAGGTAGTTGTGTTTTGGTTTGAAGGGGGTATAAAAGGAGTGTGGTATGGTGTTGGATGATGGTGGAGAGTGGGTGATGGAAAGAGTTGGGAAGTGGACCGGAGGTGGGGAAGGGAGAAGGTTGGTGAAGGAAGAAGCCAAGGGTGGAAAGCCGGTGAGCTTGCGACAAAAGAAAAAAAGAAAAATAACAAAATAAAAATAAAATAAAGAATTAAGTGAAAAAAAATAATTAAATTAAATAATTATAAAAAGAATAAATATAAAATAAAAGAATAAGGGTTTATTGGTGTGTTGGTTAGGGTTCGACAAATGCGGTTCGGAACTTTCGACATCTTCGTACAATATTATATTCCCAAAAGAAATCACTTGATTTCCGATTTGTGAAAATCTCAAATCCTTTGTGTTGAAATTGACATTTCTCTATTTTCCCTAAAACAAAAACAAACTAAACATAATTGGGGAACGGGAAACGAAAATGGGGTGGGTCAAATTTTTTTGTTTCACCAGGAAAAAAAACAAAGAAAAGAGTAAAAGACCACAAAAGGCCCAACCAGGCGAGAAAGCGGGGGAGGGGGGGTGCAACGGGGGGTCGGGCCGGGTCAAGGGGGAGGGGGGGGGGTGAAGAAAAGGTTCTACACGCCCCAGTCGATCACGGGGGGAACAGGTTGCGGCCCAGGAAAGGAGCTGAGGTGAAGGGGAGAGGGGAAGGGGGGCAAGGGGGCAAAAGAGCGGGAAACGGTGAAAAGGGTGAAGAGGGGAGCAGGGCATATGGAAGACAAGGGAAAAAAAAAAAAGAAAGGAGAAGGGAAAAAAAAAAAAAAGTAAAAACAACCTAAAGGATGTAACAAAATAAAAAGGAGTAATAAAACAAAAAAAAAAAAATATACAAAGTAAAAAGCAAACAAAAATTCCTAGTCCGAACAAAAAACGCGAAAGTGAAAAAAAAGGGAGGGGCCAACGTTTCGAGGAAAAATAGCGGAGGGCCATTTACAACGCCCCGTGAAAGCAGGTGCACCCAAGTGAATAAAGCCAAATACTAGGAAAAAGAAGGGTTGGCAATAAAAAAGGCCCTAGTTCAGTTCACAAAAAAAAATATCAACAATAAAGAAAATAAATACTAAGTGAAAAAAATAAACAAAAGGAGAAAAAAAATTAAAAAGTATTATTTACAAAAGTAAAAAGTCAATAGTCAAAGTAAGCAAAGTAATAGTCAAAAGTCAATAGTCAATAGTAAAAAGTCAAAGTCAAGTCAAAGAAGAAAAAAAAGTGTTAATAATCCTAACTACGTGTGTAAAGATAATGGGAAATAGTAGAAGTGTTATATTCTTTTTATGTGAAAAATTAAATTAAATAAAGAATATTATTAACAATATAAAGAAAAAAATATATATACAAAATTAAAGACAAATGTTTCTATACAAAATATACTTTATACAAATTTTTTGGGGGTTTTGGTTTTGAAAAAAAAAAAAGGTTTTGGTTTTAGAAAAAAAGGACATCAAAAAAAAAGTCACAAAAAAAGGGGTCATGTATCCTTTTTATGCGCCGCAATCTACGGTGGTTCAAAACAGGGGAGTCCAATTACAGAAAATCAAAGTCGAAATAAAAAAAAAAAACGAAAAAAAAAAACAAAAAGAAAAAGAAAAAAAAAAAACACAAAAAAAATATACGAAAAAAAAAAAAAATAAAAAAAAAGATAAAAAGGCAGAAAGGACGGGGCGAAGGTGGGCAGAAAAGGATTACGGTATTTGGATGTGGCGGGTGCAAAGCAGGGGCTGGACCTTGGGGTTCCTTAGCAGATTTCACCATTGGGCTTGGGCTGGTCGGCAAGGGCCCAAGTGACTTTGACTTTCTTTATTTCTTCTTTGCAGAGGCTCATTCACTTCAAATTCACTTATTCTTCATCTGAAGAGCAAAGGGGAGGATCGGGAAAGCAAGGCGGGCGGAGGGGGGGGAAGGGTGGCGGCGCAGGACGACGCGAGAGAGAGCTCACGGGGAGATCGAACGGGACGCGAGGGGGCAAGGGAAGAGGAGCAACCGGCGCGGACGGGCGCGCAGAGGGGTGATGGGAAGACAGGGGGCCAGGACGGGGGAGAGACGGGTTGGGCCGGTTGGATTTGAGGGGGCGAGAGTTTGGGGGCAGAGAGAGAGAGAGACAGGGGGGCAGTGAATATGAGGGGGACCGGAGCAGGAGAAGGCGGGGAAGGGCGGAAGGAACAGAGGGGAAAAACCAGAGGGTGGGGTCTTGCAAAATGGAATGAGAGGGGTTTAAGAAAAGAGAGAAAGGTTAGATTGTGATTTTGGTCTTTGAATGCGGGTGTATAAATAGGGGAGTTGTGGTATTGGTGTTGGATGATGGTGGAGAGTTGGGTGATGGAAAGATGAATGGCGGAGGGGAAGGGAGAAGGTTGGTGAAGGAAGAAGAAGGGTGGAAAGCTCGGTGGTGAGCTTGGCAAAAGAAAAAAAGAAAAATAACAAAATAAAATAAAATAAAAGAAATTAAGTGAAACAAAAATAATTAAATTAAATAATTATAAAAAGAATAAATATAAAATATAAACAAGGGAAAATAAGATGGAGATTTAATTTGTGTTTGACGCGTGTGGTGGTTGCGCCGCCTTATGTGGTGGTTCGCCGACAAACTTGCCGGAATTCGGAACGGTTTCCGACATCTTCGTACAATATTATATTCCACAAAAGAAAGTCACGGTTGACTTTCCGATTTACGCTGAAAATCTCCAAAATTCACATTTTGTGTTGAAATTGACATTTTTCTCATATTTTCCCTAAAAACACGAAAACAAACATTAAACAGACAATTAAGCTTTCGGAATAGCAAAATCCAGTAATTAAAGGCACTTTGTGAACGTATTTTACGTTCACATCACTCACCTCATTGAAACACTCGCAAGTACTCGACACGATTCAGAGTCTCCGGATGAATAGAAATGCCGGGAGTTGGTGAAGATATCCACAGAGGAAATTAAAAATCGACAGTGGCCATGAGTAGGAGCTCGTCTTTGGCCTTGCAGGCGATATCCGAGATCAAATCGGTGTGGACTCCAACAAGATCATGAGCAGGCTGGTCCCGAAAGATTTACAGCTGGCACAGGTAAGGCTGGGCGCTCGACTAGTGTTGGTATGAGGCTCTGCACATCCCTTCTCAAGTGGTCCATATCGATCGAATCATCAGACAACTCAAGAAGAGGCTCTGGTTGTGGAGGAACAACTTCGAGCGTTGGCCGTGACACATCTGAGTGCGAAACAAGACCTCAGCAATTAGGACAGATGCCGCTGTGGAGAGCATCGAAGAGTCTTTGATTATGCAGTTGAAGCTCTTCATTCTTGCTCACCAGCTCATCGTTTCGTCTTTCCAGCTCGGCAAATCTCTGCTCATCGGTCTGGATACCGAACTTTTCCTTATTTCTCGTCCCCCAATAGTAGACTTGGCTTTGATCTACCCCGATTTTTGGACCAAACCTTTCTCGTTGTGGTTTGGTGGGGTGAGAATACACCGCAAAGAAAGCCTCCAGTGCTTTTTTCTGAGCCTAGGTGTACTTCGTCCTTGGAAGTCTCCTATGGACATGAGCGGTTTCTGGCTCATCTGGTGGATCAGCAGCCATGATTGGTGCTTGGGGTTGTGGCTCAGTCGGCATGCTAGCATCGAAGCTATCGAGCATGCTCGGTATAATTATTTCATCCAGGCCTTCAAAGAATTCACGCTCTTAAGGACCTGCATGACACAACTCGCTGAAAAAGTTAACTCTTTTGGCCATTTCTGGGTTGAGAGGGAGGATAACTTTCTGGGAATTGGGAGTTTTCTGGAAAAATAAACTAAGAACACGAAGAACCAAGTGAAGAACAAACAGTGAACACGAAGAACACTAGAGAGAAAACGAGAGAGAAAATTGAGAGAGACTAAGGGAAATGCATGAAAATGAAACAAAAACACAGACACAAGGGAAGGAACAGACGCGCGCATGCACACGTGCCACAGACACAGATCCGTAATTTACGGATCGAGCGACAAAAGTCGCAAAGGCTACAGTTGACACGCATGCGAATTATTAAACAAATCGGCCGACGCAAAAGACGTCCGTCGGCCCAATCACAATTTTTTTTTAATTATTACCGACGCGAAAGTCGTGGGACGGTCCAATAAGAATTTTTCTTTTTATTTTAACTAATACTTTACGCAAAAGTCGCAAAGTAAACAGTGACACACACGCGAAAGCTTGCCGACACTTTAAACGGGCCTGGGCTATCTGAATGGTCTGGGCCTGAAAGTGGGCCTGGCCGCGTAGAGTACGGGCCATTATTGGTGGGCTTAACCTAATGGGCCTAAAAAGGCCCGACACACTAATTGGGATTGGGTTAAAAGTTTTGGGCTTTGAAAATGGCAAGGGCCCAATGGGCCAAAATTTATTCAACTAATTTGTTATTTTTATTTTTATTTTATAATTTTTTTTTCCAAACCCAAAACTCAAACCGACAAAACAAATGGGCTTAAGGCCCAATAACAAATAACAACAAGCCTAAAAATAAAACACACAGTAATAATAAACAGTAAAAACTAAACAAACACTTTTTATTTTATTTTTTTATTTACAATTACAAATTTTCTATTTTTTTTATTAAACAAATAAATAACGAGAGTGAAAAATGAACTTACCTTTTACGAACTCACAAGGATACCGGAAAGCACCAACAAGACATCAACCTCAAGGTTTTTCACCCTTGACTTCCAAACGTATGCTCCGATGTAAGTGGTATACTTTCCGATAAACCTGGATTATTCCTTATAAAAATTAAAAAGTTAGTAATAAAATTTACAAAATCAAAACAAAATATTTACAAAGTTACAAGTGTATCACAAATTATCTATACAAAATGAATAAATAAATTTTCCTATGTCTAAGTAAATTTTATTTACACAATACACTTAAGTACGGGAACAGAGGACTTCAATGTGCAATGGGACTGAAACAGCTACCCATCTTAAAGTCATGTTTAATCCAATATACCTAAAGTGTACAAAAATATTTTCTTTTGCCTGAATATAGTTGAAAAAAAAACAAAGTTGATTCCAAGCGGTAACTCAAGGTGGACTTGCGTCCTAGGTGCAATGCCTAGACTTAAATACTTTTCCTTTGTTTCAGAAGGCGAATGACCAGATCATATGAGAGATAAGCGAGGGGTGGGATTTATTTAGTGGACTACGGAGGCAATGCCCCTATCGACTTACGTCAGTATATAGTCATCTGAATCCAAAACCTGTCACCCAGGGTCTCGACCTAGACACAATCTATGTGCCCTTTACTCAGCTCAGAAAAGAACTTAAGTGTTAGACAATTCTCCAAGTGTTAATAAAGGTCGCTCTCAACCTCAAGTGACATTAGCAAGGTACAAATGAAGGGTTTATGCCAATATTAACAAAAGGACCTTACCTATTCCATTCAAGTTACAACTTACAACAACAAAAAATAATCAACTATATATAAGACACCTAAAGAAAATTACTAAGTGTAACAAAATATCAACAAGTATTATACACAAATATTCACAAAATAATAGTTAGGAATTTTCAATCCCCGTCGACGGCGCCAAAAATTGACATGCCCAAAAGGAGCATCAATTTAAAAAACCCTATCGGTAGTATAGTATAAGTAGGGATCGTTCACAATGGAGATCAAAGGGTGTACCTAACAAAAAAAATGTCACAAAGAATTAAATAAAATAAAGAATTATTATTAACAAGTATAAAGTATAAATATATACATATGTACAAAGTAAAAAAGGGGGATTGAGAGATAAATTGAATGAAATAAATTAATTAAATTACAATGAATTAAAGAATATGGAATGAAACGCAAAGTATATAAAGTTCAGCCACATATACATAAGTTTACCAATCATTTGACCGAAAATTAACCAAGTTCCCTAGCCATGAAACTGAAATTAACATATGTGGAATGCCGAAAAGTCGGTTATCACCCCCCAAATAAAACATCTCTACGAAATATTAACCTAAGTGAAAGCACCTAGATTAACCAATTAAACACGTCATCTTAGTCTAGAAAGCTAGCTAATCAAACCATATTTAACGCATAGAAAAGAGTTGTTAATTAAAGTGAATGACCCATTATGGAAAAGTCCATATGTCCGCAATCCTTTTTATTTGACACCGACCTTTGTCCAAAGCCTTTACTACTCGTGAATTAGGTTTCCAAAACTATTAGGTGAATTGTAATCCCTAACTCTAGCTCCAAGTATATGCAAATATTATAAGTGTCGACCCCTATAACATAAGCACATAAAAGTTTTCTATAATTCAGAATCAAGTAAACGGAGTCACATAAGCTACTAGAAAAACTAATTAATTAGGATCCAATAACTAAATAAACTCATATATATAGGCTGAAAATTATATAAATCATGTCATGTTAACTAATACAAAGAATAATCAAGCAACAAAGAGGAACTCAATAGAGAATTTAAATAATAAAGTCGAATTACTCCATATGGAAAGCATGAAGAACTCGAAGACCACTGATCTTTGAATCCTTGAAAGCAAGCAATCCAAAGCCGTGAACTCGAGGTGATGAACACGTTGGTTGATGGCTGGTGGTGATGGTGACATCTCCTTCTTCTCCTCCTTGAAGTCTTGAAAACCCTAAATACTAGAGAATGGAAAATATGATGTGAGATGGAGAAGAGAAAGATGAGGGTTTGTCCCTCCCCATTGGGGTGTTTTGAAGAGAAGAATGAGGCTGCTATTTATAGGAGAATGGAGAGGAAGAAGAAGTCAATGAAAGAAATAAAGAAAGAAAGGGAAGAGAAGTGGAATGTGAGTGGAAGAAAAGAAATGGTAAGTGACATGGTGTAAATGTAGTCATATGGCAATTAACCATTTATTTAAGTAAAAGAAATCAAACACTAATGGTGTAGGGAGAAAGAAACAAACATAGTGTGGTGAGATGGATGACAATACGGTGGTGAGTGGAGAATTGAGAATATAAAAAAATGAAAGAATTAAAAAGCAGATAGCACTGAGTCTTGCGCACTTGGAACCAAATCATTGACGTTTCACCGGTTCGATGATTTTGAAATTTGAACTGGGCACACTTAACATCCACGTGCATAGTTTGTCCAAAGTACAGCAAGATCTGATGGTGCAAGTAGGAGATATGGGCTTCCGAAGTTGACTGATCTGCTCAGGCACAATGTTCGAAAATCTCCTAGTCTAATGGGCTTGGACCTTTCCTCATGCTTTGTGGATTTGGGCTTTCCTTCATGGATTTGGGCCTCCATCTTGGGCCTCACGGCAGCCCACCTCTTAATGGGCCTCGAGAAAGCCCATTAGACTTTGTAAATTTTCGAGCTCCGATTTTCCGCACGTTCCGAGCTGAAATAGTAATCCTAGTTGCATTAGGATTCCTACTCCCTTTAGGATTCTTGTCAGAGTCGGAAAAGAATTCAAATTAGGAAAGTTTCCTAATACAATCAGGAAAGTCAAAACATGAAACTTTCCTAAAAACCTCATTTCCGCACATATTCACATTCATACATCATTTAGGGACTCAAATATGGAAACTAAGCTAAAATAGCAAAATTACAATTAAATCATAGCCGAATAGTAGGGAAACACATTAAAAACGTCACATTTTGTGCTCCTATCATTGATCTCACTCAATCACTCTCTCTTCCACACTCCACAGTCCATGGGTAAGTTTTCCATTTCTCCACTTTTCCCCCTATTGTCTATTTGTCTATTGAAATATTGAATCAATCAATCAATTATCATTTATCAATTAATGAATCTCTTTTATGGCTTTATTGTGTATTGAATCAATCAATCAATTATCATTTATCAATTAATGGTTTTTAGACATTTAGTATTATAGTATATGATTTAGATTTTAGAATTTAGACATTAGTGATTTTTGTTTTTTGAAGGATTAGACATTATTGATTTAATGGTCAAAAATATGATTTTTTAAATAGTGATTCACTGATTCAGACTCACGGTCAATCGGTCATGGAGGTAAGTTCATCTTCTGAAAAGAAGAATTTTGGTGGTGAAAGCTCGGAAAAAACTGATCTTGAAACAATTTTAGAACAACTTCCTTCAGATCCTGCACGTCGAAAACGTATTTTGGATTATGATCCAAATATTCGAGATATTGTTCGACGACGTTATTTGCTTATGGGTCCTTGTCAACCTCGAAATCATGTGTTTCCTCAAAAGATAATTTGTGAAAAAAAAGGACGTTTTGGGGTTTCTTCGTTTGATGATTATCCTGATTGGTTGGAGTATAGCATAGAAAAGGATGCTGCCTATTATTTGCATTGTTATATTTTTAAACCAACTCATGGTGAACAAGGAGGAAGTGATATTTTTAGTGATAAAGGTTTCTCTTATTAGAAGAAAAAAAGAGGCTCTCGATACTTTTATTGGAGGTTTGCGTAGTGCTCACAACTAAGCTTCACTAAATTGTCAGGCTTTAATGAATCAGAAGCAGCATATTGAATCAGTTATCAATCACCAATTGGAACTCAAAGCACAATTATTATTCTCTCTTGAATGCTTCAATTGATTGTATCTGTTTCTTGTTGTATCAAAGTCTTTCTTTTCGTGGTCATGATGAATCAAACACCTCCAACAATAGAGGAAACTTTATTGAACTTCTACAATTTTTGGCTGACCACAATGATAGTGTGAAGGCAGTTACATTTGAAAATGTTTCTGGAAATCTACAGTTGACTGCACATGCTATACAAAATGATATTGTAAATGCAGCTGCAGTTGAAACTGTTAATGCAATCATGTTTGATATTGGTGATGCTTTATTTTCTATTTTGATTGATGAAGCACGAGATAATTCAGTAAAGGAGCAAATGGCAGTTGTTCTTCGCTATGTATACATTCAAGGGCAAGTAATTGAGAGGTTTGTTGGCATCCAACATGTGAGAAGTACCGATGCACATTCCTTAAAAATTGCAATTGATGAGTTATTCTCCAAAAATGGATTGAGCATATCAAATCTTCGCAGACAAGGCTATGATGGGGCTACTAATATGCAAGGTGAGTTTAATGGTTTGAAGGCACTCATTTTGAAAGAAAATGATTGTGCCTTTTATGTTCATTGCTTTGCACATCAACTTCAACTTGCCCTTGTTGCTTTAGCTAAAAATCATGTTCCAGTTGCTTCCTTTTTTTTTCTTGGTGACTAGAGTGGTTAACATTGTTGGTGCATCATGTACACGCCGTGATCTTCTTCGAGAACAACAACAGATTGTAGTGATGGAAGCTCTTGATAATGATGAGATTGTAAGTGGAAGAGGCTTGAATCAAGAAACCAATCTCAAGCGTCCTGGTGATACACGTTGGGGTTCACATTATGGCACCTTACTCAGCATGATCTCTATGTTTTCTTCCATAGTAAAGGTGATTGAAATGATTCTTGAAGATGAAACATATATCCTGAAACTAGAGGTGAAGGTAATCTTTTGTTGGCACAAATTCAATCTTTTGACTTCATATTTTGTCTATTTTTAATGAGACAAGTGTTAGGAGTCACAAATGATTTATCACAAGCACTACAAAGGAAAGATCAAGAGATTGTGAATGCTATGGATTTAGTCAGAGCATGTAAGCAACAACTACAAATAATGAGGGAGAATGAATGTGAATGGGATAATTTTCTTGACATAATTTATTCTTTTTGTGGCGAGCATGGTATCCAAATTCCTAATATGAATGATGTTTTTGTTGCTCACGGAAGATCACAACGTAAAGCTCAAAAGGTAACAAACCTTCATCATTACCGAGTTGAGGTCTTTTATACTGCGATTGATAAACAACTTTCAGAATTGAATGATCGCTTCAATGAGGTAAACTCTGAACTTCTTCTTTGTGTTGCAAGTTTAAGTCCAGATAATTCATTCTCAGCTTTTGACAAGCAAAAGCTACTTCGTCTTGCCAAATTTTATCCGAGAGATTTTTGTGGACAAGAGCTCTTAGCACTTGAGGATAAACTTGATATTTATGCAAATGAAATGCGATCCAATAGTGAGTTCTCTCAATTGAAAGGAATTGGTAATCTTGCAAAAAAATTGGTGAAGACTGGAAAGCACAAAATACATTGTTTAGTTTATAAGCTTCTAACTTTGGCTTTAGTTCTACCGGTTGCGACAGCTTCAGTGGAGAGAGTTTTCTCAGCTATGAACATTGTGAAGAATCCACTTCGTAATAGAATGGGAGATCAATGGATGAATGATTGTTTGCTTGTTTACATTGAGAAAGATATATTCAATAGCATTTGCAATGATGCTATAGTGCAGCATTTTCAAGTTATGAGACCGCGTCATTGACAGTTACCGTCTCGTAGAGTCGTAGACAATAAATAGTTTGTTTGTAATGTAATCTACCTTTTTATGAATTGAGAAATACTATTTTTAATTTGTTTTTCAGCTAATTTTTTTTCTTCTAAATTATAGCTTAGTTTCAATCTTGCCCCTCTAAACTTTGGTTCTGGATCTGCCACTAATAACATTTATTTTTGGTCAAAGAATTAAGAAGAGAACAAAGATGGGACAAAGATCTCCGACTCACTTCCAAACAAGAAACTACCATAGGAAATCATTCTCAAGCCTAATTCCTCTAGAAAATATTAACATATGTCAAGCCCCTCAAAGCATTTGTATCACTAAGTTCCATGTGATAGGCGAAACAAGAGAGGTTGGAGATGCAGTTAAAGGCTCTAAATGAATCTAAAACTAACCGATATGCTCGATTAATGAATTCCAAGTTCACCATAGCTCAAATGTTTTTTTAATTCTTTAGTTTATCTCATAGTCTATATTTATTTATATGATTTGAACTTGAAAATAGTGGGAAAAAGAAAATTTAAAAATATCACAAATTAATTAGAAAAATAGTCAATTAACCAGGTTGGTCGGTTGGACCATCCTCTCACCGGCTCATACAACGTAGAGAGAAGTAAAGGAGCACTAAAAATGACAAAGGAAAAAGGAAACTAAGTAGCGGCTGATAAATATTTCAAAAAAAATTAGCGGCTGATAAGCTCATAAAAAATAAGAAAAATGCTTGAGATCCCAAATTTCTTTACCAAATTTGGATCCCAAATGATGTGGTAGCGCCATGTCAATAGTTTTGCCATAAAAAATATTGGTGAGCTGGAATTTGTTCATTTTGTAATTTATATTACATTTACTCTAAATTAAAAATAAAACCCACATTCCATAATCCATCACCCACTCCACCCTAAAACTCAACCCTATCCCTCCATCTGAGTTTCTCTGTAGAAAGCCTCTGCCATGAAAAAATCATTAAAATCATCACCTTTCTTATTCTCCTACGTCATCTGTCTCTTTCACAATCTTCTTTCTTTCATTTGTTTGGATTGGGTATTATTTTGTTCATTCTAATTTTTAGATTAGGGTTTTAATTGCAACGCTTTGACGCCAGATCTATTAGTTTTATTTTGTATTCTTGGGTTGAAATCTCAATAAAAGTTGATGATATATTACAAAAGATGAACTACAGTCTACAATGAATGAGATTGTATATATTACATAATACAGAGGAGAGATTACATGATACCAACAGAAAAATTAGATGAATTTGAGATTGCCATGGATCATATATATACATACCCAACGTTGGGGAATGGACTAAATGGTTGATGATAGTGGCTTTGAAAGTACAGAGAGGGGACTGTTTGATTGTTCGTTTAATCAATTTTTATTATTATTCAATATTCATTTAATCAACTAAATTGAATATATATATATATATATATACAGTAGAACCTCTTTAAATTAATATTCGATAAATTAATATTCTCTTTTAAATAATAAAATTGTCCGGTCCCGACTTGGGACCAACGTGCTAAATTAATAATCTCGATAAAACTATAAGATAATACATTTTAAATATTTCCTTTGTATATTATAGGTCTCAAATATTTTATAAATTAATAATTAGCTAAAAAGTACATAATAAATTGATTATGAAGTTTTCTTAAAATATGAATAAATAGTATTTTTTTTTAAACTTCAAATCTAATTGAATCTCATCTTTAATTATGCGCAATGCGCCCAAAAGTCATGGAGTTGCTTTTTCGTATTGCTAATTATATTTCAATGAACTCTTAATTGTTAAATATAAAAATTATAGTACTTCCGCGCGGGGGCCGCCCCCCCCCCCCCCCCCCCCCCACACGCCGGGGCCCCCGAAACCAAACCCAAAGAAAAACCCATCAAAAACAAAGGGAAAAGAAAAGGGGCCGGCCCCTCCTCTCCCACCCAGGGAGAAATCCTCTTCTCTCGCTATCCTCTCTTCACAACAACAACACGAGAGAGAGCGGAGGGAAGTTATCAAATAGCATGATGTATTAGGGGTGTGCTTACATATATCGCAAGCGATATAAAGTCGATATAATACTTCTCATAGTTTGGTGAGTCTCGAGGTTATAATGAATAAGAAAGTGGGAGGTAGAACAAAGGGAGGTTGCAGTCAGATGAAAAACAAACGAATGAGAAGAAAACAATAGTTTTAAAGTAAATACTTACTTGGAATAAACTTTGTTGAATTGGATTGATGAAAAGGAGGTGAAAGCGAAAGCGGGAAATCGTCGCGGTCGGCGGGGGAGGTGAAGGTGATGGTAGTCGGAAATCGGTTTCGATTTCGGGTTTTCTTTTTTCTCGGGGTAGGGGTCGTGCGTACGTGTTGTAGAATATTGAAAAGTAAAGGAGAGAGTAAATAGAGGGATAGAGATATATTTTATTGATGAATAAGTGTCTTTATATAGAGGAATACAAGATAATATAATGGAAAATGATTTAATATTTATGAATTATAATTTTAATTAAGAAAGGTACTTTGGATTTTATAGTATTTTGAATTTTAACTTGTCATTTGATGTGATAAATCAAATTCATTGAACTTGTTAAGTGAATAAATATAATATGTTTACTGTTAAGCTAAAAACTAAAAATATCTTCGTAAATTAATAATTATTAATTTATCGATAAATTGATATCTCGCTAAATTAATATAATTTAGGTGGTCCCAATGCTATTAATTTATAGAGGTTCTACTGTATATAATCCAGCTTATAAATTTTTTAAGCCCAAACTTATGACATTGGCACATGTCACGTCATTTGATATTGAATTTTGGTAATATTTTTTGGGATACGTAGCACTACTCAATAACGGTAAAAATAATTCATGGAAAATTGGGAACCCAAGCCCACACATACCAGAATCACGTACAGTAATCGAACGGACTCGCACACTCACTCACCCACTTACCCTTCATTACACGCTCCAACACGCCGAGAATCTCGCGTGCAAAAGCAAACAAACTATAAAAAATCAGATATTACTGTTTTTAATTTTGTGTAAATCCAGTTTTTTTTCAAGATTATTTTTTGCTTTTATTCTCTCGCACACTCTGCTAGGGTTTGGTGGCCGCGTTCTTCTTCTTGTACTTCTGTTTCTTCTTGACTCGGATTGATCATCGACTCGTTGTCTCACCGAGTCCACTCATCAACTCGGGGTAAGTTCAAATTTTGTATTGGGCTTTTATATATTATTTTTCTGCCACTGTGTTATCTGATTGCAGTTTCGTGCTCTGATCTGAATATTTGATCCAGATTCGTTGTTGTTTTTCTGCTTAGTTTTCTGAGTCCTGATCTTAGGAATCAGTGAGTTATTGCTTTTGTTTGGCAACTGTTTCATTTGTGATCAATTCAAGTTATGTCTAGGAATTAAGGAATCAATACGTTTAATTTTCTGATTGTCTCGAACCGAAGCTCTCAGCAGCCTGTAGGTGAAATATGCTCTGTTTGTTTTTTTACCGTCCAATTTCTCCGATTTAGTTAAAAACCATCAATTTCTCCATAATTCGTGCTCTGATATTGTGTGTATGTAGGTCAATGTTGTACGCTGTGTCTGCCCCAACCTTTTGCATATCATATCCACGGAGACCTTGTAGAACTCATTATCTTAAAAATTCTTCAGTTTTTAGGAGTTTTTCTGTACAAGCTTGCTTGCCGGAGAATAACAATGGCTTCAAAGTGGAATACACTCCTTGGATGATTGTTGGATTGGGAAACCCTGGAAATAAGTACCATGGAACTAGGCACAATGTAATTTTGCTCATGCCTGATAAGCTAATTTAGTTTTTTCGATTATGTGCTGTGCATTCACTGAGCTAGCTTTTTCATGTGGTTTTTGCATCTCAGGTTGGTTTTGAAATGATAGATAGCATTGTCGAAACACAGGGCATTGTGATGAATACAATTCAGTCAAAGGCATTGCTTGGAATAGGTGGGTCTTCTGTTGTATATTGGTTACTTCCGTCCTTGTAACTTTTATTTTCATAATTCTCATTCATGTTGGTTTTCATTCATATTTCTTTGTGTGATCAGTACAGGTTCCATTGGAGAGGTACCAATTTTGGTGGTGAAGCCTCAAGCTTACATGAATTATAGTGGAGAATCGGTATGTTCTCAACATATGTGTTTGCTTTTGTGTTAATTTAGGCTCATAGCGGTGTTATATATGTTTGATAATTTCCTATTACCATATACCTGAAACTCTGGGCATCCCAAAGGAAATGACTGGGTACTCTGTACTTAACATACCATTAGAGTGAGAGTCCCATGTTTAAATTGTTCTTGCAGTTAGTGGTATGGTTTAGTAAACTTGAAAATGGTTCCTCATTGCTATGATTATTTATATGTTCCTCAATGCTATAATTGGTCTTTGGTAACCAGCGAGTGGTTAGTAGGAATTGTCAGCCCCATGGTTTGCTCCCCTTACAGTGGTCTGGGGTTCGATTCCCCTCACAGGACGTGCCTAGCTATTTCTTGGGTTTTCCTGTCTCCTAAAGATTGTAGGTTTCGGCAGGAGCCCCAGTTTCGACCCCCGGTCTGAGAAGCTGGTTTGGGGATTTCTGGGTAGCAAAAAAAAAAAGGTCTTCAGCAGAAGGGCTGTACCATTTAATGCTTGGGGGATATGTAAACATTGCTGAAGTGGCTGGCCATGAACTAGGAAATACTCATTTCATCGCAACGTGTACAAAATTTTAAAATGTTTGAGAAATAGAAATCAGATCTTAGTTTTGGTGTATAGTCATGTGTACTGGATGATTAAACCTCATCCTTATAAAATTATGATCAATTTCGTCTGCATACTAGAAGTATAACGCAATAACGAGAAGAACTATGCCAATTTTCATCAATGTTTTTCCTTGTGCTTTTGTTGATGGGTGTACTTATGTCAAAATTATCCATGAACATAATTGCATATATCTCCTTTTCTCTAGTCCATAATTGGAATTGAATGTGATTCCAGCAATCTTAAGATGGGATTCTTTGTCACTTATTCTACTTTCATGGTTCTCTAGGTTGGACCACTTGCAGCATATTATCAAGTACCCGTACGTCATATATTATTGGTATGCATTTTTCTATCTTAATCTTCGTTCAGAATTAATAAGTCTTCAATTTGAATCTGACATTATATGTAACCGGATATGGAGTTGTAGGTTTATGATGAGATGAGCTTACCAAATGGTGTTTTAAGATTTCAGCCAAAAGGAGGACATGGCTATCACAATGGGTATGTATGGATACTACTTTTGAACAGAATTCATGTTCTTAAATTTGCAGAACAATGTTCTTAGTTTATGTTTTAATCAAGGAAAGCTAGTTTGATTCTTTTATCTATTAAGGAATATATAACATGCATTTGTCTAACTAATCTCTAACTGTGATTTGAACATTTGAAAACTAACATCCTACCAAAGGTCACTTGTGTAGAAATTATATTTTTTGTAGTCTGTTCCAGTTGATGTCTGGAGCTGCTAGATTAAGTGCATGCTTGAGTTCCTAAAGAACACAGACTTAAAGTCATATTATTTCAATCCTTCATGTTTTGGACTCTTTATCCTAGAAGGCATTTTATATGTGCCATTATATGTTTCTATTCCTTGCTAGTATATTTTCTTGGACTACTTTAATAAATTTCTCAATTCTATGATAAAGATAATATGCTGAGAAAGGGGAAATATTTCAAAAAAGAAAAGAAAAGAAAAATAATCATACTGTTCGAGTTCGGCTCGATACAGTTCAAGTTCGGCTTGTTTTTGGCTCGGCTTTTGTTCGTAAAAGAAATGAGCCAAGCTTGAGCTCAATATTAAGCTCGATAAGAATATCGAGCTGAGCTTGAACTCTATTATATTTGGCTTGTAAAGCTCGTGAACAGCTTGTATATCTTTAGGAACCAATTTGAATATATTCGGGCCCAGCTTGTTTGCTAAAATTTAGCTGACAATAGTTAAATATAAAATACTGAACTAAATAAAATATAGTTTTCCTTTTAGGTACTATTAAATATTTGTGTCACTTTATTTTGGGTATTTAATATTAATTATTAACTAATAATTAGTTATGTAGTTTTTTTATAACTATTTTTATTTGAATTTTTCTAATGTTTTGACATCTTAGACAAATTTAAGATCAAGCCAACCTGAGCCTAACTCAAGCCTGATCTTGTTTTGCAATTGAGCCAACCTGAGCTGAGCTCGAGCTTGGCAAAAGTCAATCAAGCCGAGCTGAGCTTTAATTGAGCTCGAGTTCATTTAAAAACATATGAGCCGAGCTGGATCACCTTGTTATTCGCCTCGGCTCGGCTCATTTACACCCTTACTGGGATGATTAACAAAGGATGATACACCCTTACTGGGATGATTAACAAAGGATGATACACCACCCAACAACCCATATCTTCTCGCCTCGGTTTGGCTCATTTACACCCTTACTGGGATGATTAGCAAAGGATGAAACACCACCCAACAACCTTAGAGTTGTTGGTTTCATATATTCTCAAAAAGAACTTTGCATTTACTCTCTTCAGGTTTTGGGCTTTTTACCTAAAAGAGAACTGGGTAATGCTCGTAGGGTCTGTGAACTATGCTAACTTTATCATGCAATCGAATTTGAGAGAAAATTTGCCCTATTATTCCCACTTCTCTCATATCCCAAATTGTCTGTAATTTTGGTTTCTCCTTGTTACAGTGTGAAGAGTGTAGTGGGCCATCTGGATGGCTGCCGCGAATTTCCTCGCTTATGTATAGGTTTGTTTCTTGATTCCTATTTCCATGGGGCAATGAAGTTTGCTTGCTATAATTGCCAATCAAAAATTGAAAATATGTATGCAGGTATTGGAAATCCACCTGGAACTATGGACATGAAAGCTTATCTTCTACAAAAATTCAGTACAGTAGAAAGACATCAGGTATATGATGGTTCCAACTAATTTTTAAGTTTCTGCGCATGACTAGGAGCATTCTTAGTAAAAGTATATGTTGCTTGCATCTAGTTGGTGTCTGTTGTGTTGCCTGATCTCTATTCTGGACTAGCCATTACTTATTTGCCCTGGTAATTATCAATAAGGCGGACCACTCTTGTTTAGGTCCGTTTGTATGAATATGAATTTCTTCTAAACCCATATGTTAGTGATGAATGCTACACTTTTTGAAAGACCGTCACAGGGAAAAACTAAAAGATCTCAGTTTTAGATGTTAAGTTGACCTAGAGTCTATTTGGCAATGAAGTTGTATTGATCACTGCATTGGTCCCAAAAAAAAAAATCTTGTATGCGTTATGCATGTATGCACGAATTGTTGCACTGCATTTAAATGATTGAATTTCAACCAGTAACGTTAATTTTTTACTCTTATTCCCGTATCTGGATAGATTGATGCAGCACTGGGTCAAGGGGTTGAGGCTGTGAGGACGCTGGTGTTGAACGGATTTGACCCGAATATCACTAGTTTCAATTTGAAGCAAAAATACAAGTATCACAAAGTGTAAGTTCGAATTTACAAAACACAAGTCAATAGCATCATGTAACTTCTTTTATTTCAATGGGGAGGTGAGTTTTTCCTTGCAGAAGATGGGTTAAATCATAGCAGTAATGTAAATTTGTAGCGTCGTAGTTTATTTATAATATGTTGGGAAAGAAAATATCTGGAAACAACAACAAATTGTGGCTCATCTGAGCTCAACTACTTCACTAAATCGCCATAGCTTGCTCCCAAAGCTTGTGCTATTTGTAGAGGACTGATCCTCTACAATCTTCCTACTGTTTTACACTCTTTAGAGTATGTACCTACATTCAATTTGATTCAAAAACCCTGAACCATTTCGATACCTTGTGGCGGTACAATCGGCCTACTAGTTATCAAATAATTGGACATGAGGTGAAATATTGTAGCTTACTGAAGAGTTGGAAATATTATCACTTGCAAAGAAAGTTCAAGTAAGGGTATTGTGCCAGCAGTCTTAAATTAGTTAATTCAGACCAGCATTTCAATGTACCCCAAATTGAGTGTCCCCGGAGCCAAGCAATCTTTCGAGTCCCGTTTAGTCTTACTAGACTGTATACTGGTGTGTGGAAATAGTTTTTTTTCTTTGTTCATTTAACATATGTAAAAGAAAAACTTTTTGTTTTGTTTTTTATAAGAAAGCAAAATGTCAAGCGGAAGCCTTTACGATATCCTGAATTCGAAAAATCAATATTAAAAGTTGGAAGCAGCATTGAGAGGCAGACTTGATAAGCTTAGAATCACCTTCCACTTGAACTTTGGATAGATTTTGACGAATCGATGCACGAAGATGTCCTTTCCAAAGCACAAGAGCTTCCGTAATAGGAACATGATAAGTCGAGACTTTCCTTACACCAGTAATAATTGGGTGACTCTCCTCATCTCTGATGATGAAACTAGTAGCAACACTTTGATTACTAACAACTGACCCATCCAAGTTGAGTTTTGTAAAATCTTGGTTTGGAGGTTTCCATTTGATAGTCCTCCAAAACTCCAAAAGTCCCCTTGAATTTTTCTTTGTAGTGTTGGCTATCACAGAGTCCGTCAACAACATAAATAACTTTGCTAGGGATCGGGGAGATTGCCTAAAAATCCGCTGATTTATTGTATCTCAGATTTGCCAACAAAGGACTGAAAAGAAAGCTTAGTTATTTTGTCTGATAAGATCTTATCAATCCAAGGTATAATAACTTCGTTGCATTTATTTAAATGGGGATGTAGAAATTCTTCCAAACATCATGAGCAAAAGGGCATTCACAAAAAATATGATCAATAGATTCAAGATGAGATTGACACAAAGCATAGTTAGCATCAATATGAGGCTGGTATTTTAAAATTCTATCTCTTGTCCTCAATCTTTTTCTAATGAGAAGCCAACCAAAATTTTTAACCTTAGGTGGAGTATTCAGTTTCCAAATAGTATTCAAAAGGGGTTGGTGAACATGAGGAGAAGAGTTGTCGATCATAGTGTAACCAAGTAGTAGACTTAATGGAGAATTATCCATTAGCTGCTGGACCCCAAATTAGTTCATCATCCTGATCATAAATGGGCAAAGGAATTGCCAAATTCTTGTTCCCAATATCCTTATCAGTAACAGAAGAAAGTCTAGGAATATTCCAATCATTATTTTGAATGAAATCATGCACAATAGCATTCCAACCAACATGATCGAGCACAAGCTGATCAGATAACATATTAGCTAGTGGCAATGGATAGACCTAGTTGAAAGTCCAGAAGTTAATATTTTTCCCGTTGCCAATAGACTATCTTAGACCTTTTAATTAAAAGGCTTCTATCATCCAGAATACCTTTCCAAGTCATAAAACCAGATTGTAAATTTCTTACAAGCCTGGAAAAAAATTGTTTTCCTCAAATACTTTTGTCTAATAATCTTCACCCACTAGTTATCTTGGTCCTTAATAATTTTTCAGGCTAATTTAGCATTTTAGCTAAAGCAGCATTATAAAGAAAAACAAGTTTAAAAGGTCAAATTGATTAGGTGCAAGTTCGAATTCTTTTACTTCCTTGATCAGGAAAGGCTAAAAAAGAGATGGAGTAATGAAGTGGTTATAGGTGAAAAAAAAAATAGTACAGTAGAACCTCTTTAAATTAATACTCGATAAATTAATATTCTCTTTTAAATAATAAAATTATCCGGTCCCGACTCGGGACCAACGTGCTAAATTAATAATCTCGATAAAACTATAAGATAATACATTTTAAATATTTCCTTTGTATATTATAGGTCCCAAATATTTTATAAATTAATAATTAGTTAAAAAGTACATAATAAATTAATTGATTATGAAGTTTTCTTAAAATATGAATAAATAGTAGTTTGTTTTTTTTTTAAACTTCAAATCTAATTGAATCTCATCTTTTTTTTTTTCTGTTTTTTTTTTTTTTATTTACTTTAAAGAGGATCAAAAGATTTCACTCCTACCCTCATGGTAACTCGAACTCATGACCTGGATCTTAGGTAGTGGGCGCTCTAACTACTGAACTAACACCACTTCGTCAATTGAATCTCATCTTTAATTGTTCGCAATGCGCCCAAAACTCCTAGTGTTGCTTTTTCATATTGCTAATTATAATTCAATGAACTTTTAATTGTTAAATATAAAAATTATAGTACTTTGAATCTTATAGTACTTTGAATTTTAACTTGTCATTTGATGTGATAAATCAAATTTATTGAATTTGTTAATTGAATAAATATAATATGTTTACTGTTAAGCTAAAAACTAAAAATATCTTCGTAAATTAATAATTATTAATTTATCGATAAATTGATATCTCGCTAAATTAATAGAATTTAGGTGGTCCCAAGGCTATTAATTTAAAGAGGTTCTACTGTATGAACTACTGTCCATAAGACACTTTGGTTTCCAAATTTACAAACTATTAAAATAGTATCTCAACTGTAGAATTCATTCAACTCTTAGTACTTTAAGTTTACAGAATTATATGTCAACTATGCAATGCGTAATGCATTTTGGGGCAGCACATTTTACAATAGACCCACAATTCACAAAGGAAAATATTTTGGTCTATCCGAATCAATTTGGACATGTGTGTCCAAACTATCTCTTATTTGCATATGTTTGGCAATGTAATTCTATGATATGAACCTTTCGTCTTATAAAACAACCTTTATAGATCAATTCTGCAAAAATTCACCAGAAACAAAAATCGTTTATTCATGCAATTGTATCGAATAAATGGATGGTTGGTCATGAGTATGTTAGTTTTTACAAAAACTATCAATTTGTTTGATTTACTTGGATGAGTTAACGATCTCCTATTTGTATGACTTTTTGCTGGGTTGGATAACTAATTGAGGAGGGCTCTAAAAGCTAGCTGTAGATAAATTTTGATAACCCTAATGGAAACTATGGAAATAATTAGGGATTTCTTTGTCCTTCTGTAGCAATCTATATATGTAGCCATTACTGTAAATCCTATATATTAATAACAAACAATACTCCACAACGGAGAATAATACAAATTCTAATTTACACAAATAATATATCATCTTTGTCTTCCTGCACATGTCTTCCAAGTTCCAACTATGTACTTAGAGCATACTGGACATATAGATATCCCACGCTTTACCATTTCCTTGTAACACTCAACATGGATTATGTGTCCACAGTTCATTGCTTTAAACTCTTTCATTGATTCAAAAAGAAATTCTTCACAAATGGGGCAGTCTTGCCTCATGTTCACACACTTGTGATTATCACGCAAGACATTCACAAGGCAACCACCACATTTCTTGCAGTGAAAATAATTTTCAAATATTAAATAATCATATATATAATTTAATCGTTAACAATAAATAAATCAAAACACAAATAAATAATGCAGGCATTTAAGTGTATATATAATGCAGTCGTAGTCATGGTAGGGTTTCGGAGCTCTTAGAACTGAAGTAGCTACCAGCTAGAATGAAGAGTAAGGAAGAAGAGAAGGATCTGGTATCGGGAACATTCACATGGAAAATTAACGACTTCTCCAAGCTCAAGGACTACAAGGTTTACTCTCAGGATTTCATCATCGCTGGTCTTAAATGGTACGCATTTAATCTCCTCGCTCTTATATACTTGGTATTTGTTAATTGCTTAATATGTTAGTCCCAGACAGGAACCCATATATTTGAGTGAAATTCCACTCCGGGATTTTATTGAATTTCCGCTTTTAGGTTCTACATTTTTCATTGTTCTAGAGTCCTTTTCTGAGATTCCAAAGAAGAAATTGTTATGGTGTCCCGTATATCTTGCATTTGCTTTTCCATTGGTAGAAACGGTTGCTAATTTGATGAATTTAGTGGTTCTCCAATCACCAAATACAAAAAATATGTATGGGTAATATTGTACCATGAATATGTTGGTTTTGGGGACAATGAAAATGGTAATAGGCTAGTAACTCAATAATAATTTAAGCCAAAGACAACTCCTCCTAATACCAACATTGTGCCTTGTGATATATGTGATTATGTTTTTACTAGCTTTTGTTGGTTTGATAATCAGGCGGATCATTATAAATCCAAAGGGGAATGACGTAAATCTGGTGCAACAATTTTCAGTCTATCTGGGTGTCGATGCCACTTCAACATGGCCATCTGAGTGGTCTCGATATGCCTACTTTAGCTTGACAGTGGTTAATCAATTCGACAACAAGAAGTCAATAACGAGGCCTTTAAGGGGTATATATATTACAGTTTCTGACTGTTTATGTTAGTGTTGTTCCCTGTTATGGCAAGGTTAACTCATTAAATGGAATTCTTGATACTTTCCATTCAACACTTGTTTCGTATTTTTCTTTTTATGTTTCTCTGTCACCAAACAATTGTCTGAAGACAACTTCTCTTTATTCTATTTTCTCTTACTCAAAGTGAACCAAATTAGTTTAACAGTGTAATTACTACATGTATCTTTACTTACGCAATCAAACTTTCACATCCTGTGGGCTCTAACCTTATTATGACTGTGTGTTAATGACAACTGTTGCATTTTGAAAGTTTTCAAATAAGCTAGCAACTTATTTGGCCAATGGCCACTGGTATTAAATTTTCAAAACTTCTTCAAGCATATCACTCCTATTTGTGTTGTTTAAGCTTGATTTATTGAAAATGTATTGAATGTACATGACCATAATTTTGTGAAATGCAACAGTGTGAAGAAAATATGTCTTGAAACAATGAATTGAGCTTTTAATTGTAACTGTCAATGAGCAGGATATATTGCAAATGAAATTGTTGCCCTCTTACCTCAAGTTCAATCTTGTGATTTGATTGATTGTCGTTCGTCAATTTTAAAATGGAGTTCCTTTATTATTGTTTCATTGTTATCTGATGATGCACTTTGCGATATGGACTATTGTTTTTGTGTTCCTTGATGTTTTGGTTCACAGGCTCCATTCGACAAGAGTTCAACGAAAACCAGAATGAGTGGGGTATCAAATCATTCATGCGTCTTAGTGATCTTTATGACCGCAGAGCAGGTTATCTTGTGAATGATTTATGCATTGTTGAAGCCAAGGTTGATGTGCCAATTAAGATTGAAAACCAAGGAAATTATATTTATGCAATTGTGGAGTCCTCGAAGAAAGAATCTAAAAGGCAGAAACCTTTAAATGTGAACTCCGTGCAATCTGATCCAGACTCTCTAGCAGCATCGGAGGCACCAAATTCTGAACTAGCTTGCATAAAGCCTACTCATGGTAGATGTGCTGTACCTTCTCTAGTCAAGGAACGTGGAGAAGTTCCCACCATCCTAACAGGTGAGCTTACAGATTTTAGGGGTCTCGGACTAATAGAGAAAGCCTTTGTTCCCCTGCTAGAGGAAGTCTGTTTGTGGCATCCTTCATTGATTGAGAGCCAACACAACAAAAGTCGAATGTTTACTGAATGCGCATTCACAGCTTTGGGTCGACTCTTGCATTTTCTGCAGACTACAAAGGTCAAGGATATGACCCAATATGCCTGTGGTCAGCTTCGACTTTACTGGGAGGAGCTTGAAACATTCAAATTTGGCTTGGCTTGGCTGGAACCGCAAGTGCAATCTGCTTTTGACAAGAAGAAGTTTGTGGAAAGGGCAAGGAGAGTGAAAAGACTGAAAGAAGATGTGGAATGCTTGGAGAATGAAATGGTGAGGCGGAAGACTATGCTGACTGTCACTGAGATGGATCTTGAGTTAGCAAAGAGAGACTTGACAAAGGCGGAAGAGGGTTTCAACGAGATAGAGTTGGATAGTGAGCTTGGCTATGTGAGGTGTTAGTCTTACTGTAGAATTTTCTTTTGGATACGATCAGCTGCAGGATAGATATGTGCAGTGTATAAATTTAACTTTGCACAAGTAGGACTTACGCAGGACAGGTATGGAAAGCTTCTTTGTGGTCCTGTTTTGGGCTATTTTGCCTTTTCTTTTGTCGGAGTCCAAGTCTATGACATTGCAGAAGTAATTTAGCGTTCAAACTGTTCAATAGGAAGACTTGCAATACAGCAATGCATTCTGCCTCTTCTATGTGACCTGTAGATGGGAATTTCCTGCTGTGAGCCTGTCAGTACCAACATAACATTGTCTGTATAATATTATGGTTTGTTTTGTATTCTTCTTTTTGGTGAATTTCTGGTTTTATTACTGTGTTCTTAGATAAAAGGGGGTCCAAGGCCCAACAAATAAAAGAAGTAAACTGGTTCATAGGACTATTACAAGTTGCTCTCACTTCTTTAGAAACCACTACATTTACCGCTATCAGGTATTGAATAAGGTAATTGATTTCAATACAAGATTTCTTTTATATTTACCAACACAATCAGAATTGAAGTGGACTACATCAAAATTCAAAATTAATCCTGAATGTGTTCAATTTCCGATGGGGAAGTAGGTACTAGGAATCAATTCCTCTTTTGTTCAAAAATATAAAAAAAAACCTTAAAAAATTTACAATACCTCAAATTACGCATAATTTAATTGTCAAAAAAGTTTTTAACTCGGATTCATGAGAATAAATAAATAGTATCAATAGGAACCTAGGTGCAATCTTATTCCACTTTTATAGGGTGTTAATATAATACACTCCAAATTGTTATTAATATACCTTTTTGTACTTTTTAATTTATTTTTATTATATAAATAATTCATAATGCCCTTACATTATTTGAAAAATTTATTTTTGAAAATGCAAAAGTGTGTTATTAACACGCCCTATAGTGTATTAATAACAATTTAGAGCGTGTTAATAACAATTTCCCTTGTATATGGTTAGTAAACAACTTAATGATTACTCCCATTGTTCATCCTAATATCGGAGATTTAGTTCGAAGCACAAAGTAGAGAGAGTAAGTGAATAGCATACATGGACACAAGATATATAGTGAATTAGTGATTCATCTTCTATGTCAGGAGACTACATCCACTTGAAGAGTATTTCACTATAAGAGGGAGAGAGTTACATGTACAAGAGGGTTAAGTCATATAAAACAGGCATGCTAAGAAATATCTGTTTTAAATGGGAGATGGATCTCTTTTATAAGTAAGGATCATCTCACTCGTACAATTTTCCTATGTTGGATGCAAGTGCATTCTTCATGGCTATTGCCTACCTTGAAACCTTTTGGCAAGCTCAGGAGAGAGGCCTCATGGTCAAAGTTTGCCACGTTATGTGAGCCCTCTAGGTGGATGTCACTTATGTTTAATGGCATTTAGCATACTGTCAAAGTATATCCAACAGTTTTCTTATAATTTATTTTTTCTCTAGTTTAGGAGAAAATGAGCAATTTTTTTTTGCTCAAATAGTTTCCCTCTATACTTATCCCTATAAATAATGTTATAGCCATTAAATTCAAAAGTTGGGTGGACATCCTTAGTAAGAAGACATTAAAGCCATTAAATCAAATTTTTGGGATAGTAATGTTAGGGCAACACGGTCGTTTCATCATGAACAATGATTCAAATGCCATTTTTTGCCGAAGTGCTCACCGAAGGTGGTGTTAGGTACCAGTTTAGATGAAATCGAAAAGTTTAGCTACTGGTTGCGACAAAAATTAAAGTTCAGGTACCATCGATAAGATAAATGTAAAGTTTAGATACTATTTAATTTATGTCTTTCCCTTATATATATATATTAGCCATTTACTATTTTTTCTGTTCCATAAGTTTTAGAATATAACCTTTGTACTTAAGGAAATTCGACAATGTTTTTATGTCATTGTGTATATATATGTAAATCTTGCCCAAATACATCAAATGTGTTGTGGTTTGGTTGCTAAACAAACTGGGATACTTCTTTTTCTTCGTGGTTTGACTCTCCTTGGTGCAATTTTTTGTTGCCACTTTTCTATTGCTTTTTCTTCTTTTTGCGATTTTTCTTATAGTTTTAGCAAATTTTTGAAAATTAAGATCAAGGTCTCTTTAATATATCCACTCCTTTATTTTCACTATTACATCCTTCTGATCATGCATTCATGCATGGTGAATTTTTTCCTAGTATATTTCTATGTGACCATATAATTGGTAAGGTCCATGCATGCCATGAGTTCTATCTTGACGTACTCTTGGAACTTCCTCAACATTACATATTTTGATTCTTTACTCTACAGGAAACTAAAGTTCAAGCTCTAATCTTGTCAACCATAAATACGAAACTCAAATCTAGAAGGACTTTTTTTTTGTTTTTTTTTTCAATCATAATATATTAAACCCATATTAATTTACATGGAAATTAAACCAACCAACCGCATTAAACCAATGCTTGATCCCTATTTGCAGTGTAATCAAGTACTTTGTGCAGAACTAGAAATTGAGTGCAATCATTATTAGAATCTACCCTAAAGTAACTAACAATTGGATAAAGCTACAGCTTTCGATGCTTATGTAGAAAATCTACACTGTTTAAAGTCTTCCAAAATTGTGTCATATGATCTTTGTGTTCTTAATGGTTTCTATGACCCGCTAATTCTAATAGTAGAATACTCTCTCATACAGCCAACAAAAGGTTCCATGGTACTGTACGAAAAACTAGTAGTACTACTAAACAAAGCAGTAACAACTTTTAAGTATCTGAGGTGTTGATGCAACTGTTATACTTGAGCCCCTAGCCTCCTCCCTGCAGGCTTTAACCTGTCACATAAACATGTCTTGGAATTAAGACTAAGAAGAGAATTGGGTAGGAGCTAGGAAGCAGCCAAGGCTAATTAACAAGGTAATGAAAATTGAGTTACTTGTTCTGGGTAGGATTTGGAATGCTGGGAGGTATTCTTCGAAGGCTACCGACTAGAGCTGGCTCGTTGGCGGTGACCGGCTTTTTCGCGTCTGAGTTTGTATGTAGGAGAGCTTGAGAGGATGGAGACATTGTTGAAGACAATGGTGGGTGAACTCTTGCTAGGGCTGTATAAGTAGTGCAAATTAGTGAAGAATGCATCAATAAGATAGCAATGAAAAGCTTCACCAATGATTTGAAGCAGGATGTCTTCATGGTTTTGCTGCAGCTGACTCAGAAAATGTCTGTCTTCTTGGTCTCCAATGATGAGTAGTACTTGAGGGTTATTTATAAGCTCATGATTGAGAGAGTGAATAACCTTCTTATGTGTTAATATTCAGTTCTTCACTATATATATTAAATTAGATGGAGATTGGATGCAGGATTATCATGTGATGTATCTTTGACTATTCCAGCTTCTTCCAAGTTCCCAAAGCCACATCCAAGAATTTGCACTACTGGTAATTCAGGCACGTGATTTTATTATTGGCAATTGGTTGCCAAACTTTGGATTCTCCATTTTACAATTACCACAATGAGATAGAAGATTTGGTGATCGACATAGATATGCTATAATATTTGACACTCTCAACTTAAAAACTATGGGTTACATTACCAATGTCATGCCAATTTGCATGACAAAGTTTGAAACTGATGCTCTTGTCAGTACTAAAAAACTCTATTTAAACTTACCATTTGCATCTTACCTTCACCAGCACCAACCTATATTCCAAGTTGAACTCACTGAGATGATTTTGACAAGAGCTGGGGAACTTTGAACAACCAAATTTTAGACTGCTTGGAGACATTATATCCTTTCTAGAGTTCTAAGATTCCGACCACCCGAGAGGGTTCACGTAATTCTCGAGGAGCTCCGATCACCTCTCGAGAGGTTCCAACAATACTTGAGAGGTTTGGAGTGTTAAAGTTTTCCAGAGCCTAAAAATGTTGGCCAACTGCCTTAAAAAAAATCCAAATTTGGACAGTTTTTCAAATCCTAGCATTTCTTTTATACACCAAAATAAACCACCCACTGTTTCTTGAACCAATTTTGGCCAAGAACAGCCGAGTACAGTACACAGTAAAGCATCACCTATGCATCTTTGACCATCAACCTGTTAGAGAATCAGAAAAGTTGGATTGTAACCATTTCTGAACAGAGTTATTTACATTTTATATTGCGGACCGCTCTACATCTTAAAACCTCATCTCATTTCATCAGCAAAACTGAGGATTGTTTCAACCTTTCCTTGGCTGTTCTTAGCAGTTTAGTGCCTGAGGACAATAAAATGAACAGTCAGCAAACAAATACTTAGCACTTGACAATCATAAGTAACAAGATTGAGCAATATTAGAAAATATCAAAATAATCATTCTATATCAAATTCCTGAGACTAGTTTTACAAAATTCAGACAAAACGCTCCCTATTCCAGCAATAGTTCCCACATATGACCAACATAAAATGATCCAATGCCAACCATACAGGTAATCAATATTAGCCAATCTGTATATTTGATCTTGAAAATAGCATATATCAGCACTGATATAAATTGTTTTTTCAACTCATTACCATCAAACTATCATTGCAAGAACTCCAAAATAGTAAAATAGTAGTACCAAAATATATCTTAAACTTACATGTTTCTCAGGTATGTATTACGTGCTGGTAAAAGCTCTTCAATTTCAACTTTCATATTATAGCTAGGTAATTCTTTTTTCAATCCATTCTCATTAACCACGACATCCACAAAAAATGTCGCACAAACTGGCCGGTGGTCAGAAAACCGGGACTCTCCACGTATGTACGACAGTTGTCTAATCCCATTTCCATGCCATAGAATTCTATCACACCTGCAATTTCAAACGAGTCAGATTATTCATTAAATGTTGAAATTTGGGTTCCATAAGTATATTCTTCTAAATAGCATACCAAGCTGGGGTTCTCCTTTTCTTTTTTGATGTTTTCATCTCTCCAAAGTAAGTGTCTGAGTTGTAGAAGTATTTGTAAGTAGGTGCAAAGTAAATTTTTCCTTCTTTCCATCCACTGAATACTCGCCCTGCTTCTCTTTCAATCTTGAGCTATACAAGCACATAAACACACATGAGTGGAAGACATAAGGAAATTGGAAGTTGACTCTGGTTTGCACCAGAGACAAGGGTTAAAATCAGGTGTGGCACAGTTTTGAGGTAGCGGAAGCTACTAAATTGGTAGATTATATTTATTTGTGATTTGTGAAAAAAAAAAATGAAATGAAAGGCACTGTTCATTTCCAACACAAAATGGCTCATTTATCGGAATTGGTGCTGATGCTGTAAACGAAAGTTCAATCAAATTCTTTGGCAACTAAATGAAAGGTATTCTATGACATACATTTTGCAAAATTTTTAAAGCAACATCTCCATTTATCATTCATCTAGCATTATTCATAATAAAAACACCAGCCTGGGTTGAATTTCCGATCACATATAACCATGTGGCCTTTTATTCTTTCAGTGAACCTAACATCTTTATAGCTAACAATATCAGCCAACATTGAGCAATCAAATTTTCAAAAACGAGTTAACTCCTAAAAGAAATATAGTATATATAAGCAGTCCAAACTCTAACCTAAATTTCTCACTCCTTTGTGGTAAAGTCAAATACCTGATCTTTGTCAAGAAGTGTATCCCAGTCATTGTTGACTAAAAGTTTCTGGGTTTCAGAGTAGCTCAAAGCAATGCGGTAGTTCAAGTCCCCTAACCATATGACCTGGCTAGAGCCATTTTACAAAGGGATCGTTTAGATAATGAGTGACCATAAATGCGAGAAAACATGATTCATGATGGAAACAGAATGATTATGAAGCAATTGCTCGATTATTTAATAACAAATTCAAATATACTTACTCGTGCTGTAGAATTCTATCTGGAACCCTACTATAAGATGTTCTGCAAATCTTAGGAAACTGTGTATTCCTAAGAATCTCCAAGACATCCATATTTCTCCTAAGCTCGTCCCCCTCTTTCTCACCAGATGCCAAGTGACTGCAGACGAAACAAAAGCTTGTCTGATGGAATAGAAAGCTCACTGAAATACAGCCCTGCAACAAGTGAAACCAAAGTCATAATGATGTAAGTGTGGAGTACAAAGTCTGATGATATATTTTAATCATAAACTAACACATGCTTAGCCTCTTATGATTGTAATAATTTTAAGAATACCTTGTTTCCTAGGCAGCCCATGATGCCACGACTAATGCAGGAGATTCTCAAGTGACTAACATATTGTACACACTCCTTCCTCGCCCAAAGAGTAAAAAAAATTCCTACCATTTGCTTACTTGCTATAAGGCTATACTTCATCTGGCTGGTAGTAGAGGAAATGGAAATTTCTGAGATATCAAAGCCATTAGAACCGTCTTCATCCGGTTCAGAAGACAAGTCATATTCACTTATATTTGATTGTTGGCATCGAAAACAGAAATCTTTACTATGCTTCCTTTCTAGTTCATAACTGCAGTTGCAACTCTTCAGCCTTCTTTTTCTCTCTGTCCTAAAAGACTTGCTGACCTTTTTAAGGGAAGGCTTCGAAAAAAACAGTGAACCACCAAGGCTGGCTGTGAGTCTTGAAGACCCATTTGGTGGTTTATTCAGTGACTGATTGATTAAAGCAAGCCATTTTGCTGCAGGTTCATTATCTTCTAGGACTAACACATTTCCAGCATTTAAAGGAACAATTTCCTGAAAACTGATGGTTGGAAAGAAAAGAAATTAATCAAAGGAACAAATCAATATTTGTCACAGAAGTACAAAGTGATACGACAAAGTCAAAAACTACACAATGAGAGCATAATGTCTCCAGGTTTTATCTAACTTAAAGATGTTACATATATCCCAAAGAAATTTTATCAGCGAGAAAATAAATAATTAGCTCATACAGAAAACAAAACGATACTATAAATTTGAGACTAGAAAAGTAGACGAAAAATAAGAAATAAAGAAACCATACCCCAAGACATATATGTCTGACGGATTATTAACCTGAAGAAAATCATCCAGGTTAAGGCCACTATGGGGAGATTTCCCTCCTACATTCCAGGTTGCTACAAAAACTCTAAAAGACAAACCCGAAAAGAATATATTAAAAGTTGGAGCATATATATTGTTTCAAAGAAAACAACATGAAATAGAAACATGAAAAAAATAATCATATTATGATTACCGAAAGGACTGAACATCTTGACCAACAGGCATTTGAGCCCCTCTGCCACTTATAGATTGACTGTCAGGCGCTGGATCAGATTGTGCTTCTGAAAGAAGATAAAAGCATGGAAATTTTCATGCTAAGATGTTAAAACTATAATAACAGGTTAAGAAGTTAAACAGGTAGCTCAGAAAACTCTGCCACAAACTGAACCGAGTTAAGTGATAGCACAGGATTTATAGGAGCAAAAAGAAAGGGGATACAATCCAACATTGTGGTTTTGAAGGTGGACATGTTCTATGCTTGCTTCCTTTCTTGCACTAGTTAAAGTTCAATAATGAATATATTCTAGATCAAATTTCCATGATTCTCCACCCTTCTCCTGTAATGATCAATATCTTTCTTACCAACGAAGACCTAGAAAACCCAACTGTCTTGTATGGTTAGACATGGTTGTCTACTTTTGCTTTTTTACCAACAAAGACATTTTAGACCCAAAAGTCGAGTACAGTTACCATCGCTATCCTACCAAAAAAAAGATCCCTTTGAAAGGAGAAGAAAATCACATTGTTAAAAAAAAACACCAAATGGCAAATGGAATGATATTCTGCTATCTGCATAGCAAAAAAGTAACATTTTCTTGGACAGAGAGAGTCTCCTCCAATAGCAAGGAATATTTTCTCACATTTCTGATGAGCCAAAGACAGAGCACATTATCTGCCTCTAGATTTTGTCCCAATAGAAAGCACTAACAGTAATGGAGACTCACCAGGAAAATCAGATGAGCCACTTATTTCTCTTTCTTTGATGGTGAAAATTTTCCTTATAAGAGACTGAACCCAAGGGCAAGAAAACAAAAAGAAATTTCCAATTAATTTAACAAAATGTGACGAAAGGAGGGATAGTAGAGTAAAGTTAGAAAATAAACCTTCTTTTTCAGGTCTTGATCTCTAACAGTCATGTCTGAAAGTGCAATTGGGCTTCAGAGACCTTGAGAAACAAACAAATACAGAATTAGAATTGAACACCTTTTTCATTGAAATTCAAATTAAAATTCATATTCTGCAAATAGGGATAATCAATGATCCAGATTGAACAAATGCCCATGAACCCAGTTAGTACCTCAGCATTCAAAAAAGACCCAAAAAAGATAAAGTCTTTGAAGCTATGAAGAATTACATTACCAGAAAGAAGAAGAATTCATGAAGGAAGGAGATCTGTAACGTAGTATTAGTATTATAGAAAGAGATGAAACAGGCTGGCCTTTCAATATTCCCGAGAAAGTCAACTGGGCCAATTCCCTTTAATCAATTTATTTATTTGTTAATTCTTCCCGGAAAACCAGAACCAGACATGGAAAGAACTTATTCCATCTGGAATTCTGAAACTCTGTCTCTGTGCACTGCAATTAACTCCACCAATGAATAGAATAGAATACCCAAGCCAAGTACTACTGGTCTGGTCTGGTCTACTGTAAATATATATATATGTGTGTGTGTGTGTTTAGGGGCCAAACTAGACCAACCAACAAAATAGACCAACCAACAAGAGAGAGAGAGAGAGATTGGTCCCTAATTTTCTCGGGAAAATGCGGTCAAAAGCGGGTATTAAGTCAGTTTCTACTTTGTTTTCTTCTCCGGGAAAGAAAGAAGCTGCTTTGATTTGGGTTATGGACTTATGGAATTCACTTGGATTTGGATTAAAAGTTAAAACTAAAAACTAGTAGTTATGATATGATGATGGTGCTTTGCCGAGAAGAACCCTTTTTGTTTTGGCGGAGGGGACATTCCCTTCCCGGTTTTGAGCTCATCAGCTTTGCTTTGCCAATTGTCATTCTCGGTTCGTTATAAATTTATTATAATAGCTCCCCATTTATAATAATTTATTATAATTGACAAGGTTTTTTTATAAAAAGAAAATTTATATTCATACCTCTGAAATTGACATTTAAAATTCTCCATTATTAGCCACAGCTCACTGGCAATAAGTTTGTGTTAATTAAGTGAAATAGGAATAAATGGGCTAGGCACACATCCGGCAAATCGGAATGAACCAGAGCAATAAATTGGGTAAAAAATTCAACCATACAAGTCTAACTAGTTTGATCCACAGTTTGACGCTTAAAACTTAACCGAACCTAACCCTTCAAACTGGACCAAAGCTAGTCATATAAGGATAAAATCTATCTTTAACATAGACTTTCCCGAAACTATTGCATATAAAAATCGTCATTTTGTTGATCAACCTTCATCATACACTCAAAGGGGGCTGTATATATTCTATCTTATTCATAGATACATTTGCACTTTTATATATCTAATACAAATGTGAGTTTTTTAGGAAAAAAATAAAGTAAATTTTGGTGGTTCTTTTTTCCCTAACTTTTGAATATGAATAATGTTAAAGCTACCTTGTTTTTTTTTTCCTACCTTTTGCATAGATACATTTGCACTTTTAATTAGATACATAGTACAAAAGTAATATTTTGGAAAGAGATATGCATTTTGCATATCTTATGGGACGGTAAGTTATGGTGGTTTTCCCCTACCTTTGGATTAGGAATACTATTGATCCTTGATTCGAGACTAATGTTGTGTTTAGATGTCACTTCGTTTTTTCTTGGTTTCATTTTTTTCTTGCTATATGACTTAGATACATTGAATTATTTGAGTTTTGAAATTATTGACCTTTCTTATAAGTATTATGTGTGTTGAATGTCTACATAGTTTTAAATGCACACAATTATCATAATTATTTTTCAAATTAAATTTGAAGAATTTAAATTGAAAAGCAAAAATTAATGTCAAATTTAAGGGATTTTAATTTGTTTCCCTGATTTTTCTTCAAGAATAAAATAGACAAAAGAAAAAGTAAAAGTAATTGGACCGCAATTAACAAAAAAAACGGTCAGTCTACAACCAATATCAGTAGTGTTCACATGCTCAGTAGAATCAATGCTCAGTCATGCTCAGTCACCGTTGGATTTAAATCCAATGGTAGAGAATGATGAAAAAATAAATATGTTTAAAAAATGCTATCATTCTCTACCGTTGGATTTAAATCCAACGGTGACTGAGCATTGACTCTACTGAGCATGTGAACACTACTGCAACCCATATTTATGTAACAAATTGAACATTGATCAAAATACCTCATAAAAAAATCTAGTCTGCGTGTAAAACATTCATACTAGTAATGGATTTTTTCATTAAAAGTGAATAGTATTGTTGTATTCCTTGTTGTATTCATTTACCTATTTATTAATTAGCATGTTAAACCATAGTTAATGAAACTTTGTTAGTCAAAGATTGCTTAGAAGGAAAGAGTATTCAACTGTTGAATCGGGTAACTAAGACCGACTTTCCTCTTCAAGCGGAAAGGTGCAGATTCTTTAGTTGAGTCAATCACAATCAGCTACCATTTTATAATTACTTATAATATGCTTACTTTTGTTTTCTCTTTTCTTTTTGGGTCAATGCTTTTGTTTTCAAGGGGAAGCCAAGCATAAGCATATACTAACAAAACAAATGTGGGCATACATGAATTTGATACTAGTAGGTACCCAAAAGAAAATCCAAATTTCTGCCTTGTTATCAAGTATAGGATGATCGAGCAAGTATTCTTCAGGTGTGGCTCACAAAAGACAGGGACCGACTATGAGAATTTAAATGTCATTACTTGGTTCTTATCATAAGATTCTCATTAGAGGCTCTCTATTCATATATAATTTTACAAAAAAAAAACAAAGAGGAAGAGGAAGAGGAAAAACACATTTTGGAGGATTGGTAGGAGAAATTATGAGCTAGTGATTAAGAAGAATAATTAGAGATAAATTCAATTTGTAGTATATCAAAAATACGTTTTTCATGTTTTTTTAAGTATTTTAATTTTGGATTGGAATGAATGATAGGCAAAAGATTATTTTAATTCTCGGAGGGTTCATCAAATCCTTTGGATATGAACTAGTTAGAGAAGAGACGGGTTAGAGAAGAAGACCACAAATTAAAACAGTGAAAATACTGCCCCCAAGTGGATTAGTCCTTAGGCCTAGGAACCCTTTGAAATATCACAATCTCGATAACAAAAACAAAAACAGTGAAAACATGTTGCATGAAGTATCGAAGTAGCGACCAAAAATGAGGAACGCAACTACTTAACCAACTAAGCTAAAACTAATTTTTTTTAAAGGAATAGCAAGGCATACATTAAGAATTGTCAAACCATAATTTTGGGCCCCCTAGCAATTTGGGCTTTCTAAGGTTGCACCAAACGCGCAGCCCCAAGGTCGGTATTGACAAAAAGACAACATGTTTAGAATTGAAGCTATTTTGTGCTTCAAACCTGAGGTAGCCCCCACTTCTCAGTGAGTCTTGTGCATAACGAAGTCTAGTAATCTTCATAATTCATCTCCAATGAAAGGTCAAGGGATGAAGCCAATTCTTTCAAAATTCACAATACTTCAATAACAACAATTAAAATGAGAGCGTGTCTGCCATTTGGATTAATCCAAGTGGTGAAGGATGGTGGATAATTGAGTTAGGATTAGGTTAGATCAAAGGTTTGATCCAATCCTCTACTAGCAACTCCAATCCTCGGTCAGCTAGAGCCATTGAAATGAATTCCGGCAGTGGTCATTAGACGATCCTAGGTTCATAGTGGCGGCCTAAACTCAATTCAAATGAGTCGATGTGATTAATGGAGGAGTTAGGAACAGCTAGGGGCCCTTTGAATCTTGGTTGTGTCTCGGATACGGTTGTCCCTTATGGTTCTCGATTTTCTATGGCTATGTTGCTTGGGGCTATCATCAACAACTGACAGTGGAGTGGTAGGTCACGAGGGTTAAGTCCTCTTGTCGAGAACCAATGGAGGTTGGCTATGTTTGGATGGATTGCCTTTGCAACTATGTTTCCTAGTATGTTGCTTCATCGGGAGGGTGTTTCTTCACCATCGTCAGTCACCTAGTTAGTTTATTGCATTAAGGATGGAAGAGGTTTTGGGCACTTCTTCATGCCTTGTGAGGCTTCTTTTTGGCCTATCGTTGATCAACTTGTTAGGAAGCTACCTCGGAATCCTCTTAATGTCTCGTACCACAATTGAGCGCCTAGGCGAGTTATTATGCTGAAGGAGCAGTGGTGATGTTGGATTGGTTGCTTAGGAGGAATTCACTTAATTAGCATGTGAACGCCAGACCCCCCTTGATGTATGCGTCTCCTCCTAATTCCTACAATCATGGGATCTCAGATAACTTAAACAAACCAATGCTCTTAACATGTTTTTCAAATGTGGATTTAGGTAGCGATTTAGTAAATAAATCTACCACATTATCCTCATATCTAACTTGATTCACTCTGATCTTGAGGAAATTTTGTTGTTACTAATTATAGAAGAATTTAGGCGAGATATGCTTGGTGTTGTCGCCTTTGATGAAACCTTGCTTCATTTGCTCTATGCAAGCGGCATTATCCTCATAAATGCACATAGGTACATCTGTGGTTGACCTCAAATCACATGTAATTCTTATATGTGTAACTATGGACCTTAACCATATACACTCACGTATAGCTTTATGGAGAACAATAATCTTTGCATGATTCGAAGAAGTAGCGACAAAGGTCTGCTTTATAGATCTTCAAGATATCGCGATGTTACCTATGGTAAAGACATAACTCGTTTGGGAACAACCTTTGTGCAGGTCAGAGAGATACTCAACATCAGTAAAACCAACCAAAACATCACAATAATTTTGGGAATAAAGGACAACAGTGACGACGACGTGGGTGGCGGCGGAGGCCTGGTTGTGGGCTGAGGCGGGGCGGCCGTGGACAGCGACACGTCCTTTTGTCACGGCAGGCATGAGTCTCGTACTCATCTTGCCATATTATCTCGAATCGTTGTAGGGAAAGAACAAGCCCATATCAATCGTACATTTTAAGTAGCTAGGGAAAAACTACCTGATCCAATACTTTGCAGGCCGTTTATCTTGCTTTGGGGGCTTTGGTCTTGGTATTGTAATTCTCTTGAATTGACCGGTTTGGTCGCTCATCAATGAAACTTGCTCATTCCCCTAAAATAAAATATATAAAATCCTCACATTTTTCTATAAATACCTACTTGTAGAATGACAAAAAATAAAGGAGAATAGAATAGTTATTGTATTGATGTATTTCATTCGTTTGGGAACAACCTTTGTGCAGGTCAGAGAGATACTCAACATCAGTAAAACCAACCAAAACATCACAATAATTTTGGGAATAAAGGACAACAGTGACGACGACGTGGGTGGCGGCGGAGGCCTGGTTGTGGGCTGAGGCGGGGCGGCCGTGGACAGCGACACGTCCTTTTGTCACGGCAGGCATGAGTCTCGTACTCATCTTGCCATATTATCTCGAATCGTTGTAGGGAAAGAACAAGCCCATATCAATCGTACATTTTAAGTAGCTAGGGAAAAACTACCTGATCCAATACTTTGCAGGCCGTTTATCTTGCTTTGGGGGCTTTGGCCTTGGTATTGTAATTCTCTTGAATTGACCGGTTTGGTCGCTCATCAATGAAACTTGCTCATTCCCCTAAAATAAAATATATAAAATCCTCACATTTTTCTATAAATACCTACTTGTAGAATGACAAAAAATAAAGGAGAATAGAATAGTTATTGTATTGATGTATTTCATTGATAAATAGGAGCTTCTATCTATAGAGGAATACAAGATACAATGTTTAATGAATGAGGAATCATATTCTCAATACAATCCATATTCTCGAATGATTCTCTTTCCTTATTTTAATCTAGAATTGATTGTTCTTAGATTGACTAGGCACACACAAATTAGATTTCCTTCGATCAACACTACTTCATATTTATCTTTGTAATTTCTCACATTGTTTACAGTTTACTTCCTCTTAGATTCTACATCCCCATTTTACTCACATATTTGCTCAATACTTATTGTTGTACAATCTATCATCTTTTCATTGTTTAGAAAATTATCACTACTAAAAAGATGGATTTTTTCGATCTACACTGTGGAAAAAATTATTTGGTCCCTAAAATTAAATTTGTGGCATGGAATAATTTGAAATTTATCATTTTCGATATTGACTAGTTCAACAATCGTGGTTAATTGTAGAGTACATATTTGCATGTTATCTCAATGTAAAATAGTTGAAATCTTTGATCTGAGCATATATATCAACAATTCAAGGATGAAACACACTGAGTTAATGGGATGTGACGAGCTTTTGATAAAAGGATTCCCCAAGCATTGTTAGCCCTCTACTAATATCCACACAAATGATTGACCGTTAGGTGAAGAAGATAAACATTGACCTATGCTAGAAGGCTCTCTTTGTCATTCACTAATTTTGATTTATAGGGCTGGTGTATGTGGCTTGTTATGCTCTCCTTCAATTATAATGAGAATATTATTGAATGTTGTTAAATAGTTGTAGAAAAAAAAATTACTCTATAAGAGTAAAATGGTTAAATAAAGAATAAGCTGAATTAATAAACAAGAAATGGTAATATTTATCTCTTCTTTCTCTTTTGACCTAGGATTATGCTAGGGTTTGTGATTGACAGACGCTAGCCATCTTCGATTTGCACATCTTTTCCATGTTGCATTGTCGGCCTTCTTCCTCATTCTCTATATTGGTTTGTTCGACGGAAACTTTGGTTTGTGCCCAATGGTACACTACAACCAGGGTGGTGGTTATGGCTTGAGCAACGGGTGCATGCTTGGATGTGCGAGGTCATTTTGAGGTGATTATGCTGACTGGTGAGATTGGATCGAAGACTGTCACACCTCGATTTTTGGTTTTTTTTTTTTTGAGGTGCAAATCATATTCCGATTATAGAAATAAAAGTTTCGTAATCGAAATATGACAAAAATTGAAATAGAGCAACAATAGGTAATGAAAATACAACTTTATATAATAAGGTTTACACACCTATTTTACATAAACAGACTAACAGTCCGTGATCTTATTCTAGGAAACTTAAATAAAACAAACTCCATGCTTATGACATTATTTATAACACATCAAAAGTAACTTCATTCTTCAGGTCCATCACCTGCAACATTATTAAGGGGTGAGCACAAAGCCCAGTAGGAAACAATTCCTCTTTATTCACCAAATAATCAAACAATAGTTAGTTGATAATATGTATGAATGCATTTCTATTCCCGAGAATTCATATAGTAGAATAGACTGAGTCTACACGTCCCATACCGTGTATTTTACCACAAGGGTGACCCCGAATATTCTACAATATAAATAAACCCCCACCCCAAATCAATTCCCCTAGCCCTCTTTTGCTAGTCATCTTGTCCATTCCCCTGTTGCCAGTCCCGAATTACCCATTCAATAACTTACACTAATTGCCCAATAACAGTGGCCTGACATGAGATCTGGTACCTGCCGAGGTTAAGGACTCAACTACGCAAAAGATATTTTCAACACAATACTTCCAATTTCACAATTCCAATTCCATTAGCATATCTCCATCGCCACCCTTATATTCTCCCATATTATGTAAAAGATGCACCAAATAACAGTTTCATAAACTCATAATAAATGCATCAAAGCTTCAAGCATGAATTCCAAATCAAACATATCAACCAGAAAACAGGCAAACAAAATAATATGAATAAGTCGAGGTTCCCCAGATCCCCTACCTCAAATTCCACGTTAAAGCGTAGCGTCAAGTGTCACGCCCCGAATTTCAAACCACAATATCAAGGCATTTTAATCACCTTTTAATTAAACAAACCAATTCGGAACGCGAGCGCATGGAATATTAATTACAAATATGCATCAGAATTTTTTTCCATTTTAATTCAAGCATAAACCACATCCATTCCATGCCTAATAAATGTAAATATGGACTCGATCTTCCGAGCCGAATATTACATTTCACAATTTACATAATAAATTGACGTCACAAAATATTACGTAAATTCACCTTCAGAGTTTAATACAAATAGCGGAAGACTAACGACTACTTGTGCAGTTGATAATCAGTTTACCAACCGGTTTCTCTAACAGTTACCCTGCTCACCTAACCTGCATGATTAACCCCTACACCGTTGAATAGTGTACCTGGTTATATCAACAAACCCGGTCAGCTTATGAAGCTGATGTGAATGACTCCTACGTTACTCACACAAAAATTCATTTAATAAAGGTTTACGCAAATTGCTTATTTTCCGAAAGAATTTACGTAAAACAAAACCCTTCAAAATACAATTCGATAAATAAAGAATTGTACCCTTCAAAAATACAATTCGATAAATAAAGAATTGTAAAATGGTATTTTAAATACTTCAAATGTCCAGAAGTATAAACGCACACCAAAACCAGTGTTTTCCAAAATATAATTTGATAAATAAAGAGTTGTAAAAATACTCTTTTATGTACTTCGAAAATCTCGAAGTATATATGCACACAACACCCGTGCCAAAATCAAATAATTAGAAATATCTGAACGATGTGTGTTCAGATTTCAAAACTAAACCACGAATACATATTCTAAATTAAATATGTATTTACTCTTTTGAGAGAGTATCATAAAAATTCATTGGTAGTAATAATTCATAAAATCCAACAATTTTCAGGCCAAGGTCCAGAATACTAAGGCGTGGATAAGCCGTAGCATACTAAGGTTTCCCATACCAAAGCATGTACACCCAAGGGTCGACTTATCGTTCCCTAAAAGCATAATAGTGCACTATCTACATGGACATGAACCCATAGCTTAATCACCAAAATCAAATCTACCAGTAACTCACCGACACCAAAAACTATACTAGAGAATTCATATTATAAAATATACTGAACCTACACGTTTTATACCGTGTATTTTAACCCCACACGTCCCATAACATGTATGTTAATACCAGGGTAATCCAGAATATTAAACAATACAAAAACTCACCCAAAATCACTTATAGAAATAATATTAACATTGTTGTAATGTTAATAATTTATTTCACTAATATTGAATATTGAGCGAGAATTATATCTCCTCAAAACCATTAAAACTCACTATACACCTTAATGAGAAAATCTTATAAAATTATTTAAATAGTTAAAATGATTTAACTTCTTAAATAATTCAATATTAACATTTCGTAATGTTAATAATAATACGATTCATAAACTATGAATCGAAAAATATTATTTTAAACCATAAATTAATTTATTTTCTTAAATATCATTTAGATAAATAGAATAATTAAATATGTAAATAACCCGTTTAAAAAAAATCATAGTATATTATTTCTCAAAATATTAAAATACGTGAACTTAATAATTCGTATCTAAAAATAGTGAGAATCACTCACCTCTAATTCCCGCTGCATCTTCGGGAATCGAAAATCGCTCGCAAAACAATACGTGGCTCCACAAATGCCTATGAACATGCAATTATCCTTTTAGCATATCATAGTTCCCAAAATAATATTTCTAAAATTCAAATCACTTTAATTATTTCACGAATGTCTCCGCGACATCGGAAATAATAAATCGGAACAGTTTAACCGAAAGTCGATTGCTGGTCAAAGCGGGTCCCACTTCACTATTCACCGGGTCCCACATATACTGTTTGCCGGTCCCGCTTTTACTATGCACCGGGCCCCACAACTACTATTCATCCGTCGATTCCGATCGACGATCCGAATTCACCACAATCACCAAAACTAACAACCTAGCGATATATCGGAATATGGTGACGATCCACCGGTTGGATCGTCTCAGATCGTAAATCGTACGATCCGATTTTCGGTTTATTTAACAATATCCAACCGACATAATTTCCAAAACTGGTCAACACGAAAGTTGTTCGTATCGATGAACTGAGTAAAACGAACCAAAGACAAGCTCAGGCGGTAGCCGGACGCGCCACCACTCGCCATCGCCGGAGAAGGGCGGCGCCGCCGTCAACCTTCTCTGATCGTCATGAAATTTTAACAGCATAATCTACACAACACGCCCAACAATAATCATAACTACCTGAAAGTCAGATTCTGAACGGATTGGCCGGTATCGGCGTTGACATATCGGAGGATCCAAAATTCTCGAGCTTGTTCCGATCTCTACAAGCGTTGATTTGATGATCCACCACCATGGATCGATAGATCAGGAGAAGATGAGGAAAAGCCGACGTGGTTCATCGTCGGTGGTGGCCGGAATCGTCGTCGGTGGTCGGACGGGTCGAGGCCGCGCACGGAGAAGCCGTGATCCCGTTTTCCGGTGAGCATCGCGGCTGAAGGACGTCAGGTGGAGGTCCGTGAGGTGATTTCGAGTCGGTCTGGCTCCGGGTCGTCGCCGGGGGATGGCCGGAGGAGAAAGTTCTGGTCGGATCGGGTCAGCCGGTGTCGCGGCCGGGTCTCAGTTCTTGAGAATTTTCCGGATTTTCCAATTTTCGAAAATCCTATTTATAGAAAAATCCTAAATAGTACCCAAACTTCAAACGCCTATATCTTCTTCGTGCGAACTCCGATTTCGACGATTCAAAATCCTATGAACTCGTATCGATGAGTTCTACAACTTTCATGAAGAAAGTTTCCTCAAAATCTAAACCCATCGAAAGTCAAATAATTGACTACTATTTCAAAATACGTAGAAATAAATAATACGTATAATTACGAAATATGTTTAAATACGTCACATAAATACGTACCTCGAAACATAAATTTCTCGAATATTTATCCTTTACCTTTTTCGAATTAATATTCGTCTTTCGATCAATTCGAATAACGTAAAACTAGAATAATTGTCCGAATTATTATTTAATTTCGGGAATATCCAATAATTAATTTACGAAATCTCGGGATGTCACATCAAGTTCCTTGATTCAAACACCAGCTCCTTAAGTCTTTCTCTTCCTCTGCTAGGATTATAACTACGTACTACCTTTCTTTTTCTCTTTCTAGATTACTACCTCTCTTCCTCTCTTTAAGTATCACACAAGCTCAAGAACAAACTGAATAATACAGAACAAGTCCCAACTATTTATAGTGTCAATCAAACAGGTTCTTGATAAGAATGAAGGAAGTAAGGAGGAAGTAAAATTGAATACTGAATCCTTAGGATACTTACACGTTCCTAGTAGGTTTGCCACCTCCAGATTCTAGGTTTCCATCTCCTGCTTCTAGGGTTCTGCCTCCTACTTCTATAGCTTTGATGAATCATCAAGAAGTTCTGGAAAATCGACACCTCAAGGTTAACTAAGTCGGTAGTTACAATCCTTGTGCAATTCGAAAATAGTAGTCTTGATTGCAGTGATGGTCTTAGGCGGTGGTGATGATCTTAGGCGGTGTGAAGGGAATCGGAGAAAAAGGAAGATGAAGAACGGAAGAGACGCAGGTTTGAGTTTAAAGTCCTGTTGAACGTTGTTTTGTCAAAAGAGGTAAAACAAAGTCGTTTTGTGCTAAACTAAGTTAAAAGACATGGGCTTTGGGCTTAAGACAAGATTAATTCTAAATAAACCCCAAAAAAAATACACAACACATTTAAGAACAATTATGCATATTTTATACTCAACATATATCAAACAACGTATATATATATAATACTATTTCTAAAATATTTCAAAGAGAAAAAAAAAGTTAACAAAATTTATTTATTTTTTTCCTAATTTTAAAAATTTAGGTTGTTACACTCTCCCCTCCTTCAAGAAATTTCGTCCACGAAATTTAAAACGTACTGAGGTTTACGAATAGCTCTGGGTATTTCTTATACATTTCAGTTTCTAATTCCCATGTAGCTTCTTCTACATTTCCATGTTGCCAAAGAACCATGACTATTGGAATACTCTTTGTTCGTAGTATCTTTTCCTTTCGATCTAATATCTGGATTGGTCTATCTTCGAAAGATAATTGTTCATCTACCTCAAGATCTACCCAATCTAAAATATGTTTAGGGTCTGGTTCATATTTTCGAAGCATGGAAACATGAAAAACATCATGAATACCCGAAAGTTGTGGTGGTAATGCTAGTTTGTATGCCACTTCTCCGTTTCGCTCTAAGATTTCAAAAGGACCAATAAATCTTGGAGCTAACTTTCCAGTTTTTCCAAACCTTTAAATTCCTTTTCGTGGCGATACCTTAAGAAATACATGATCACCCACATTAAATTCCAACGGTCGCATTCTTTGATCAGCATAGCTCTTTTGTCGACTCTGAGCTGGCAATAGCCGCTGTCTGACAATTTTTATTTTCTCAGTAGTTTCTTGAATAAAATTAGGCCCAACTATAGTAGTTTCACCTACTTCAGTCCAACATAACGGTGATCTGTAAGGTCTGCCATATAATGCTTCATATGGTGCCATTCCAATGCTAGATTGAAAACTATTGTTATAAGCAAACTCTGCTAATGACAAATGATCTTCCCAACTTCCATGGAAATCTAGGACACAAGCTCTTAACATATCCTCCAAAATTTGAATAGTTCGTTCAGATTGACCATCTGTTTGAGGATGAAATGCAGTACTAAAATTTAATTGTGTCCCCAATGCTCGTTGTAAACTTCCCCAAAATTTAGAAGTAAACTTAGAATCTCTGTCTGACACAATTGAGAGAGGAATTCCATGTAATTTCACTATCTCCTGAACATATAACTTGCCAAGTGTTTCTGTAGAATCTGTTGTTTTCACCGGTAAAAAATGAGCAGACTTAGTTAAGCGATCCACAATAACCCATATCGCATCTCGGCCTTTAGATGAACGAGGTAAACCAGTTACAAAATCCATGGTAATATAATCCCATTTCCATTCAGCTATCGGTAAAGGTTGAAGTTTTCCCGCTGGCTTTCTATGTTCTGCTTTGACCTGTTGGCAAGTAAGACATTTTGCTACAAAAACTGCTATATCTCCTTTCATTCCGTCCCACCAAAATTGACGTCGAAGGTCGTGATACATTTTTGTTCCTCCAGGATGAATAGTATATGAGGAATAATGTGCCTCACGAAGGATTTCATTTCTGAGTTCTGGAGTTTCAGGTACAAATAGTCTTCCAAAGTATCTCAAACCATTATTTCCATCAAAAGTCCAGCCTTCAAGTTGATTTCCCGACATAATCTGCTCTTGAATTGATTTGGACAATGTATCCTCCTGTTGTTTTTCGATGATTTTTCCCATCAAAGTCGGTCGTGTAACTAAGTTATAAATACGAGCCATATTTTCATGTACACCCACATGTAAATTATATTCGCAAAGTGACTCTATCATGTTCCATTTTTGAATATGTAAACTTGCCACAAAACCTTGAGATTTTCTGCTTAAAGCATCTGCAACTGTATTTGCTTTTCCAGGATGGTAATGCAGTCCAAAATCGTAGTCTTCTAAAAATTCCATCCAACGTCGTTGTCTCATATTAAGCTCCTTCTGAGTAAATAAATATTTCAAACTTTTATGATCAGAATATAGCTCAAACCGCTCTCCATAGAGATAATGTCTCCAAGTCTTAAGAGCATGGACGATTGCGGCTAATTCCAAATCATGCGTTGGATAATTCCTTTCATGAGGTTTTAATTGTCGGGAAGCATATGCGACCACTCTATCCGATTGCATTAGTACACATCCCAATCCGCATAGAGACGCATCTGTATATACTACATAACCTTCTCCTCGTTCAGGAATGATTAACACCGGAGCAGTAGTTAAACGTGTCCTTTAATTCCTGAAATGATTTCTCACATTCCTTGCTCCAAATAAATTTTACTTCCTTTCCGAGTCAACTTGGTTAATGGTGCAGCTAACCGAGAAAAATCCTTGATGAATCTTCGATAATAACCGGCTAATCCGAGAAAACTTCGATTTTCGAATATATTCTTTGGTTGATTCCAATTCAGTACTGCTTCAACTTTGGATGAATCAACTGTAATGCCTTCATTAGAAATCACATGTCCCAAAAATTTCACTTCAGTTAACCAAAACTCACATTTACTAAACTTAGCAAACAATTGATGCTCCCTCAATTTCTGTAAAGTAATTGACAAATGTCTCTCATGTTCTTCTTTGGATGCAGAGTAAACAAGAATATCATCTATAAAGACGATAACAAACTGATCCAGGTAAGGTCGAAAAATACGATTCATCAAATCCATGAATGCAGCTGGAGCATTTGTTAAACCAAAAGGCATAACCAAAAATTCATAATGTCCGTATCGACTTCGAAAAGCTGTCTTAGGTATATCCTTGGCTTTGACTCGAAGTTGGTGATAACCGGAACGAAGATCAATTTTTGAAAAGAAACGAGAACCTCTTAACTGATCAAATAGATCGTCAATTCTAGGTAATGGGTACTTGTTCTTCACAGTTACTCTATTTAATTGACGATAATCAATACACATCCGAAGAGATCCATCTTTCTTTTTCACAAAAAGAGTCGGTGCTCCCCACGGTGAAGTACTAGGACGAATAAAACCTTTGTTTTCTAATTCCTCAATTTGTGCTTTGAGTTCTTTCAACTCTGCCGGTGCCATGCGATAAGGTGGTATTGAAATAGGTGATGTACCTGGATATACTTCAATAGCAAATTCCACTTCACGTTCTGGTGGTAATCCAAATAAATCTTCTGGAAACACATCACTGAATTCCTTTACTACAGGAATAATTTCCAATCCTACTTCCTTCTTTTCTTCAGCCACAATGTGAGCAATAAAATTCAAATAATTCCGACCTTGAGTTTTCAATAATAATTTAGGCTTATAAGTACTCTTGTCCCCATAAAAACTAAAAGTTTCACCTTCAGGAGTACTTATAGTCATCTTTTTCTTTCCACAATCCATAATAGCCTAATATCGAGTAAGCCAATCCATTCCTAATATGATATCGTACTCCGACATTTCCAACATTATCAAATCAAAGTCTAATTTATGATTTGATATTTCTATCATGCATAATCTACATATTCTGTTCACTCTTACACCATTACCCAAAGGAGACCCAATTAGCAATGAAGTTTTCATAATCTCAGGTTTCAACTCAAGTATAGATGCAAAAGATGATGATATAAAAGAATGTGTGGCACCAGGATCAAACAATATTCTAGCCTCTGAATTAAATACTAGAAATGTACCTTCCACCACTTGAGATTCATTTTTATCCTCTACTTCATTCATAGCATACATTCGACCCTGAGTAACTTGTGTTGGGCGTCTTGCGCCAATTGGAGTTCTAGGTCTAGCAGCATTTCCTGGTCGTGATGCTTGTTGAGCAACAAATGGCCTTTGCCAATTCTGCTATGCCTGAAGGGGTGCACGATATTGTGGCTGCGGAGCATAAAACTGTTGTTGTTGAGGTCGAAACTGTGATTGTGGAGCACGAAACTGAGGTTGTTGTGGACGAAATTGTGGAACTGGGTTTGTAAGTGGACAATCCCTCTGAAAATGTCCAGGTTTCCTACAGTAATAACAGAATCTTGCATATGGGGTTGTCCCAAATGACCTCTGAAAATTATTTCTGGAAGGCCCAAAATTTTGGCGTTTATTCTGTCCACTAGCACTTCCATAATTGCAAGCCCTTTTTGTTTCCAGAGTACTTCGTTCAGCAATAAGTGCTCGGTCCACCACTTCAGAATACCTTTGTAGCTTTAGAATAGATACCTTTTCTCTGATTTCAGGATTAAGTCCATCCTCAAATTTCTTTGCTTTAGAAGCCTCAGTGGGTATAATACCTGGAGCAAACCGCATTAATTCCTCAAATTTACCTTGATACTCTGCCACTGACATATCCCCTTTGGATAGAAACATAAACTCTTTAGCCTTTACTTGCTTCACTGTGTCTGGAAAATATTTTTCAAGAAAAATAACTTCAAATGCATCCCATGTTATAATTTCAGTGTATGGAGTAGCAAGGACTGATTCCCACCAATGATAAGCGGCACCTTCCAGATAAGTGCAGGCAACATTAACTTTTAAATCTTCTAGCACTTTTTGATTATTCAAAGTTCTCTTCATTTGCCGTACCCACTCTTCTGCTGCCATAGGATCTAATATACCTTTGAATATAGGAGGTCTGGCTTTGCTAAATTCTCCTTGAATTCTCATTACTCTATCTTCATTGCCTTCATGGTGATTACCTTGGTGATTACCTCTAATAGCACTTGCCATGTCTTGAATGGCAGCTATAACATCTACATTGTTACTACTTTCCCCTTTATGTTGTTCCTCCGCCATCTCTCAAAAACAAAATTATACTAATCTAAGTTATTGGTTAGTTTAGAAAAAGAATTACAAGTCATAAAACATTAAAAGAAAACATATGATAAAGAGAGAAAATAACAAACACACATATATTACATATTAGAGTTTACAAACAAGTAAATATATTACAGACGATTAAAAACTTAAACAACTTTAAAATATAACTCTACTTCCAGACAAGCATTTCTACAAAAGCATTAAAATTCAAACTAGTTATTTCACACTATTTTACATCCTTTAAACTGCCGGTGCTTAAGCTTCATCGGATGATTCTGGGGAGCTAGAGATCAGAATAACTCCTACAAAATCATTTATTGAGCCACTACTAGTGTCACTATCAGTAGTGCTATCACTCTCAGTCATTGGATTAGAATCCGATGACGACGATGATGAGTCTATTGGAATAGCACTACTAGGTGAAGCTCCTGGATACCACTCAACTATCACCTGATTCCGTAACCTTCTATAGTAATTATCATCAGAAGTAAACGCTATACCGCGCTGCATAGTGCCTAAATAGTTTCTAAGACGGTATTTCACCACTTCTCTTTGCATCTCAAAAGAGTAGGGAGTCCAACGATTTATAGTTCTCCTAATCTCGCCTCTCACCAGAACCTCAACATGATGCTCTAACTCATGTTCATAGATATCAGGATCCAAGGGTATGACTCCGTTTTGGTTAACTTCGTAGGCTCCAAAACTATCGTATGATCGCACCCTATTCATCTTACCTGCTAAACCTACATGAAAGAATAAATAGAAAATCAAATTTTAAAGTAATCAAGAAATAACTTAACGGTCCTATAAGATACTAAACCTATTGCTCTGATACCAACTTGTCACACCTCGATTTTTGGTAATTTTTTTTTTGAGGTGCAACTCATATTCCGATTATAGAAATAAAAGTTTCCGTAATCGAAATATGACAAAAATTGAAATAGAGCAACAATAGGTATTGAAAATACAACTTTATATATATAAGGTTTACACACCTATTTTACATAAACAGACTAACAGTCCGTGATCTTATTCTAGAAAACTTAAATAAAACAAACTCCATGCTTATGACATTATTTATAACACATCAAAAGTAACTTCATTCTTCAGGTCCATCACCTGCAACATTATTAAGGGGTGAGCACAAAGCCCAGTAGGAAACAATTCCTCTTTATTCACCAAATAATCAAACAATAGTTAATTGATAATATGTATGAATGCATTTCTATTCCCGAGAATTCATATAGTAGAATAGACTGAGTCTACACGTCCCATACCGTGTATTTTACCACAAGGGTGACCCCGAATATTCTACAATATAAATAAACCCCCACCCCAAATCAATTCCCCTAGCCCTCTTTTGCTAGTCATCTTGTCCATTCCCCTGTTGCCAGTCCCGAATTACCCATTCAATAACCTACACTAATTGCGCAATAACATTGGGCTGACATGAGATCTGGTACCTGCCGAGGTTATGGACTCAACTACGCAAAAGATATTTTCAACACAATACTTCAAATTTCACAATTCCAATTCCATTAGCATATCTCCATCGCCACCCTTATATTCTCCCATATTATGTAAAAGATGCACCAAATAACAGTTTCATAAACTCATAATAAATACATCAAAGCTTCAAGCATGAATTCCAAATCAAACATATCAACCAGAAAACAGGCCAACAAAATAATATGAATAATTCGAGGTTCCCCAGATCCCCCTACCTCAAATTCCACGTTAAAGTGTAGCGTCAAGTTCCTTGATTCAAACACCAGCTCCTTAAGTCTTTCTCTTCCTCTGCTAAGATGAAGAACGGAAGAGACACAGGTTTGAGTTTAAAGTCCTGTTGAACGTTGTTTTGTCAAAAGAGGTAAAACAAAGTTGTTTTGTGCTAAACTAAGTTAAAAGACATGGGCTTTGGGCTTAAGACAAGATTAATTCTAAATAAACCCCAAAAAAATACACAACACATTTAAGAACAATTATGCATATTTTATATACTCAACATATATCAAACAACGTATATATATATATAATACTATTTCTAAAATATTTCAAAGAGAAAAAAAAAAGTTAACAAAATTTATTTATTTTTTTCCTAATTTTAAAAATTTAGGTTGTTACACTCTCCCCTCCTTCAAGAAATTTCGTCCACGAAATTTAAAACATACTGAGGTTTACGAATAACTCTGGTTATTTCTTATACATTTCAGTTTCTAATTCCCATGTAGCTTCTTCTACATTTCCATGTTGCCAAAGAACCATGACTATTGGAATACTCTTTGTTCGTAGTATCTTTTCCTTTCGATCTAATATCTGGATTGGTCTATCTTCGAAAGATAATTGTTCATCTACCTCAAGATCTACCCAATATAAAATATGTTTAGGGTCTGGTTCATATTTTCGAAGCATGGAAACATGAAAAACATCATGAATACCCGAAAGTTGTGGTGGTAATGCTAGTTTGTATGCCACTTCTCCGTTTCGCTCTAAGATTTCAAAAGGACCAATAAATCTTGGAGCTAACTTTCCAGTTTTTCCAAACCTTTGAATTCCTTTTCGTGGCGATACCTTAAGAAATACATGATCACCCACATTAAATTCCAACGGTCGCATTCTTTGATCAGCATAGCTCTTTTGTCGACTCTGAGCTGTCAATAGCCGCTGTCTGACAATTTTTATTTTCTCAGTAGTTTCTTGAATAAAATTAGGCCCAAGAGGTTCTTGATAAGAATGAAGGAAGTAAGGAGGAAGTAAAATTGAATACTGAATCCTTACGAGACTTACACGTTCCTAGTAGTTTTGCCACCTCCAGATTCTAGGTTTCTACCTCCTGCTTCTAGGGTTCTGCCTCCTACTTCAATAGCTTTGATGAATCATAAAAAAGTTCTGGAAAATCAACACATCAAGGTTAACTAAGTCGGTAGTTATGGTCCTTGTGCAATTCGAAAATAGTAGTCTTGATTACAGTGATGGTCTTAGGCGGTGTGAAGGGAATCAGAGAAAAAGGAAGATGAAGAACGGAAGAGACGCAGGTTTGAGTTTAAAGTCCTGTTGAACGTTGTTTTGTCAAAAGAGGTAAAACAAAGTCGTTTTGTGCTAAACTAAGTTAAAAGACTTGGGCTTTGGGCTTAAGACAAGATTAATTCTAAATAAACCCCAAAAAATAGACAACACATTTAAAAACAATTATGCATATTTTATATACTCAACATATATCAAACAACGTGTATATATATAATACTATTTCTAAAATATTTCAAAGAGAAAAAAAAACCAGTTAACTGATGTGAACGTAAAATACGTTCACAAAGTGCATTTAATTACTGGATTTTGCTATTCCGAAAGCTTAATTGTCTATTTAATGTTTGTTTTCGTGTTTTTAGGGAAAATACTGACACGCCCAAAAGGGGCATCAATTTAAAAAAACCCTATCGGTAGTAGTATAGTGCATAGTAGGGTATCGTTCACAACGGAGATCAAAGGGTGTACCTAACATAAAATGTCACAAAGAATTAAATAAAATAAAGAATTATTATTAACAAGTATAAAGAATATATACATATGTACAAAGTAAAAGGGGGGGATTGAGTGATAAATTGAATGAAATAAATAAATTAAATTTACAAAGAATAAATTAAATAAGATGGGATGGAACATAAAGAATATAAAGTTCAACCACATATAAACAAGTTTACCAATCATTAGACCGAAAATTAACTAAGTTCCCTAGCCATGAAACCGAAATTAACATATGTGGAAAGTTAGAAGCTAACCATTCCCCAAATAAAACCTCTCTACGAAAATTAACCTAAGTGAAAGCACCTAGATTAACCAATTAAACATGCCATCTTAGTCTAGAAAGCTAGCTAGTCAAACCATATTTAACGCATAGAATAAGAGTTGTTAATCAAAGTGCACGACCCATTATAGAAAAGTCCATATGTCCGCAATCCTTTTTATTTGACACCGACCTTTGTCCAAAGCCTTTACTACTAGTGAATTAGGTTTGCAAAACTATTAGGTGAATTATAATCCCTAACTCTAGCTCCAATTATATGCAAATATTATAAGTATCGATCCCTATAACATAAACACATAAAAGTTTTCTATAATTCAGAATCAAGTAAACAGAGTCACATAAGCTACTAGAAGAACTAATTAATTAGGATCCAATAACTAAATAAACTCATATAAATAGACTGGAAATTATATAAATCATGTAATGTTAACGAATACAAAGAATAATCAAGCAACAAAGAGGAACTCAATAGAGAATTTAAAGAATAAAGTCGAATTACACCATATGGAGAGCATGAAGAACTCGAAGACCACGGATCTTTAAATCCTTGAAAGCAAGCAATCCAAAGCCGAGATTCCCAAGGTGATGATGGTGATGAACATGTGTGGTTGATGGCTGGTGGTGATGGTGACATCTCCTTCTTCTCCTCCTTGAAGCCTTGAAAATCCTAAATACTAGAGAATGGAAAATATGATGTGAGAGGAAGAAGAGAAAGAGGAGGGTTTGTCCCTCCCCATTGGGGTGTGTTTTGAAGAGAAGAATGAGGCGCTATTTATAGGAGAGGAGAGGAAGAAGAAGACGATGAAAGAAATAAAGAAAGAAAGGGAAAAGAAGTGGAATTTAAGTGGGAGATAAAGAAATGGTGAGTGGAATGGTGGAAATGTAGTCATATGGCAATTAACCATTTATTTAAATAAAAGAAATCAAACACTAATAGTGTGGGAAGAAAGAAACAAACATGGTGTGGTGGGATGGATGGCAATATGGTGGTGAGTGGAGCAATGAGAATAAAAGAAAATGAAAGAAATAAAAAGCAAGCAGCACTGAGCTATGCCCACTTAGAACGGAATAATGCACGTTTGAACGGTTAGATGATTCTCCAATTTTAATACAGAATATCTAACATACACATGCAGCGTGTATCAAAATTACAGCACGATCTGACGGTGAAATTGGCAGATATGGGCTTCGCAAGTTGACTAATCTGCACAGGCAGAATGTCCGAAAATCTGGGCTTGGGCCTTTCCTCATGCTTTGTGAACTTGGGCCTTCCTTCATGGATTTGGGCCTCCTTCTTGGGTTTGGGCCCCCTTCTTAATGGGCCTCATGGCAGACCACCTCTTAATGGGCCTCGCAAAAGCCCATTAGACTCGTTTCTGCACATGTTCACATTAATACATCATTTTGGACTCAAATATGGAAACTAAGCTAAAATAGCAAAGTTACAATTAAATCATAGCCAAATAGTAGGGAAAACACATTAAAAACGTCACACTTTGTGCTCCTATCAAATACCAGGAAAATGTTAATCTGCACAGAATAGGTGCATTTTGGAGGTTTTCAGCGTTAATCAAAAAGTCAACCGTGACTTTCATTTGTGGAATAAAATATTGTACAAAGATTTCGGGAACCGTTCCGAATCCCGGCAAGTTTGTCGGCGAACCACCACATAAGGCGGCGCAACCACCACACGCGGTGGCGATACACATTTTGAAACCACCATTTTATTTTCTCTAATAGTTGTCTCTTTTATTTATTTTCTTTTATTTTTTTTTTTTTAATTTTTTTTGTTTTGTTTTTTTTTTTTTTTTTTGTTTGTTTTCTCCTCCACTTCAACCGTCCCCCCCGTTTCATTTCCCTCCCTCCCTCCCATTCTTTGATGTTCACCCGTTCCACCCAGCCCCTCTGCTCTGGGCTCTTCCCTTTCCTCTCATTTAAGGAACCAACAGCCCCACACACCCAACCCCCAATCATCCCAATGCTAATCCCGCCCATTCAATGTTCACCAACAACAAGTACCGCAATAGCATCCAACCACCACCGTGCGCCTCCCGCTACACCCGGTCAAGCGCAGTCCCCGTTCGTCGATCCCCGCCGTGAGCCCTCCAGTGATTTGCCTTATTTATAGCGCAATTGTATCTTAATCACGAGGTTGAGCTTACCAAGGCTTTTGTTCTCTAATATGGTTTTCATGATTTCGGTTACTTAGGTGACTTGAGGTAATTCCACAGAAGGTGCATTTTGACTACTTTTGCCACGAGAAGAGGACAAGAAGGCAAGTGGCTTCTAGGCATTGAAGATTGCACAAATTTACCTTCGGAAAGCATTGCCATTGAAGGCCTGAAGAATCGAAGAAAGGAAGGAATGAAGAAATTGCATTCATTACCCCACCAACCCCCCAGTCCTACCCGTGCAGTGTGGCTGATGACATGTCCCTAGTTTCCCCCCCCAATTCCTCCCTCCCTTTCTTTTCTTTTTTCCCCCGTTTCCCTAAAGAGGGGCCAACCGACTGTTCCATCGTTCCACAAAACCTAGAAAGAAACACCCCTTTTCAAGTTGAAACACAAACGGGCGAGCGTACGCGGTCCTTTGTTCTTCCTTTTCACTCCACCACCCATCTCCTCTCTCACCCCGACCCGCGGGGACGTCCTTTACTTTGTATTTTTTTTTTTGTTTTCTTTCTTTTCGTCGTTTTTTGTTTTTTTCCTTACTATTTTCTTTCTATTTCATTTTTTTTTCTGTTTCTAGTTTTTAACGTTATATTGTCTTCCTTTTCTTCCTCCTCTCTGAGTGTAGTGTGGTTACTGTTGTCTTTGTTGTTTTGGTTTGTCACTCAGGACCCTGATCCTCTATTTCCTTCCTAAGTACAAACCTCTCTAATCCTCTAGTGCTGTATACCTTGTTTGCATTTGTTCCAAGTAGGGCTTGGCTTCCATCCGGTAGAAACCCCTCCATTCAACTACCTTATATCCAAATAACCCTCGTTCCACCGTTTTCTTTTTCTGTTTGCTTTGTTTGTTTTTGTTTTGTTTTTTGTTTTTTGTTTTGTTTTTTTTTGTTCTGCTATTTGTGTGTTTTTTTGTTACTGTAATCAACAATCTAATTTTTTGGGTGTGTTTTTTTTCTTAAGGGAGTTGTCTTCCTGTTTGTTTTTGTAAAATTGCTGGCTTCCTCCTTTTTCCCTTAGTTTTTTGGTTTGCCATGGGGCTACAAGACTCCCCCTCCACTGTTTCTCCTCCTGCTACTCATCGCCTACCGGACACCTGACGGGCGAAAATCAACAAGGCAAAAAGCTCGATCGAAGCCTCACCCTATTGGTCCTACCAGTGTTATTACTGGGGTTTTAAAGTGGGGGCCCCTTCGCAAAGAAGAACTGAGGAACAGGTAAAAACCAAAAAAGCACATAAGCTTTCAAGGAACTGAACACACAAGGGACATGCCAAGTGGTAATATACCTCCACAAACAACATAGCAAAGAACCAGGTACACGGTGCAATAGAGAACCAAGCCCAACACATAAAGGTCCTAATCCATGTATGAGAACCCCAACCTCCAAGACAAACCAACAAGCCACAGGACCATCAATATCAAAACTTAGGAGAACCGCCCTCTCTACAACAAGAAGGTGTCCAGTCCGGATTGAAAGTGAGTCAAGGGCACCCCAACAACCATCAAAAAGGGATACTTAAAATAAGTGTGAAGGCATCACCACCCTTCGTTCAGTAGTCTTACGATAACCTTGTAATTAGCCCCCATGTCATAGCCCCTTTCTCTACACTTCGGCTTGTTTAATTCGATTTTTGGGGAGGAAATATACATAACAAGAAATCAAAGTCGTAAAGAGGAGGCGGGAAGAAGCACAAACAGAGTTTTGGGGAACCTTTTCGAATGTCCACAAAAGCGGCAAGGCCCAGTCCGTGAAGGCAACTGGACACACAACGTTCCCGTAAACACCTCCAAAAGAAAAAAGGCAAAAGGTTAACAAACTTGATTCGAATTCCAATAGGACAGAGTCTAAGGTAAAAATTTTAGTAGTGCTACAAACCCCCACTTAAGGCGCAGGTTCGAAAGGGTGCTAACGTTATGTACACTGAGGAACTTAAGATACGAAGAGAAGTAAGGAGGCGAGTGGGAGGGGGGCTAGAGCCAGCGGCCCGGTCGGGTACCCCAGGGTGGGAAGGGCGTTTGGCCCGTTCCAACAAGCAGGGGGGGGGTGGGGAAGCGAGGCAAAACCCCCCAGTCGGAGGGTTTCGGGTGTGGTGTTTGGGTTGTGTGTTGTCTGTTTTCCCAAGTTTTGTGCTCGTGTTTAGGGGGGGTGGGCGTTCAAATTTCTTTTTGTTTTGGACGGGGTAAAAACAGCTTTGTTCTGTTAGCATTGTTAATTGTTCCCTCCCTCGTCTGACTGCTTTTTGTAGTTCGTTGAGTGGCGTCAGGTGCTTTTAGACAAGCATGCCCAAGACATCCTGACTATACCCTTCTGCCCCGGTCGTTGGTGAAAAGGTGGGGTTGGTAAGGGCCCAAAGTTTTTTTTTTTTTTTTGTTTTCCTAGACCCTCCCCCCCTTCCCCAAACCAACTACCCTTTCTTTCCAAGCCCCATAACTTATATGCATTTTTCTTTTTGGAATAAAAAAACTCAAACGCAAATCCCCACAAAAAAGGCACCATAAAACGCTATCAGTAACACGGACAAAAGAAAAAAAAGAAAGGGGAAAAGGGAAAAACCACATCCTTTTTTTTTTTTTTTTTTTTTTGTTTATTATTTGTGTTTTGGGGTTTTGTGTTTTGTTTTTTCTTTTTTGTTTGTTTTGTTTTCTGTTGTGGGTGTTTGTTTTACTTGGAAGGGAGAATTTTGATATTAAGGTAGGGCATTTAAAATACAGGTTTTTTTTGTAGTGTTTTTGTTGAGTTTTTTGAGGGTTAATTGGTATTAGTTTATTTCTATTCGTATTTAAGATTTTTGTGTGTGTTTTTCTTGTTTTCAAAAATAATAAAATCAAAATTCTTTTATTTTTTTGTTTTCAAAATTCAAAAAATTTGTTAGTTTTGAAAGTGTTTTTTGTTTTTTTTTTTTGAATAAACGAGATATATAATGTTTTCTTTTTTTGATTTTTTCATCTTACTTAAGGGGAGGAGGGTAGTAAGGGGAGGGTAGGAGGGGGAGAGGAGGGTAGGTAGGGGGAGTGTCCTAATTCTTTTCTTAAAGTTTAGTCAAGGGCATAGTCCTTGGTTGTGGTCACTATATTCAGCAAAGAGAAATATTTTTGTACCTTAGTGTATTGTGTAAATAAATATATAGCATAGGTTTATTCTTTTGTATAGTATTAGTGCTATTTTTAACTTTGTAATATTTTGTTTTTATTTTGTAATTTATTCTACCTTTTTATTTTGTATAGGAAATATGGGTTTATCGGAATTTTACCAATAGTTTAGGAGTAAGGTTGAAAAATTGAGGTTGTGTCTTGTTGGTGTTTTCGGTTTCCTCGGGGTAAAAAGGTAAGTTTTCTTTTCTCTGTTATTTGTTTTTGTAAAAATAAAAAAATATATAAAAAAAATTAGAATTTTTACTTGTAAATAAAAAAAAGTGGTGTTTTGTTTTACTGTTTGTATTATTTATTTTTGTGTTTATAATTATGTGTGTTTTATTTTCGGGCTTGTGTAGTTTTTGTTTTGGGCCTTGTTTGTGTGTTGGTTAGGGTTTTAGGTTTCGAAGTAAAAATAAAAATTTGCCCGGGCTGTCTTAAGCAAAACCAACCAAGCCCTTTAGGGTGGTTCGTTTTAGCCCTTAGTTAGCAATATGGGGTTTTTCAACCGTTTAAAGGTCGACTTTGGTTTCACAGTTTTCACGTTCACTTTACGATTTTCGTAAAGTATTAAAATAAAAAAAAATCAAAATGAAATAAAAATTTGGGCGTTGTTTAATATTTGTAGTTTGTTGTCGCCCTTTGGGTTGTCTTTGATGGTGTGGTTTCCTTCCCTCGTTTGTTTCTTAGTCTTTGTTCCTTTCTCTTTTCTCTTCTCTTTTCTAGTTTTGTGTCTGTTGTTTACTCAACCCCCAAACAAGCAAAAGTGTTGCGTTTGGGCACCTTAAGGGAAACCAGGAGACCAACCAACCACACCCGGCCCCTCCCGCATAGGGCGACAAAGCCCAGCGAGTTTTGTCCCCCGAAACCAAACAAAGTTGGTCAATCGGCGGGCTTGGGGGTCGAGAAAGGAGGTGGTTCCTAAGCGAGGAGAAAGAGGGGAGCAGAACGAGCACACAACGTCCAACCCAGGCGTTGCACGAGGCCAGCCGAAGTGTCTCCACAACAGGCTCAGCCGTGATCTCGAACCAGAGAGGACCACTCCATACCTCCCACGACCCCCCCCCCAGGCCAAGGGCGTGGTTTCAGCCGATACTCTTCCCGAGCTTAAGGGGCCAATACGGAGGTTTCAACAGAAGCACCTTCAAACCACCACCCCCCTTTTACCCACCATGTTCAATCGGGTGGTCGAGGGCGTTCGAGATCACAAACCCAACGGAGCCACAAAAGAGCTACAAGGGCTAAGCAAGGAGCGGAGTTTGGGCCTTCACAGTTTCAAGTGAAGCCAGTTCGTTCACCAAGAATCGGATGGAAGGGGTGTGTGGGTCGTGGAACAAATCCAAAGCGTGAGTCGTTTGGAAAACCGATAGTGTTTCTAATGGATCTTCCTTGGTCATGGGTGGAGAGTGGATGTACGCGAAGGAGATGAAGGCCTTTCGAACTTTTGTTCATTCGGGGTTCGTTGGTGCAAAGCGTTGGATTCAACACCAAGACAAGGCGTAGGCCCACGGATCCACACTTCACCCGGATCTATCTTCGAAGGAAGAAGGGCGAACAAAACAGATGACTGTTTCTCAACGACACCAATCCACGTACCACCGGATTGTTCGAAGAACAAGAGACACCGAAGGAGGTCGAAACAAGGAAGGGGTGCCACAGCCCCGGAGTCAATCGTAGCGGTTGTTCGTCGTGCATCTTTCCCATCACACCAGGATCTTTGAGTTCCTCAAAGACGTTCGACTAGAAATGTGGGTAATAGTCGATGGACGCGCGTAGTGTGCTAGCAAACTTCACCATGGTCGACCGCGCAATCGGATTTCGGTGCTCGCCATAGATAGTCACAACGACTTCCTCATTTTCGGAGTGTTGCACCGTGAAGGGGTCGTCGTGATATAGCGCGATCAACCATTCCATTCTCCAGTGTTTGTTATGGAGTTGAACCGAGCCATTTCGCAGTCTCGGCTTCTCCATTCGCCTAACGTCGGAGTTTCTTGATGGAACACTACTTACTATAGTGTCCTTCTGAAGGCTACACCCAAGCCCGTGGAGCGCAACAACCCTGTCCAGGACACACTTCAAAGGACGAGGTAGTCAATTAAGGAGCAACGTTGGATGCAGCCGCTAGCCTTGTTTGTGACTGTTGGTGACTTGCTTCAGGAGGAGCTTCACGATCTTCAAAGGGGAGTCTTTCTGTTTCCCTTTTCATTTACTGTTGTGTGTTTATTTCAGTTTGTGTGTTTACTTCAGTTTGTGTGTTTAAATTCAATAACCATGCTTGAATTTCTCATTTCGTGAAATATTTGTCAACATTGAGGACAATGTTTAATTCAAGTGTGGGGGGAAGGTTTATTAAAAAGAAAAGAAAAAATTTGAAAAAATTTGAAAAATTCAAAAAAATAATTTACTTGTTTTCGTTTTCTACGGTAACAATATATCGACTAAATCATACTTACTCCCTTGGTAGCGTTGAACCTACCATTGCACTAAGTAAGTCACTGTGGTCACGTATTGTTACGTAAATTGAAAAAAAAAATCAAAAAAATCAAAAAAATCAAAAATTACAAAAATATTTGCTTCTGTTTTCTATTTTTGTGTGTTTATTTGTGGTGTGTTTTGTTCTTTCCAATCCCGATGATGAATTGAGTTTAATTGTTATGATTTTAAGAATGTTTATTATATGCTAAGGTTTTGTGTAGTTTGGTTTGGATTTAATTTGCATAACTTATGATTGCTCGAAATTCCATGTTCACATAACCTGTTTCGATTAGTTGATTGTAATCCGAGAAGCACATTTAAACATACATTGTCATGCATACCCAGAAAATGTGAGGACTTGAGCCTGTTGAATATTCACATGCATGCATATTTCATACATTTACTCGTTCTTCATGTGTGCACAATTCATGAGTTTTGAACCTAGAACTTGCTCAGAGACCGCTTGAAACATTTTGTTAATCTGTGATGAATTAGAAATGAGTAAGGCATTAGTTGAGCACCATGGCCAAAATATTCACCATCCATCTAAACACGAACTTTAGGAATCCCCTTTTGAACTGATCACTCATTAGCCGTTTCTTTTGTTCACCCACACCAGTTCACCCTTGTTTTATTGTGTTTGCAAGGCGATGATAGTGACTTCTTGTGTTTTTATGCTTCGGATTTGTATGGTAGTATACCAAAAGGCAAGTGTGGGGGTGTATTTATTTTGTTGTTTTTGTTCCTCAAAGAAAAAAAATAGAAATAAAAAGAAGGAATAAATTCCTCAAAAAAAAAAATAGAAAAGAAAAAAAAATGTCAGAAAGAGAAATTCCAAAAATAGAGTTATTGTATTATTTTTATTTTCAATAAAAGGTTGGAGGAAAATAAGAGTTGTTTCGGGTATAGCATATGTATGAGTTTCAAAGTCGTTGATTTGTCTTGCAAACATGATCACCCACATTAAATTCCAACGGTCGCATTCTTTGATCAGCATAGCTCTTTTGTCGACTCTGAGCTGTCAATAGCCGTTGTCTGACAATTTTTATTTTCTCAGTAGTTTCTTGAATAAAATTAGGCCCAAGAGGTTCTTGATAAGAATGAAGGAAGTAAGGAGGAAGTAAAATTGAATACTGAATCCTTAGGATACTTACACGTTCCTAGTAGTTTTGCCACCTCCAGATTCTAGGTTTCCACCTCCTGCTTCTAGGGTTCTGCCTCCTACTTCTATAGCTTTGATGAATCATAAAAAAGTTCTGGAAAATCAACACATCAAGGTTAACTAAGTCGGTAGTTATGATCCTTGTGCAATTCGAAAATAGTAGTCTTGATTGCAGTGATGGTCTTAGGCGGTGTGAAGGGAATCGGAGAAAAAGGAAGATGAAGAACGGAAGAGACGCAGGTTTGAGTTTAAAGTCCTGTTGAACGTTGTTTTGTCAAAAGAGGTAAAACAAAGTCGTTTTGTGCTAAACTAAGTTAAAAGAGTTGGGCTTTGGGCTTAAGACAAGATTAATTCTAAATAAACCCCAAAAAGTAGACAACACATTTAAAAACAATTCTGCATATTTTATATACTCAACATATATCAAACAACGTATATATATATAATACTATTTCTAAAATATTTCAAAGAGAAAAAAAAACCAGTTAACTGATGTGAACGTAAAATACGTTCACAAAGTGCCTTTAATTACTGGATTTTGCTATTCCGAAAGCTTAATTGTCTGTTTAATGTTTGTTTGCGTGTTTTTAGGGAAAATACCAGGAAAATGTTAATCTGCACAGAATAGGTGCATTTTGGAGGTTTTCAGCGTTAATCGAAAAGTCAACCGTGACTTTCATTTGTGGAATAAAATATTGTACGAAGATTTCGGGAACCGTTCCGAATCCCGGCAAGTTTGTCGGCGAACCACCACATAAGGCGGCGCAACCACCACACGCGATGGCGATACACATTTTGAAACCACCATTTTATTTTCTCTAATAGTTGTCTCTTTTATTTATTTTCTTTTATTATTTTATTTTCTTTTGTTTTTATTTTATAATTATTTCTTTAATTTTCTTTTGTTTTGTTATTTTATTTCATTTTTCTTTTGTTTGTTTTCTTTGCAGCCGCCATCTCCACTTCAACCACCGAGATTCCCCCTCACATGGTTTCAAATTTCATCCAGGGATTCTTCTCCAGTTCACAGCTCACCATCGCACTCCACGATTCAATCCTTGATGTTCTCCCATGTTACCACCCATCCTTGCTGCTCCACCATCACTGCATATTCCCTCCGTTGGCTGCTCTTCCCTTTCCTTCTCTATTTAAGGAAGCCCAGCGAGCTACACATCCATCACCAACCCAACGCATCAGCCAATCAAATCACCAAATCCATAATCACCAGGCACCATTTCAATTGTTCACGCAACAATCATAGTACCTGCAATAGCAATTCCAGAACCCACCACCGTGTCGCCCTACTCGCTACACCCAAGAGATCAATCATGCCTGGGCAGTCCTCCCTGCCTTCACCGTCGATCACCACCGACGCCGTGAAGCCACCAATCACAAGCGCTGCCCAGCCTTGCTTCACCGTCATGCCCAAGCATCTCAATCTAATTCTCAAGCCTTTCTTTTCCTGCAAATTCAAAATCAAGCAACACAATCTAATTTTCTCTTATTTTGTTTTGCAGAATTGGAAGCTACTGCAATTCCCTTGCCGGCACCGCTTCAATGGCCAAGCCCATGCTCCCTTGGTTGCTCAAAGCCACACCGCCGCCAACAACATTTCCATCCAATCTGGAATCATCCCCTGCTCCGCCGCCATGCCCACTCCATCGACGGCGACCCAAGCCTCACCGCCGCAAATCCCGAGCCCAGTGTCGCTCCGACCCATCGATCCGGATTTGCGCTCGCCCCCTTCAGCCATGCTCCGATGACTAATCCCCACCGCGCACACCAGCGCCCCGCCGTCTAGTTCACGACCGCGTCGATCCATCCCGACGGCGACGTCACGTCAATCGTCCCTCGCCCGTCGCCCCGGGCCCGCGCCGCCTCGCTACGTCGACGAGCCGCTGCGTCTTCCCTGCTCACCTCTGGGTGTTCTCTCGTTCCCCGCTCGAAATGAAAAAGCAAAGAAGAAAAGAGATGAAGTGAATAGAGGCGCACGGGGTCAAACGAAAAGTAGAGGAGAAGAAAAGTCAAAGTCAGCCATTTGACTTGGGCTTTGACCGTGGCCCATGCAAAAAGCCTCCGTTCGTGACCCATTGTCTAAAGCCCAAATCCAACTTAGCCCAATTGCTAAGTGCACCGCCCATCCAAATACCATTTACGATTTCAATAGGAGGCACTTCGCGCGTGTCCATTTTCATGGACACAATAGTAACATTTTTCCCAACTCGTTTATTTATTATAATTTATTTTTGTTTAATTAACTATTCGTGAATAATTTTGGAAATGTTATTGTGTAAATTTTGTTTATTTTCTTTTTTGCATAATAATTGTGTTTGTTTTTCTAAGTTGTTTTGTGTGTTGTTTGTTTGTTCTGTTTTACGGAAAATTTTATGTGCTTTTGTTATAGGGTTCGAAACTTATAATATTTGCATGTAATTGGAGCTAGAGTTAGGAATCTGATTCACCTAATAGTTTTGGAAACCTAATTCACAAGTAGTAAAGGCTTTGGACAAAGGTCGGAATCAATTAAAAAGGATTACAAATAGATGGACTTTTCCATACTAGGTTGTGCACTTGAATTAACGATTCTTTTCGATGCTTTGAACATGGATTGACTAGCTAGCTTTCTAGACTAAGATGGCATGTTTAATTGATTGATCTAGGTGCTTTCACTTAGGTTAATTTTCAGAGAGAAGTCTAATTGGGAAATAATTAGCTTTCTAATGTTTCACAATGTTAATTTCGATCATATGACTTAGAGAAATCAATATTTGTGTGTGTTTTTCTTGTTTTCAAAAATAATAAAAATCCAAAAATATTTCCTTTTAATTATTTATTGTTTTCAAAAATCTCAAAAACCCCCAAAAATACTTTTGTATATAATGTATATTTTTGTAAATAGAAACAATACTGTATAGTTTATTTAATTTTGTATATATATATATATATTCTTTATACTTGTTAATATTAATTCTTTATTTAATTTATTTAATTTATTTTTTTTTGTGACATTGAAAAGTAAATATAACAATCCTCTGTGGGAAAAACCTCTATTTCCCATTGTACTTTACAACGACAATTGTTAGGAAGTTTAGGTAATAATTAATGACCACGGTAAAAACCGAACCAAATCATTAACCAAATTTTTTTTTTCCTAATTTTAAAAATTTAGGTTGTTACAAAGACAATCCTCCAACCTTCTTGTTGAGGATTCAATGACGGTTCCGGCATTGAGATCGCTTCGTATGGATCTTGGATTTAATTTCATTAGGGACAATGGCTAGTTGTTCTTGTTAAGATTGAGTTCTACCTTGGAGACGACACTCATGGGTGATTCATTTTTTTCATGGGAACTTCTTTGACGGTGATTGTCGTTTACTTGGGGTTCGTTGAGGATTAGCGCTGTCAGTGGTCGAGGCTGGTCGGACTTTTGAAGGCAGTGATGGTGGCAAAGCTGGAGAATCCATTTGGGCTTAGGTCATTATGTCGGTGCTCGTGATTTTCCATGTTGTTTGGTGGTGATGTCTTTCCTTTTAGGTCAGGATCAACGACTTAGGTAGCAGTGTCTATGGTGACGACAACGACAATTGCTATACTATTTCAGAGAATGATATGCATGCTATAGGGTTTTTCCTAGTTAGGGCTTTTGGGCTTCAACTTTGGGCCTAGGTTTGTGTTTCAGGTTTTGGGCTTTGATATGGTTTTTTTTTGTATTTTAGTTTTTCTTTTTATGTCATGATGTTTGATTGTGATGATAGAAAAATAATAGCTAGGTTAGAGAGACCTTTTACACTCAAACAAATAGCCGATAACTCTCGACCAAGGATCAACGTGAAGCGGAGAATATTGATTGAGGAAGCTAAGATTTCTTCTAATTGAGAAGATGTCGCAAAGAGTACCAGAACTCCATATAACTTTATTTCTTTTCGGGATTTATTGGTATTTCTTAATCCAAAAAAGTAGGTGTACTCAGGGTAAATCCCAAGTGGTCTAATCTAAGTGATGGTTGTTTTTGATACACATAGGGGGCGGGCCATGATTGTAATGCTTGCTGAACTTATTAATTGTGAACATCCTTTTGATAAAAAAAAATTAAAATAGAAAAACTAGATGTGGTTGACCTTTGCTCTATCCAAGTAGTGAGGAAGAGCAGAGAATTATGTTAAAAAAAAAACTGTGGTTAATGGATCATATATTCCTATGTACATACTTTGGGTGAGACTGTCCACACTGTCTGCTTATTTTTCCCTACAAACAATATCCAGTAAACTATAAACTATCATTTGTTAAATGACTTAAATCTAGCATTGTGAGGGATGGATCTTGCTACAAAAAAAGGGAGAGAGAGAGAGAGAGAGAGAGAGGCTGATGAGTTGGTTACAATAGTAAGGGGTGCAACAGTTGTCCCTCACTTTTTTTATGATGTTTAATTGAGGGACAAATTGGGACATTTTGGACAGAAATTCTTCTAGGGTGAAATAAAGAGTAGGGTGGGTGACAATAGCCCTACCTTTTCTTGCGTGCCTTTTATAATATGATCCGGGTGAACTTATAAAGGAAATTAGCTAAAAATTAACATAGTCCAAAATCCTATAATTAGTTTGGGTCTCAAAAACCTGCCTAGTTGGAAACTCATCTCCCCTTAAAAGACAATATAATTCTTTGATTCCCAAAACAGAAAAAGAAAAAACAACGCAAAAACACAACTACGAAAAAACATCGGATCATCATACATTTCGCTTTGCCATTATAATTTAAAACGAAAATATCAACACTAGAGTCATGAGACAATTTCGATTATGAGCCGGGGGGATGCAAACATATCGGCACTCATGATCAAAGCTACAAGCTTGTTATACACTGAGACTGTGAAGGGAAAAGGGTTGATTTTCTCGCAAGCAAAAAGGTCATCCGCAAGCCTACTGCAGGGGCATGGATTGCATTGCTTTATTTCAAGCAATGAAATGATCGATCCCTTTGGTGATACTACTGAGTGCAGACGTTCGTCCATTTCTGAAAAGTAAAGAGGTGTTCCAAAAATTTAGTCCAAGTACCCATTAGTTTGTTTAAAAAAAAAAACTTATATATCTATTTATTTTCTGAATTATTCTTCCAAAAAAAATTATTTTCAGAATTACCTTTAATTTCCTTTGTTATTTAATAGTAAACTAGAAACATTGACGACATTAGATAAGGGAGTGGAGATCATATGTATTGAATCCCATGATTTGGAATATTAGAAACAACAAATACAAGAGCCTGTAAAGTGTAAACATATATGTAACGAAGAAGATGATAAGGGAGTGGAGATCATTTGTGATGATTTTCCATTATAATACATTATGACGGATTTAAATCCCCTTTTAATATAGGAGGATTATCTCTATCAAATTTTTCATCATGGTCGACAAAAACTAATATTTTTGAATAATATCATGGATAAAAAGCACATAATGGCTTGCAAATTAATTAGCGAACCCAAAAGAATTATTTTATTTTTTTTTGCAAACGAAAAAACGTTCATTTATTTCATTAGAGATGAAGTTACATAATAACCACTAGCAAAAGTATCCGATTTGATTGTAGATCAAACGTAAAGGAAGAAAAATTCCCACCAGCTAAAACTATGGTTCGTATCTCAGATATTGCAGGTACATATATAGATTGACAAGGAAAGACAGATTGGATTACCATGTTTTGAAGTGATCTATAACAAATGTTGGAAGATTAATTACCGAATAAACCAGTGTGTCAAAACATTTAAATCATTGTTTTAGTTGATAGATGCATACAATATACATATATGGAGACAAATTAGTACAAAAAAAAAAAGCTGCACTAATCCACTTCAATCCTACCAAAACCCCTCTTAAAAAAAAAATCCTACCAAAACCCCCACAAATAACATTTGAATTCTCCCGACTTACTTTCTCAAAAATAAAGATAAATATTTATCTAGACTTGCACACGATTCACAAATACTCTCATAGCAACTCAAATATTTAAAATACTGCAAGAAACCAGAACTAGGATTCCACGAACAAATTGCTGAGCAGGGATGCTTGCAGCACATAATATGCCATTGATAACAAATGAAAAATAAATACATGAGAATAATCAAGTTTCACCATATAGAAATAAAAGAAACATGCAAAAAAATACTGGGCAGAAATGCTAGCAGCAAACCTATGCAGCTGGAAATGGTTTTGAGCATATAGCTTGCTATCCTAGGAAAGATACTGTGCTAAACCTAAACCTATAGTATTAATTAATACAAAGCAAAAAAGAAGCACAACATTTTAAAAATATACAAAGAAAAGAAACAAGCACCATATATAGATTAGCAAACTAACCATACTACAAAAATATGTATTTTTCTATACAAGGAACACATTCATGCATTCATTAGTAGTAGAAGGCATAGAGAGAGGTATACCTATATGGAGTATTATTATCACTGATGACTTCCAGACCCTTTGCCCGCTTGACTACCCATTTGCTGCTGCTGCTGCTGTTGTTGCTGCTGTAATTGGAGAAGGAGGTTAGCCGCAAATTGAAGTGTGGACTGATAGCGATGATTTTTGTCCGCCTCACCCTCCGAAGTGCTCTGACCAGAACCCAGAAGTGCAGAATGAAGCTGCTGCATCTGATTTGGGTATTCTGTGTTAGCTTTTTTAGCCCCTAATTGCACAAAGGTCTGATCAGACTGCAAATTACCACCAGAAGAGGCCACATAACTACTGACAGGCGGAGCTTCAGCCAAATAATGTTGATGATTTGGAAGCGAGGATCCCATAATTTGTCCACCTTGAGAAGGTACCATAAAATTACTCAAAGGCCTAGACGAACTGACAGAAGAAGAATCTGGCATTTGGGTGCTACCAAGGACCAGAGGGGCAGACTGGTAATTTGATGTGTTTGGAACGGATGGATAAGTAGGTTGGTACTGTGGAAGACCTTGTTCTTGTGGATTAAACTGACTACCTAACTGTTGCAATGCATGATCAGAAATTTGTTGATCTTGTTTCCATCCAGGAAATGAGGGCCTAGCTGTTGATCTTGTTTCCCATGCTGATAGCTTAGAACCTTCTGGCAAAGACGGCTGTGCATTTCCAGGCAGTAACGTCGCAAGAGAGCCAATAAGTTCAGGTGTTAATAATGGAAGTCCAGCCTGTGATACTGCACCACTATTACTATATTTAGAGGAATAATCTTGGGTTACTGACTGCACCATAGAGGACTCGCTAGTAGGTGGAAACAGTGGTTTTGAGGAAAGCTTTGAGTCCTCACTTAAAACCCTGTTATAATATTCCATAGGAAAAACATATTCATCCTTTGAAGGAATGCTATACTCGGCATGCGGAGGAGGAATCTGCTGTTTATCTATATACTGCAAAGACTCAATGGGTAGATGCGATGGTTGCTGAATGGAAGGAGCACTGGGAACTTGTTGTGGAAACTTGAGAACCACTCCATAAAGACGTTCGGGGCCTGCAACTTTCAAAACAGTCTTCAAGAAGTCTGAAGGAGGTACCAAAAATAATGTCATCCCATCATCAAACTTCGCAACACCAGCGCGGTTTTTTGCACCTAAATAGTGAAGGAATTCAGTGTAGGAAGCAAAATCATCTTCACTATCCGGCAAGAAGAAAACAATGTCGAATGCAATGGCCTCAGCAAAGTGTTTTGTCAGCATATCCAATCCAGTTCTAGCTGAACAATTAACAATTTCAGGACTGCAAAACAGAAAACAATCACATTATAGCCATACTTAACACATGCTCTGATCAGCTGTTGCACACGCAAGATTACCCATGCTGATACAAGATTGTGGGAACTAGTTGAAATTAACTAAACTGAATTCCAAACTGGAATAGAAGGACAAGATCATTATAGAAAAGAAAGTATAAAAGTATACGCATTTCTCACATCAATAATCAGATTATTATACTAGCCTTTATATGCTAAATTATTAAGTTGTAAACTAAAGAACTTTTGGATCACCAGGAAAATGACTTGATAAAGTTTTGGTAAGGTAGAATTTAATACAATGCCTAGCAGAGAGAGTAATATCAAGGTTGCTTCATTTACTACGCAGAAAGAAAGAAACAAAAGATGCTATATGTCACCTCCAACAAGTAAACACAATGGAAAACAGATAAAAGGAGGGAAAACCAGAAGTAAAAAGGAAAAGGGGTGCACTCACATGTCAATTCTTATCCCTTTCCCTACAGGGACACAGCGAGCATGACAAATGGGTGTTCCACCCTTGGCAATAATGCCACGCCAGATGTAATCATCATCAGGAGGCCTAGGACCTCCGACTATGCCCCTTACACCAGGTGGACTAAGGCGGCTCTTCTTGGAACTGCCATCTTGATAACTATAAAGCAGATCATCAAATCTACCTGGAGGTGGAGGACCTAAAGGCCTCATTGGAATATCATTTGGTCCAAGAATAATGCCACTTGGACTTTGTGGTAGAGCTCCAGGCCCTATGTTGCTCATTGAATGTTCATTGAATAGATGTATATCTGGTCTAGGAGTAGACCATTTGCCTCCTGGATGATAAGGGCCAGCTGGTGGCAGCTCACTGGTTGAAAACATAATTGTAATCCGAGGATCATTGAAAAGCCTGCCTTGCAAGCCCTCCTTGGCACGCCGAGCTTCGTCTACGCTCCTGAATTCAACAAATGAATAGTGCCTTGAAGGAAAACTTTTAATCCTCTCAATCTCACCAAACAAAATCATGGCATTGTGGAGCATTTGTTCGTCAATTTGGACAGAAGGAGGGTACCCAATCCACAGAACTGAGCTACTGGTTTGGCCAGAAACTTGAGAATAAGGCTGTAACATGAATTGATACAAATAAAACCTTGAGAAATTATGACAAACTGATCGAAAAGACAGGTAATATACAAGTAGAATTCACATAGGAATTCCATCTGCTATCCAACTACGTGTAACCACTAAACCATAAAACAATTAGATAAGATGCACCTCCTGTCACATAATCACCTAACAAATAATTCTCATGAAGAAGTTTCAAACGTAGACAACACTGTATAAGCTTATCTAGTAAAAAACAACCCTCTTTCTGCAGCTTATTAAGTACTCACCTGTTTTCTTTTATGACCAGAATGAGAATCAGCAGCAGGCCCCATGATGCTTCTGCCCAGAAACTGTCCATCTCGGTAGTCAGGCAACTGTTCCTGTTCAAATGACCGAAGGGAAACACAAAATCATTATAAAATGAGAACAAATGGAAAAGAAATTCTTGTTTATCTATTCTCAATATATAAGCTTATACGCAACTGAAGCATTCACATAGAGCTTTTCCAATACACGTGCAAGACATGCATTGACATGCATTCAAATCCCGATAAGTCACATCGAAATATGTCATTGACAGAATGATTTGTTGACAAGGGCACAAGTGCTATGTCAAACACCAAAGATAGCATGACTGCGTTTGACATTCAAACTTTATCTAGATAAGTACAGTTATGTTCATGTAAATCCAGTTGTAATAAGTTTATCAATGTTAAGTTTCTTCACAAAAATGCATAACGCCTCCAAATCATTGCGCTCGATCTTTTTAAGTAAATAAGTTTTTTTTCAACATAAGATAAGATGTCTACTTTTTCTTTTCTACAAGCACAAGATGGAAGTCTGCTTCTGTAACGAGTGTTGTAACAGAAACGATTGTAGTCATACATATATAAGAAGTAATAATCATCCTAAACACTAAATAATAAGCCTACCCTTCTTGAGGTCGAGGGTTGTGATCGAAGATAATCCACATGTATCTGCATCTGGTCACCACCCAATCGCTTCCCATTCATATTTCTCATTGCTTCAGCAGCATCCTCCATTCTACAATATTCAAGACATGCAGTATTCCGGTCTCTAAGGAACTTGAAGTCCTCCAATTTTCCAAACTTGAGAAATTCTTCTTCTAATTCTTCCTTCGACACAGATGGACTAATTCCACCTACCCATAGCTTCTTACAAGGTTTTGCCTGAAATTAAAGACATAGTTAATTTGCAAGGAAGAAACAAAAGTTTAAGATCCCCGGCCAAGAATGTATGTGAAAGGTGCGACAGGCAAGCACAAAACATTATTATTATTTTACAATGGCTAGGAGAAAAAATTAGACAGAAACCTGAAAATCAGAACGAGTAATTAAAAATCTTAATCTGTATAATAGATGACATTGCTAATACTAGCAAATTAGCAGAGGGAGAAATCACATGTATTACAATTACAGGCCTTCCCCACTAAGGTTAACCTTACCTTAGAAAAACTGCACTCATTCTCACTTCGACAACCACACAATAAATTTTAATAATCGGAACCGTCGTCGTTCTTTCATAATTACTGTAACAATTCAGCCATGATGGAAACCGTTTGGTCATCCAAAATGGTGAAACATGCAGAAAAATGCAGACTGTCTGATAGACCTAAAATGATTGAGATTGTAATAAATTTCCAATTTGACCAACTTTTTGCAGAATAATCTTTGGGGGGCGGGGGGCGGGGGAGAGTGGTTTTGGTTATTTAGTGAGGGTGATTGCACTTTTTCCAAGGTAAAGTTAACTTTAGTGTGGAGAAAGCTCGCTTCTCATTTTGATATGGCATGCAAAAGAAGTAACTGAGATGTTCATGTTGTTACTGTACGTTACTATTTTTGAAGAATAAAATGGTCGTGGTGTTTTAGTGTTTTACACAAGTGCATAGACAAGTCACAATAGAATGAATACAAACTGATAACAGCTATTTGTGTTTTCAAGATGAAAACAGCATTGGAAGACTAAATGAAGCCACAGATTGAACTGGAACTACAACCTCCCTCACATCTGTCTCTCATGATTTGGAAGAAAAAAAAAACAGAAGTAAACTTCTGCCGCAGTGGTAAGCATTTCCCTTAAGCTTAAGACCCCATATTCCTAGCCAGTGTCCTATTTTTTATACAAGAATTATAAGTAAAGGATAATCAGCATCTCCCTCAAGACCCCACAATGGACACATACAGTAAATTGATGGTGCAAAAAACTGCAGCCTGAATGGAAGATTAGCAAAAGAGTAAAAATGTGATCAATAGTATAAGAAGGAGCAACCAGTAAGCATGAATATGAATATGCAGCAGATATACATCAAAGGAATACAGATCGAAGTCATCCAGACATCTAATCCAAATTGTGTCTCCTCTTCAACAATCAATAATATGAAAAATATCGCAACAGCCAGTGAATGTTGATTACTAGTTATGAAAATAAAAAATATATGGCGCATAGATAACCAGAAGCCAAAATCAATCTTTAAAATCTCCTCGATCTTCATGTAGTATATACAATCCATTTTCCCTTCCTAGCTACTCCTACCTTCCCTTCATAAGGAAATCCAACCTCGGATTTCTCCTCCCCCATGTCCTTCCAATTAGAAGATGACAATACAATTAAGAAAAAATTAAATAAAATTTGTAGTCTTTTTATTTTCATCATGATCATCAATACGAAACAAAGTTTGCTGCCATGACATCCCCCTCCCAGATGCGTTATATAAGTGATTTGTTTAGGAACTATTTGTTTGTTGCAAGACATAGAACGGAGATGCTTTAATACTTATTCAGTTAATGAATACAAAGTGGTTTGGTTCAAGAATATTTGTTCTCCATTTTGAGCAATGAGCTTGGGACTTAATCTATCAGGCTCCATCTAATTTCTCGCATGAAATCAATTATTTAGTACTGTAGTCGACCTATATCATATCACAATGATAAATTCGATGGATTTTGCATATACATGATATGGAGGTTAAAGTGAGGTCATAGTGAATTAAGCAACAAACTCAGGGAGTAAACTTGTTGAATTTTCAGATCCTGTTGTGTTGTGTGTTGGACCTCAAATTAACGTTGAGATATGATCGTTCCAGATTGGTGGTTTGTACAAGTTAATTAAGTTGAAGTAGAAGAGAAACGCGCCCAGATTGGTGATTGACAAGTTTGTTGTGAATTAAGGGTGTATTAAATGTTTTGTCCTGTAGTATGTTGATCATCAAATGTTACTAGGAGGCTAGCTACCGCCATCTACGTACTACACAGGATTCATATCAGATTAAGCAAGGAAGCTTTGAGAAGTTTACTGGCATTGTCTCTGCCATAGAAGGGTATAAACGCCTTCGAATTCTCATTCATATCAGAATATGATCACCGTCGTGTGGATAGAAGGGAGGGAGCCCTTGGACGTTTGACAATGCGAGGTTGGCGGTTTCGGGGACAGATTAGAGGAAGGTCCCTCTATCCATTCAACATATTTTGGTTGGTTCTGTGTTAGAGGCATTTCACCTCTTTATAAGATTTAATGTCTTGTTCCTCTATAGAAATTTGTATCTTGTTTGATTGAAACCCAATTCAAACTCAGCTACGGTACGGCGAAAATTCTTCTCTTCGGATATACGAAAAAGGAGGAAATTAATTGGATGAATTCCCACGACTTGTTCTCTAATCTAATATGAACTAATCGGATTGAATCGAACTCCAAAAAAAACACCAGGAAGGAGAAAAACCCATCAATCCTTGTCTAAAATGTTCTGAACCCCCTAAAAATCGAAGTCGTGTGTTGAATTTGTATTTGTATTGAACGCAAACAGAAATCTGGAGTACTAGTTAGAACAGAGATAATTTGGAATTGTAATCATAATCATATAGACCCAAAATTGTTGGTTCCACAAATCTACACAAGGAATTACCATACAGAAATAACAAAGTAAAAAAAAAAAACAGAAGCAAAAAGATAGATTATCAATACGAACCGGTCGAGCAAATTCGATCTTAACGGGCTGTCCTCGCACCAGAGTCCCTTGCAAAGCCTCCTTGGCCGCCGCCGCATCCTCCTTGCGTTTGAACAACACGAAGGCGTAGCTCCGGGAAGAGTATGACGTCACGCCGTCTAACGCACCGTATTGGGAGAATATGTCCATCAGATCGGAGTCGGTGACGTCCCTCCCTATGTTCCCCACCCACAGGTTGTTCGACATGGTCGTCCTCGCTGCTTCGTCTTTGGCCGCAGGCGGAGCCATTTGGGTGGTTGAATTCAAACCCTAGCACTAATTTATTAGGGATTGGATTCAATGCAATTGATTGCTGTTTAGGGTTAGGTTTGGAGTTGAAGATTTATGAATATTTGAAAACGAAAACCGAGATTTGCCACAGAAAAAGTCCACGAAATCGATCCAATCAAAACCGTGCGAGAGTAATTAATTTCACCTGTTGGCTATTGGTTGAGGTCGGAAACAGAACCACAGCTGTGGAGAAGAAGACGCTATGCTAGAGGAGCTTCTTCCTCAGCCTTCTTTCGTTTGGGCGTGTGTGTTATCCATTACACGAAAACAACCCCTCTTGTTTTCGTTTTTAACCTTTTTTCTTTATATAAATAAAAAATAAAACGTTTTCTTTCTTTTTGACTGCGCTATGACGCTATCTGCCTATCTCCCCTCTTCAATTTCTATTGCTGAATTATTTATAATAAAAAATTGTAAAATTTATTATTTTGCAAGTAAAACTGTAAAACTCCTTTAACAAATTCTACCTCACCACAAAAATGTTTGCGTGTGTGAACTTAACAACTTAGGGCATCTCCAACAAGAATGTCAAAAAGCATTTTCATTCCCCATTTGAAACTCTAGTCCAATTTGTGGGAACATGATTTTCACTATCCCATATGAAATTGTTAGAATAAGCAAGAAAATATCAAAATACCCCCGAGCTAATTTCAAGCCTCATGACCAGTATAGTAGGAGTCATGATTTTGGAAAACATACAATCTCTATACAACAAACTAGCTTCATCTAGAAGGCAGTCTCCATAAGAAGATACGCTTCGCCCAGTATCAGAGTCTCTGCACGCATACTAATAGGCTCAGGAAAGTACTCATCAGTCCAAGTCCAGTCTATATCAGCAACCAAGGCCCAATACACACATGCTACTGGTCCTAAGCCATCTAAAAGGCATACAATACAAGCCAAAAGCCTCTCTAGGGGTCCGCCCAATACCGGTGAGCCCAAAACGAGTATTGAGCATGTGGTGGTCCATCAATGTGATTATATATAAATTCTTTACTAGCTTGATCGTTGGAGGACCCTTGTCTGGTACCACACCTGTCCTCTGACAAGCCATGGGTTTCTCTTTGTTTCATGTGGTTGTAGGTTATCTTTTCCGGACCCAAAGTGGAGAAATCACGTTACTACACAATTTTGATGTAATGTGTCAAGTATATTCAGTAAAGAATGCAGCTAAGGTTGAATAGCCACATGGCTTCTATCTAGTGATTTTTTTAGTCTCTAACATACCTATATATTGCTCCTGTTGTAACACACTCAAATTACGGTTAATGCAGTCTCTCTTTCTCTTTCGTTTTCTTTGTAATTCTCTAAACCCTAACATGGTATCAAGAGCCTGTGCGAGCCTTGGATCTGTGGTGTGGTGATTGTTCGTTGTCTCTCAGTTGTTCTGTGGTGGTTCGGTTGTTCTATGCACTTCTCCTAGTGTTTTCCAGTCAACAATTCTTCTTTAGTTTCACCTCAGCTAGCTTCTTGACTTGAACTCAATTAAGCACTTTTATACGCAAGCATTTGTGTCGTCAAAATAATATGAAAAGTAAAGATCGGGGGTTTTATCGTTCGGGAATTGGCGGCTAACAATCTCAAAGCAACCAAGGCAACTAAGCTAACTAGCACTATGGAGGAACTAGAAATGGATATCTATGCAATGGATAAGTAGTGTATATGCCAAGTGGACAAGTAGTAGTGATCAATATTTGAGTGAGTGACAAATAAGCAAGCAATATAAATAAACTAAGCTAAGCAAGCGAGTAATGCAAATAGGAAACGATTCAAATGATGAAGCGATTGGAGGCTTCGGGTCACTCTAGTCCATATCTGATGGATAAGCAATCAAATGCACATACATGTTAAACGGTTTGTGAGATAAATCCCTACACTCCACATATGCAATAGTTATGGAATGTGAATGTTATCTAATGTATTTCTATGCCAACAAAGGTTAATTCATAGAAGTTAATCATTCATCAATGTTATCAATGAAGGTCCTCCCTCATAAATGCAAGGGAGGTGAAGCACAAATGCATTAAGAAATTTACACACAAAGCCAAGTTGATTAATAGAATAATTTATGTATCCTAGCCATGCAATGGTTCTAGGACCAAGTCTTCTAAGTTATTGTTGTGCCATGCAATGGTTCACAACAACTCCTAATCCAATTTAACCTTCAAGCTAATCGAATTAAGGCATAAAGTACTAAGACCAAGGAAATCAAACAAGATAAACTCATCACACTTGTTGTCAATTGTCTTTGAGAGAATGGAGGAACCAACTCCACACTCTCATGTCAAAGTAGATTAAAACATGCTTTAGAATTGGTCAAATCCCTAGACAAGCATTTAACACATATTAAAATAGGCAACAAGCATATCCATTTAACAACCAATATTATATATATCATTATTTGCTCAATCCACCATCAATGGGCTAGGGCACACAACCCTAGCCCCCAATCTTAGACACTACTCACAATACATCATAGGTAACATTAAATTCACAAATCTATCAAACTCAAAGACAAAGAGAAAGTAAAATAAGGTGAAGGGATGCTCAAGATGGTAGGCCAACTGGTCCTTGCTGTCATGAAGTGGTTGCAAGCCCTCTCCTTTTGCTCCTTGGTCTCCTCCTTGCCTCCTCTTGCTCCAAGCCTTCTAGATCTTGAAGTTGTTGATGAATCCCATGAAATGGTGAGTAGAAGTGAGCCAATGGAAGGGGTAATGTTTGTGGATGTAGAGGAGGGTGAATGGAGGATGTTTTGTGAAGGAAGTGAGGTGAGATGATGGAAGGAAGTGATGAAAAATGGAGGTGGAAACCCAAAACAAGCCTCCGGCGACTGGTCGTCCGGGGACAGATTTGGGGTGTTTTTGGCAAAATGGAAGGCAAGGAAAATGGAGGTTTTAGAGAATTTTTGGAGACTTTTGGTGTCTAGGGTTGGTTCCTCCTCAAAATGGAGAGTTTTAAGAATATATATGAGGGGATAAAGGGCTATGATGAAAAGGGAATGATCCTAGGGTCAAAAACATAGATCTAACTCACATGAAAATACCTAAAAACCATGGAGTGGTTGGAAAAATGCAAAGGCACAAAGGATAAAGTGATAATGTGTGCAAAGCATATGAAAATCTGAATTGGACCATAGGGAGACAAAATATGTGGGTAGAAGACTAGGAGACAAATTGTGACTCAAGCATTAAATGTTTTGTCCCCCAATTGAATTTGAATCTCTACTCACCACCAAAATGTCTCAACCAATCAAAGGAGCTCTCCTAGAGTGTGTGGGAGAGTCATGCATGAGTTGGAGTGTGATGCCTTCAGGTTTGACCTCGGAGTTGACCATGTGGGCCCGGGGTGAGTCACGGTTGACTTTTCGGGGCCGAAAGTTGAGTTTTTGGGTTCTTGGCCAAAACTCCGGAATGATCATGTGCTCCACTTCCAAGGCTTGATTCTTGTGTTCTTGGTGCTCAAAAGTCACAGTTGACGTTTTGTCCTCTTCTCGAAAATGCTCCAAAAGCTCCAAATTACATCTTTAAGCTCTAAATTACTTCAACTCACTTATTCAACCTGAAAAAAATAAAAACACACATTAATGATTTTATTTGGCTCTTGGAGAAACATTATTCAAGTAGTTAGAAACATATTTTGTACGTAAATTACGTGCAAATCACTTCTCAGCCTCAAGTCTCTAATCATGTATCTGCTCCATCTCACTATGTACCTATTCCAGCTATGTCATATGGCTTTGGTCCCTATCCTGGTTTTGACTCCTCATTTGGTATGACTAGATTCTATGCTGACTAAGATCGAGGAGAAACTTCTAACAGTTCATGTGGCAATCGCATCGGTGGTGGTACTCGAAATTTTAACTATGGGAGAAATGGAAATGGTGGTGTAATACCCTGAATTTTCGTATTTAATTTCTAGGAAATTCTTGAAATTAAGTAAGGGTTGGATGTTAGTTTTCTCGTCTAGTAAATGAAAGCATGATCCAACAATTGACCTCTCACTCTTCTAGAGCTGATCTTAGAATCTGCAGCAAATAATCATCAGCCAAGGATTATTTATTCTTTAATCAGCAACTTGCCTATCAAGTAAGGCTAACCAACCAAGATTAGAAACTAACTTAAGTAAGGTTAGTGTATTCTCTAGCATATAAATATGATGTTTCAGCCATGAAATTCTTTGCTAATTCACTTCTCTCTAGTTCTTCTTACTTCAGTCATCCCAATAGTGTAGAAACTTAACCTAGAAGCTCTTTAAAGATAAAGTAATTTCTAGATAGAATCTCATTTCTCATGAACTTATGTTCTTTCAATTGTGAAGCTCAAATTCGATTTCAATCTTCCAACCTTGTGTTGATCACTTTATGTAAGTACAGAATACATCCTTATACTCTTTTATCTTTAAGATTTATCAAATTGCACAAGCAAGAAGAAAATAGAAAAGAATAAGTTTTATAAAAAGCTTAAACCTTCCTTTCTGAAACTTTTCCCGTCAGCCAACTTGGAAAACGTTAAACTCATATTTATGTTCATTTTATCATCTATAATTTTCATGAAAGTTGTTCCAAATTGTGTCTTATATTCCTTGTTAAAATGTCACGATCATCTAACAGGTCAAACTTTCTGAATCTAAGTGTTTATTCAGTATACTTGTTGGGAAACCCCTATGTTGTTCATAATTTCAAGTGCTCATATCTTACTCATTTCTTGACCAAATTTGATGATCTTTATATCAAAGAAAAGCTTAGAACCTAATCTTCTAGTATGGAGAATATCATAATTAGTGTTCAGGTTTACAATACTTAACCATTTAGGTTAAAAGTGTTAAAACATAGTACAACCATTTATGGACTGTTTTGGACATTCTTCATTCTGGACTTTGACATTCTGGAAATGTTAAAATAGAATGAGTGTATTGTTGTGTTGAGGATTGAATTAAGTTACACTATCAATCCCAGTGTGCTGGAAAAACTAAAAGCACAGATAACACATGATATGTTAACGCAGTGAAAAACCTCAAACTTGAGGAAACAACACTATGGGGTACAAGCCAGAAGGAAGATCAATCACTAAAAGAAGTTGAGAAAATCTCTTACAAAAAATTGTAATCCTAATCAAAATTACAATTACTAGCAGCACTAGTGTTTTTCTTAATTCTTCTTTTCTTGAATATCTTCACTTGATCACAAGGAACTGAGCGTGTCCTTCAATCTCAAAATTGCAACCCTTCCCTACTGGCCTCGAGAGAATGATGCAATACTGAAATAAGATTTCACTTAACACGGACAAGTGAATCTTGAAAATAAGTTATGCTCTAGGCTTTCATGAAATTGTAGTAGCACACGAGATAAACAATAATCTCTTGCCTCAAAAGCAAAGTTACAAAACTTTTGCCAAGCAGCCTATATAGAAGCCAACAACTCCCCGTCACTTTAAAGTTTTAACCTTAATTGACTTCCTATAAGGAAATATCTTTATTAAAAAGATTGTCAATTAGGAGTTGCTGAAAAGATCCTAAATCAATTAGGACTGAAAATTAAAGTATAAACGCAGCTGGAAAGGATTTGATTTAAAACACAATTAAATCAAAAATTTAGTTTAAGAAAATCCTATCCATTCAAGGAGATCACAATCACACACTTACCATGCATATCCACTTACCTTAAAGTAGCATAGGTTGTCCACACTCCTAGTCAATCAATGTTTATGTAGGAATGCGAACATTCAATATACTAACAATCTCTCCCTTTGACATTCCTATACAAAGCAACTCATGATCATGCTTCCACATCAGTGACCATTTAAATGTTAAATGTTACACTCACACCTGAAACACCTATAAGAAAAAGACCTTGTAGTGAAGAACAACTGTGGCAAGATAGCATATTTAAACAAAACCAACAAAGATAACAGTATAACATAGGTTCTTCTTCTCCCCCCTTTTGAATAAGGATGCCAAAGCCATTGAGAAACTCCCCCTTAGAAGCACCACTAGCTAGTTATGTGTTGGATAAGCAAGAGACTTGCATCACTGAGCAAACACAAATTGTAGTGACTAAATACTGAAAACTCCCCCCAAATTGAAGATGAATTTGTATGCAGAAATGACCAATGCAATTAAACACACAATGGATAGAGAATTATCCACACACTAATATGAGGGAAGATGCATAGCCTTTAGCCAAAGTATATGTCATAGCCTCACCATATAAACAAAATTAAACAAGTAAAGTTTACAAGTTGAATCAAGGTAAGACATAACAATGTAAGCATGAGTATGATCGAGTATCCTTGTACCTTTGGTGGTGATGGTGAACAATCTTCAATGTGGGATGTGCATCATATAAGGGATCTCAGGAAGTAAATCATAACCATAATTTTTCACCCCTTATTCCTCCTGTGTGAGAAATATATTTGTTTCTTTTCTGTCTTTTACATAAAATTTATCCACATACCACCAAGGTGGCCAAACCATTCCCTTTTCTGCCAATCCTTGTACTGTTCGCCATGACCAAGGCTTGGTTACTTTGGGAATAGTCTGGCCATGCTTCAAACCATTCCCTTTTCAACCACCACTGGTGGTCGAGTTGTTACGAGCCTCCAGGTGTGGTACCCCCACCCGGGTTCGAATCTTGCCGACTGCGGATTGAAGTTAAATCTTAATTCATTATGTGGCTGGCCAAGGGGAGGAAGCGTTCTGACAAGATCCTCGACTGCGAATTAGTCCTTGGACTTAAGAAGCCTTTCAGATACTGTGGGAGTTCTCTAAAAAAAAACCATTCCATTTTGTGCCCAATTTCTGTATCGTTCACTATGACCAGGGCCTGGTTACTTTGGGAATAGCCTGGCCATGCTCCAAAATTGTTGTGTCTTCTCCTTCTTTTTTTTTAACAAGGAGCAAAGAACAATTAAACTAACCAATGATGGAACCTGTTCGGCTGTTCCTGATCAACCATGCAAATGTTTACCGCCAGAGGGAAAAAATGTGTGCATGTGCAAAGACAAAGGAGGTTTAAGAATATTTTGTTCATGCTCAAGATTACATAGCTATGTCAAGCCAAACTCAGAACCGGCTTATCAACTTGTCATACTCACATACATGAAACCATGAAAAATACTTTGTCAATCTAAGATCATATTACTCCAGCAAACAGTGGGGGATACTTACCCTACATGCAATCCTTATGAATCTGGAAACTTTGTGAAACAAGAGAAAGAGACTAACTGTGAGTGAACCTATACTACCTGATGGGTGTGGATTTATGCTCTTGCAAAACACCAAATTTCAATGTAGTAGAAGATCAGGTAAGTATGGATAAGTTAAACGGGGAAGTGCTTTAGTGATGTCTTAAACAATAAACCTAGACTTGTCACTATTCTAGATTTACAACAATTATATAATAAAGGAACTACCACAAGAGTACAAATAAAATAAATATAATTACAAGAAAGTAAAAACTGTAAACAATAATAGAGAAAAGGTTAGGGCTCAAGTATCTACCTCTAGTCTTCCTCCTAATTAATCAATACATGTAAGAAACAAATCCGATTGATGATGATAAAGTTTGCCAACCTAAAGGGATGAGTGTCTCCATATTAAGCTATTGATTCTCCTAAGCAACGAATTAGGCATGTGTGTCTACTCTAATTCTTTTCGAACTCAAGGGATCTAGCTTGGTATCTTGCATGTCACCAACATACCGGCCCTCTAGGTTGTTCCTTAAGCAAGCATATGCCCTATGAAAATCGACAAACACATAAATCCTAGAACATGGTATCTATTCTAGTTATTCATGGTGATTAATTCCAAAAGAACTCATTATCTAAGTTCCCCTTGTTACATATCATAGGCCCAAGACTCGGTCATCTAAATTGACTTATGTAACAATATCAATTGTAGAGTTTAAAGTATGATAGCTAAGCATAAAATAAACTAGACAAGATTGGAAAGAAAACAAAAATTAACTACTCATCATCAACAACCATTATTGGATCAAACATGCATAGATTAATTAGAATTCATGAGTAGGGCTTCAACCGAAGACCCTAAAGAAACTTAGCTACTAATGAAATACATAAGGAATGAAGAGGGAGAAGAAAAAGAAGAAGAGAAGATTTGATGTTCTCTTGGTGTGTCTTGAATGAAAGAAATCCTCTCCTTATATAGCATTTTGGAAGTGAGAAATATGTCATGGCATATGTCATATTTCACCTCTAAAACATGAAATGACAAATGACTAAGCTTCCCTTTACTCTCAGTGCAATATTTACTCATGAGTGAAGTTACTATAGCTTGTCTTAGAGCGGTAGTGGTGGTGTCCTATCTTCATCATGATCATGACAAGCTTGGCACCAAGTTTCACCTCTACCTAACTTGGGTAAACTTCAAATGACTTTACCTCCACAAAGTTATATTGATCATGTACATCAGCCCATAAAGATGTTCTTTGGGCTGTTCTTGTATCTTGTGAAGGATGCATGAGTAATTCAAACCCAACAAGCCCATAATTTGTTCTTAGGAATTCTGCTCCAGCTTGACATTTCCCACTTATGAAGGGCATATCTCTGTCGATAAGTATCATAATTGAGTAATTCTAGTTTCATTTGAAACTAGACTCACAGGGCTTAATCTGGAAAACTTGAAACACAACCAAGTCAGTGTGGAATATTTTATACAAGCAATCAAAGTTCAGTTCCAGAACGTCCATGGAACACCAAGTATTACTCACTTGAGACAGAATGCAGGGATATCCAACGGTCTGAACATGGTGCAATTTTAATTGAGAATACTAGACACACAAAGGTATTGTTTCCATAAATTACACATCAAACCAACAGATAGATGCAGAGAAATTGGCCTCCTAAGTCGACTGATCTGCCCAGGCAGAAGGTTGAGTTTTTATCCGAAAATCTCTTGTGCAATTTATTCTCTTTCCATCTCCTAGTCTTGCATGGAATGTCTTCCTTCATCCATTTTATTCACTTTTATTCCGAAAAACCTATAAACATGAAAACAACATAAATACCTAGAAAAACAATGAAATCACAAAGGAAAATATAGATAAATATGATATAAGAGGAGCATAAATATGCTCCTATCACTACAATGATCTTCACACACAATGAATGCATGCTGATTGACAAATTCAAGGGAAGATTTCATACCTTAGTGCATACACCGATGACATTTCTAAGTGACTCAGATCTTGCATTATCCAAGGGCTTAGTGAAGAGATGAGCCAATTGATGTTTAGTTGAGACAAATGATAGTTTCAAGATATCATTTTCCACCAAGTCACATATAAAATGATATCTCAAATCTATGTGCTTAGTACATGAATGTTGAACATGATTCTTTGAAATGTTTAAGGCACTTGCACTATCACAAAAGATAGTCAACTTACCTTGAGGGAGAGCATATATAATCCCATAGCATTTGCTTCATCCACAACATTTGAGTGCAGCAACTGCCAGCAGCAATGTACTCAGCTTCTACAGTTGACAATGAGATGCAATTTTGCTTCTTGTTATGCCCCGCAACCATGTTGTTTCGAACAAAGAAACAACCACCAAAGGTACTCCTAATTCTATCTTTCAAGTTGGCTCCCCAATCCGCATCAGAGTATCCTGCAATTTCAACATTAGTATCAAAGGTAAAGTAAATACCACATGTGGTTGTACCTGATACATATGGTATAATGCACTTAACAGCTTCCAAGTATGATTCTTTGAGATTTGCCTTCCTTAAATTGACGAACTTGAAGTCCAAGAAAGTATTTAAGTTCTCCACACATACTCATTTCAAATTTACTTTCTATGATGCTAGCTAGTGAATTCTTTGACATATAAATTAGAGATAGAACCAAACAATATCATCAACATAATCCAAGCTCTAAGAGCCGGTTTTAGACTGTACAAGGCCTTCTTGAGTATGAAAACATGATCGGGATGGTAAGGGTCTTTGAATCCCTGATGATGTTCAACATACACTTCCTCACTTGCAGCTTGTCTTCAATCATATGCCTTGAGCATCTATATATCAACATACAAAATATCACCTCTTCTTTCAGATAGTGCAGTTAGAGCTACAAGACACGTTGCTTTCACATGTTCAACTTTGTTGACATCCTTGTAAGAGGTTAGCAAAACAAGTTTCATTATTAGTCTCCAAAGATACTTGAGAATCATTGCACAAAGCCGAAAAATATTTATTTGATCATTTTTTCACCCATGTCTGTTTATTTTTTGTCTCTAGACCTTCTGGGATTGCAACCAGCTTTGCAATCCTGTTAATCAGCACTAAATGTTCTTTCAGTTCAGCCTGCAAAGATGCAGCTGAGTTTAACTTTGATGTTTTTTTTCTTCTGTGTTTGTATTTTCTTATGCAGCAAGTTACACTGTGGACGAATATGTCCAGGTTTTTCACAAAAGTGACATGTAGGAGTAAAGATTTTTGGTTTAGGGACATACCTGGACGGGTGAGCAAACGGTTTTAACTCAGTACTTACTTGCGAGGATTGATCACAGGACTGTGATCCTCGATCAAGGATAGGTTTGGAAGTAGGTTTTGTGACAAGTGTTTCATTGATAAGTACCTTAGAAACCGGCTCATTCTCCTTCACAAACTGTAGGTTTTCTTTTGATACACCTTCATAACCAAGTCCTTCTCTATTACTATGAGTTTTTCTAAGCCCAATCATCCTTGAAACCTTTATGAACTAATCTCGAATTTGCTAAACTTGTTTCTAGCTTTAGTCAATTCAACCTGCAATTTCTCATTCTCTTGGGTTATTAAAACATTTAAGTTGGTCTGAGCTTTGAGCTCAACCTGCAAGGTTCTTATTTTATTTTCAAGTTATACTCTATCATCACTTACATCTTGTGATGTATTCTTATCATGCAAGAATTGATTTTTTTTCAAGAAAATTAGCATGCTCATTTTCCCAAGTTTTTAAACTGGATTCAAGACTTACCTCAACTTTCCTTTTTTCTTAACTGATGAATTTGAAGTTTTCTTCCAACTCAAGATTTCTCTTTAATTTGCACCGTCTTGGTAGCATTGTATAACTGCAAATACTTATTGTTTGCTTCCTCATCTGATATCTCTCCATCACTATCTGAATCATCTTAGCTACCTAGATGAAGAGATGAAGTGAGTATAAGATTGTGCACTTCATTGTCCATAAGAGGCTCCTCGATCATCACTATTGCTCCATTTAGACTTCAATACCCTGCTATTCTTGAAAATTTGTTTCCTATTTGCACACTCAGCAGCCATACGACAAATTCTACCACATTCAAAGCATTTAGGCTTTCCTTGAAAACTTTTCTTTTGAGTAAATTTATCAAAACGATCTTCAGAAGGTAAACCTTTTCTTTGATCCAAAGCATTTTTTGAAGAGTTTGAAGAAGCAATTTTATTTTTTAGAAATTTTTTGAATTCTTTTGTAAGCAAATCCAAATCAATTAACTCACCCTCACCAACTTCAATTTCTTTTTCTTTGGCAAAAGAGAAAGCAATATTTTTTACCTTTTTCTCGGGTTTAATTCTCATCTCAAATGTTTTGAGATTGCCTACCAGTTTATCAAGAGTACGTTTCTAGATCCTGAGCTTCTTCAATTGTAGTTTGCTTGGGTTGAAACTTTAAAGGAAGAGATCTAAGAAATTTCTTGACAATTTGGTGTTCTTCAATTGGATCACCAAGACTTTGACATTGACTAGACACGCTCAATAATCGTGCATGAAAGTCATCAATAGATTCATCTACACCCTTGGACATGTTTTCAAATTCTTGTGTTAATCTTTGCATCTTTAGTGAACGTACCTTCTTGTTTCCTTCATAGGTGGCCTCAAGAAGATCCCTTACCTTTTTGGCGGTGTCACAGTGACTGATACGAGTTCTCTCTCTCTCTTGGATAATGTTGTGAATAGACTGTTTCTTGCTTTGAAGTCACTATTGTGATCACGCACTTCCTCAGCAGTCCATTCTTTTCTGGGCTTAGACATTGTTGCAGACGTTCCTTCCACCTTCTTAGATCTCTATTATGTATTCACTACTTTTCATAAAATTGCATGTGTCTGTATTTCCTAACAATTCAAGGCTAGCTAGAAATCTAGTTTTAACAAAATTTTAAGGCTAAAAGTCTCGTGATCGTCATTGTTTCATTGTAATGTGTGTGGGAAATATGACTAGCATTACTGATGATTGCACTCTAACTGGGTGTATTGAATATTTGATAAGATCTAACGAAGAGAGTAGTGCTTGATTGGGCTACACACTTTAATATTATTCAAGGTGTTGCTAAAGGGTTTCTTTGTCTCCATCATGATTAATTCCTATGTGAAGGTGATACATAGAGATCTAAAAGTCAGTAACATTCTCTTGGATGAGAAAATGAATCCAAAAATTTCAAATTTTGGATTGACACGCATAGTTGAAAAAACGCAGAGTTTTGAAAATATTCAGAAGATTGAGGGAACACGGTAAGAATCAGTTCTTTCAGTTACGTACAAGGAAATTTTCTTTAAGCCAGAAACCAAAAGAAGCAATTTTGTCAGATACATACTAATGTGTTTGCTATGCAGTGGCTATATGTCTTTGGAGTATGCCATGGGTGGGATATTTTCCAAAAAATCTGATGTCTACAGTTTTGGGGTCCTGGTATTGGAGATTAATTATTAGCAGCAAAAAGAATACCAACTTCTATTTATGTGACCAACAGCTAGGCTTCCTTACCTATGTAAGTTCGCACTTAAAGTCTTAAATCATAAAATAAATATACTAGATTAATGGAGCAGTAGTCTAACTGATTCACTGAGATCGATGTAGCTAAATACAACAATCTTAACAACTCTTGACAAGAATTAACATGATTATATTCAGGCATGGAATTTGTGGAATGAAGATAGGGGACTTTACTTAGTAGATGAGGTATTAGGTGATTCATATTCTTCATCAGAAGTAATGAAATGCGTGCATATTGGGCTTGTTTGTGTACAGGACAGTGCTGCAAATAGGCCAACCATGACATATATTGTTTCGATGCTAAGTAGTGTCAAGGATGGTCCAGAACCTAAGCAGCCTGTATTCACTATGCAAAACGTTTATCATTCTCAACCACACTCTGAAAATACTAATTCCTCTAAGAATATATGAAGCTAGCATTACAATGATCGAAGGACGATAAGCGCTAGCAAATTGTTACTTCACAATTAATTTTGGTCATTCTCAAGACTTCTTATACATATTGATCGAAGGTTTTCTTTTTGGTGTAGAAAACAACGCCTTTCTCTTGGGGTAGTAGTATATGAAGGTTTTCCCTAAAGAAGATGCACCTTCATTGATGCTTTTACACTTTGTAATTTTGTATACGTAAAGTCTTCACCTCGTGATATATATCATTGCATTTCATGAACCATATATCTTCATAGGTTGGACAATTTTTTTTGTAGTCTTATATTTTCGTTGAAGGAATTCCTCTACATGTACAGGAGTTTTCGTTTGGCGGAGTGGATCTTTTTATCCTTCTAGCAAGTGTAGAATAAGTAGCTAGCTTATTTTCACTTTCCAAAATTCGGTCTCTCAACCTCAACCGCAGTTTATAAATACTTGTTCTGCAAATGAAGTTACCATTACAATGCTATGCATGATATATTTTAAATTAGTTAAAGGGAACGTGTATCCAAAATGGCAAAATGTATTATTAAGATGAATACAAGTAGGTTTATTATGTGCCGGATATTCTGCAGTCTGTATAACAACCATGCATTCTGTGGTGTTCATGCAGACTGAAACTTACTGCTAATTTTCTATGGTACGTACCTTAATTGCTTCCCTAATGAAGCGACCATAACAGTAATTAAAGGAGGATAATCTTGGTTAGCTAGTTACTTCATCAAACTTGAATGTCGACTCTGTCAAATTCATGGTTGTTTTCCCTATTGAAATTGTAATTTTATTTAATTTGATGATCGATATTACCTTTTTATGTATCAGATTTTTGTTTATGTAATCTGGGTCTCTCTCAGGATGAGAATATGGTACAGTTCTTTGGTTCCTTCACTCAAAGTTCAATCTTTTTTTGTTTTCAACATATTAACGTGTCCATGGTTGAAAACCTGAAAGTGATCAACCAAAGAAGATAATGAGATACAAACGTACTGTATCAAAAAACAATTATTGGGATGCCATTTAAGTTTACTAAGACATGTTAGAAGTAGTGTACAGTATTCCTTTGGTAGTTGTTAGTCAGTGCCACGTGTAGTTGACAGAGTTATGAACTGTATCAAAACACAATTAATTATTGGGATGCCATTTAAGTTTACTAATACATGTTTATGCTTTATTAGTTCACAATCACAATTGGCCGGTTCACAATCACAAGGGTTATTTTTGTAGGTCTTGGACCATATGTTATTGAGTCAAATATGATTATCTAAACGTCTGGCACTCTGCCATGACTTTGAAAATTGAAAGCATTGGCACAACTATCATAGAATTTTCTCAATGGCAGAGCTGGTCTAAGCTAAGTTCTGTGTGGCCTAGGTGCTTTATTGCTTTCAGTAGCAGAGCTATCCTTGTGAAACAGAAAATAATTTGACATTGTTTTTCCGGGAAACATATTGGGATTGGGATGAAATGCTAAGTAGTGAGACATGCAGACTTTATTTGTATAAATACCAAGCAAGCAGTACGTATGGATGGTGAGGTCTGGCTTGCTATATATCAAGCATGGTATATTGGTTTGAACCGAAGACGAAGTAAAATTACCTCATGTACACAAACAACAGAAGATGAAAATTATGGATATTGACTTTATTTGGATAAATAATTAAATACCAAGCATGCAAAATAACAATTGACGAAGTAAATTAAATTTTCGTGAGAAATCGAAGTCAATTCGTTAAACTCAACGAGGTTGAGACTAACCGAAACAAAGCCAGACCTCACCAAAATGTTTGTTAAACGACCATGTGGCTCTAAGAATTTCTAGCTGGTTTCGGTTCGGCCAATGGTTAGTACCGAAAAATCGAACCGATGAAATCGAGTCCACCCCTACTTGTAGATAACTGCAATGTCTTTTTCCTTTAAGAGCTTTTCTGTCTTGCTATTTTGTTCATGATTTTCTCGAAGGACCTAAGTTTCCATTTGGTCAAAGGGAATCTTTAGGTGTGAAAATTAACTGTTCCTGAATCTTCATGGTTCTCCTCCAGAAGGAGCCGCCACGTGAGACTTGGTTCCGGATGACTTTGAGAATTAGAGTAGATGACAAAAGTTTGAATGGATGAGAATTTTAGTACAAAGCAGGCAGTAGCATCTCCTGCATGTGCATCATTGTCTGACAACCTAAATTGGGATGCAAATGGGTACTAGAAGCGTTAGTGCTTCAAATTCCTCCATGTTCTTCTTCCTTTTCTTCTTCTTCTTCAGCTTGCTTTCATCACATTGTCATTGTGCTGAAATTTATGAGATAACTCCTTCACACCCTTTAGCACAGGGACAAACTCTAGTCTCCCGTGGCCACATTTTCGAATTGGGTTTCTTCAGTCCTAATAACTCTGCGAGAACATATGTGGGGATATGGCACAAGAATATATATCCCCGTAAAGTTGTGTGGGTGGCCAACAGAGAAAAGCCTATTACAGAAACCTTGGCTAGTCTGAGAATAATTAGCAGCAATGGTAATCTGGACCTTGTAGATGGGAAGCAGAATTCTGTCTGGTCAACCAATATTACCATTCCGGTGTCATCATCTAATACTAGTTCAGTTGCTGCACTTCTTTTAGACTATGGAAACTTTGTTGTCAAAGATGATGTTATGGGAGATGGTCAATTTCTGTGGCAGAGCTTTGATTATCCTGGTGACACTCTGCTACCAAACATGGTGCTGGGATATGATCGTAAATCTGGAAAGGGCCGTTTCTTGACGGCCTGGAAAAGCGAGAGTGATCCATCTATTGGGATATTCTCAGCTGGAGTCGGACGACCAACAGATATGCCAGGACAATTGGCCATTTGGATCAACACATCAATTCTCTTCTTTAGAAGTGGGCCATGGGATAAATCAAAGTTCATTGGCATGCCAGAGATGGATGATCGATATCTTAATGGATTTAAACTAGAAGAAAATGTGGAACAGGGAACAAAGTATTTCTCTTATAAATTATTTGATAATCTCGCATCATATCTAGACCTCTCTTCCCACGGAAAACCGAAGCATATGTTTTCAAAAAATGGTGGCAACTGGTCAGTCTATTCGGGTGCAGTATCGAATCCATGTGCCATGTATGGAGCATGTGGACTATTTGGTGTTTGCAAAGCTTCTGAATCTCCAATCTGCAAGTGTTTGAAAGGGTTTGTACCAAAGTCACACGAGGAATGGAGCAAAGGAAACTGGACTGGAGGCTGCGTGAGGCAAACCGGATTGTCCTGTGAGAGACGAACAAATAAGCCAGTCCAATTGAAAGGAAAACAAGATGATGATGGGTTTTGGAAGATTGTTGGGGCGAAAGTACCAGATTATCATCAGTATATTACATCTTTGGATGTTGAAAACACGTCTGATGACTGCAAGATACAATGCAGTGCCTAAATAATTGTTCTTGCCTGGCTTATGCATTTGTTAATAATATTGGGTGTTTGGTTTGGTTCAAAGACCTTATTGATATACAGCAGTTTTCCTCCGGAGGAGTTGATATATATATTCGCCTAGCACACAAAGAACTAGGTAAATGATAACAATGCTTGCAAAAATCTAACTAGCAATATCTATCTATCTTATGTTTTCTTATGTTGCTTTAATTCGTATTTACAGTAAATTCATTTTGCAGGTGAAGGAAAGCCTATTAAGTTGATTGCCAGCCTTACAGCTTGTGGTTTTGTGAGCATCATGGTTGCCATAGTTTTCGGTTTGCTCAGGTTGCGAGCTCAAAAGGGTAAGAGAGATCAATTAATATATTATGATGCATTAATTAGCACATTTATTGTTATATCCCTCTCAAGAACTAATCAAATTGGTATAACTTCCGTGCATATATTTACAAAATCAGGACACATCAAATTAACAAAACCTACTTCTCTTTGAATCAACAGAAAAGAATCTAACTTCAAGGGACACTCTGCTTCGAGAATATATTGGAAAACATGATCCATCAGAGCTATTGATCTATGACTTTGATACCATATTAACTGCTACAAACAATTTCAGCATTACAAACAAACTCGGGCAAGGAGGCTTTGGTCCTGTTTACAAGGTACTTACTTGTTTACTTAATGGGTAATATAGCATTGTAAAAGGTACAAGATACATACATGAACACCATGATTAATTTCTGGACCTCGTATAGGGTATGCTACAAGATGGGAAGGAAATAGCAGTAAAGAGACTATCTAGTTGCTCCGGGCAAGGCATTGAAGAGTTCAAGAGTGAGATGATGTTGATCTCCAATCTTCAACACAAAAGTCTTGTTAGGATCATGGGTTGCTGCATTAAAGAGGATGAGAAGTTACTGGTTTATGAGTTCATGCCAAACAAAAGCTTGGATACGTTTCTGTTTGGTTAGTTTCGCTGGCACTTTATCTTTGGCTGCAGTTCGATCTTGTTCTTTTAATGGTATTGATAGTCTCTGAGCTTTTTGTAATATGTTGAACTTGGGGGGCCTTGAAGGAGACTAGCAATGATTATGTTTCAGAATTACAACTGCCTACTAGCAAAAAGCTAGGTTCGCATATATGAGTGATTTTTTTTTTCACATGAACTTAATTGCCATGGCGGAAACCCTCCATCTATATATTGTTGATTTTTAGTTTTTTTTGTCATCTATACACAAGGAATCTTTGATTTTGATTAAGCTAGCAAGACATGCAGCACTGGAAATATGAATAACATTAATTGTTGATTACATTCTAATCGGTGTATTGATTATTTGATTAGATCCGATGAGGAGAGCAGACCTTGATTGGGCTAGACGCTTTAATATTATTCAGGGAGTTGCTAGAGGGCTTCTTTATCTCCATCATGATTCCTATGTGAAGGTGATTCATAGAGATCTAAAAGTGAGTAACATTCTCTTGGATGAGAAAATGAATCCAAAAATTTCAGATTTTGGATTGGCACGCATAGTTGACGGAACACAAACTCTAGAAAATACTCAGAAGGTTGTGGGAACCCGGTAAGGATCAGTTCTTTCAGTTGTAGGGTATTTTTCTTTAAGTCTGAAACCAAAAGAAACAATTTTGTCAGTTACATTATAATGCGTTTTCTATGCAGTGGCTATATGTCTCCGGAGTATGCCATGAGAGGGATATTTTCCGAAAAATCTGATGTGTACAGCTTCGGGGTCTTGGTATTGGAGATTATTAGCAGCAAGAAGAATTCCAGCTTTTTTTTATATGATCAACAGTTAGGCTTTCTGGCCTATGTAAGTTAAATGTAAAATAGTGAATTATATGAGCTATTTCATATATATAGCTTAGACCATAAATATGAAGCTAAATACAGCAGAGTCTTTCCAATTATTGACAACAAATATTAATTTTTTTAGGCATGGAACTTGTGGAATGAAGGCAGGGGATTGAAATTGGTAGATGAAGTATTGGCTGAATCATATTCCTCATCAGAAGTTATGAAATGCGTGCATATTGGGCTTCTTTGTGTACAGGACAATGCTGCGGATAGGCCAACCATGGCGGATATAGCTTTGATGCTAAGTAGCGAGAAAGATGGTCCACAACCTAAGAGGTCTGTATTCACTATCCAAAACTCAGTTTCTCATCCTCAACCGCAATATGAACATACCAATTCCTCCAAGAATGAAGCTACCATTACACTAATTGAAGGACGATAAGCCACTGTGTAATGATAGCTTCATCGCAATGTAATATATGAAGGTTTTCCTTGGTATAGAAAACATGCAACTCCTTTTTCTCTTGGGATTGTATATCAAGGTTTTCCTAGAAGTAGATACTGGCCTGGACCTTGATTGAATGCTTTAAACTTGTATTGACATTTTCAGCGTTATATATCATTGTTCTCCTTATTTGAGATTGCAACAAATCCTCTAAAACTCAAAGATTCAGGCAATGTTTGCAACGTACAATTCCTTTACGTCTCCTCTATAGCTACGTACCTTGATCAGCAAGCTTTTTCCTCGTGAATGATGTCTCTCATATAACACATTACATCTTCGTCAAGCATGTGTAATAATCTATTTGAATATATATATATATATATATATATATATATATATATATATATATATATTGTAGATTGTTGTATCACTTTTAGCGGCTCATCTTTTCCTGTTTTCTATAGGGCTATACTCCTATGGTTCGTATTATTGCTCATCATACAACTCCAAATTACTGATCATCTCGATTCTTTGAGGAAAGTAAAGAAAAGGAGTGGTTAGGATTTGAAATGAGGAGAGAAAGAAAAAAATGTAAAAAAGATTAGGGAGGAAATAGAAATATTAAAGTGATGTGTCTTAGAATTAAACTTTAGCCTGTTTCACACTTTCACTATTAAAAAATATTTTTTAAAAATATTAAAAATATGTCAATGGTATAATTATTAGTTGATACTAAAATATCGAAGCGATAAAACGAAGTTCACCCCTCCTTAAGAATAACAACAATGTCAATTTCATTGGAAAATTCTAATATACATCACTGCATGCTATACAGCTTTTAAAAAAAAATGCAATTGCATTTTTGATTTGCAATTGCCGTTAAAAAATGTGAAACCAGACATTTTAAAAATGCAATTGTCATTTCAAAAAATGCAATTGTCATTCCAAAAATGTAATTGCATTTCAAAATGATCATTTTTACTTTGTTGAACGGCAATTGCATTTCAAAAATCCAATTGCATTTGAAAAAAAAAGCTGCATATATTATGGGCCAGTTTGGTAAAGCTGGGCTTTTAAGTGAAGCTGATTTTTAGCTGTGCTGTGAGAATAAGTGACTTGTAAGCAAAACAGCTGAGGGCTAGTTTGGTACAGCTTCGCTTTTAAAAAAATCAGCTTTTTCGTACAATTTAAGGTCTTAAAATGTTTGGTAAATTAGTAAAAAACAACTTTAATTAAAAATTACGGGTCAGTGGAAGCAGATTATAGAAGCAACCCAAAGGTTACTTCTAAAAGCTGCTTTAATTCACAGTTGATTTTTTTAAAAGCGACTTTTTTTTTAAGTCACAGCAATCCCAAACTAGCCCTGAGTGTTTGGTAAATTGGCTTTTTGAAAGTGCTGTGAATACTAAAAGCAGGGAGAGAGTGTTTGGTAAACTAGCTTTTTGAAAGCGCTTTGAGTTTGTAAAATGACTAATTTAGACATAAGACAGAACTAATTGTTTGATAATATAATATAATTTATTAACTTTTATAATTAATATTTTTTCTATACAAAAAAATTATATTTGAACTAATAATTTTATTTATTCATTGTGACCATATTGAACAAATTTTAAACAAATTAATATATAATTAAAAAATTAGTCTATCAAAAACAAGTAATGACTTTCAATTCCATCCCCCTTCTTCTTCTTTTTTCTCCTCTTTTCTTCTTCTTTCCTTTCCTCTCTACACCTGTGTTCTTCTCTCTACACGCAGCTCATCTTCACTAGCTTCTACCGTGCACCCATTTGCCACCGCACCATCACAGCCGGCTTCCCAAGCCTGCACCCAGACCACTGCCGCACCTCCATCACAGCCACACCGCCTCTACCGCTGCACAACAGCCGCACATCTTCCTTGCAACAGCGGGCTGCCTCACCCAAATCCGTCAAGCCCATTAATTTGGGCATCCAATTATTGTTCAACAATTGAAATCAACAACCTACAAATTCCAGTCAAACACCGATTCACAGTAATTTCACAATTACAACAAGCATCGATCATAGTTAATCAAGCAAGCTACAATTCAGCATCCATCAATTTCAATTCAATTTCCGGTGTCCCCAGCATCCCCGATCATCTTCTTCCCTCTACGGTCTCTCCCTCTTCCCCCCCCCCCCCCCCCCGATCGCAGCCATCAATCACCCAATTCCAGCATCTCTTTGCCCAAACCCAACGTCCTCGATCATCTTCTTCCCTCTCTGATCTCTCTCTCTCCCCCGATCATCTTCTACCTCTGCTCTCTCCGATCTGCCTCATGGCCACTCCTTAGCCCAGCAGCCATCAATCACCCAATCCGGCGTCCCTTTGCCCAAACCCAGCGTCCCCGATCACTTGTTCCCTCTCAGGTTTCTCTCTCCTCGATCATCTTCTGCCTCAGCAGCCGGATCACTTCAATTGCCCAATGGATGAGCTGTAATTTTGGAGAGAAAGTGAGGACAAAAACTGTCATTTTTAAATTTTCATTGATAAACAGTGTAAGGCGCTACAGTGTTTTCGGCTTTTAAAAGCTGATAAGCTGGGTTTTCATGGCTTCGGCTTTTGGCCTTGAAAAAGCCCGAGCTTCCCATAGAAGCAGCTTTATCCGTCAATTGTGGGCAGCTGGGCTTGGAAGCACAGCTACAAAAAAGCTTTCCCAAACCCAGCCATAGTATGTAGCTATGTATGTTAGACTCATCCAATTTCTTTAGTTTTTATCTTTTGTTATTGGGGACTTGGGGAGTGATTCTCGCACTCGCCTTTTTTCTCTCCACTTTTAATATTTTCTCATCTATCTATACTATCTGTCTTCCAGAACTACCATTTTCTTATCCCTCCATATATTATGTTTTATTCTCAAGGATAATATTAAAACTTTATCTCGCACCTCTATATCTGATTAATTGATTTTGCTTTCCCATGCCACTGTTTCTGCTTCTGAACCTTTGAGGACATGAATATTCTATTTTAATTTCTACTTTTTCTTGGTTATGGACTTATGGCCCTCCTCAAATTTTCAAAACAAACATGATGCTTCGGATGAACTTTGAAAATTAACACGGCAAAGAACACATCTTTAGAACCATTAGGTCTGGAAGTATTCATCCCATCACAAATATCTGGGAGGAGAATGAGAAAAGTCTCACCATATCAGCCTTGATTGAGGAATAATACATAAAACTCACCACATTTAACCAACACATTTGAGGACCAATCATCTTCTCAGCCATAAAGTTCTTAGCTTTAATTTCCAATTCCACCACCAAGGATGGCCGGCCAATAGAGCGACTCCTCCCAGTAGAATAATTTGAGAACCCAAACTTGAAAGACCCAAGATCCAAACCCATTGCTCAACAGAAAAGGAAAAAAAAAACCATAAACAGGTTAAAGCTCATTGAACTAGATCATGAACAAGAGAGCAGCAGCGATCCCAAAATTACTATAATCAACAGAAGCCCAACGTACCTAAATCCAAACCCCTCAAGGCCTCAATCTGATCATCATCCAGTGTCTATTTAATGAACCATGCATGCTATCCAGAATAGCCTTCCGTCTTAGATACCCATCGGAGTTCGCTTTCTCATGTGAACAATGCATTTGGCGGACTGGATCTAGCACGTGTAGAATAAGCTAGTAGCTTATTTTTACTTTCCAACATTCGGTCGCTCAACCTCAGCCGCAGTTTGTAAATACTTGTTCTGCAAATGAAGTTTACCATTACAATGCTATGCATGCATGGTATATTTTAAATTAGTTAAAAGGAACGTACGTGTATCCAAAATGGCAAAATGTATTATTAAGATGAATACAAGTAGGATTATGTGCCGGATTCTGCAGTCTGTATACTAACCAAGCATTCTGTGCCTCTGTGGTGTTCATGCTAGAGACTGAAACTGCTAATTTTCTATGGTACGTACGTACCTTGCTTGCCGAGTGAAGCGACCATAACAGTAATTGAAGGAGGCCGGATAAGCCTGGTTAGCTAGTTACTTCATCAAACTTGAATGTCGACTCTGTCAAATTCATGGTTGTTTTCCCTATTGAATTGTAATTATATTTAATTTGATGATATTACCTTTTTATGTATCAGATTTTTGTTTATGTAATGTGGGCCTCTCTCAGGATCAGAATTAATATGGTACAATTATTTGGTTCTTTCACTCAAAGTTCAATTTTTTTTTCAACATATTAACATGTCCATGGTTTAAAATCTGGAAATGATCGACCAAAGAAGATGGGGTAGGCTGTGGTACGGTGATGTATGTCATACCCCCATTTACAACATTTTTGAACCAAAAATTACGTTTAATTGAACCAAAATTATTATAATAACAATAAAGTTATTCACATTAATTTTACATTATTTACGTAAAATTGAACCAAAACTACAACTTTGACAACAAATTATTCACAAACTTGTAACAAAGTCGTTAATAGAGTAATTACCTCTAATAAAACTAAGATTACATAAAAAAAAGACTTTCGCTACCACAATTACAACAAATTTTGTTGATTATCTGTAAATAGGGGTATGACATACATCACAGTATTGTGAAATTTTCCTAAAAAAGATAATGAAATACGAACTGTATCAAAAAACAATTATTGGGATGCCATTTAAGTTTACTAATACATTTGTTAGTTATTAGTCAGTGCCACGTGTAGTTACACTATTGGTACTACTAACAGATCATACTCATTCCAGCTATCCTAAGGTTGGATCTGTCTAATATACAGTGATGCATGTCATGCAGTTTATTTTTTCAAAATGCAATTGTTATTCAAAAAAGTAAAACTGATCATTTTGATATGCAATTGCATTTTGGAATAGCAATTGCATTTTCGGATTGCATTTTGCATTTTTGAAACGACAATTGCTGTTTTGAAATGTCTAGTTTCACATTTTTAAACGGCAATAGTATTTTAAAAATACAATTGCATTTTATATATAAAAAAAAACATGATATGCAACACTCTATATTAGAATCTTCCCCTAAGGTCATATATACTGCATCTATCTCTCTCTCCGTATTACCTAGTTCAGTTTGTTAATGAGGAAAATCAGTTTCATCTTTCTCTTCGTTGCTTACTCCTTACGCTAACAACACATGTTTATGCTTTATTGGTTCACAATCACAAGGGTTATTTTCATAGGTTTTGGACCATACGTTATTGAATATTGAGTCAAATATGATTTCCTTGACGTCTGCCACTCTGCCATGACTTTGAACATTGCAAGCATTGACACAACTATTATAGAACTTTCTCAATGGCAGAGCTGGTCTAAGCTAAACTCTATATGGCCTAGGTGCTTTATTGCTTATAGCTTTCAGTAGCAGAGCTATTCTTGTGAAACAACAAATAATTGACATTGTTTTTCCAGCAAACATATTGGGATGGAGATGACATTGGGTCTTATTTCTTTGTTTTTCTTATTCATCTTCAATTTGCTTCGGTCACAATATTGTGCTCAAGTATATGGAGCACATGGGTGTAGTCCAGTGGACTAGGCAGTAGTCATCCCACTCACAACTCAGGTTCGAATCGCCCCCACCCCACAAATTTCTAACTTAGGAGCTATATTCACCCTCTCTTTAAAAAAAATAACATAACTCATTCACAGCCATTATCATAGGGACAAACTCACAAACTCTAGTCTCTCTTGGCCAGATTTTCGAAGTGGTCGGGCTTCTTCAGTCTCAATAATTTAGCTAATAAGACCCAATGGGTTTGGTCTAGTGGAAGCATGCTAGGCTGCAAGTGGGGCGAACGCTACAGTGATACTCTTGGTAATAGGAGGTCGCTGGTTCGAACCCAACTTGTGAAAAACATCTCTTGGGGAGAGGTTATACCTCAATTGCTCCCGGCCTCGGAGTAGTAGCCCACTTTGGACCACCATTTTTTTTCACCAAAAAAAATAATTCAGCTAATAAGTATTGTTTTTTTGGCTCCAGTTTCCACAATCAAACATGTGATCAATCCACTTAGAATTATAGTGGAGCAGATGAAGCCCGTGAATCACAGCCAAAATTGGAATTATGCAACTAAGTCAACAGCACATGGAAAGGGAGTATTATCTTTCACTAATGAATGCTAATTAATGGAAAATTCTAATATACAGATCTGCATAGCATGCAGCTTTTTTAAAAAAATGCAATTGCATTTTTGAAATGCAATTGCCGTTTAAAAATATGAAACTATACATTTAAAAAATACAATTGCATTCCAAAAAATGCAATTGTCATTTTGAAATGGCAATTGCATTTCAAAATAATAAGTTTTACCTTTTTGAACAGCAATTGCATTTTAAAAAAAAAGAGCTGCATAGTATGCAGATCTGTATATTAGACTTACCCGTAATTAATATTGCATATGTCTGCCACCTCCCATATATTAATCCCACTAAGGCACTAATGTATAATTGATGCATGCAAAGAGGACGTGTGTGTGCAGTGCATGCAAGCTAGAATTATATATGTGTGTGTGAGCATGCAAGAGCATGCAAGTGAGAGAAAAACAAGTTAGAAAGAGAGAGACGTTGCATGGTAGTAGAGAGAAGAAGATTCTTCTTGTTGAAGGTGGCTGCTGCTACGTTGTTGTTACCTTTGTTCTCCTTATATTTGTTTTTCTCATTTGGAACGTACATGTTCAATTAGGTTTGGGTGTATTGGGGTTTTGGGTAGTATAAAGTTTTATTCATAAGCTCTATTTGTGTGTTTCTCCAATTTGATCATAGTGAAATAATTTTGTCGTCTCCGAAAGTGGACGTAGCTCAATCACACCGATTGAGTGAACCACTATAAATATTGTGTTATTTATCTGTGATTATTTTTCTTATTTATCCAAATGAACTCGTATCAATATTGTGTTTGTTATGCTTCCGCATAACAAACTATTATCAGAGCTTTGGTACTAAATTTGGAGTTGAATTTATTGATCGAGTTCAATGGCTAATGACAAAGAGAAAGATCCAGAGAAAGAGTCGAGTTCGGGTTCATCATCAACTACTCGACCATCAATCGGTAATGCCAAATTTGAAGTTGAAAAATTTAATGGTACTAACAATTTTGGCATGTGGCAGTGTGAGATGATGGATGTCTTGTGTCAACAAGAATTGGATATAGCTCTTGATGAAAAGCCTGAAGATATGAGTAATGCGGAGTGGGCAAAAATTAATAGGTGGGCTTGTGGTTCCATCAGACTGTGTCTTGCCAAAGATCAGAAATTCTTTGTCATGAAAGAAACTTCAGCAAAAGACTTGTGGAAGAAATTGGAGGATCAATACATGTTCAAGAGTGTTGAAAATCGGCTTCACCTAAAGAGGCGGCTCTTCCGATTTCAGCTTCCACAAGGTATTTCTATGTCTGAGCACATCAGTGATTTTAATAAAATACTCGCATATTTGAATAATTTATAAGTGAAAATTAGTGATGAGGATAAAACTTTATGTTTGCTAAATTATCTTCCTGACGTGTATGAGCATTTGCATACAACTTTGTTGTATGAAAAAACTGTTGTGAAATTTGATGATGTGTCTAATGTTTTGTTGAATAATGAGTGCCGGAAAAAGGACAAGCAATTTAATGCAGGCCCAAGTGAAGCACTTGTAGTAAGAGGTAGATCTAATGAGAGAAAGCCTGGTGGAAAATGAGGTAAAATTCATTCCAAGTCAAGAGGAAAATTTCCTGCAAAAGATGAGTGTGTCTTTTGTCGCCAAAAAGGGCATTGGAAGAAAGATTGTCCGAAGCTGAAGACTCGAGACTAGGGTCCTGAAGTGAACGTTGCAAGAGATGATGATGGTTTTGGTTTCGCTCTAAGCTGTTCATCGGCCTCTGAGAATTTGGAAGAAGATGAGATTGAATTTGCCTTGGCTAGTTCATCTAAAATTGGTTGTTATGAGAAGTGGAACATGGACTCACGATGTTCTTATCATATGTGGCCCAACAGGGAGTGGATCTCTAATTTCAAGGAGTTGAACGGTGGAGTAGTATTGATGGGAAACAACAGTCCTTGCAGAACACAAGGGCTTGGCACAATTCTTCTCAAGATGCATGATGGAGCAGTCAGAGAGCTGACAAATGTTCGGTATGCTCCCAACTTAAAGAAAAATCTTATTTCTTTGGGTGCTTTAGAATCTAAGGGATATACAATTACTTTAAAATTGGAGTTGCTAAAGTTGTCTCTGGTTCACTTGTGGTGATGAGAGGTGAAAGATTTAGAAACTTGTATTCTATGCAAGAAAGTATAGTGACAGGTGAAATAGTAGTATCTGAGACTATGGAAGATGCAGACACCACAAAATTATGGCACATGTGTCTCAAACATGCTGGTGAGAAAGCACTGCAGGGATTGGTGAAACAAGGCTTGTTGAAAGGTGCAAAGACGGGAAAGTTGAAATTTTGTGAACACTGTATTTTGGGAAAGCAAACTATAGTGAATTTTGGCACCGCAGTTCATGAGACTAACAGTACTCTAGATTATATTCACATTGATGTATGAGGATTGGGGACCTACCCAAACTGCAACTTTGGGAGGTAAACATTATTATGTCTCTTTTGTTGATGACTTCTCTAGAAGAGTGACTGTACACCATGAAACATAAAAATGAAGTCTTAGATATATTGGTGAAGTGGAAAAAAATGATTGAGACTCAAACCGGTCGGAAAATTAAGAGGCTCAGGTCACACAATGGTGGTGAATATAAGTCTGATCCATTCTTGAAGTTATGTCAAGATGAGGGTATTGTGAGACACTTCACAGTGAGAGAGACACCGTAGCAGAATGAGGTGGCAGAACGCATGAATCAGACTTTGCTGGAGAAAGTTCGGTGTTTGTTGTCTAATGCTGGATTAGGCAAAGAGTTTTGGGTTGAGGCAGTTAAATATGCGGGCAAATGAGGGAAAAACGCCTATGGAGGTATGGTCTGGAAAACCTGCTACTGATTATCATTACTTTCATATTTTTGGTTGTCCTGCTTATTTTCATGTCAGGAAAAGCAAGCTTGATCCAAGGGCCAAGAAAGATATTTTCTTGGGATACAATGATGGTGTGAAGGGATTCAGGCTATGGTGTCCAGATGTGAGAAAAGTCGTTATAAGCAGAGATGTGACTTTTGATGAGGTTGTTATGGTTTATCAAAATAAGCAGAAAGATTCCCAAGTGCAGACCATAGAGAGTTCGAAGCAGGTGGAGCTCAAGGAAAATATTGATGAAGCTCCGGTTGATCGAGAGAGTCCTATTGTTGATTCGGATGATACAAATACAGAGGACGTGATTGTTGAAGAAGAGATGATTAGCGTGTATTTTACGTACTAAGAACGCTTCTAATTACTTAGATTATGTTATTCCGAGAGCTTATTGTTATGTTTAACTTGTGTTTTTATGTTAATATGTCAAATAAAGGTGCGGTGATTATTTGCACTCAAACGTTGCACTATGGAACCTTTTATTGCAAATTCCGAACTACGGTGACTTTCCAACGAACCACCATCACAACCGGCGACACAACCACCGAACAACGTACCACCACCTGGGGTGGTGCAATTCAATCATCAGCTGTCTACATTGGCAATCAAGGCAGCCATCACCATCTTGGTTGCTCACCTTGAAGAAAACTTTGTCACTTTGTCTTCTTATCTACTTATCCTTGACTCTGGAGGAGGAGAATGACATAGGTCAGCTGAAAAGAAAGGAAATAATGGAGAAAAGACAGAGGATAAGCAGCTGAGATCAGCCAGGAAGCATTCATTCACAGATCCCTCAGAAAAATTGCCAAGAACTCTCTCACCAAGCCTTCCAAAATCCTTCCCAGACGACCAATCCGTCCGGACACCTACTATGCTGCGCCGGACGCCCCTGTCTGCTACCCGAGATTGTTCTTCAATTTCCACCATCTTCCACCATCCAAATCACTTGGAGTCCTTCACGAAAGTTGTTCCTAAGATATTAATCTGTTTAGGAAACCAACTTTCACCACCATTCCATCTCATCCATTACACATTTCCTCTGGAGACATCAAGAAGTACCAAGGAGCAAACCTTGGGAGACTAAGAAGCTAGAAGGAGTGAAGAGTGGGGAAGCTAGCATCCCTTGAGACATCAAGAGCTGCTGGATTTCGTCATTGAGAATTTCTCAACTCTCTCTTTACTTTTATTTAGATTTTCCATATGTTCAGATTTGTATTCATGATGTATACTTCAAGTATGTGTGAGTAGTCCTTAAAGATTGAGGGCTAGGGTTGTGTGCTCTAGCCCATGATGATGTTTGATGATTATTCTTGAACATATCCTGCTCAATGATTCAGTTTGTGGATTTGTTCTGTGTACAAATACGGTTTTGTTGTTCTGGAGCATGTGTTAAACTTAATTGGTTAAGAGTATTTGCTATCAACTTATTCTCTTAGGTATTTGACATTGAACATGATGAGATTGAATGTAATGTTTACCTTGTTTGAATCTTGATTCTTGGCACTCTATGCTTATGAAATTACTTGGAGACCTTTAACGAGGCTTAGGTAATTGGATTAGGAAGTCTTTTATGTCCATAATACGGCTCAAAGTTGTCTTTTAAGAATCAATCCTAGAACCTTAAGATGGCAAAGGGATAAGAGGTTTGATCCTTGGCTACATCATTGTGCATATTCCTGAAAGTTGTTGTTCATCAGATTGGGTTGGAGTTAACCTGAAACCCCAATCGTTTTTCAATTTTAATCAATCAGAAATCACATCTTTGTTGAGCTTGACACCCTCAACACTTCAACCATTTCAAGCAGTTTTACTTGTGTTCTTACTTGTTTTTCATAGTTTAGCATTGGTACTTTAGGAGTTGGTTTGATCTTTGTCACTCAAGAGTGACACCATTTGGAAACATTACACTCACACACTGCATATAGTCCACTTCACAGTATATAATCCATCTCTAGTCTCACCATTATTAGTGCTAAATTCACTTAGTTTCATTGCATCACCTATAGGGATTTTGGGTCTTCCAATCCCTTGAGTACGACATTCCCCGGTCTTAATCTATACATCCACACATTTTTGACATACATATAGGCATATTTTTATAAGCTAGACTATACGACACGTCAAGAGCCTACACAACAAGTTGGACCTATTGCAACTACAAAGGGTAAAAGAAAAGCTCAAAAGCCAGCATGGTTAAGTGATATGGTGACTTATGCACTTCCAGTGACTGAAGAAGAAATTTCATCTACCTATGAAGAAGCTGTCATACATGCAGATAGTGTAGAGTGGAGAAAAGCTATGAATAAGGAGATGAAGTCTCTTCACAAGAATAAGATGTGGGAGTTAGTTCGGTTACCACATGGAAAGAGAGCAATTGGTTGCAAATGTGTGTTTGCTAAAAAGGAAGGATCTCGATACAAGGCTAGAATGGTAGTAAAAGGCTATGCTTAGAAAGAAGGAATTGACTACAATGAGGTATTTTCTCCAGTTGTAAAGCATTTTTCTATTCGTATTTTGCTAAATTTGGTTGCACAGTTTGATCTTGAGTTAGCGCAGCTTGATGTCAAAACTGCATTTTTACATGGTGAATTAAATGAAGAGATCTATATGACTCAGCCAGATGGATTTAAAATTGTTGGTAAGAGAGCATTGGGTGTAGTCCAGTTGGACTAGGCAGTGGCCATCCCCGCTCACAACCCGGGTTCGAATCCCCCCCTCCCCACAAATTTTGAACTTTGGAGCCATATTCCCCCTCCCCTTAAAAAAAAAATTGTTGGTAAAGAAAAATGGGTTTGTACATTGCTTAAATTTTTGTATGGCTTGAAACAATCTCCAAGACAGTGGTACAAGCGGTTTGATAGATTTATGTTTGGTCAAAATTACACTAGGAATCTTTATGATCCTTGTATTTATTTTTGCAAGCTACATGATAGGAACTTTATATATTTACTCTTATATGTTGATGTTATGCTTATAGCATCTAAAAGTAAAGTGGAGATTGAAAAATTAAAATCACAATTGAGTTGTGATAAGTGCGTAAATACGCACTTAGATCGTCTTTAATTACTTGGATTAGGCTTTTCCGAGAGTTTATTTGTCTATTTAATGTGTGTTTTTGTATTTATAGGGGAAATATGCAGAAAATATTAATTTGTACAAAAATGTGCGTTTTGGAGGTTTTCAGCGCAATTCCGAAAAGTCAACCATGACTTTTTAGACAAGAAAATGACACCGGTCATTATCTCAAAGTGGTTTATAAACATCGTACGAAGATTTCGAAAACCGTTTCGAATCCCGATAATTTTATCGGTGAACAACCACAATTAGAGGCGCAATTACCACAAACGGGGGCGAAACACAATTCAAATCTCCATTTTATTTTCCCTTATTATTGTTATTTGTATTTGTATTTTTGGTTTTTATTTATTTAATTTATTCATATTTATATATACTATGTTTATTTATTTAATTTAGTTTGTTTATTAATTTTATTTTCATTTTCTTTTCTTTTCTTTTCTATTTTGCAGCTGCCGTGGCTTCACTTTGGATGCCTCACCCTTGGATCCCTCTCGGCACCACCATCTTTTCCGACACCACTATCTCCCCCTTTTGATTTTGTCCTCCTTCTCTTGACTTTCTTCTCCAACTCCTTGCTTTCCAATCTTCAAATACGCCTTCTCTGCTCCATTTCTATTTGGCCGGGGCTTCTCCCCGCGCCTCCACCTTCTCACCTCTCCACCCTTTCTCAAAGCGTCCGTATACAGGGAACCTCCCTGTGCCTTCTGTCCTAGTCCCTCTATACTTCTTCAAACACTATCTCAGCCCCTCCTTCTCCTCTTTCCGGTCACTAAATCTCCTCTGGTTACTACTCACTGCAATTAATCTCTCCCTCTTCCTCACTTCTTTCCCGAGCTATCTAAGCCCTTCTTCTCATCCCGTTCCTTAATTAACCAAACAATCTCTTCCTCCATCTCTCTGTTCTCTCAACCATCAAACAATCATCACCACAGCTCCACCATCACTTGTAATTAACCAAATCATCACCATGACTTCTCAATTTCACAAACAATTAAGCAATCAAATAATCAATCACAGAAGCTCACTTCAATCACCAAATCAAGTCACCTCCTGCAACAATCAATTAATCAACAACATCATCACTAAGCTCACCATCACACAATCACAGCAAGCACCCATCAAGCAGTCCAAGAGCTTGTCCGATCACACCGTCGCAGCCGCCATCGAGCCCGTGCTCGATCCGGTTTATCTCTGCTCCTCTGTCCACCGCCATCGAGCCCATGCTCTCTGCGCTGCCACCATCGACGCCATCGTCGATCCCTGCAGCCTTCCCGTGAAGCCCAGAACCGCGCAGCTCACCATCATCGCCGGCGCCGTTCCATTCACTGGCGTCGTCCTCCATTGTCGCGCCGGTTCTCAGATCACATCGCCGATGCCATCAATCGATCTCACCCATCACCGTCCACGGTTCCAGACTTCGCAGAACCCAGAACGCCGCGCCGTCGATCCAGTCTTCTCTTGCACCGCCGCTCCTAGCTTCGTCGCTTGCCGTCGAGCCCAGCCTCGTTTCCTGCCGCCGCAGCTCTCTGCCCGTGCTCACCGCCATGGCTGCTTCTCAGCCCAGACCCGTACTCCGCCGTCGACAAGCCCAGACGTTCTCCTCTCATGCCCCGCGCCGTCGATTCCCCCAGAGCCTCCAGCTCTCTCTCTCAAGGCCTCAGTCTGTACTCTGAGATGAAGAAAAGAATGAATTAAGCAAAGTCACGGGTCAAAGTAGAGGAAAGAATGAAAGAAAAGTCAACAGAAAGAATGGGTACGGGCAGAACGGGAAAAGAAAGAGAGAAAAGATTGGGCCTTTGACCAAGTCAAAGCCCAATCCCATTTACTGTTGACACCCGCAGGCCCAAGCCCGGTGTTTTCAACCCCGAGCTTCCCGAGCCTCTTCACTTCCGATCAATGAGCATTCTCTCTCCCTTTTACTATTTTTATTTAATTTTGTTGTGTTTGTTTTCATTAATTAAATGTTGTGTGAAAATACTTTTATTAATTTATATTTGTTATAAATATTATTATCTATGTGGTTGTCCACGTAAATACTCATTAGTATTGTCTTTATGGTGTAAACATTTCCTCTATATAAAGAGGCTAATGAGAATGAATAACACACTTCTATTCCCCTCATATGTTTTGTCTATCTACTCTCTCTCTCAATTCTCTCAATTCTCTCTAGTTTATAACACGTTATCAGCACGTTTCGCTCAAATTTTTCTTTGAACTCCATGATGATCTACGAGTCTTATGGTGCAACGTTGTTGCTTTTTTACCATACTCGTGATCTATGAGTTTTATTTTTTTAACAATTGCAATCTATATCTTTTTTCATGTTCATATAATTACTATATTTGCTATTGTGCATATTATTGCTATAATTCATAAAGTGAGCCTCTTGTTTCACTTTAGCTACTCGAATCCACTTTTTCGAGTATATTGTTTGAACCTTCTGTTCAACATTCAATGTTTAGAACCTCTGTTCAACATTCGATCTTTAGAACTTCATGTTCTAATTGCCAACACGAGCCACATGCCTTGTATCTATCCATGAGATCCATGTTCAAATTTATGAACATTTTCGAACCTCATGTTCCGAATAAATTTTTTTTGTGCTATATGCCTAATAATTTATTGTTTAGAACCTCATGTTCTAACATCTCATGGATTCTGATATATTTCATCTATGTAGGAAGATGACAACCTTGTCCAAATTGGAATTCGATGCCCTTGACATCTCAGGCATTGGATGTCACTCCACTCAATGTTTATGATTTTGTTTTGTGGACAATGGAGATCATATTGATAATATGATTGGCGGTGGTGTTCTTGACAACAATTAATTCCTCAGCCTATGTTTAGGCCTTTTCCTATATTTTGTTTACTTGGTTGGTTTTTTTAATTGATATTTATTTAATTGCTATTTAAATTATTGCTCTTCAATTCATTGCTATTGATTTAAATATTTATTTAAATACCTTCTATACATGTCCGTTTTGTTTACCATATCATTATGAGCATAATTATACAAAATAACATATTATTAGGGACATAATTATGTATGTTACACAATTTATTTTTGAAATTTCAATCAGTTTAATTTTCATATAATTATGGGTGCAGCATAAATGCATAATTGGGTATTCAATTTTAATTATGCTATAATCAAAAGCAATAATTGTGACAATTTTGCTATACTTGGTCCATGATATCATACAACCGTTTCTTCATATCATAATTATTTTGTTTTTTAAATTAAAAATACTTCAGTTGTATTTAAAAAAAAAATCATGGTATATTTATTTTCGGATCAAGATCATGCATGTTTTCTTCCTCTATTGGTTTCATAAATCTATTATGCATGTTTATTTTAGAAATCTATTTAAATGTTGGTTTACATGAGTACTTGTTTGGAAATTGGAAAATTTTTGCAATTATATTTGTTGCGCCTATTCATTTTCTTTTATTTCTCTAGGACTCATTATTACAATTATATTTATGTGATATTTGTTTTGTGAAGGCATGTCGATAATACATTATAACTCTCAACTTCACAAAACTGGAGAAGGTATATGTCTTGCAGACAGTGTTACCACACGCACGATTCTTCGTGATCAAAATTTTTTCTCCACTTTAGCACTTACTAAAGCTAATATGACCAATATATCAGGATCTGCTGATCTGATTGAAAGCTCCAGTAGAGCCCACATTAAACTACCTCATAGAACTCAGTTGTTCATCTAAGAGGCTTTATACTCTTCCAGATCCAGAAGGAATCTGCACAGTTTTAAGGATATTTGCTTAGATATCATATTTGATCGAGACCATAAATGATAATAATGTAGAATACTTTTGCATTATTTCCAATACTTACAGTCAAATGCATATATTGGAAAAGTTGGTTGCCCTGTCATCTGTGTTGTATCATACAACCATAAAACCAATTGAGGCATATCATGTAATGAACCAACAATTCAGATATCATAATCTTTTTATGCTTTGGCATGACCGTTTGGGTCCCCTCGAATCCACCATGATGCGTAGGATCATTACAAACTCCAATGACATTCATTGTTCGAGTATAAATTTGTTCATACATTTATGATAGCAAAACTTGCTCACAAGGACAATTATTTTTCGCACAGTTTGCGAGTTGTCACTTTAAATGAGACAATCCTCTCATAGTTAAGGAGAGCAAAGATTGTTGTTAGAGAACGTCATGACTTGGTGTGAGATCTTTATCCACCATAGATCATTTTTTTTAATAATAGTCTCAACCAATTATGGGCAAATTAAAAAAAGTGATATTTTGACCTAAAATTGGTTTGGGTTCGCCACCTACCAATAAATATCTTACATTCAAAGAATGTAATATTTTTAAACGCATGTTTTGCAAATGGTCAAATATGATAGTCTTCCCGCCGTTAGGGGGAGGAACAACTAATGTCATCAAAATAACGGCGTGAATTCATGTGGAAAATATCCACTAGGTCCAAAGTTTTAACTCCCTTAAGTGGAGATCATACAATCCCTATAATACTCTATATGAGGTTATGACTACAAGATCCACATTCTCAAATAGTTCATCTACGAGAGATGATTGTCGTTTCTACGACAATAACTGCCTTGAAGAGGCATGTGTACCCAATATCAATAAGCTTTTATAGCTAATGCATGCATATTAGAATGTATGGGATCTCTAATTGATGATCATCGATGATATTTGACTTATGGTAGCTACCGAACTCATCAAGGGTTGTGTATTGGCATTTCCACGTTTCAATATATTGACAAATTATATTATTGGCCAATATGGAAAGGGGCAATTCCATTGAAATTTAATATTGAAAACGTGATGGAACATTATGGACCAAGTTAACCCTAAGAGTATTAAATGGTGATTTATTAAAGTGAAGTGAAATCACTATGACACAATGTCTTTTATAGAGACATGATATTATGAATATCATTCCTCTTTTATACAAGCGACAACTTTTCTATAAGTACAGTGTTATATATAGTTGTTATATTGACGTGAGACTGACTTATGAGATGTTGTATGGTATATTATGGTGATATAAAAAGGCACATAGCTAAAAGCAAATGCCTAAAGATAAGTGTTATTATAAGCATATTGCTTGATTAAATCCTTGAATGATTCATATTGTCAAAGGCAAGTCCATGAATGACTAAAAGAGTCTCAGATCATGACCCATGGAATCAAAGTGTCTAAAGTTCTTGTATACTCATTTTATTATAGTCAAAGTGACTTATATTGCCTCAATGAGTACTATGACAAGAATTTGAAATCGAATTCGAATTATGATCATAACGTTGCAACGTATTCTAACTTTCGCGAAGTTATTTAAGCTCCAACTGAGCACTTATACAGATATTGATATTTGTGGCTAGATATGCCATAATAGTTTTACAAAGCTCTGAATATTGTTTAAACGTACATGTGTCAGTTGTTATTACTTTATATTGTTATTCTTCATCTAATGTCTTAATGTATAAATTTGTGCATATGATGACATTGTTTCTACATTTTTATATAAGGTAAGACTTGATGAAAAATGCCTAGTTTTGTTGGCTTTACTTTTATATTGCAGGAATGAAAATAAATGATGAGTCCCCTATATGTAAAACACACGTGATTTCTCTTTATGACAAACACACCAAACCAATGAGCATGGTACATGTACTTTACCAAATGCATGATTGAAGCTTGCAACAATCAGGGGGAGATTCTCATCAGGGGGAGCATCCAGACGTATGCTACCTAGGACATATGCGCGTTGTACTCTTTTCTCCTTCGACCAGGGTTGTTTTTATCCCATTGGGTTTTTGTTACCTGGCAAGGTTTTGATGAGGCAACAATAAAGCGCGTCCAACACCATATCATTAATTGGTGGACATCCAAGGGGGAGTGTTATAAATATTATTATCTATGTGGTTGCCCACGTAAATACTCATTAGTATTGTCCTTATGGTGTAAACATTTCCTCTATATAAAGAGGCTAATGAGAATGAATAACACACTTCTATTCCCCTCATATGTTTTGTCTATCTACTCTCTCTCTCAATTCTCTCAATTCTCTCTCAATTCTCTCTAGTTTATAACAATATTTGAATATTTATGTTATGTAATATTTGAATTATTGTAAATATTTGTGTAATTTGATTTGTGTGCTATTTATCGAAAAATCCAAAAACATGTTTATTATTTAATTGTGTGATTTATAGAAAACCCAAAAAGATTTTGTGATTTATTTCTTGTGTGTTTAGTTTAATTAAGTTTGTACATTTTTGTAAATAATTTCTTTCTAACTTAGTTTAATTAATTTTGTGACATACAAAAGCAAATAAACAATCTCATGTGGGTAATGACCCGAACTTCCCATTATACTATTCATCGACATTTTTTATTGGTTGCAAGGATTTGTATATAATTCCATTCTTTATTTTATTTTGACGAGCGTTTTTGCGCGTATCAACTTGTGATTTTGAAATGAAAGACTTGGGCCGGGAGAAGCCAAGAAGATTTTAGGCATGGAGATTGAAAGAGATAGATCAAAAGGCAAGATTTGTTTGTCACATAAACAATATCTGAAGAAGGTATTAAATCGGTTTGGCATGAATGATGACATCAAACCTGTAAGTACACCTCTTGCCTCTCATTTCAAGCTTAAATCTACTATGTCTCCTAGCACAAATAATGAGTTCAATCATATGGCTAAAGTTCCATATGCTAGTGTTGTTGGTAGCTTGATGTATTGTATGGTGTGTACTAGACCTGACATTTCACAGGCTTTAAGTGTGGTGAGCAGATATATGCATAATCCAGGTAGAAATCATTGGCAAGCTATGAAATGGATTCTACGGTATATTATTGGTATTGTGGATGTTGGATTGATTTTCAACGGGATATGACGAGTTAGTGTGCTGTTGTATTTGTGGATTCTGATTACGCAGGTGATTTGGATAAGTATCGGTCTACAACAGGTTATATGTTTACTCTTGCTTGTGGGCCGGTGAGTTGGAAGTCGAATTTGCAATCTACAATTGCATTGTCGACTACAGAGGCTGAATACATGGCCGTAACAGAATGTGCAAAAGAAGCAGTATGGCTTCGTGGTTTCCTTGAGGATCTGAGAATAATTCAAGATTATGTGGATGTCTATTGTGACACTCAGAGTGATATTCATTTAGCAGATAACCAGGTTACTCATACTCGTACTACACACATCAAGATGAAATTTCACAAGATTCGTCAAATGGTGGAGGATGGTGATATTCATCTTCGGAAAATTGGAACTGTAGACAGCCCTGCTGATATGTTGACTAAGCCAGTTCCATTGAGCAAGTTCAAGCATTGCTTGAACTTGATTGGTGTTCGTAGCATTTGAATTCCCTACAGGGATGTCGGAACGGCAATCGGTTTATGGTATTCTAGTTTGGAGAATTTCGCAAGTGAAGCCAAGGTGGAGATTATTATTTTTTTGGCTCCACTTTCCACAATCAAACATGTGATCGATCACTTGAATTATAGTGGAGCAGATGAAGCCCGTGAATCACAGCCAAAATTGGAATTATGCAACTAAGTCAAAAGCACATGGAAAGTAGGTATTATCTTTCACTAATGAATGCTAATTAATATTGCATATGTCTGCCACCTCCCATATATTAATCCCACCAAGGCACTAATGTATAATTGATGCATGCAAAGAGGACGTGTGTGTGAAGTGCATGCAAGCTAGAATTAAATATATGTGTGTGAGCATGCAAGAGCATGCAAGTGTGGGAGAAAAACAAGTTAGAAAGAGAGAGACGTTGCATGGTAGTAGAGATCGAGAAGAAGATTCTTCTTGTTGAAGGTGGCTGCTGCTACGTTGTTGGTACCTTTGTTCTCCTTATATTTGTTTTTCTCATTTGGAACGTACATGTTCAATTAGGTTTGGGTGTATTGGGGTTTTGGGTAGTATAGAGTTGTATTGGGGTTTTGTTCTCCTAATTGTAACCAATTAGGTCTCAGTTACATATATGGTATTTTTCTTTAAGCAACAAGCAGTTTTATCGATCAGTTACATAGCAATTAATGTGTTTGTTGTGCAGTGGCTATATTTCTCCAGAGTATGCAATAGGTGGGATATTTTCCTAAAAATCGGATATCTACAGCTTCGGGATCTTGGTCTGCTTGGAGAATATCAGTAGCAAGAAGAATACCAGCTTCTGTTTATATGACCAACAGTTAGGCTTCCTAGCTTGCCTATGTAAGCTCATACTCTAAATCTTAATGTTTAATAGTAGATTTTATTAGTAGTAGTCTAGCTAGCTCTTAAATACAGCACAGTCTTGACAACAATTCATTTGATTATTTCAGGAATGGAACTTGTGGAATGAAGGTACGAGATTGGTGTTAGTAGATGAAGTATTGGGTGATTTGTATTCCTTATCAGAAGTATTGAGATGCATTCAAATTGAGCTTCTTTGTGTTAAGGACAGTGCAATGGATAAGCCAACTAGAAGCTTAATGTTGTTTTTATGCTAAGTAGAGAGACAGATGGTCCACAACCAAAACAGCCTATATTTATTATCCAAAACTCAGTTTATCATTCTCAACCACACTCTAGAAATACTAATTCCTCCAAAAATGAAGCTACCAATACACTGATTGATGGACGATGAGCGACCAAAATATTTGTTACATCAAAATGCAATGACTTTTTGCCATTATGAAGAGTTCTTATACATATTGCAGTACATTTTAATTGGTGTAGAAAACAACCCGGACTAGGGCTCATCATTTCGCCCGCGGAGGCCCGTAAGGCCTGATCAATCCAAGCTCGGCCCAGACCCGTAATAGGCCCGCAAAAAGCCCAGGCACGGCCCACCAAAAGCCTGAATGGCCCGGCCCGTAAAATGCTAGTAGGCCCGGCCCACAAAAGCCCGCCTAAGAATTTGTACATATTAATAAATATTTTGTATTCTATGTTATAGACTATAACATATGCCATATAATACAAAATATTTATTAATAAGGAGTACGTACAAACAAAATATTATTAATACAAATTACTATTAAAAGCTTTATTAGAAATTAAGAGGAAGGATTACAATCCTTCAATAGAACATCCAAAAGAAAACCTGGGGGTTGAGATCCCCATGATCTACAAAAATCAGCTAGCAAAGCTTGTCTAGCAATACAATGAGCCACCGTATTAACTTGACGATAAGCGTGATGAAAAGAAGACCCTGGCAAAGTAGACAGACCTTCCACAATATCCTCATAGATTGGACCTAAAGCCGATTGAAAATGTGTTTGTTTCTTGATTGCATAAGATAGAATCATGGAATCGGTTTCAAATAGTACCGGTGATAATCCCTTCTCTTGAACCAAAAGAACAGCACATCTCCCAGCTAAAGCTTCAACTTGCTCTGGTGAGGTTACATTCTGAATTTTCTCACACTTGCCACCAACACAATTCCCTTCAACATCACGAATAATCACTCATATCCCACCCAACTGCTCAGTAGCTGACGAATAATTACTATTAATATTATTCTTACAAAATATTATTAACTTATAATCCATAATTTGAAATCATTCAAAATATTATTAATATTATTCTTACAAAATATTAATAGCATTACATCCAAAATTATTATTAGTAGCATTATAGTCCAAAATCGCAAAATATTATTGCTATTATTTTCACAAAATATTTATTTCTTAATACAACCTATTAACTTAAACAAAGTTATAATTTTCAAACCATTAATAGGCCTACTAGTGTTGTCTACTATATTCATTGTTTATAAACAAATGTATATATTCAAAAAACCATATCGGTGAGGAAAACAAAATTTAGTAAATCAACCGTTGGATGCAATGATTAAGATATTTTATGCCCATAGTTAAAAAATTGGCCGTTTTCGTTTTCGTTTAGACCTCGATCCATATGGTCAAGAGCAATGATCATTTATGCCCCTATATTTATTAATTAGAGCTCTCAAAGGGCAATTGCACTAAAACGAGATTCGGGATTATGACTTTTTATATGGGTATATGGATCTCAGTCTTGGGAGCGTGTGGTAGCGAAGGGCAGGAAAAAGGGACTTCAGAAAGAGCCTTTAAGACAAAATTAGCAAAAATGATATTTTGGTAAATGACGATAAATAAGGGTTGACCACATTGACCGAGACTAAAACAATGATATGGGTTGCATTATTCTTACAAAATATTAATAGCATTACATCCAAAATTATTATTAGTAGCATTAGTCCAAAAATCACAAAATTTTATTACTATTATTTTTACAAAATATTTATTTCCTAATACAACCTATTAACTTATACAAAGTTACAATTTACAAACCATTAATAGGTATACTAGTATTGTCTACTATATTCATTGGTTATAAAGAAATGCATATATATTCAAAAAATCATATTGTTGAGGAAAACAAAATTTAGAAAATCAACCGTTGGATGCGATGATTGAAATATTTTACGCCCACGGTTAAAAAATTGGCAACTTTCGTTTTCGTTTAGATCTCGATCCACTTGGTTAAGGGCAATGACCATTTATGCCCCTATAATTATTAATTAGAGCTCTCAAAGGGCAACTGCACTAAAACGGGATCTAGAATTATAACTTTTTATATGGCCAGGTATATGGATCTCAGTCATGGGAGCGTGTGGTCGCGGAGGACACAAAAAATGGACTTCAGAAAGAGCCGTTAAGACAAAATTAGAGAAAATGATATTTTGGTAAATGAAAGCAGCCTATATTTACTATTCAAAACTCAGTTTATCATCCTCAAGCACACTATGGAGATATTAATTCCTCCCAAAATGAAGCTACCATTACAGTGATTGAAGGACGATGAGGAACCAAAGATTATAGAAAAATAGTAGCATGCTTCAAATAGGGAAGTATTGTTCTATAGGTTTTCCTCCCTTTGATTTGACTCTATCTTTCCTACTTTTCTTTTAATTTACGAAGAGTCTTGTGTGCCCCCAGGTGCACATGTCCCTAATTCACTGTACAAGCGTATAGGCACATCACAGCCATTGATGGTTCATTGCCAAGATTTGAGCCATTGATCGTTTCCACAGGCTTCGGCCTCTGCTTTGTCCTCTCCAACTCCACCTCTCCCCCCAACGCCCTCGCCAGCCAGTACTTCGGTCTCTTCACGAACTCCACTGTTCCGGTCGTCGCTCCTTACTCGCAATCGAATTCGATATGGGGCGAAACCCGGAGTTCAACAACCCGGACGGAAATCACATTGGAATCGATGTTGTTGAGGTCGGCTGGCTGGGTTGCTGCGCGACCTAGGCGGCGACGGGCTGTGCAGACAGAGGATCCAAGAGAAAGGGATGTCGACTGGTTTCTGACTTTCTGGACCGTGCCCATCTTCCTTTCTTTTTCTTTCTTTTCCTCTCTTCCAGGCTTCCAGCCCAGTCTCCTTCTTTCTCTCTCCCGTGTTTTGCTTCTGGCCTCATTTCACTTCACCTTTCTTTGTTTCATTCTTCTCTTCCCATCTTGTTATTTTCCAGAACAAGAGAGAGAGAGAGATAGATGGAGGCACTGGTGAGGAGCAACGCCTACGCAGGGTGAGGTGAGAAGACCAAAATTGCGCACGGGAGAGAGAGAGAGGAAGAACGAGAGAGACAAAAAAAAAGTCTGCGTGAGATGCACGCGCTTACATTTTTTTTGGGGACATCTCCACCTAGAGGCACACAAGATTCTTCCTATGCAAGACTCAAACTTATGCCCAGTACACCCAAAGTATGTATACGAAAAGTCTGTACCTCGTGATATCATTGCATTTCATAAATCATATATATATTCATAGGTTGGACCCTCCCCCTTTTTTCTTTTTTTTAGTCTTATACTTTTCGCGGAAGGAATTCCTCTAGATTAACCATGAGTCCATGACAAATCTTGATCTATTATTGAATCATTTCCCAACAGTTTAGGCTGAGGATCATACTTGTCTATATGATATAAAAGTCTTGTTTGAAATGTTAGGGTCGGGATTTGAATCCATACCCGCAATTCTTTGTTTGTTTTGATTGCCATATATATTTGATTAAAACTCAGGTAAATATGAGATCCATTTTTAGTCGTGGATGCCCGAGATAGTGAGCAATTGATTGCTTAATTATACATGTATTTTTATTGTCGTCCTAGGCAGAGATTAAGCTCACATATATAGACAAATTGTCTCAGAGATTGGCAGATGATTTTTTTTTTAGAAACAAATAATTCATATATTATCAAAACTAGAAAGACACATTCATCAAACTCCTAGGCCTGTAACCAGATCTGTCGGTCAGACAACTAAGGATTGTAACAAATACCTCTCATTTTAGACCACTGACCTCATTAAAACAACGAGCTTTGGATAATGAGATTGGCAGATGATTAACTTTCAAAAAGAAAAAGTACTTTTATTTATGGAACTGAATTCATGAAAATTAACACTAAAAAAAGACATAGAATATAAATTTTCCTCTTGTTGTCGAGGATTTCACCAAAAAAAAAACACAACTATTTTGGTCAATTCATTCAATTTCACACGGCCTAACAAGAAGAAAGATGGGTTGAAACTTGAAAGTTGAAACCCCACAATTATTGATCATTTAAAAAAAAAAAAAGGAAAGTCCCCCGCATATTAAAAAAATGATCTCCTAGAAGCAAGGACAAAAATATCGATAATATTAGCGAAATTTTTTGTTTTTTGGGGGCAGCGATATTTATTCTCCTATCCGCCTAAATATTGGTCGAAACATCGATATTTCGGGATATTTCCGATAGTCCCGACATTTTCGTGACAGACTTGTTAAAAACTAGAGAAATAAAAAAGCAATTACCAAGATTCAAAACACTGACCTTGTTGAGCACATTCACCAACTAAACCAATGTATTGCTAGGGTGACCTTTTGGTATAATTGAGAGGAAGCAAATATGGACCTTACCAATCATATCTCATGCCTTATGGAATGCAATCAAATGACAACTCATGAACTCAATTTGAGGAATAATTATTCTAATGATTACGGTTATGGACAAAGTTGAGCAATATCAGATCCCTATTATAACTACCATCATCAAAACCCTCAACCAATCCCCCCTGATCCATATGGTTGTCATATAGGTCAATACATGCAAAATTACATGGGAGAGGTATCATTTAATGATTATTCTTCACAATACACTTAGGGTTCTACACAAAGAGATGATGAAGACAGTTAAAATTTTGAACCTCATAGGTCCTCTACGTGGTTCTAAAGTCCTCATGTAGTTCACTTTGCAATATATGATATGTAAAAAAAATGTATATAAGGCGTGATGTTCTAGCCTTCCATTCAGTTTCCAGCAATAAAAAAATTGAGATGTATTAAGTCAAATTTCAATAACTGTTAGTGACTCAGCGTATACTAATTCATCATCTATTACTACAACTCATTATGTAATAATATTTTTTCAACATTTTCTTTTAAAATAGAGTAGATACTTAATCAAATAAACATCTTCTAAAGTTTCATTTAAAATTTCCATGTGTTTTCCTAAATTTCTGTCATTTCTCTCCAACATTTACCGATATTAATATTTCCTCGATATTTTCGTCAAAATTTCTAATTTTTGAACCGTTGATATTTCCTCGATACTCGATATTTTTGTCCTTGCCTAGAAGGGCCTTCATTTTAGATTTGTCTGCCATGACTTTGAAAGCATTGGCACAACCGCACAACTGTCATAGACCTGGTCTAAGCTAAGTTTTGCGTGGCCTAGATGCTTTAGTGCTTTCATTGGCAGAGATAGTCCTTGTGAAACAGAATATAATTGACATTGTTTTTCTGGGAAACATATTGGGATTGGGATGGAATTGGGTATTATTTCTTTGTTTTTCTTATTCATCTTTTGTTTCCTTCAATCACAGTATTGTGCTCAAGTATATACCATAACTGTGATGGCCCAGGCCGAACTAGCGTTTAAATTAGTAAATTTTGCAGAAAAATAGTAAAAAGTTATAATTTCGAGTTCGGAGAATTATTTAAGTAGCCAAAAGTTGACTTTTTGTTCCATTCAAAATTTGGCTAAACTTTCTTCACGAGGAGTGTAGGTCTCATTAAACCGAGTCCATAGACATGAAGTACGTGCAAATCGGAGTTCGTATGGAAAAGTTATGGTCAGCGGAAGTCAGGTTACTGTTTTGGGAAAGTTGCTATTTAGGGCTTTTTCCAAGTATAGGGTTTCCATTTTGGGAAACCCTTTCTCTCTCCTCTCCCCCGCAGTCTCTCTCTCTCTCTGAAACCCCTCATCGCCGACCTCTCTTCACCGATCGATTTGTCCCTCCTCCGGCCACCCCAAGTTACAAAACCGGTTTCAAATTGTTCATCAACGTATCACCTTCACTTCTATACTCACCATCTAGATCAGATCGAGGTGTAGGAGGAGAAATCGCAACTCAAAGTTTTCCCAAAACCGTTAAACTTCACGACGTTGCTGGCGGCGTTTCCTGCTACCTCAGCCGTGATCCCTTAGTGGGTTTTGAAGCCCCCTATCCCATGAACACATATCCACTGGTGTTTGACCGTTTGGTCGCCGGACGGCGGCGAATTGAGGATTTGAAAATCCGACCACTCGCCGGCTTTCGAGGTAAATTCGTGACTTTCCACTTTAAATTGGCCATAGTGGCATTTATGAAAGTTGTTGCTGATGATGTGGAGAATATTGTGTCAAACTTGGGTGACCATCAGAGATGGTCAGATTCGGCGGCGCGTGGGGCTCACGCGCAGTCACTTTGGGCGGCGCGTGGCGGTGCGTCCAGCCTCTAATGGCCAGATATTTTGGCTTGTTAGCTTTTGTTTGACATTACGAGCATGTCGGTATTTTAATTGTGGAGAATGGTGAAGATATGGAATTTTATCGGGGGTTAGCATTGAAAGGTTATTGAAAACCCTAGTATGGTTATGAAATTTAGTTTAGCATTTCTTTGATGCTCAATAATTAATTTTGGTCATCGATTTATTTTATTCAGGAGGACGAGTAGAGCCCACAGCCGAGGAGGACTCGGCTAGGCGACAGACCTGGCATCGTACAGTGAGTGGACATTTGTTTTTAAATAAGATTTATGCATGCAAAAGTAAATATAAGGTTTCTATTATTTTACATGCTAGTTTGAGGGAAGTATTTAGTTACATATTCAGCGCACCTATGGAGTACATCAGGTATAGCTTAGGGTTTAGGGTATAGCTCAGTTTATGCATGCATGCAATATCTAGTCGGCAACCCCCTCTAGATGTATATCACCTGGTCGGCAGACCCCTCTAGGTGATCACCTAGTCGGTAGACCCCTCTAGGTTATATAGTACGTCTGGTCGGCAGACCCCTCCAGACCATCTGAACGGCAGTCCCCTTCAGATCAGCTATTCTTATATATTATGTCAGGTCGGCAGTCCCCTCCGGACCATCACTATGGGTTATATCTGAACGGCATTCCCCTTCTGACTAGGTTACGTATATGATAGTTAATAGAATCAGCAGATTCATATATTCTTCCCCAAGCCTAAGATTTAGACAGCTGAAACAGTAAGTTCCAAAAAAGTCCGGTGCTTCTAGATTTTCAGATTTAGTTTAGTTATGAATAGAATTTGCATGCATACTTTTCCAATAAAAGAATATGGAAAAGTATGACAGAATTTACTTATAGTTATTATTTTTCGTCCACTCACTCTAACAGTTTTTATCTGCTTTTCCCTAGTAGTGCTCAGGAGCTTGGTTGGAATGTAAATTGTTTAGAAGTGTTAGAAATGAGTTTTCACAGGTTTTTGGGTTGTCCATTTTAGGGAAATTTATGCCGAATTTTCAGTAGGAATTTTCCTAAGGTGGGCCCCGCAGGGCCACTCGGGATTCCAGGGTGAAATCTGGGGCGGTTCCTGTCAATTTGGTATGAGAGCCTTAGGTTGTTTGATTCTGTAAACTTATTATAGTTAATGACACTCAGTACCTATATGTGATGGCCCGACCGCGGCTGACCCCCATCATGCTTTTGGTGCTTGTGTGATCATTAAGTGTACAAGAGACTAGTTTAAATTTGCCCAAGTGTCGGGTACTTGTTTTTAGTGTCTAATTCACTTATTTTTGTTAGGTACGTACCATGCCTCGTGCACGTAACCGACCTCATCCAAATAGGGATTCTTCACCTGAGACTGAGGATGTAGGTGATCATGTTCCTCCTGAGGCTCCTATGGGTTGGCAAGCTCCCTTGGAGCAGTCTTTCTTTCGAGCGTTTAGGGACAGTACTTCCAGCTCAGGACCCCGAGCCTATTTACAGTATAGAGAGAGCTAAGAAACTCGGGGCAGAAACATTTGAGGACACCACCGATCCATTCATAGCACAAAATTGGATTCAGAGCCTGGAGAGAGTATTTGAACAGATGATATGTCCAGCCAACATGATGGTGCCGTTAGCCATCGACTTACTTAGTGGTGATGCCTATAATTGTTGGTTGTCTATCAGAGGTCAGTATGGGAACCCTAGTACCATAGCCTGGTTGGATTTCAAGACTCGCTTCTTTGAGCAGTATTTCAACTCCACGATGCAGGACATCAAGTTTATGCCTTAATTAAGTTTTCTGACTCTTTCTCTTTCCCTCTTTCTCTCTTTCACGTGATCAGTCTCACTCTCTTTAATATTTCTTTCCCTCTCTCTCTCTCTCTCGTCGAGCAATACGGTGCCCATAACTGAAACTCCATTGTAGAGAAACTTCAAGGAAAATCAGATTCTCTCTTGCGAACATGAAGGTTCCCGGTGAGTTTGGCAACAATTTCGATTGGATCTGACATGAATACTATAGGGCCGAAGGGATCTAAGGCCACTGTTGTCAGAGTTCTCCACAAGTGAACCAGTTACGGCAAAGGATGGAGATCCAGGTGGTTCTTGTGCAGAATGGCGTGCTCTCCTATGCCAAGATTTGATTGCTAGAGAATCTTAACCTCTTGAACCCAAACGATGACGTTCGAGTGATCAGTGGTTGCTTTCTAATGTAGGTAGTGGTTGAAGGTGAAGAACTCCAAGTGCTTCGCTATAGCTGAGTGATGTTGTGAGCATGGGCAACAGAGAAGAAGAAGACGATGGAGAGGGCAAGGGCGCCAGTGATGGTTGACGGCCTGAGATGCATTGTTGTTTCAGTTCTAGATTTTGAAACTTAAGTTGGTTATTTCAGTTTAGTCGGAGAAAGAGAGTGTGTGGAAATTGTGGTTTTCCTGATGAAAGTGAAAGGGATAAGCATCAGCAGTAGCAACCTCTGCTACTTCGTCCTTAGAGCTCCTACTATTGCAAAGGAAGGGACGCCATGTCTCTTCAATCTACTACTATGCCACTGCTACTGCATATATATATATATATGCTACTGCTACTACACAAATTTTTGCTACTGCACGGATATCAGCTGGTGCTACTGCACAAATATTAATTGTTGCTACTGCAAGGATCCGACCTACTATTACTGCACGGATATCAACGACTGCTACTGCACGGATATCAGCGGCTGCTACTGCACGAATATATATTGGTTGTTGTTACTACTTTTATTTTTTATTTTTTTATACACATTTTGAGTTTCAAAAACTCAAACTTAAAAGAGGACAAAAATGTAATTCAGTACTTGTCACATATCAGTTTGTAAACAACTTGTCTTTATGAGTAAAAAAAATTACTTATATACATGAATTAAAAGTTTGTGGGTTTTGGAGAAAAATGAAGAGATGTCATGAACTTTTCTATAATTTACTCATTTATTTATTCAACACACCATAAAAAAATAAAAAAGTTCTTTTATTGATGTCATAAAATTTGGATGGTTCAAAACTTCAAATTCCGAAAATAGAAAGCGAGAGCCATTTACTTGCACTTTTTGATTATGTGTTATGTGGCGCGAACAGTACACCCAACACAAAAAGCCCAAATAGAAAACTTAAAATTTGGTTCTTTTGGTTCAATGACTCAGAATTTTGTGAAAATAATAGGCAGAAGCAGAGCCATCCATGGCGGCTTTTTGGCGCGCCGGTCGGCGTCACAGGTCTGCCCTCACTCCACCTTTACTCGGCTCTCACTTCCTTTGATTCCTCTCAGGTATGTTCGATTCTTGTTCACTTAATGTACAATTAGTATTGCGATATTGTTGAGTTAGTAATTTCTAATACCATTGCTGCAATACACTCGTGCTGCCATTGTTCTGGGTAAAGCCGCTTTCTTCTTCTCTGAGTACTGAGCATTCATTTGAATCCATTGGACTCATATAAAATTACCCTTCTTTATTTTTCTGAAAAATTTTCCTTTTTATTCTGTTCTGAGTTTTTGCAAGAACCCAAGTGAAATGGTCATAAAGTTATATACTTTTTGGGTCAAATGATATCCACATGAATTATATATATATATATATTTGCTGAGACAGGGAGGCAGGATTTATTCAAAGTTCATGACTTTCGGAAAATTAACAGAAGTTTCTCCATTAGAAAATGAAATGTGCCTTGTGTCCGATTGAAGTTTACCAATACATGTTTTATTTTAATATTTATTATTTATCAAACTGGGAATTGCATTAAATAAATCACCATCCAAGCAAGTAGCCTCATTAAAAACTTCAATTTGAGAGAAAAAATAGTGCCACCTCCTATAAACTAATATATGCTTAATTGGTTGACAATCACAATTAAATATCCTGTGTTTGTTAAGAAAATTCAAGACCTTCAAAATGAACATGTATTTTCCTCTGTTAACAGAGACTAGCTAACATTGTCCAAAAAAAAAACACAGAGATTAGCTATCAGAGATCTGCTTTTGAATTTCATCCAATAACCAGTACATTCTTGCCATTATTTTGTGGACACAAATTGGATGGGTGTTGGAACCAAAAGTGTTCGTGTTTTAAAGTCCTCCATGTTTTTCCTGTTCATCTTCACTTTGCTTCCCTCCCAGTATTTGGCTGAAGTTTATGTTGTAACTCCTTCAAGACCATTAGCACAGGGACAAACTGTAGTCTCTCCTGGCCAAGTTTTCGAATTGGGCTTCTTTAGTCCCAATAACTCTGCTAATAAGTATGTGGGGTTGTGGCACAAAAATACATTTCCCCGTAAAGTTGTATGGGTGGCTAATAGAGAAAATCCTCTTGCAGTTACAGAAACCTCGGCTAGTTTGAGAATTGGCAGCAACGGAAATCTGGAGCTCATAGATGGGAAGCAGAATTCTGTCTGGTCAACCAATATTTCGGCATCATCTAATAGTTCATCTGCAGTTCTTTTAGACAATGGAAACTTTGTTCTAAAAGATGATAGGGGAGCTGATTTATGGGAGAGTTTTGATTACCCTTGTGACACACTCCTACCAAGCCAGCTGCTAGGATTTGATAGTAAATCTGAAAAGAGAATCTTCTTGACTGCCTGGAAAAGTGAGAGTGATCCATCAACTGGGAAATATTTGGTCGGGCTCACACCTGAGACGCCATCACAAGTGTTGATTTGGATTAATAAATCAACTCCTCTCTGGAGAAGTGGGCCATGGGATAAATCAAAGTTCATTGGCATACCAGAAATGGATGATCGGTATCGTAGTGGATTTAGTCTAGATGATAATGTGGTACTAGGATCAAAGTATTTCTCTTACAATTTTTATGACTATACTATCTCCTATTTGGACATTTCTTCAGAAGGAATAGCAACACTTATGATTTCAGAAACTGGCAAGAACTGGTATCTTGACTGGGAGGCACCATATAATCCATGCGACAATTATGGAGTATGTGGACCTTTTGGGGTTTGCAAAGCTTCTGAATCTCATATCTGCAAGTGTTTGAAAGGGTATGTACCAAAGTCAGATGAGGAATGGAGTAAAAGAAACTGGACAGGAGGTTGTGTAAGGCAAGCCAAATTGTTTTGTGATAGTGACACAAGCAAGTCAATCTCATCAAGAACAAAACAAAATGATGATGGGTTTTGGAAGATTGTAGGGTTGAAAGTACCAGATTCTCATGAATTAGTTCTTACATCTTTGGATGCTGAAAACTCGCCTGATGACTGCAAGATACGGTGCCTAAATAATTGTTCTTGCCTTGCTTATACTTTTGTTAATAAAATAGGGTGCTTGGTCTGGTTCAAAGACCTTATTGATATACAAGAGTTTTCCTTTGGTGGAGAAGCTCTTTATGTTCGCCTAGCACGAGTAGAACTAGGTAAATTATAATATTTCTTGCATAACTCTACCTAGCAGTATCATTTCTTTTCTTACTCATGCTTGTTTTTGTATTTTAAATTCCTTTCTTTTAGGTGATGGAAAGCCAATAAAGTTAATTGCCAGCCTTGCAGCTATTTGTTCTGTCAGTATCTTGGTTGCCATAGTGTTCGGTTGGCACAGGTTACGAGCTAACCAAAAGGGTAAGAGAATGAGATTTGAGGGGTCTCTCCCTTTCCCACTGATGTAACAATCAAATTATTAAAACTTCGATGCATAACTGGATAGGAGCATATTTACTGTTTGAAATCCACAACTTGTTTGTTATTTTGCTCTGATTCAGTGTTTGATGTTATATTTGCAAAATCAGTACACATCAAATCAACAACACAGCATTTTGGAACAACTAATACGTTTCAGTCATCAAGAGACGCTCTTCGAGAATATATAGGAAAGCATGATCTATCAGAGCTATTGATCTATGATTTTGATACCATATTAATAGCTACGGAAAATTTCAGCATCACAAACAAACTCGGGCAGGGTGGCTTTGGTCCAGTTTATAAGGTAATTATTTTCTTTTGAGGATAATACAGTATTACAACAGGTATAGGATTCAGACATGAATGCATTGATTAATTTATGGACCACATGTAGGGTGTGCTACAAGAAGGCAAGGAAATAGCAGTGAAAAGGCTATCTAGCAACTCAGGACAAGGCATTGACGAGTTCAAGAATGAAATGTTGTTGATCTCCAATCTTCAACACAAAAATCTTGTTAGGATCATGGGTTGCTGCCTTAAAGAGGAAGAAAATTTACTGATTTATGAGTTCATGCCAAACAAAAGCTTGGATACTTTTCTATTTGGTTAGTTTCAGTGCATTATCTTTGGCTATCTTGTTCTTTCAATAGTGTTCATTGTGTTTGAGCTCTTTGTAATACCTCGAACTTTGGGAACCTTGAAAGAGATTAAAATGCCAGATCCTTTTTTTTTCTTAACAGAATTAAAAAAATATTCAGAAGAATTCAACCAAGCATGATGAAATTTCAGAAGTAAATCTGTCTACTAACATTAAGCTACGAATGAATTCACATGAACTAAATTACCCAGGCACACAAACAATCCATCATTGAACTACTTTCCAATCGATACACAAGGAATATATACATTGATTCTAATGCACAAACAAATTAAGCTAGACATTCAGCCCTCCAAATTTAATGCTCATAACTGTTAAATACTGCATTGTGTCTGTACAATGCCTGTGATCGTTCAGTTCAATTCAATTTTCTGTTATACATTCACAACTGTGTTAATAATTCTGCGATTCCTTTTTAAGGGTCTGTCTAGTTTTAACCTTTACAAAAAATTAATATAAATGGGAACTGTGAATGACATAGTTTAGATTCTAATAGTTGTATTGATTGTTTGATTAGATCCAATGAGAAGAGCAGTGCTTGATTGGGCTATGCGCTTTAATATTATTCAGGGAGTTGCTAGAGGGCTTCATTATCTCCACCATGATTCCTATTTGAAGGTAATACATAGAGATCTGAAAGTAAGCAACATTCTCTTGGATGAGAAAATGAACCCAAAAATTTCAGATTTTGGATTGGCACGCATAGTTGAAGGAACACAGAATCTAGAAAATACTTTGAAGGTTGCGGGAACACGGTAAGAATCATTTCTTTCCTACTTGTGGACATGGTATCAGGAAAAATAATTTACTATGGACAGGTTAATTGGCATGTTTGACTGCAGATTAGTAGCTTGACATTTTTCTTAAAGCCAGAAACCAAAAGAAGCAATTCGTTAGTTATATGCTAAATAGTTTGTTGTGCAGTGGCTATATATCACCAGAGTATGCCATGGGCGGGATATTTTCCGAAAAATCTGATGTCTACAGTTTCGGGGTCTTGATCCTGGAGATTATTAGCGGCAAGAAGAATACCAGCTTCTGTATATATGACCAACAGCTAGGCTTTCTAGCCTATGTAAGTTCATACACTAAATCCTAATGTAAAATTGTGAATTTCTGAGCAGTTTATTTCATATAGCTGAAACCATAAATATGAAGCTAAATTAATATGAAGCTAAATATTGTCAGGCATGGAACTTGTGGAATGAAGGCAGAGAACTGGAGTTAGTAGATGAAGTACTGCATGATTCATATTCCTCATCAGAAGTAATGAAATGCGTGCATATTGGGCTTCTTTGTGTACAGGACAGTGCTGCGGATAGGCCAACCATGGTGGATATAGTGTCGATGCTAAGTAGTGACAAGGATGGTCCACAACCTAAGCAGCCTGTATTCAGTATCCAAAACTCAATTTTTCATCCTCAACCTCAATATGGAAATACTTACTCCACAAATGAAGCTACAGTTACAGAGATTGAAGGACGATAAGCGATTGCGAACTGTTGCATCACAATCACATGTATAGCATAGCCTGCATAATTATTCAATGTGTTTTATGACTATCAATGAATGACTTTATACACCACAACCACATATATGACTTTCGTTTTTTTCTTTTTTGTTCTGAATATTTGACTGTAGTTTTAGGCTTATGTGGCGTGAATTTGTTGATCCCAGTTAACTATTCATATACTCTGGTCATTATTTTGTGGCTTTTCCCCTTTCTTTTTATTTTGGACTTAAATGGCTTTTTCCCTTCACAACACAAAAAAAAAAATATATATATATATATATATACAGTCTCCTTCACATGCGGATGCACGTAAAATAAAATGCGAACATCTTTATTGCGAGTGCAAACTAATGATCAAAACCATTTATATTTTAGGTCATCCTTCAAGGATCATTTTGATAAAAAAAATTTAAATTAAAAATTATTTAGCCATTTGATTACCACATTCATCGTTTCAACCTTATCTTATCTAACGGACTGTATCTGTCTGTAAACTATACAACGAACAGATGACCAAACAATCTTCAATTCAGCTGACTTTTTGCAATGATAATTCTTGAAAATAAATCTAAATGATGAACGGTTTCGATGATTGAGTTATGTTGTCAATTGGTCGGGATGCATATGTTCGCATTTTATTTTACGTGCGGACGTCCACATGTGAAATGGACTATATATATATGGGGTGGGCGTAGGAGAAGCCCACACAAATGGACTTGGTAGTTGGCTATCCTCCCTTGTATTTCCTCTTCCCGCCAATTCTTTAGCGGGCAATCCTTTATACAACCAAACTTATGTGCAGTACAGCCAACACTAAAAGACATTCTGAAGCCGCCGCTTTCCCTGTAGAAACAAAATTAAGGAAAGAAAGACAAGCACATTAAACTTGATGGGGCGCCGGCCGCCGTGGTATTTCGTTACAACAATCAACTTTTCAAGTTACAGAAAAGATCAATTGAGGTTCTCGGAATTTCTCTCATGGCATTAAAGCTTGAGAGAAATCTCCACCTTTGCCCCAGATTGATTTTTTTCTGGTATAAATTGGTCCTTTTTAAATTCAGCATACCCATTATTTGAATTAATTGGTCCTCCTGTCCACTCAAGTTTTGATGGGAATTGGGGGCAAAGCCGCCATGGCAGCTTCTCTTTTTCTTATTGGTAAAAACGTGTCAATATATTTCAAAGCTTTCTGCACAATACTTTGAAAGCAATAAATGTATTGCAGAATCAGTTACTAATATATGCTTTATTGAATATTGGTTGACAAATTTTTGGATCACAATGCAGGGTAAAGCTAGCTAGCTAGCTAGTTTCATAGTTAACATCTTGACAAATTTTGCGTGTGAATTTTATCCCAACACATGCTTTAGCTTTCATTGTTCGCAAGGAAAACATATTTGGTTGCAAATGGGTGTTGGGATCAGAAGCTTTAGTGTTTTAAACTACTCATTGTTCTTCATATTCATCTTCAATTCGCTTTCGTTGCAGTATTGTGCTCAAGTATTTTATAGCTTAAATGCTTTGCAACCATTAGCGCAGGGACAAACTCTTGTCTCCCCTGGCCACATTTTCGAATTGGGCTTCTTCACTCCTAATAATTATGCTAATAAGTATGTGGGGTTATGGCACAAGAATATATCTCCTCGTAAAATTGTATGGGTGGCCAATAGAGAAAAGCCTCTTGCAGTTGCAGACACCTTGGCTAGTTTGAGAATTGGCAACAATGGGAATCTAGAGCTTGTCGATGGAAAACTGAGTTCTGTCTGGTCAACCAACATTTCAGTGTCATCTAATAGTTCAATTGCACTTCTTTTATATGTGGAAACTTTGTTGTCCAAGATGATCATACCGGAGCTGGTTATGGGAGAGTTTCGATTTTCCTAGTGACACAATCCTACCAAGGGATTCAATAGTAAATCAGGAAAGAGGAACTTCTTGACTTCCTGGAAGAGTGAGAATGATCCATCGACTGGGAAATATTTGGTTGGACCGACCCCTAAGAGCATATTTAGCTCTCTACCTTAGCTACTTAGCTATTTTAGAAAGCCAATTTAGTTTTTTTAACTATTTTAGCAGTTGCACCAGACTCCCAAGTAGGGTTGGCAGAAATCCCCAACGGGGCGGGTCCCCATGGAGCCCCGACCCTAACGGGGGAAAATTTCGGGGACAAATGCGGAACGGGGACGGGGCGACCCGATACCCGCTTAATAAGATCGGGGACGGGGCGGGGATGGGATTATGATCCTCATCCCCATTTAGACCCGCCCCGATAGTAAATAATTAATTTTGATTTAAATAAATATATATATGTAATGAAAATATGAAGTCACCAAAACATTATACCAATTTAAGTCTTTTTTATTTATTATGTAATTAAGATTGAGATAATTAATCATATCATTTATATTTTTGTATTTTATGAATTATGAATTCATTTTTTATTTATTTTTTTATGTATTTTTATCGGGGATTTGGGGCGGGTATGGGGACCTTATCCCCAACGGGGATGGGGACGGGGAATCCCCGATAATTTTTATTGGGGATTGGGGCGGGGATGGGGACGAAAAATGACTACGGGGATGGGGATGGGATTGTCATCCCCGTCCCCGACCCACCCCATTGTCATCCCTACTCCCAAGTGGCTCTCTATTTTAACTTTTAGCTATATGTGGCTCCTAAATATAAAGAGCGAAATGAGACTTTCTATTATTTTTGTTTATTTAAGACATTCTTTTTTAGTAGTTTTGTGTAATTATTAAATACACTTAATCTATTTTTTATTCATTAAAAAAGTGATTTAAATTCAATACTAGTTAAAGTAGAGAACATTGGTGCAGACATATTTTCAAATTGGCTAGCCAAAATAGTTTTTTTAGCTACTTTAGCTTAAATTTGGTTTAAAAATAGCTAGCATTGCTAAAAATGCTCTAAGACGCCATCACAAGTGTTCGTTTGGATTAATGGATCAACTCCCTACTGGAGGAGTGGGCCATGGGATAAATCAAAGTTCATTGGCATACCATATATGGATGATAGATATCAAAGTGGATTCAGTCTAGATGATAATGTGATACTGGGAATAAAGTATTTCTCTTATAATTTTTTTGACAGTAATAGTGTCTCATATTTAGGCAGAGCTTGCTTGCTTTAATATTCATTTCAACTCTTAAGATTGTGTGACAAGTATTAGCCAAAAAAAAAGGATTGTGGGACAAGTTATAAGATGGAATATGTTTCATAGCCCATCCTTTATTGGGCTATATTTTAACATCTGGGCCCAACAACCATGAGAAAAAGGTTCAAAAAAGGCTTGTTGTATAAACAAGATTCCGATCTCAAATTTGCACCGAGATAGCTCTGATCGCCATCTCCGGGACCTTGGTACATCGTGGAATACGTGTCACGATCATACGCGAGCTGGCATATGCCGCAAGAGGCCTATTGCACGATGTAAAAGGTTTTTGAAATGGCGAAACCCAATGCATCAATTTCGTTTTCGTTATTTTTTTGTGTTTTTGGGGTTCTCAATTTCTAAAGCGAGTCGCTATTCGTAAGAGCATCAGCAGTGGAGACTCATTTTTTGGACTCAAATATGGGTTCAAATTGGTCGGAATCCAAATTTGAGTCAGTCGGAATAGTGTATAAAATGACTTACTTTTATGGGTGCCACAGTGATGCATAACTCATTTTTGGACTCAAATTTGGGTCCTGAATTTGAGTAATCCCCACTGTGGCATATAGATATTGGACCCAAAATCTCCACTTGTTCTCTCACATTAATGAATTATCAATTTCTCTCTCCAAAATTCATCTTTTTAGTTGCACATGGGAGAACCCACAAAAATATGTCCAATTTTTTTTAGTCCAAACTGGAGCTATATTTAAGTCCAACATTTGAGTCTTCAACAGGTATAAGTCATACTCTTTCTGATCCATTGTGAGTGTTTTGGACACAAATATAGATATTGGACCCAATTTTATGTTCCTATTGTGGATGCTCTAAGGTGCATCATATTACTCACAGCTCGTGATTACTGATTTAATTTTGTGTTATTTTTGGTTCTTAATTAATCTCTATCTATCATTTTCACTTTGAATTTTTGGTCGAGTTAATTATGCAATTGTTAACATTTCTGAGAGTTAATTATGCAATTTTTAACGTTTCTCAGAGTTAATTATGCAATATAGTTATAGTTGCAATAAATTAGCTTTCAGTGATGGGATGGGCAAGTCTTGGACTGTACGTTACCAGTCAAATGATCTCCGGCCAGGAGGAGCCTGAGATTATGTCAAAGTTTTCTGCTATGACCTTGATAGCATTGGCTGAACTTTCATTGAACTTTCTCCATACCAAAAACTAAAGTCTTCTAGTTTACTAATATCTGCTTTATAATTTCATCAACAATTAGATATCGTAGGTTTGGTAAGGAAATTAACAAGCTTCAAAATGATCGATAAAATTTGCATTTTGAATTTTAGCACAAAACAGAGAAGAGACTCGTTAACCATCAGTAACAAGCCTAACCATGGTTAAACTAAACTCAAGCAGAATTATCATCGAAAAGGTGATAAACCCTAAACCCAAAACAGAAAAGGTGATAATTCTGCTAATAAGTATGTGGGGTTGTGGCATAAGAATAAAGAATATATCTCCGCGTAAAGTTATATGGGTGGCTAACAGAGAAAATCCTCGTACAGACACCTTGTCTAGTTTGAGAATCGGTAGCAATGGGAATCTCGAGCTTATAAAATTTGGAGCCCTGAAACTTCAGTTATTTTCAAAGGTCAGCAAGACCTGCAGTTTTTGTTAGTGACTTTCAAGGGCTACAGTTTCTAGTTTATAAGGAGTTTTTGGGGTGTACTTTATATGCACAGAAATATATGGAATTTTAGTTTCTTCTCGAATTGGAATTTTAGAGTACTCAATGGTCAGATTCAACAAATGGCAGAAGTGGCAGGGCAGAGAAGTGAGTTTAGAGACCTACTGTTTTTGACTCCAAGTAAACCAGAACATAAAATTTTTATTAAAGCAATCTGCATGAGTCTAGTTTTATATCCAGTTGGCCTCACCCACTTTTCTCTTCTAGAGCCTCAGCTATTGTAGTTTTCGTGACCAACGGTCAGCATTAATTTTCAGAGCAGTGCTTCAACTTTGACCAAGCATAGTTTTCAGCTCAGTTGGAGTTGGGTGGGATACTTTATATGGATAAAAATATTGTTTCTCTAATTTCCATTTCAAGTGGTCTCACCCCTTTATGATTTGTCGATCTTGAGATATGGGCGTTCAAATGTTCAAAGCCCCAAAGGTCGAAGCTGAAAATTCTGCACTCACTATTCGAATTTATGCACAAAAGGTGGAGTTTGTGGAAGCCTTTATTCTACATTGAAGACACCGTGGGCTATTTGGCAGTTTATTTATGATGACAAGGCTCTCTAGCTTTTATGGAGGCCTATCCTAACATTCTTGGAGGAGTTTGGTGTGGGAGCTTCGCCGAGAGGACCATTTCATTGCATTACAGTGTGTAGATCCATTCTTGAGCACCGAAGCTTACATGAAGCATACATTAGAAAGAGGCCTTGTGTCTTGAGATTGGTGTCTCATTTAGTCTTCTCCAAAGGTCGTAGTGCAAAAGAGTAGACAAAATGGGGATTTTCCTTTGACTTTTCCGCATTTAGCTTTGTTTTCTTGTTTGTCACCTGATTTCATACTCAAGTGACCATCCTGTAGTTTCCAACTTTCCATTATTATTAAATCAGAGAGAAGTGGAGGGGGGAGGATGATGAGTCGGGATTTGACTATAAAATGAATAAAATCACTTCTAAAATATACTTGGAAAGCAATAAAATGAGACCTGAACAAGCTAAAGAAAATGTGAAATACACAATTACTACATTACACTAACATCAAGAAATCATAGAGGACAGAGATATATTCTCTAAGCACACAACCAGAAATCTGTACCTACCAAGTACCAAGTTTACCACAACACAAGAAAAACAAAACACTGATCTTCTTTTAAGGCTAAAATCTAAAGACAATTAGAAGGGAATGAATACACATGTGCCCGAGATGAAGCACTAATTAAGACTGGTGCATGGCCATCACAGAAACAGCTTCAGGTTCATGGCCATGAACTCTCAGACGATATATGCAAGTATGAGAAGGGCTTCCATAATTGGATGTGAAGTCCAACCTTACTGTGTCAACAATGTTAGACACAGCCGTGTCCAACACAGGGACTGTCTGGGCATTGCTCTTCTCGAGGTCATATGTGAACTCAGCCAAAAGAAACATCTTCTCTGTATGAACTTCTAAATCCTGATCATGCACTCCTCGCAGCCACGCAGATACCCGACAGTCCTTGGGAGCACTCGTTCTGTCATAAGCAACACTCTGTTCAAAAACAGAAAAAATGTATTAGCGAAACACTGTTCAAAAATAAAATAAAAAATATCTTAAAGAATGAGAGAGCAAATGTTAAGAGGGTAGAAGGCTTTCATTGTGTTGTTTAGTTCACATATTACACTTCAGCAATAGATGCTATTTAGCATAAATGTTAATTGCAGAGCAAATTATACAATCAATAAGAACTGTGCTACTCTTCTAATTAAAAAAAGATGTATTTTTCATAGCGAAGTGCTGATACTTGGCACCAAATACTCAGCCCAAATATACATAGACCCTAAGTGAACCATACTGGTTGATTAGAATCCTTGTTTTTCTTAACCTCACCTCCCACCTTTTTCATCTCTTGACATCTATTATATTTTGCTGCTCCTTCGAACTTTCGCATTAATCTTAATGTTATAATTCTACCCAAATACCAATGCCCTCCAGTATCTAACTTATCAATAAACAGTCTACATCACAATACATACACATATGATATGCTTACAACTGAGCAGAAATTTCCTAACTCCCTTAGATATCAAGCCTTCCCTTGCACCTTCTGATAAATTCATTTAGAAATTTCGAACAATTACCCTTATTTCAGCCTGTAACATTGTTTCAAGTTTAGAATCCATTTCACTAGCAGACCCCTTGAACCACAATTCAGTGTAGATAACTGATCTATAGCATGTTTGAAAAGCAAAGCCCCCTCAAGAAGCCCAAGGCTAAAATCTGTACTCTTAAGAAAAAAAAAATTCCAAAGATATATATATATATATGTTCTTGAAATATTGGTATTTTCTTATACATCCATTTTCTCATACATCCAAAAGGATTTCATATAAGTTTTTATTAGTGGATTTCTACAAGATTTCAAGCTTTGTATGCAATTCAAATGAATAATTGAGTTATTTCAAAAGGAAAGGCTTCCCAGTTCTTTCTCTGTCTTTACCCTACTTTATTCTGAGTACTGTCACCATTCGCATGGTTGTTAGATGCTGTTCAGCCTTATCTCTCTGCAGGCTCACTCATACATTACCCTAGAACACAAAAACCTAATCTTTTTTCTATGACATAAACTCCTGCAACCAGCCTCTACAAGGGAAGCCTTCGGTCTTCCTAATTGTTTCCTACTTGCTTGTTACTTGGTCGACAAATCCTAAACTAATACATTCCCACTCCCCAAGCTTTTCTCAGCCTAACCCTTCCCAATTTTCCTCCCACTTTGTCTATCACGTCTAAACTCCTATTACAAGCAGTTTCACAAATGCTCACCGCATAAGCAAATCTAGGCTGGCTCCTAAGTCTCTCCTACGAACAGATTCTTTGTACAGCTATTGAAACCAACATAAGATATCCATCCTATTGTTCAAAGATAAAACAACACGAATTTCAAACATATTTCTTACTTATTATATTTAGACCGGAATATTGAAAAATAGACAATTAAGTAAGCACCAAATTTACGAGAAACAGGCCCATTATAAGAAATGGGCAAATAAAGGTTAGCTACAACGCGCATTCAACCAAAATGAACTGATCTGCTACATACCACTCTAACGTCCCTGACTATGTATCCACTCCCACATTCCTAATCCACTATTTACTGTGAGTTAGTATCGAAGAGACCCTTAGAAAAGTTCTTTACTTATACAAATTCTATATAAACAGAACCGTAAACTATTTATGAAACTTGTACAGACCTGACTCAAAGATACTCTTAAATGCTAAGATTGCATAAATTTCAAGCCTCTAAAAAACTAACTAAAACCTTTAACCTAGTGAATCATATCCACCCAACCAAGATGAAAAACTGAACACAATAAAAAAAAAAAAGGTCCATAGAGAGACAAGTACGAAATAGTGAGCAGAAACAACACCTTTGAAACATGTTCTAGAGTGATAGCCTCGGGAATAATTGCTGTCCGCAGCTTAATCTGAACAAACCCACTACTCCCTTTCAATGGAAAACACTGCCCAGGCTCTCCAAAACTAGGTCTCAACATCTTATCAGCATCACTATGAACCCCATTCCTCATACTCGTCCACCAATTACTCGCTTTCCCCACCAAATAAGGCTCCGAATGCTTCACAACAGTAGCACCACCACTCCCCAATGCATAATCCACCCTTGCAAGCCCATCTGCGGCATGCTTCTCTATCTCCTTCTCAACCACATTCCTTGCATACGCCATTATATCATCCAAACTCGCACCCAATTCACCATTCTCGCCGCCGCCGCTCTTCGCCTCCTTCTTCAAGTCCTCGTATATCCTTTCAAACTCTTGCTTGGACAACCAGTCCACGCTCTTCAATTCGCTCACAGACCTCTCCAACCCTTCATTTTTCGCCTCCAATTTCCTCAACTCACTCGCCAAAGCAACCCCTCTGTCCTCAATCTTCTTATCCACTTCCTTCCTCAACTCTCCGACCTCCTTATCGATCTTCCGGCTCGCCACATCCACCCCAACCTGAAGCATCTTAGTGGTTTCCTTCATAGAAGCTTCGACCTCCGCAATTCGACCCTCCAAGTCGGTAAAAGCCATGGGCACGGCGGCACTGGGCCCGTAAGCGAGGCGCGTGAGTATCTGCCCCAAACCACCAACAAAAAGAAGAAGACCGAACCACTTGCCGAAAATACGGAGGAGGGTGAGCCAACGAGGTCTTTGAGAACCGGCTACGGATTTGCGAGAGCGGCGAGCGGATGGGGGCGACACGGTGGAAGTGCCGCCGGTTCTTCTGGTCTGAGCCGACCGGTCGACGGCCGTTTCGCTTCTGATGGACTGGTGACTCAGATCTCTGGCTTCGGCTCGGTCGTCGGCCCTCTGCGTTTGGGGTTCGGCGGCCACGAGTTCGATGTTGGCCGACCTTTTCTCGACGGCCACAACGCGTCGCCGCCCGGTCGTCGGGTTCGCCGTGATAGATACAGTTGAAGCCGACATTGAAGGGTCGGTCTTGGATTTTACAGGGAATTTTGAATTGGAGGCTGAGAGAATGAAAAACGAGGGAAATGAAGAGATGAGGGCAAAATGGAATTTGATTGTAGAAATCGGAGATGAACTGATCTTGAAACTTGAAAGAGGGATTTTGCCCAAACCGACGCGATCGTTTGTTTGGGCGCTTCGGTGTTTGAATCTCTCTTTCTTTCTGTGACCTTTGGCAAGTATAATGGGTCAACGATCTTACTTTCATGGGCGGCCCAGTTCTAGTTGGGCCAACGAGTTTTGCTTCATGAAATTTATGGTTTTTTTTCGATTACAAATTGAGGAAAGAAGAGTACAAGGAGAAACCCCTAAATACAACCTGATCAAACTAAAAAGCAGGAAGAGAATAATCTCATAATGATATTTACATTACAGAGAAATTCTCTAGTGAGCACCACTATAATGAGGACTTGGTGAGGACTTTTCGATTAGACCTATTTTTTTATTACATCTCGACAAATCAACCGTTCAATATTTAGATATTTATGAGTATATCACTTCTACAAATTTTCAATGAAATCTAAAATCGTTAGGTCATCTATAATTGTGATTTACCATTTATGAATATGAATGGTTCAAAATTGACAGATTTGATTCGTCCATTTATTTGGTCTAGTTCGGTACCTTAACGATTTCAAATTTTGTTGAAAATTTGTAGAAGTGATCTATTCATGAATATCTTAATATTGAACGGTTGATTTCTCGAAATGTAATTGAAAAATAGATATAACAATCATTAATAAAAAAGTCTTCATCATGTCAAGTCTTCATTATAGTGGTCCTCACTAGAGAAGCTCCCTTACATTACATGCCTTGTAACAGTTATGGCATCTGCAACGAAGTTTGCCTCCTAAGTCCTAACTATAGACATGTTTGCAATGAACTTGAGCCACATTTTTTGCTAGGCACAAAATATCCTTCACCAAAGATTTTTTTTTTTCTCCAAGGAACTTGTATTGTTTCACAAATACTATCTATGAGCAGTTTGGAATTTCCCTCATCATGGATATGTCGATAACCAACCTCTAGTAAGTAATTGCTTGTCATAGGCCCTTCTCTAGAGTTAAGGCTTCTGCTACCAAGACAACTGAATGGCCAATATTTTTTGAAGAGGCCAAGAGGGGATAGTTAGAACGTCGTCATTAACCATATAATATGGCGCTAACAGATGAATGGCCAAATTTTTTTGAAGAGGCCAAGACAACCTTACAAGAAGCAATTGGGATTGTTTTTGTTCTCTTCTCTTGTTGTAGCATTGTCTAGGATCGATTATGTGGTTTCGATGGGTGCTTCACTCTCTAGTTGTGTGCAGCGTCAAAGAGGTCATCTTCGTTAGGTTAAGTTCCAATCTTAGAGTTGGGTTTTTCGTCTGGTTTAGCTAGCTTGCTTGGTTTTTAGACCTGGCCTGGTGTCTAATGGCATGTTGGTTCTCTTTTGTGGGCTCTATGACAGTTAACCTCAGTGCTGGCAACCTTGTATGTTCTTTGAGTTTTAAATTTGAGGTGTTTTGCTGACAATTTCTCAAGATTTTGCCATTGGCTTTTTTAATCTGGCTTTGTTGTTGTTTGGTTCATTGGTCTTAGACATCGAGGTTGTTGTTCTTACATATGAGTTTATGGCTGGTGTCGATGCCTTGGTTGCCTAGACACTTCCTAGACACTTCCTGGTGTGTTCAGCGGTGATGGCCTGGTTATTTTTGTATTGTTGCTAATGCGCAACGAAAGCTAGGTAATTATGGGAGTATTGGTTTCTTGGGTCCTTCAGGCTTTGGGAAGCCCTATAGATCTTTAGGCCTTTGTGGTTGGTAGGGCTAGCCAAACATATTGTTTGTACAAAAACAGGTTGAATTCGAGCCAAGCCAAGTCGTGATGGGTTGTACTAAAAAAGTTTGTAAACCCACTTGGCAGTTTAATTCATGAAGAAATTGACATATTAAAAAAGGGTTGGCTATGATTAATCAAATCAGAGAGTACAAGGGCACATGTGATCAAACTAGAAGTTCAAGAGCACAAAGATTTTAGATGTAAAGTTCAAGAATGTAAAATAATTCGACTCCTTTAAAATACACGTGTTTAAATTGACGTAGGCCTCATCATTTGGCCTACGGATATCCACTGGCCGTTGGAGGCCCGCACGGCTCGATCAATCCAAGCCCGACCTGGAATCGTAGTAGGCCCGCTAAAAGCCCTGGCTCGGCCCGTCAAAAGCCCAAACAGCCCGGTCCGTAAAAGCCCGCCTAAGTATTTATACGTATTAATAATTTTTTTGTATTCTATGTTATAGATTATAACATATGTCATATAATATAAAATATTTATTAATAAGGAGTACAAACAAAATATTATTAATACAAATTACTATTAATATTATTCTTACAAAATATTTATTTATTAATACAAAATATTATTAACTTATAATCCATAATTTGAAATCGTTCAAAATATTATTAATGTTATTCTTACAAAATATTAATAGCATTACATCCAAAATTATTATTAATAGCATTATAGTCCAAAATGGTAAAATATTATTACAATTATTTTTATAAAATATTTATTTCTTAATACAACTTATTAACTTGTTTACTATATACATTGGTTATAAAGAAATATATATATATATTAAAAAAAACCATATTGTTGAGAAAAATAAAATTTAGCAAATCAACCGTTGGATGTGATGATTGAGATATTTTACGTCCACGGTTAAGAAATTGGCTGCTTTCATTTTTGTTTAGACCTCGATCCACATGGTCAAGATCAATGACCATTTATACCCCTATATTTATTAATTAGAGTTCTCAAAGGGCAACTGCACTACAACGGGATCCGGGGTTACAACTTTTTATATAGGTATATGGATCTCGGTCGTGGAAGCGTGTGGTCAGGGAGGGCATGAAAATCGGACCTCAGAAAGAGCCGTTAAGACAAAATTAGCGAAAAAGATATTGTAGTAATGATGATAAATAAAAGTTGATGATATGTGCATAATTGTACAACTTTTTATATCAATTTCTCTACATTTTTGTTGTTAGTTTCTCATAAATTTATGTTATTTAATTAGTTTTTGTGTTTTTAGGTTTCCTATTGCAAATAAAGAGAAAAGAAGATAAGTTGAGGAAAATAAGCAAAGTGTTGGAAATTTACGAAGTCTAATGGGCTTTTTCGAGGCCCATTAAGAGGTGAGCTGCCGTGAGGCCCAAGATGAAGGCCCAAACCGAAGATGAAGGCCCAAATCCATGAAGAAAGGCCCAAGCCCAAGAAGGAAGGCCCAAGTCCACAAAGCATGAAGGAAAGGTCCAAGCCCATTTTCGGACAATCTGCATGTGCAGATCAGTCCAGTTCCAAGGCCCATATCTCCTACTTCCACCGTTGGATCCAGCTGTATTTTTGATACTCGCTGCATGTGTGTATTAGGTATTCTGGATTCAAATTTCAGAATCATCCAACCGTTCAAACGTACATTATTCCGTTCTAACTGGGAATAGCTCAGTGCTGTCTTCTTTCATTTTCTTTTATTCTCATTGCTCCACTCACCACCCTATTGTCATCCATCTCACCACACCATGTTTGTTTCTTTCTTCCCACTCCATTAGTGCTTAGTTTCTTTTACCTAAATAAATGGTTAATTGTCATATGACTACATTTCCACCATTCCACTCACCATTTCTTTATCTCCCACTTAAATTCCACTTCTCTTCCATTTCTTTCTTTATTTCTTTCATTGTCTTCTTCTTCCTCTCCATTCTCCTATAAATAGCAGCCTCATTCTTCTCTTCAAACACACCCCAATGGGGAGGGACAAACCCTCCTCTTTCTCTTCTCCATCTCACATCATATTTTCCATTCTCTAGTACTTTAGGTGTTCAAGACTTCAAGGAGGAGAAGAAGGAGATGTCACCATCACCACCAGCCATCAACCAACGTGTTCACCATCATCATCACCTTGGGAATCTCGGCCTTGAGTTGCTTGCTTTCAAGGATTCAAGAGTTCGTGGTCTTCCTACTTTCCATATGGTGTACTTCAACTTAATCTTTAATTACTCTTTATGAGTTCCTCTTTGTTGCTTGTTTATCTTTTGTATTAGTTAACATGACATGATTTCTATAATTTCCAGCCTATATTTATGAGTTTATTTAGTTATTGGATCCTAATTAATTAGTTCTTCTAGTAATTTATGTGACTCCGTTTACTTGATTCTGAATTATAGAAAACTTTTATGTGCTTATGTTATAGGAGTCGACACTTATAATATTTGCATATAATTGGAGCTAGAGTTAGGGATTACAATTCACCTAATAGTTTTGGAAACCTAATTCACGAGTAGTAAAGGCTTTGGACAAAGGTCGGTGTCAAATAAAAATGATTGCGGACATATGGACTTTTCTATAATGGGTTGTGCACTTTGATTAACAACTCTTCTTCTATGCGTTAAATATGGTTTGACTAGCTAGCTTTCTAGACTAAGATGACATGTTTAATTGGTTAATCTAGGTGTTTTCACTTAGGTTAATTTTCATAGAGGTTTTATTTGGGGAATGGTTAGCTTCTAACTTTTCACATATGTTAGTTTCGGTTTCATGGCTAGGGAACTTGATTAATTTTCGGTCCAATAATTGGTAAACTTGTGTATATATGGCTGAACTTTATATTCTTTATGTTTCATCCCATCTTATTTAATTTATTCTTTGTAGATTTAATTTATTTATTTCATTCAATTTATCACTCAATCCCCCCCTTTTACTTTGTACATATGTATATATTCTTTATACTTGTTAATAATAATTCTTTATTTTATTTAATTCTCTGTGACATTTTTTGTTAGGTACACTCTTTGATCTCCGTTGTGAACGATACCCTACTATGCACTATACTACTACCGATAGTGTTTTTTTAAATTGATGCTCATTTTGGGCGTATCAGTTGACTGCATTGACCGAGGCATAAACGATGACAAAATAGGCAAATTTTTTGACACAATGCCTATTACTACTTGTTAAATACATGAGTGAAGTCAAATCTTTCATTATACTTTTTTTTTTATTTCTCGGATTGCACCAAATCTCTATATGTCTACTAATGTTGTTTTCTATATTCATTGGTTATAAAATAATATATACCTATATAAACTAACAAGGTGGAGCAAGACTAAATTGAGAAAATTGACCGTTGGATGCGATGATTGAGATAAGATAAACATATGGTAAAAATATTAGCCGCTTTCGACCTCGATCCACCGTTGGATAAAAAATACCTATGATATGGGTTGTATTATTAGTTAGGGTTTTTTTCATGAGTGGGGTCAAAACTTACATGAACCGGACAAAATGATACCCAAACTTCAAAAGTGATCAAAATGGTACCTGAACTTTCAAAATGCGATCAAAACAGTACCCAAGCCTAATTTCCGTTAGTACACCGTTAATTTTAGACATGTGCCGCGCATGTGACACAAAGCTGAGGGATATTTTGGTCTTTTTAACTTCTTAAATTTTTTTTTTTGGTTTCTCTCTCTCTCTCTCTCTCTCTCTCTCTCTCTCTCTCTCTCTCTCTCTCTCTCTCTCTCTCTCTCTCTCTCTCTCTCTCTCTCTCTCCCCCTCCCTCTCCCGTGCCCGACTCCCTCTTCCCTCTCCTCAATCCTCCCTGTTGTCGGCGCCGCACCACTATGTCCGGCCACCACCACACGTCACCGCCACCACCGAAGGGAGCGGCGTGTTACGCCAACCCTCCCTAGCCGGTTTCAAACAAACTTTGCCGGAAAATAGCCGAAAACGGCTTGAAATTCACGCTTTTTGTCCGGCCACCTCCAACCTTCAAAACCTACTGGGTTGTAAAGCCCTCAATCCCAGAAACCTCATGGTATCTTTGGATTTCAATTCGACCACCGTAGGAGGCGGATCGAAGTCGGGAATATTGCGTTTCGAAAACTTCCGTCAATGATATCTCACGATCTAATTCGAATCTTACCTTGACATAGTTATTAAACTTGTTGGATTTGTTGTAATGAACACGATGATATAAGTTTGGAAGCAATTAGAGATAGTTGATTTTTTGGGTTTTGATTGCTGGCAATGTAATCGCAGAAGAAAAAAGAAGAAAAGAAGAAGAAGAAGAAGAAGAAGGAAAAAAAAAAACTGGTTTAGTATTGTCAAATTAGAAAGTATATAAATCTAGTATTTTGTATAATTTATCTAAAGAGTATCCTGTACCTTGTTGGTTAGGTATTAAAGTTGTATTCATCAGATCCTATGTTCGATTCACAACACATGCAAAACACATCAAGTTTTTCAATTTTCTGGTTTTGATTGGAGGGCAAAAATGTAATTTTAGATTTAAAAGTGGGTAAAATGACTAAAATACCCATAAAACTAACGGTGTACTAACGAAAATCAGGCTTGGGTACTGTTTTGATCGCATTTTGAAAGTTCAGGTACCATTTTGATCACTTTTGAAGTTTAGGTATCATTTTGTCCGGTTCATGTAAGTTTTGACCCAACTCATGAAAAAAACCCTATTAGTTATTAGCCGAATTATTTATTGAGATATACACAATTCAAAATATACATAAAACCAATTTTCGTAAAAATTTTCGGATACCCAAGTTATTTATTTTGAATTTCAGAAATTTTTGCTTTGGAGAAAAAAGAAAAGAAAAGGAGCTAATATCGCCTAATCCTCTATTTTCATAAAATAAAATAAAATAAATTAGGCCCGACTCAGTCCGTAAAAATAAAGAAGACCAGTTAAAGCCCGGCCCTCTTGGACTTTTAAATTGTAATCAAAGTCCGGATTGGGCCGGTTCGAACCCGCTCTAAATGGGACCCGTTAATGAGCCCTAAATTGACGTCTTATAATAAATAAATAAAATTAATAAGCAGAGTAGTAGACTAGCAGTGTTGCAGGCGCAAACATAGATGGAGTCAATATGCATTAAGCAATAAAAATTAGGGCCAATTACCCATAAGATCATTTACATAACCTATATTATTCAAAAAGCCACATAATGTTTTTATTCCTCATAAAGCCACCAAAATATTACAAATTTTAATATTTACAAAAATGCCACCGTATTTTTTTCATTATTTACAAAAATGTCATTGCCTACAAAAATCTACCGCATTGATCTTTGGCAGTAACTTTATTGTTCTTTGACAGTAGCTTTCTTGTTCTTCGACAGTAGCTTTCTTGTTCTTCGACAGTAGCTTTCTTGTTCTTCGACAGTAGCTTTCTTGTTCTTCGACAATAGCTTTCTTATTTTTTGGGAGTACTTCCTCGCCAATAGTTTTATTGTTCGTTGGTAATACTTTTATTATTCTTTGATAGTAACTTTATTGTTCTTTGACAGCAGCTTTATTGTTCTTTAATAATAGCTTTATTGTTCTTCGACAATAGCTTTATTATTTTTTGGGAGTACATTTCTTGTTCCCCGCCAGTAACATTATTGTTCTTTGACAGTAACTTTATTATTTTTTGACAGTAACTTTATTGTTTTTTAACAGTAGTTTTATTGTTGTTTGACAATAGACTTCTTGTGTCTAGTAATAGTTTTTCGTATCTAGTGACATTTTTGTAAATAATGAGAAAAAAAATACGGTGGCATTTTTGTAAATATTGACACGGTGATCTTTTTATAAATATTGGTGCCTTTATGAAGGATAAAAATATTTGGTGGCTTAAAAAATAACAAGGTCACCAAAAGTAATTTTTTATAAAAGGTATTATATTAATTGTTGAATTTCTTATTTTCCCATATTTTTATTTTTAATAAACCCCACAATAAAAAAATTTATTATAAATTTTAGAATTTTATTATAAATTTTAGAATTTTATGATATAAAACTATAAAAGTGTACTGAGGGAGTGAACCTGTTCCAAAAGAAAAGTGCCAATGCATTTTCCAATGTGCAATATGAGGATGGAGTGCCACGCGCCCATTGCTCCTTGCATTTCAATTTTTAATTTGTTTTTGTGCCTACAAAGCATATATCCCACTTCCACACCCTTTCACTATTGGACAAAACTCTCGTTAGTTGGGTTTACTCCACACACTCGTGCTCCCCTGCCTGCCTTCCCACGCTTACTCTGTAGGAATAACCTTACAATAATATACAACACACCAAAAAAAAATTGACGTGATATAAAATTAATTTGTTATTTATCCAAAAAAAAATAATTTAATTTGTTATTTTATGTATATCGTCTTATTTTTTATTACAACCAAAAATAATAACGCACACAACTTTGCATGTTTTCTTATTGGACTACTTCATTTTTTCTGTCCAAAAGACACGTGACATATATAATTACTGATGAAAAACGCAACATGTCAGTGCATTTAATTAGACTCTCTCTTTATTTCATTGAACCATGTATCAAGGCGTTTAACCGTAAGTACATAGTTTTCCTCGCTTGAAAGAAATGTAAAGTTACTTTTATTGCTCGAAAGCCGCGCAATGTACATAGTTGTTATCGTCTAGAAGACACGTAGAGTATGCAGTTAAGAATCGACAAACGCAACATGTCAGAACATTTAATAAAAGTAAATATTCTTTTGTAACTTTCAATTTCTATTAATTGAAAAGATAGAAAATCATTTAATAGTTGCATCAACTCATCAACTACTACTATCTCACAAAAAAAAATTCAAAAAAAAAAGGAAAAAAATGGAAAAGAAGTTGCATGAGACTGTATTGGTGGCATAAGTGGACCAAGCAAATTGGGAAACCCATAATTAACACATGAGGGCGCTCGCAGAGGAGTTTTTCCCAAGAAAAAAAAATTTTGGTTGCAACAACAATAATAATAATAATAATTATAATAATGATATATATATAAAAATGAAATTTGGGGAATTTTGGTTTTTGCAGGAAGCCAGAAACCTCTCTCTTTCTCTTTCTCCTTCTCTAACTGCGCTTTTTCAAGTTTTGTCTCTCTGCAAATTGGGATACATTGAACAAATAGATACAGACATATATGAACAGTATGTGTGTGTTTGTATATGTGTGCTACTCCTGCTCATAATTTCAGACTCAAAACTCTTATACACACAACAATCTCTCAGCCCAAAACTCATCCTTGGATTCAGATCGGACTGTCTCAAGAGTGAGTGTCTCTGATTTTCTTCTTCCTTTTTCATTTCCTCAGACCTCTCACTCATTCTTCTTGTTTGATTTTGATTAGTATAATTTATTGGGAGCTTTATTTTGTTTTTGAGGGAAAACATTCTCGCATTTGAGAATGAAGTTGCGGGAGTGATCTTTTGCCTGTTGTTGGTGTAAATGTTTCTGGAAAAGCACTGATTTTTGGGTTGCATGCAAATCTAAGTTGGTGGATTTGGGGTTATTGCGGTGAGCTAAGGTTGTGATTTTGGCCCTTTGTAAAATGTAATTTCGTTTTTTTCTTGCTTCATTTGCTATTTGTTGTTCTAGGAAAATGTGCCTTTTCAGTTCGAGTTCGATTTTGGGTTTAGGGTTTGAAAGCATTCGGTCAAATGGAGACTGTAGATGTCCTTCAGTCACTTGCATGCAAGCGATTAAGTTGCCCAACTCTTATAAAAGCCTTTTTCTTACACTTCCTGCTATTTCTCTCTTCCATGGTATATGCCATGTTAAATTTAGGCTTCAATAGCTTACAGGTCTGATTTAAAAGCCTTTTAAAATTTTATTTTTTTGATATAAAGGTTGGGGATTGTTGAGTTGAAATTGCAACTTGGTAATCTAGTGATCTACTTTTAGTTTTCACAGAAATTGGAATTTCCTTATCCATTTAAGGGATTTTAAGCTGAAATTTTTGTGGGAATTATTTTAGATTTTTTTTTTCCATCTTTGTTTAATTTCAGCTTATAGCTCTAGCCTTGGCATGCCCACATGTTCTGTTGCATGGAATTGTTGAAATCATTCTAACCCTCATGTGTGTGTTGTTTTGCAAGTCATATTGATATGTCCTCCATCATTCTCATTCTGCTTTTGGTTACTTTTGGTATTTGTAGTATACATATCTTGTTAAATTCTGGAGAATCATGACTGTAATTTCAATTCTTTCTTCTTAGGTTTCTGAGTTTTGGGTGACTTTGAAGATTGCCTCTGGTGCTTTTCAAGCTGAGCTTTGGTATCGGTTAATATATTTGGTTATTTAGGCTTTGTGTAATGACATTTTCTTATTGAAGTTTGGTGAATGGGGATACAGACAATGGGGTCTCAAGGTGGGGCTGATGGTAATTGCAAACAGTCACAGTTCCAGCCTTTGGCACGACAAAACTCGATTTACAATCTCACGCTTGATGAGGTACAAAATCAGTTAGGTGACTTGGGGAAGCCACTCAGCAGCATGAACCTTGATGAGCTTCTCAAAAATGTATGGAGTGCTGAGGCGAACCAGACCATGGGTATGGACATTGAAGGTACCACACTGGTTAATCAAGCTTCACTGCAGCGTCAGGCTAGCCTGTCATTAACTAGTGCTTTGAGCAAAAAGACAGTCGATGAGGTTTGGAGAGATATTCAACAAAGTAAAGATACTGAGGAAAAGAAATCTCGAGAACGCCAACCTACTTTGGGAGAGATGACTTTGGAGGATTTCTTGGTCAAAGCAGGAGTTGTTGCTGAGGCATCAGACAAAAAAAATGCTGGTGGTCCTCTTGTTGGTGTTGATGCAAATGTGGCATCGCAGTTTCCACAAGGTCAGTGGCTGCAGTACGCACAACCACAATATCAGCATCCCCAGCAAAGTATGATGGGGGTATATATGCCAAGTCAGCCTATACCACCAACGATGCACGCAGGGGGTGGTGCTGTAATGGATGTGCCTTACCCTGACAATCAACTTGCATTGCCTTCACCCTTAATGGGTACATTATCAGATACGCAGACACCTGGGAGGAAAAGAGGCAACCCAGAAGACATAGTTGAGAAGACTGTTGAGAGGAGGCAGAAGAGAATGATAAAGAATCGGGAATCTGCTGCTCGTTCACGGGCAAGGAAGCAGGTCTAGTTTTCATTCTTTTATACTTTTTATTGTTAGAATCCACCAGTGTTTTCTTTTGTAACTTCTGTCTGAAAAGATAAGGTTGGTACAGGCTTATACAAATGAACTGGAGAACAAAGTTTCACGTCTGGAGGAGGAAAATGAAAGGCTAAGGAAACAGAAGGTTAGGGTTTCTTTCTATATGATATCTTTTGGGTATTTCATTTCATTTGGTTTCTCCAATACACCTTGATAATTGTAGCTGGCTTCACTACAACTACACTCAATAATTTTTTTCGTCATTGAAAAAGAGATGACTTTAGTTGGCTTTCTATTATATCCGTAGTAGATTGTATTACTTCAAATACAAGCTCTTTGCGGGTGATATTGGGACACATGCACATGATTCATGACCATTAGAATTGTGGTTTTGCTTTTGGGTTAATATATTCTTGATTTTTACTGAATCATATGATAATTAGAGTCATTGGTTCTGGAACAATAGCGATGTTAAACAGTGCACTTTTTTTTTTACTTGTTAATGTGGGTTGCTTGAGGTGATAAAATCACGGTTTTGGGTGATGGAAAGTGGGAAAGCATAATTTGTTTGTCATAAGTGAGAAAATTGTATAGAAGGAATAGGGATGCCTAGGGGCATCATCCAAACAATCAAGCAGATAGGAGAAATTGAAAATTTAAATCGTAAAAGACTAGAAAGTCCATGAAAGAAATGAAAGAAACAGGGATAATCTTTCATTTTTATTCACCAGTATTATCTCAAAAGCTCTGCAGCTCTACCCTTTAAGGAGTCTTCTGTCCCTTCCAAATTTTTCTGTATAAACATGACAGGATGCATGTACAGGTCACTCGCCAAATATCTTATTTGACTTCTGTTGCAAAGTTGTCCTACCATTCTAGAGTACACCACTAACCGACTCTGCCACACCCAAATAACCTTGAAAAAGGACATATATATCCCCAAAGCTCCCAATCCCCAAAATATGTTGCACAGACGCCAACCATCATTCATTTTCCTAGAGATTCTTCTACTTTGAAGAGGTTTTATAGAAGGTGAATTTTGGCTGCAGATTGGACATTCTGTTATTGGCTGCAGATTGTGCAGTTTATGCTGCTACCAACATACTTAATATTGGCTCCACTATTTTTTTTTTTAGTGACACTAATAATTGGGTGTCTTTGTTGGTGAACAAACAAAAAAGTACTTCTCTCTCAAAACTCTTGTATGTTGCAATGCTTATTAAATCTTTTCTTCCTCTTAAAAAATGCTTATTATAGCTTTTTGATGAGGCTGTGTAACCTTGAGCTGTTGCTATCACATTGCAGCAGCCAATTTGGGAGTTGCTTCTACCCTGTTACTGAATGATTATATCCTACAAACATGATTTTCATTGAAATTAGCATTTAAAAGGTGATTAAACAATTCACGAAAAGATTTTTATCTAGTCATCATACCTTGTAATGGATTTTCATCTTGCTGTAATTAATTGAGATTTTATATATGGTCATCCTTAGTTGCGGAATGTGTTTGTATCTTGCATTAGTTATTCAGACCCTCCTTGTAGGATTATTTCACTATACCATTCTGGGAGTATTTCACTATTTACTAGACACTGAATGGTCAAATGTGATCATCACAATCTTCTTGAACTGACATTGAAAAACTTAAGTGATATTGATAAAAAATGTGGAAAGGACCCATTTTGACATGATACTTGATGTCAACAGATTAACAGAAGAATCAATAAAAACATTCTGCTGCTAAAATTGAATTTAGTCAGTGGGTGTTATATAAAACATAGTAATCCTAGAAGCGATAGCATTTTTGAATGACGAGGGTAGGATTTTCAGCCTGAGTTACTATTTTGGTGCTGTTTTGTTGAATGCCCAAACTAGTTGCTTTATTTATGTCAGTAAATTACTGTAGCAATGCCTTAATCCCTGGTGGGGGTATTTCAATTGCACAGTCATTCTGGTAAACTTATGTTATCTGAGAAGCGTCCGAACTATTCTGCTGCCTGTTAGTAAATATCTGACACAGCCTAAATCCTTGTGGTGGCATATCAATAAGGCAATGCTGAAAAGTTATGGGCTTGTGAATTCTGCCAGTGGTTCACTAAACTGTGGGAAACCATGAGCACATTTTCGCCATGCACACACACAAACTGGCCCGTGATCTCCCTATGTTTGAGGTTTGAAGTTCTGCCAGGAGTTCCTCTTAAAAAATATTCATACTATGTTAAACCTAGATTCTGTTGATGGTAAACCACACTAACCAAACATAGATAAGTCTGGTAGATTTGTATGTGCTATAAGAAAGTGATCTAAAGCTTAAGAATTCTTTATTTCTTTGGTGGAAAGCTTAAGTCATTGAAAGAGTGGACAACAGAGTTTCACGTATTTACTTGAAGTAGCTTCAACGGATCCAACTCTAATTGGATATAAACAGAGAATGATAATGTAGTTTTGTAAAGGCTCCTGGACAGAGTCTGAATTGTGTGTGCGTCTGATCTTATTGTTTTTGTTCTTTAACAACTTTTGGGGTTTAGGGTTCTTTTGGTAGTCCGAAAGAAAGAACCTAATGCACTGTTGTTCTGGTACATACAAGATCAATTATTATCCTTTCAATTGAGTAGGCAAAAAATTGTTGCTCAATGATCTCATGAATGAAACATGGTTTTAGGTTCAACGCTCGCATATGTGCAAACTTAAAAGAAAGCATATTTTTTAGATCCTTAGGCTAAGGCAGATCTAATCCTTTCAATTGTCCACTTACTGGGTTTAGAGTAGTGCACTTGACTAGGTTTAAAATTGTGTTGAAAGTTTTTCTTGGTTCTGGTGATAATTTTTTGGGTTATTTGGATAGAAAAAAAAAACAAAATGAATTTTGAGGATATGAGGGTGGAGGAGCTTGTTAATCTGTGGGATAGGGCTTCCTATTGGGCTTCTGTTTCTTTGGAGTTCAGAGATTGGTCCTGTTTTGCTAGTTTTCCAACCGGAGTGCTGTTGTTATCTATATATTTTAATATTTATATATAGGTATATTATATCAATATATATGTATGTATATATGTATATATATATATATATATTTCTGGTTGATTCTTTTTGTTATTTTCTGCAGTTGTAGCATTCTTGGTCAATGGGTTTGTTATTTGCTGTTCTGTACATTCTCTATTTTCTGATGAATTTTTGTTTCCTGTAAAAACAAAAAAAGAAGTAAAGAACAGAAAGCTAATGCCATCCAATCAAGGCCAGTACTAGTTGGTATTTGCTGGTCCAAGAGGCTGAAATATAATCAAAAGCACAACAGTGTGGTATGCCAAATTGAACGGATAAGAATGGTGTCCATATGAATAATATTAAAAGCATAATTGCATACCGTTTCCTTTTAAACCAGTAAGTACAGATTGGGATAGTTGATACATACAGTATTAAAGACCATGGTGGCTTGTTATCTATTCTAGTATAATGTGAAAGGGGCGCTCATCCTGTTTTCACCCTCCATTTTTTTACATGTGTCTATAAGTTAGCTCACTCACTCAAAAAAACTATACAGTCACCCTAATAAAACCATCTACCACCTATTTAGAAAAGATTTTAAAGATAAATGAGCCATCAAACACACTTGCCTGTTTTAAGGTTAGTGACTCTATTAAGCAATTCAATGTGACGTGGTTTTACGAATGAAGAAGATTTTCTCAAGTAGTGTTATTTAGACCATCTGTTAAAAGCTGTATGCATGAAAATGACAAGTGTTATATTATTCTACATGCTTTGAAGACTTGTGATTGATAGTTAGTAATTTAGAGTTCTAGGCTTGTAAGTCTAGTTGGTAGTGTCTATGATGCCTTGCTATTAGTGCCACCTAGAAGATCAGAATACATCGTTAGAAATGTTTGTTACTCCCAGAATGGATTTGTTCCAACAAACACGTATTACTTGCAGTTATAATTGCCAATGACAACAAACAGATTTCAGGATGACATTGGGCAATGCTTTGATTAGGAAAGTGGTTGGGGAGGGCAGTTCTAATGTGCGAGTGCGAAGATGATCTTAGGGATGATTTTGGGGAGGGCAATGTCCAATGTCTATGTGGTTATGTTGTCAAGTTCCCTTCAAGTTTGGGGAATGGATGTGAGAGTATTTGCTCTTTGAGAAGCACCTGGTTTTCTTATTAATTTTATCTATTATCATCTTTTTCTTTTTTCACCTGTCTCATCTTTCCTCAGTCTCACAATTCTCTGCCCTTTCTCCATTCTTCAAATAAAAAAAGAAAAAGAAAAATCCGTTAGTTTTCTGAATTTTAGATTACAAAGCTTAGAATTGAACATATTTTTTGCTTTTTGAAGTAAAATAAATTCCTTAGATGATGTTATGATTTTGTTCCTTGCAGGAGATAGAGAAGGTGTTGCCTAGTGCACCACCTCCTGAGCCAAAGTATCAGCTTCGTAGAACAACATCAGCTCCATTCTGACGTGTATCTATGTGCATCTGTTGCTTGTGCTTTGCTTATATATCCCTGTCATGAGGTTTTTCTTTCGTTCACTTTTTTCTTTCTTTCTTGGTGACAGCAGTTGCATTAGAAATTATCTTGGGACCATTGTACTCTCACTCTGTAAGACTTGTCTAGAAAATTTTAGTGTTGGGTTTTCAAAATTGTTCAGTTTATGGTCTGATTCTGCCTGATGCAACTCATGCCATCTATGTTATGCTGCCCCAGTTCTCAAGGTATGATCTGTTCATAGCAAAAGAAGAAAAAGAAACGGTACTTTAACCTCTATTCTATTTCAATGATAATCATCTTGGAGGAAGAAAAAAAAACATAATTAGCCAAATCAGATATGTTTAAAGTATCCAACCATGATCAGACAAGTACATACACAATAATGATGTTTAAATCATAAGCAACCCCTCAAATTATGTTAAAAAGGAAATAAAGATCTGCACCAACCAGCTTGTGGTCTACTGTTTTTTGGTTTTCTTTTATTACAAATGAAATTCTAAATTTATTTTTTGAAAGGAAATAGAAGAAAGTAGTAATGAAATTCTTTGTTAAGTTAACGTAGATTTGTTAAACTCATTAGTAAATTTTAGGTACCATTGTTAGGTTTCTTGGTCATCAAACTTTTAATTTATTATTTTATCAAACTCACTCACTTTTTACAAATGATCAGAAGTGAGCATAGTAGGAATATTAAAGGTTGATCTTGGTTCAAATCCTCTAGGGATGTGATGCTGTTACACTTACAACCCTCTTTTGAAAGAGCACCAACATGCCAGGTCTCCCAGATGTTATGTCTAAACATATATAATAATTAAATGTATACTGTAATGTTCTCTGGTCAGAAATATTGTAGAATTAGCAGAAGCCAGAATATGTCTGTTTTGGAATTCCTCAAAATATTCAATAGTGAATGCAATGTGAACCATTATGGTCAATGGAGATTATTGAAATTCCTCCTAAACTTCCCAGGCTAGCATCACCATGGGATACGAAACCAGTCCTAACACTCGATCAACAGAAGAACATGGATTTGACGACAGTTTTATGTAGCCTGGGTAGTTCCTGCACCGGCACAGCTCCAACAACAGTAACACCACCAGAACCACCTTGGCTTGAGGCAGTCTGACATTTCATCAAACTTTATGAACTGACTCATCTGTGCTGCTGCTAGATGGGCATAGCATATTGGAGCAACTTCAAAAAAGAAAAAACACCAAACTCATTCAAACACCATTTTCATATTCTTGCAACCTTTTTATTGTTCAGGCACTAGCTGCGTTGATTCTTTACCAGAAAGAAAAAACCCAAGCAAGCATGTGTCAAAAGTAGAAGTTCAATTTCGTATTAAACAACCCAAATGAGAAGATATATATTACCTACAGATATGGCTGTCGTGCTCCTTTGGTAACTGTACAAAATTCAAAGACTCAAAGATAGGCAAATAGGTATACAACTCACTGAACTTAGCTTCATAACCATAATACACAGAGCAACAGAACTAGAGGGGAAAAAAAAATAATGAACACAGGTATACTTACACATATGAAAAGAATGAACAAGTTCTTGCAAGTCATCTGCTGAAAAGCCAAGTTCATCATATAGAACATGATAATGAGTTGGCCGAGTTGTTCCCTGCATAAACAAATCCAAAGTCGATTTGAGTTTCCTTCTGATATAGACAGGACATCCAGGTACTCAAGCTTTCGTTCATTTAGCAATATATCCACAACACAGTTTCATAAACACCAAAAGGGTGATTTAAAGACATTTCTTGATCCAATTACGTACATTAGCAGATGAAAATCCTTTAGGGAACATCCAACTCAAAATCAACAGCTATGTTTTGGTCAAGAATACTCACAATCATCCCAGCATGAGAACACAAATAGAAATCATTGTTCTTTGGATGACAGACTTTGTTGTCAATGATAGTCCCTGAGATCAAGTGAAAAAAAAAGATAAGCGTGATTGCAAAACAAAATACAAAAGCTCATTTTCTTGTTTATGTTTGATACATTCTTGTACCAATGGTAAGATAACTAACCAGGTGGAACATTATCAGGAGAACCATCAGCCTGGAAGAATTTTGTATGATGATTCTTTTGTGCTACAATAACTGATGTGGACGTAAAATACGTACACATTGCGTCTTTAATTACTTGGATTAGGCTTTTCCGAGAGCTATTTAGTATGTTTAATGTGTGTTTTCTTGTGAATAGGAAAATTATGAGCCAAAATGTTAATTTGCACAATAAGGTGCATTTCGGAGGTTTTTAGCGCAATTCCGAAAATAACGGAAGTCAACCGAGACTTTTGAATGAAATGACACCGGTCATTCCTCGGAAGTGGATTACATACACTGTACGAAGATTTCGAAAACCGTTTCGAATCCCGACAATTTGTCGGCGAACACCACAATTAGAGGCGTAACCACCACACGCGGTGGTGAAATATAATTCAAAACCTCCACTTGATTTTCCTTAATCTTTATTTTTATATTTTTGTGTTTATTTATTTATTTATATTTTTATAAGTAATTTGATTTGATTTTATTTATTTAATTATTTTTTTTGGTTTTATTTTCTTCACTCACCGAAAGTCATTTGACTTTTATTCATTTTTCCTCCATCTTTTTGACTTTGCAGATGGCAACAAACCGCCGGCCGGCCACCATCCTCACCTGCTGTCACCGATCTCTACCTTTCTTTGTCTTCTTAAGAGATGCTTCACTGCCAATTTCAAATCACCACAAGCATCAATTTCAATCAATCCAATTCCACCTTCACAATCCATCACTGCAAGCCCAGACCACAGATGCCACAGGTCTTTAATCAGAAACTGCCGACGCCGGCAGCCATTTTCAATCCAGACGCTATGCCCAGTCCGCACCATCCAATCAAGCCCAGACCAGTCTTCACTGCTGCCATCTCGTCGCCGCTAAACCCAGCCCACGCAGTAGCCGCCGGCGACTCAATTTCTTCCTCCGCGTGCCCAGCCACGCCGAGCCTCATCCTTGCTGTTTCTCTCCGCCGCTTCTCAAAGCCGTGCCGATCTTCCCTCGCCGGCACCGATCGATCCGCCCTTGCTACTGCCGTCGTTCCCAGAGCTCGGATTCCACCACTACGATGCGCGCCGTCCTCTGCTTAATTCTCACCGTCGGCGTCTTCTAGACCAGCTCTCACACTCCCTGCAGCCGGCATCATCAACCCAGCGACGCCAGCGCCAACCCGAGCCCAAGCTCACTGGAGCTTCTCACCTCACCGGCGCCGTAACGAGCTCTCCATCTCTCTGCTCTGATAGTCTGATGGAGAGAAGAAAAGAAGAACACGGGGAAGAGAAAGAACCGGAAAGGAAGGAGAAGAAAAGAAAAAGAAGAAAATAAAAGTCAACTGGTCTGTTGACCATTGACCAGGCCCAAGTCCAAGCCCAATCCGATTTGGGCTTCCCAAATATCCAAAGATCATCAGCCCAATCCGATTTGGGCCTCCCACATCAATCCAAAGCCCAACTGAAATGGGCCCCCGCCACATACATACAGTCCGATACAGTTTCAATAGCTGAGCCCTCCACCTACGCCAGAAGGGCAGTGCCGTCTTCACGCGCACAGAGGTTGAGTCGTCCACCCGCACCCGACGACAGTGTCCATTTTCATGGACACATCAGTAACATTTCCCAAACTCGTTTAATTATTATATTTATTTTTGTTTAATTTTAATTTCCGCATTTAATTTTTGTGTGAATAAATTTGGGAATTGTTATTGTGTAAATATTTGTGTAATAAATAGGAATTGTTTGAAACCCCGTTTTAATTGCGAACATGTTGTGACATTCTATTTAATCAAATTTATCTTTGGTTGAGGACCTTTTTACTGTTTATGTCAGCGATGAATTCCTTATATGTTTGCTTTGGATGCATACTTAGTAAGCATGTTAGGGTTCTATAGTTATGAATGCGTGATGCATGCTTCTTGTTAAATAAGATTCCTCACACATTCTAGAGTGACACTTGTTAACTGCGGTTAGCATGTAACTTGGTTCCTAGGATAAGCAAGACAACACCAGTACTTGTGATGCCTTGTGATGACTCAAACCCTTTTGAAACTTAATGATTCCTGCGTGTTAAATCTAGTTTTTAGACTGCATGTTAGGGCCTTTACGGGACCGTTAGGAAATACGTTAAGGGTAGAGCGTCTCTCTCTTAACATACAAAGTAAGAAAGTGGTAATAGGTTACGTTTAAGCATACCGAGCTAGCCTGGGCATCTTCATCTAGAAATAGAAGAAATTAGATAGAAGCACAACATGTGAGCATGATTTTCGGTGGTAGATTTTATTTCCTAGTTACTTTTATTTCCAAAAAGAAAAATCCAAAAATATTTCCTTTTATTTATTTCTTGTTTTCAAAAACTCCAAAAACTGAAAAACACTTTTGTATATATTGTATATATTTGTAAATAAATTTATTGTATAGTTTAATTAATTTTGTGACATAGAAAAGTAAATAAACAATCCTTTGTGGGAAAAACCTCTACTTCCCATTATACTTTACAACGACAAATTGTTAGGAATTTTAGGTAAATAAAATGATATCGGTTTTTACCCCTAATCAATAACCATGAACTTTGGACACCAGCTCTCATCAAGGAACTTGCAGGCCTGCAAAACATAAAAAATCCCAAAGAACAGTTGGACATTTTCTCTTAAAAATGAAGCAGGTAGAAAGAAAATGTAGATTGGCCATGTGAAAACCTCAATAATCTGATCTAATTCCACATTCAAGACTTGGTTGAATTGAGATTCACTCACTCCATCCCTAAACAACCGAAAAATCAGGCAATAAAGAGATCAACAAGTTTTAAGTATAGATGATTGAGTGATTGAACATTTTAATCACCGAAACCAGTAATATTTTAATTTAGTTGAATATCTAAACTCCCTAACAAAATCCTGATAATCTGATACAAAGCCAATGTAACAAACATGAATAAGAGTTAGTTTATTAATCTGAACTTAAAACTTCAAATGAAATATACAAGTTTTAAGAAAATCCAGATCATAATCATTATGACTAGTGCTTTGCGGCACACTGATCAAAACATAATCGGAAAAGGTAAAGCTTAGTGTCAAGACTTCTACATGGATATTTAGCTAATTCCATTATATTAAATCGTTAGATCTAAACGATAATAGATGGCCAATAATCACTAGATGATAAATACAAGTAACATACAACTGTTGAACAAGTGATATGAGCATATAATGTGACGTTTTTAATATGTTTTCCCCATTATTTGCCTATGATTTATTTGTAACTTTGTTATTTTAGCTTAGTTTCCATATTTCAGTCCTAAATGATGAATCAATGAGAATACGGATAAAATGAGGTTTTAGGAAACTTTCCTATTTGTTTTAGGAAACTTTCCTATTTTGAAAATGGAAACTTCCCTGATTTGAATTCTTTCATGACTTTAACAGGAATCCTAAAGGAAGTAGGAATCCTACTACAACTAGGATTGCCATTCTATCCCGGAGCGAAAAGGAAAAGATGGATTTCAAGAAGCTCATTGGGCTTTGTCAAGGCCCAATCCGTGAGGCCCATTAAGCTAGGCCCATGAAGGAAAGCCCAAGTCCACAACACATGAGGAGAGGCCCAAGCCCATGAAGAAGAAGTCCATGGACCTTTTGCCGTGAACCCTAATCCATTAGGGGAAGAAGTTGCCACAATTTACAAAGAGAAGGAAGGAATACTAAAGCAATTAGGAGAGCAACAATCTCTTGAAGTTTACATGGAAAAATCAGATTTTCTAGAAGCCTAATGGACCTTTGCTGAAACCTTAGCCCATCTAGGGTTGCCTTTGCCGCAATTTACAAGGAAGAAAAGTCTTTGCTCACATCACAAGTCCAAGAGGGATTATGAGTTTAATTCTGTTAATAAAATCAGATTTTTATTGGGATTATTCAAGGGAATTTCGGCCATATCAATTAGCAATGAATAAATCGTCGGTACAAGGTCTTTTCAAGAATTAATTGCCTAATTCAATTAGGATTCAAAATCAGATTTTTAGGGATGTATCAAGACACAATTTCGGCAAGAAGGAGAAGAGGAATTTCGGCAACAACAATTCTTTTAGGGTTTCTTGCCGTGCAAGTTCTTCAAGGAGTTTACTACTCTACTTCTCATGGACGGTTGAGATTGCTTCTAGGGTTTATTGGTTTCTCCTATATAAAGGCATGTTTCTCAACACATTCTTCACCACATTCTACAACCAAGAGACACCATTCCATACTTCCATATTTTCAGCAATCACCACAACCAACTCTTGGCCACCTTTTCCATTCTCTAATACTTAGGGTTTTTAAGACTTCAAGGAGGAGAGGAGACGTCTACACCATCATCAACCACCCACCAAATTCCAACGTTGCCATCACCATCACCACCTCAAGTTCACGGTTCTTAAGTTGCTTGAGTAAGGATTCAAGGGTTCGTGGTCTTCGAGTTCTACATGCTTTTCATATGGTGTATTTCGACTTATTCTTTAAATTCTCTTATGAGTTCCTCTTTGTTACTTGTTTATTCTTTGTATTAGTTAACATAACATGAAGTTTGTAATTTCTAGCCCTTGTTTATGAGTTTATTTAATTATTGGATTGAAATTAATTGATTTTTCTACAAGCTTATGTTAACTGATAAACTATATATGGACAAAAAATAAAATAATATAATTAAAAATAAATAAAATAACATGAGCGATTATAGCTCCTGCTAGGTTATAAGAGCAATTCCACCTGTCTACCAACTCCAATGCCAAAGATAATTAATTGACAATTACTCTAATGTAGTGGTACAAATTGGTGTTGTCAATTCATGGGGATCACTTAACATTGTTCATTTGATTGCTCATCCTAAGCCAAACAATTAACCATGCAAATTGCTGGTCCCCATATGCACATCCCTCTCTCTCTCTCTCTCTCTCTCTCTCTCTCTCTCTCTCTCTCTCTCTCTCTCTCTCTCTCTCTCTCTCTCTCTTCAACTGTCATTTAATTTGGGCCGTGAATTTCAAATCCTTAAGGATTGGACGACGGTCACTTAATTTTCATTCATAAATTAATTAATAAATTTAATTTTAAATTTTAAATAGTGTATTGGCAAGACAATTATCTCTGATTGGTGCATTGACAAATGAAAGGCAATTGTCAAAATTAAAAAAGATGAATAGTTGTAATTGCCCTAAAAAAAAATTGGTAATTGCCCTAAAAAAAATTGGTAATTGCCCTCAAAAATTAAAATTGGTAATTGCCCTAAAAAAAAACTAATTTGTTCTACCTTAAGGCCTCGTTTGGTTCACGGAAAGGAAATCAATTCCTTTCCCTTTCCATAGGCATGAGGAATTCAAATTCCCTTTAACTTTCCTTCCAAGTGTTTGGCAACGTTGGAAAAATAATCGTAATAAATGCAGGAAAGTGGGAGGAAAAATGAATCCCTTGGGGTGTGGAGGGAACCATTTGCCCCCTATTTTCCTTTCCTTCAGGAAACACTTACCTTTCCCATGGCACCCTAAACACAAGAAATGATTGAATTTCCTTTCCTTTCTTTTCCCATGGCCTAAAATTCATGAACCAAACAAGATCTAAATTTTCATATTAACCTTGCTAGGTATAGCTCCTTCAGGATGCCCTTAGAGCATCTTTAGCAGACTCGATCTCTATCTTAGCTCCTTATTATTTTAGAGAGTATGTTTAGTTTTTCAACTATTTTAGCAGCTGCATCAGCCTCTTAAGTGACTCTCTCTGTTAGTTTTTAGTTATATGACTCCTAAATATAGAGAGCGAGATTAGGCTTCCTATTATTTTTGTTAATTTAAAACATCCATTTTTAGTTGTTTTGTGTAATTTTTTTGTTTTGAGAAATAAATAATTCATATATTATCAAAGCCAGAAATGTACATACATCAAACTCCTAGGCTTGTAACCAGATCTGTGGGTCAAGCAACTAGCCTACAAAGACAAAAAATCACTAATCATCTAAAACAAAGAGTAATACCTGAAGGTGAAGAAAACACTCTCACTAGGGTCCCAAATTATCATAGAAGCCAACGATGATAGAGAATTATTAGTAGCAAAAGCTACAGACTAGGGAAAAAAACTAGTAAAAAAATACGAAATTAAACTCGGGCTAGCAGATACCCAATGACATTTCTCATGTTCAAATCCCCAACGCCAGCAAGGAAGCAGATCAATAACATCGCCGCACCACCATCTCTGACGTAGGCCCGCTACACCAACAGTGATTTCCACCGTCATGCGCAACCACCACTGGCAAAGTCCCCTGAGAATCCACCACCGATGCCACAGAACCAAGCCAGCCCACAACGACCCATCGCCCATTGTCCCTGCTCGCTTGTGAATCTAAACGAAACCATGCCAAAGAGAATCATTGAAAACCATGGAGGACTGTCGCACCCGTCAGACGGCAACGCCCCAAAGACGCACCATCAGACGGAGAATAGCAAAACTTGGAGAAAAAAACCAAGTTTTCTATAATTTTTTGTGGCTAGAGTTTGAGAGAGTTTTGAGAGTTTTGTGTAATTATTAAATACACTTAAACTATTTTTTATTCATTAATAAAATAATTTAAATACAATACTAGCTAAAATAGAGAGCATTTGTGCAGACATATTTTCAAACTGGCTAGCCAAAATAACTTTTCAGTTACTTTAGCTAAAATTTAATTAAAAAATAGCTAGCATTGCTAAAGATGCTCTTATTAGCAATTGTAATTGTGATTATATATCTATAGTTCCGTTCACCTACTAAATATATTTTTTACTCAGTTGTGCACTTGTGCTCAATTATCTTTAGATTTAAATCCAATGGTGGAAAATAATTAGACAGTTAGAATGAATTTGTTTGCTTTATTGTTCTCCACCATTGAATTTAGATTCAATGACAGTTGAACATGATTGAGTAAAAACTTTATTGAGTAAGACCATCTGCCCTCGTAAACTATATATTCAAATTTGGGGTATGAAGTACTCCCACATAAGCCATATGTGTGGAACCCACTACAAAAATTTATCATACAAGAATTTGGTAAGCCAAATTTGGCTTACAACTTCCGTAAGCTAAACTCTTTTATTTTTTTAATATATTTCATTTTTGTCTTCTTTTTCTCTTCAAACTTTATATTTACAAATTTATTAATAATAAAAATTATATCATTACGAATATCTCAACGAGATCTTTCATTTGAGCATAATATTGAATATATTTGATTGAAATAATTTTAATACATAATTAAGTGAAGTTGAATTTTGAAGTGATAGAAGTGAGAATTAGTGTAGTTTAATATAAATTTGTTTTTTTAATTATAAATGGCAGCTTTGGGTGGGAGAGGAATGAAGTGGGATTAGCATACATTCTACCTTACGGTAGGAGAAGAATGAAATGAGGTTAGCATATTCCATTTGGTAAGCCAAATCTAAAGCCATTTTTAGCCTACGGGGGCAGATTGTCTAAGTGAACATGACTATATATAATATATGCTTCTTTCTTAAAAAAAAATAACATGAGGGTCCCACACTAATTTGCTCACATGCCTATTTTTTATTTTTTCTTTCATTTTACTTAATTTCAAAAGTTGTATAATAAAATTGAGAAACAACTAATACAAAAAAATTAAGGTGAGAAAGTTTCTCAGTACTTTCTCGCGAGCGAGCTTGCACATGTGGAATGTTAGTTATATATTAGTTTCTTGCAAATGTGTGAGGGAATGAGGTATTGAGTCTTTTTCATCACATTGGAAAATGGGAATGATTTTGAAAATGCAGAGGTCTTTGCATAAAATTATTGAGTGATGATTTCTTACTGCCATTTTGTTGTGAACCAAGAAAAATATGCACCAACCAGCTATAGAATAGATAGCGAACTGAACAAACGCAGACATTGCAGGAATATTAAAGGCTGATCATGGTCCAAACCCTCTAGGGGTGTAATGCTGTTACAACCCTCTCTTCAAAGAGCATGAAGTTAGAATTAGCAGATGCCAGAATATGTGTTTTGGAATTCCTCAAAAATATTCAACAGTCAAAACAATGTGAACCATTAAAGTCAATGGGGATGTTTGAAATTCCTCCTAAAATTCTCAGGCCAGCATCACCATGGGATATGAAACCCGTCCTAATACTCGATCAACAGAAGAACATGGAGTTGACAACATTTTTATGTAGCCTGGGTAGTTCCTGCACCGGCACAGCTCCAGCAACAGTAACACCACCAGAACCACCTTGGCTTGAGGCAGTCTCTGACATTTCATCAAACTTTATGAACTGACTCATCTGTGCTGCTGCTAGATGGGCATAGCATATTGGAGCAACTGCAAAAAAAACAAAAAAAATGAGAAAACACCAAACTCATTCAAAAACCAACTTCTAATCTCTTATATTAATTCTTGAAACTATTCCCCTTTCTATTGCCTTGAATCTTTACCACAAAGAAAGAGCCCAAGCAAGCTCATTAATTCATTTTACGTGCAGTTACTAGCAAATTATAATTTTCTTTCCTCAAGCATATTAAAAGCTGAAGTTCAATTACATACTAAACAACCCAAATGAGAAGATATATATTACCTACAGATATGGCGGTCGTGCTCCTTTGGTAACTGTACAAAATTCAAAGATAGGCAGTTAGGTATGCAACTCACTCAACTAACTTGACAACCACAATAAACAGAGCACAGAACCAGAAGGAAAAGAAAATAAAAAATAAAAAAAAGAATAGAAGCACTAATGGAATCTATTTTTCCCATCCATGTCTTTTGGTTCATGGGAACAATTCACTTTAGAAAAGAGAATCAAATCCACATTTTCCTTGCTAAATCCAAAAAACATAAGTATACTCACACATATGATAAAGAATGAACAAGTTCTTGCAAGTCATCTGCTGAAAAGCCAAGTTCATCATATAGAACATGGTAATGAGTAGGCCGAGTTGTTCCCTGCATAAACAAATCAAAAGTCGATTTGAGTTTCCTTCGATCTGAAGTAGACAGCACATCCAGGCACTCAAGCTTTCGTTCATTTAGCAATATATCCACAACACAGTTTCATAAACACCAAAAGGGAGATTTAAAGACATATTTCTTGAACCAATTACGTACATTAGTAGATGAAAATCCTTTAGGGAACATCCAACTAAAAAATAACAGCTAGGTTTTGGTCAAGAATACTCACAATCATCCCAGCGTGAGAACACAAATAGAAATCATTGTTCTTTGGATGACAGACTTTGTTGTCAATGATAGTCCCTGAGATCAAGTGAAAAAAACATGAGCGTGATTGCAAAACAAAATACAAAAGCTCATTTTCTTCTTTCTGTTTGTTACATTCTTGTACCAATGGTAAGATAACTAACCAGGTGGAACATTATCAGGAGAACCATCAGCCTGGAAGAATTTTGTATGATGATTCTTTTGTGCTACCACAACCATGAACTTTGGACACCAGCTCTCGTCAAGGAACTTGCAGGCCTGCATAAAAAATCCAAAAGAACAGTTTGACATTTTCTCTTACAAATGAAGCATGTAGAAAGAAAATGTAGATTGGCCATGTGAAAACCTCAATAATCTGATCCAATTCCACATTCAAGACTTGGTTGAACTGAGATTCACTCACTCCATCCCTGAACCACATAAAAAAGGAGATAAAGCGATGAACAACATTTAAGTATAGATGATTGAGTGATTCGACATAAAATCACTGAAACAAGTAATATTTTAATTTAAAGAATCTTGTTCTATTTGTTGAATGTCTATAACTCCTTGAGAAGCCTTTTTATAACTACCTACAAGTTCCTGATAATCTGATACAAAATCCAGATCATAATCATTATGATTCATGCTTTGCGGCACGCTAATCAAAAGATAATGAGAAAAGGCAAGGCTCAGTGTCAAGACTTCTACATGGATGTTTAGCTAATACCATTATATTAAACCGTTAGATCTAAACGATAATAGATGTCCAATAATCACTAGATGGTAAATGGACGTAACGTACTACTGTTGAACAAGTGATAAAAGGGATCGAATACACTAGCGGTCTATGATTACTAAATCATTTCCAGGGAATGTACATTCTGAACAGCATTTTTTTCCTTCAATTCAAGAGCAAGTACGGTTCGGGTGTAAAATGGTATGTAAAATGCTAAGTGCTAACGACAAATTGCATTAAACAGATTAAATGCACTCTTTATGAGAGAGATAGAACTTTTTTCCCCTACTGGATGTTGTGGGACAACTATGAAAAACAACAATAATACAAGGAGCTAATTAGTTCTAGTGAAGGTTAAACTATATTTTTTGATATGATCAAGAAAAAAAAAGGGTTAAACTATATATATTCATATTTACTTCTGATTCAACTGATGGATTTTGTAGTTTCAAGTATCATATCATTACTTGATCAAAAAAAAAAGTATCATATCATTAAAGAACTCATTGATCGTAGTTATATATGTTTGTATATAGCTCCCTTGATATAATAAACAATATCAAACAAGGACATGATCTATATATACTCTGCAGTTGCACATCAGATAAGAAAACATTTTATGAGTTAAAATGTATTTTATTACTCTTAGTAATTGTTAATCAAAATCAATACTATCCCAGTAGTATACCTGAAAATAATGATCTGGTCTGGCTTCCTGTTGTTTGAAGTATTATAAAAGTCTACCAACAGTTCCCTGAAAAGAGCACAATCTATGTTACAATTGCATACTGCAATAGTGAGGTTTGAAAAATGGATGCACAAAATATCTAAGTGGCAGAGTATAAGGAGAAAGAGGAGCCAACTTGATTATGCCCTGGTCCTCTTTATCAGATACAGGCTTGAACAAAGAAGCAATCATTTCTACTTTTGGTGATTGAGTACGAACAGCAGCTCGGTAACGAGAAATCAATGGCCAGTGCCTGGAACTGACCACCTACAAAATTTTCCACTTCCAATATGTAAATCATTCTGTATCAAATACCGCTCATAACATGATACAACAGCAAACTCCCAGAGAATATGGACTGCTCAGTAAAGTTTCCAAGCTAGTCCAAACATAGTAGTAAAATGTTACCGCTGCGATAGAAGGCACATCTGACCTCCCAGGTGAGCCATGTGACACATCCATCCCTAAAATCAGTGTGGGGGACTTGGAAACCAAGGGTATAGAAGGAGAATGCTCCACTGTTAGCAAGGAGTTCATTCCACCAAGCTGCACAGGTGCAGATAAAACAAGGAAGATCAAGATTGATACATGAAGATTAAACATCAACAATAGACAACAGAAGACTATACAAATGATATTATTGTCACAGTAATTTACCTTTGCATTAATTTTCAGGAGCACATTTGTGATGTATTGATCGTTCAATTTTGTAGGAGCAATGCACTGTGTTACAATCCCCTCGTCCGAAAGATTCCTTCTTTTCCATGGACCTTAAGTTTGGGGAATGGTTAATACATACATCCAAAGTTCCTAAACCCTATGTGTTGAGAACAAAAATAGAAGCAAAGAATTGTGAGCTAACCGTATATGTCAGAATTCTTCCTCTCAGAAAGAATGCACAACAGAAGCTGTGGTGGTCCTGGAAGTTTGGACTTAATGTATTCAAACATCTTTTCTACTCTAATTGGAGCTGACTCACGTCTATTCTGATGACTCTCTTCAAAGACGTCAAACGGAGGGTTTATGGACTACAACAAAAGAAATATTTTAGAATAACAAATAACCAACAGAAAATCCTTAAAGGTACAATTCTGATAAAAGAATCTCACGTACAATTCCTTTCATATCTCCACACTTTATCATAGTGTTGACCAGGTACCGAACGTCACAACGAGCAGAGAAATTCACAACAGCCCAGCGCTCTAGTTTTATAGGTTGTACTAATTTCTAAACATGGGTAATAAAGTTAGGTTCATCAGAAATATTTCAAAATTTCATACTAGTGGAACAGAAAAGTCATGAAAAATACAGCACCTTATTGTTGAAATTCCATCTCCCATTCCGTGGAAAAAAGTCCTGTCCATTTCCCACTTTCAACTGTGCAAAAATATCAATAAATATAGTAAATGAGTACGAAGAAATTCCCTGATCGAGCATCCAAAACACACTCAGCCAGATCAATTATGAAGGAAACAAAAATGACTATGAAACTGTTTTACCCTTGGGGCTGACAACACACGGCCTTCAACCTGCATAAATTCTGTACCGATTGATATTCCAGAAGAATGAAGCATCATGTCAGCCTCATATTTACTACTCTTCAGTGCCTGTGAGAACATAAAGTTGATATCTTAGCCAGTTTTAGCATAAAGATATATAAGACTATCATGTTGAGGCAGAACTTACATCACGCAAAGTTGACATTCTCTCCTGGGGCTTTTGCCGAGACTTCTCCACTAGTGAAGCCCTCTGGAGATTGGATAAAGCTTTGGTATAGCGTTGCAAAGAAACCAAGGTACAAAGCTACAGAGGCATGGGGGAATTAAAAAACAACTCTAGTATTCATCTTAACAGTAAATACTTGAAGATATATAATATATCACCTCAAGAGGAAAGTAGGATGCTTTCTTTGGTTTTCCAACATTGATGCATGGAAAATCTGCCGAATCGCGTAATGGCATGTGCTTATGCTGAGCAAAATACTCATAAACTGTTATCTCCTCTCCATCTCCATCCTGTCCTTTTTTTGATTTCAAAAAGAACCTGAACACAAATGAAGAAGGGTAAGAATATTGCATGGAATGCAAGTGCACTGTATCAAAAACCAATTATGTGATGCTAGTACTAATTTAAAATGGTGTGGAGCCACTGATATTAGAAGGAAGAAAGAACTTACGTCTGCTGTTTGCAGGGTTTATCACTCAATCCAGTGATTTTGTACTCCATCTTCGAGGCATAGGTCACAATCTTTAGATTTTTTAGCATCCTCTTAGCCTAGTATGATATAAAGCATCTCAAATCATGAACACGTCACATCAATGAAATCTCAACAATTAAGGAGACTTCTGTTACCTTAATCCAATCAATCTGGAAAGGAGTTTTAACATTTTGGTTCTCCATGAGGAAATTCAGAACAGAACCAGGTTTTACAATCATTGTAGTGGATACATCTGTATTCAAACAAGGATAGTGATTAGGTAAGTAGAATAACAATAAAAAGCCAAGCCTTCCGTCTTTTAGAAACTAACCCATATTCAGGGATAGGCCACTTTGGGTGGCCCGGAAGCTTGAATGGAAACCCCTGCAGCCTAACACCCCTGCTCCCAACTCTATGAAGTTCCTAGGGTTGTTATGGAAGAAAGACTGCCGAACAAGAAGACAACCCCTGGAGAGACACAAATATATGAAACACCAAAATAAGAGTACAATGACTGAGGAAAGAAATACCACTCAGGTACTTACTGCTTCGCTGCATTCTGCCTTAGTATGATGTCAAGAACTCTAACTGCTTCCTGAAAATGATCAGAGTCCTGACCTCGTAAGGCATTCGCGATTGCTTGCATTGGGATTTTAGCAGCAAAGTTGACCTGCACCTTTATTGTTTTGGATTGAAATGACTGCTTGACTCTCTTCCTATCACCGTCACTCTCTTCTAGGGAGTAACTGCCTCCAGGTCCCCCATTTGTCCTAGACCTGTATGCAAAATAGCCACTGAGCCAATATCCGCAAGCAAATAGGAAGCAACAGACTCACCATGATCTACAATGCATATTGGTACCTGCTTGATGATATGTCATCCAATACGACCATGAAATCAAGTTTTTTTATGAGGGAGTTGGCCAACGGTAAACAAGCTCTTCTCTCCATCGTAAGCAAATTCTTTGTGTTCCAGCTCCATGCTGTATGTCTCTTTAACTTTGTCAAGAACCTTGCGTCCAATGCCTTTCCCATCAACTGGGGTTCCATCATCATATTGCATGGCAATCTGTAACACCATTTTACATAATAAAATTTTAAAACTATCACTTATCTGAAAAATAGTGGCAAGAGAGACAAGATAGAGGAGAGGATTACACTATAATGGAAAAAGTCAGCATCAGATTTGTTCAGTCCCACTTTAAAATGGTTGGTTAATAGTGGAATCCTTTGACCTTTAGATCCAATGCCAGACCTTTTCATGGGAAAACGTTTTGGAGTAGATGCTTTAATTAGTTCAAGAGGTTTTTCTCCTGCTACACTTGGGACAACATTTGGTGGAATGGGTGGAGGAGGAGGGAGTTCGGCTCCTTCGGGATTTGAAAACCCCATTTCCTTGAACCTGCTCAATAACAAGACTGATAAATAACATAGTTTTGTAAAAATAAAGAAAATTAAAGAGCTATATATATATTAATGACAAACTTGAAATCATTTCTCTCTAACAGACCAACTTATGCTATAGTTAGGGTGGAAGGAGACCATGACATGCACCTTTTACCACTAACATGGTAGAACTAATGTGATAAGAAATAGAAAGGAATTCAAGACAGGATTGATATAACCCACCTGAGCAAAGCAAGTAATAAAATGATGATTCTAAGCATTTTAATGTATATCATAAGCAAGATAAAAAAAAATGATGTGCAAACCAAGACAAGACCTAACTACTTGATGCAGTAACAATGAAACTACAAGTCAATTCATTGAAGGGACTCCAACATAGTGAATGCAAGTTCTGTGCCTGATAGCTAAAAACTTATAGGCAGGAGACCATAGAAAATGTTTCGAAAAGATCATACTCCTCCAATTAGGAGGCCAAAAAATTCTGAATTACAGCAAAAGCTAAGAGTTGAATCAGCATTTGTCAAAAACAAATTAAACAGATAAAATAATAAACGATGCTATTAGTAATAGCAAGAAAAGCATCTCTCTTTGTTTAGGAAAAACAGAGGAAGTGAAAAATGTGAGAAAAAAACTATAACTTTGTTTAGAGAAAAGGCTTAAAAAGACAGATTAATGGAAAAAATGGCAATTGTGATTTCTCTTGAAATATAGCTTTAGTAATGGCTGGTTTCTTGTCATTCTATGGCATTTTACTTTCTCAGTCTATCAGTCCAAATCACAGAGATTATTCTACCATAATAGAACAGATGGAAAAGATATAGAAGTATATACAAATCGAAAAAACAGCAATTTCTTAAAAATTTAGATTTAGCTTAAATATTCAGCTTTGAAAACAGAGTACTGATACTATAACCAAGCTAATCGAAATCTAAGCCACCCAAAAGCATATAATGCATTTAAAGAAACAACAAAAGTTGTATATATATATGAGGCTTTTGAGTTTTGACATAAAAGGGGTGGTATTCAATTTGTAACCCAAAAAGAATATCAAAATTGGCAGCTGAGAATTGGGATAAAAAAAAAACTATTGTATTAAAAACAATCCCCAAGAGATTGTTGTAGAAACAACATCCAAACAGATTTTCTAATGAAACAAAAATCCAAACAAAATGTTTTATGAAGGAAAAGAATTTAAATCCAAAACTGTAACAAAAAAAAAGAATTTAAATCCAAGAAAGAAAAAGGTGAGAGCTTTCTAGTCAGCACAAAACCTCAGCACTCGGACATCAAACAAACCAAAGCAAAATATAAAAAAAATAAAAATAAAAATACAGCAAGTATAAGAAAAAAAAAAGGTGAGAGCTTTCTAGTCAGAACAAAATCTCAGCACTCGGAAATCAAAGAAAACAAAGAAAAATATAAAAAATAAAAATAAAAACACAGCAAGAACAAAAGAAAACACTTTTCTCAGTCATCATTATAAAATCTGGTAAACCAAAAATGGTTATTACATGTACATTGAGTCTTCTGAGACCCAAACGAAAACACAAAGAGAAAGAGAGTAAGAAAGCAAAAAAAAAAAAAAGAGAATTTAAATTCAAGTAAAAAAAAAAAAGGTGAGAGCTTTCTAGTCAAACAAAACCTCAGCACTCGGAAATCAAAGAAAACAAAGCAAACAAAGCTAAATAAAATAATTAAAAAAAACACAGCAGAAAAAAAAAAAAAACAGCAGGAACAAAAGAAAACACTTTTCTAAGTCATTATTATACAATCTGGTAAAAGAAAAATGGTTATTACATGTACATTGAGCTCTTCTCAGACCCAAACGAAAACGAAAAGAAAGAGAGTAAGAAAGCAAACCAACCGACCACCGAGACAAGCTTGTTCAGACCAGCCCTCTAAAACAATGGTATAAGGGAGAAAGAAACAAGCACAAGCGACCCACGAAATATAAGTCAAAGAAAACAAATAAAGTGTTCAACTTTCACGTAAATAGCATAGATTGAAAGCCAAAGAGAAAAAAGGAGATAGAGAGACCTGTAATACAAAACTGAAACTGAATCCGAATCCCAACGCTTCGTCTCGTCTCGTCTTCACCTAGGGTTTTCAACTCTTCTCTCTCTCTCTCTCTCTCTCTCTCTTCTTAACTCTCTCTTCTTAGCTTAGGCTTGTATAATAAGTCATGTTTGGCTTTTATATGAAAACAGGAAGAATCCCAACAGTGCAGAAACACACACAGGCCAATTTTTCCTTTTCAAAAATCATGTCCACTAGTATAGTGACGCGTGTCTCCCCTACTCCCTAAATTACCGTTTCCGGTCTTGACCCTACTTTTTCATCCTATCACCGCTAATATATATATATATATATATTTTTTTTTAGAATGAATTTATATATATATATATATATATATTTGTAAACTGTATTATATATCAGTTTCTTGCATAATGATTTTTAGAAATTGCAGAAGTCTTTGCAATTTTGCATAGCATTATACTAGTAGCCTCATGTACACATGCTGTATGTACAAATTGTTTTTTTCTTAAGAATTGGTGAGTAGTTGATTGAGACGTTAGTAGTTAGTGTGCAAATTATTTTTTCTATATATGGGTAGTTATTATTTTATTTTAATTTTATGAATTTATATTATTGTCCTTATTAATTAATTATATTATATTTTTTTTAATATTTGAGAGATATATTTGTAAAAAAAAAGTTATAATCAACAAACCTTTTTTTTTAGGGGAAATTAAACTTTATTCTTTAAAAAAGATTACATAGATGAGACTGACTATATCTAGTTCCAAACGCTTCCGAAGAAGGTTGAGAACCTCTTCTCATTATAATATTATAGATATTGAGAAATTCTTACCATCATTTTGTGATCAAGAAATTTAGCACATCTACCACCAAGTGAAGAAAAAAAAAACGGATCACAACTCATGAATTTAATTAGACAAGTTTTTCAAGCAACTTTTATGGTACTTTGTTTGTTACGGTCTTATTTTATTTTTCATTTTAGACAATTTTTTTCTTGTCTAGGCTCTAATCCATACGTGCGATTTTAAGTAGTAAATATATAACAACTGATAAATACTTGAACTAAATAATCTATATTAATAAAATCAAAACATAAGTTGTGGTTAAATTTTCAAAAACCTGAAATATGTCATTCCTCAACTATATTAAACAATATCTCGTCAAAAAAAACTATATTAAACAATATATATACTTAAATACATTAAGAGCACAAGAGTAAGTCTGCAACCATGTCTATATGACTATATGCACATATTTGATTTAATTGCATGACCAGGCATATGCAAGTGAAATCTTTGGGGAAGAACACCAAGCGTTAGGAATGTCAACAGTAAGTCATGTTGGTTTTTTAATTATACAAGTTTTAAAATTGTACAATTACTACATCAGAATTGAGAATATTTGTTTTCAGGTTAGTACAGCATGGGGTATTGGATTGATCATTGGCCCAGTTTTGTGAGGTTTCTTTACCCAGGTAATTCTACTTCTTGTAATTTTATGTGAGGAAACGCAGTTAAAAGTACCTCTGGCCTGCTAATTGCTTAACTTGTCCTTGCTTGTGTATGAATTTTGGTGAACTTATTTTGGCCTGCTAAAGCATCATGTAATTTTTCTTTCACTTATATTGGAATGTTGTAATTCCACATATATTAGTAACTCAATATGTGTGAAACAGTGGAATAGGTGCCTCATCAATTTATTTATTAAATGCATACTTTGGGTAAGTTTCTAAACATAGGATGGCAAAGTTGATGGGGGAAGGGTCACAAATTTCCAAGATATGCTTTTAGTTTAATTCCGTATCCAAAAGGTGGAGTTTTGATAGAGTAGGCCGGATAAAAGGAGCAAGAGTAATAGCTGATTGTCTTTTGCTAGGTCTCATTATAAATTGATGTTGGAAAAGTTAGATAATATCTTCAATACATATGTTTTTGTGGTGGAATTGTCAAACCCCAAGAACTACATGTATATATGTTTTTGTCTTAACTTCATGATGGTCAGGTTTTGAAAATAGTATGTTAAAAGGAGCAGATAATTAATAACCTTTTTTTTCAACAAGCAAGTTCTTTTAATATGATACACCAAAGAAGAGATTTATGTATGCTCTATTTTTTCCTATTTGATTTCTCTCTCTCTCTCTCCTTTCTTTATTATCAATCAAATGTTTCTAAACAACTTTTTATTTCAGCCAGCAGAAATATCCCAATATATTTTCCGCAGACTGTATCTTTGAACTTTGGGAGGTAAGGGAGTTTCAAACTCTTTTACTAAGTGAAGTGAAGTGAGACAGTCAAATTTTTGCACTTCTGTTTTGTTGCACCATGATATTCCAACATATGAAACGACTGTGATGCAGGTTTCCATATTTCTTGCCTTGCCTTTGTATATCGCTCTTTGCACTTGGAGTAACCGTTGCATGCTTCTGGCTTCTGGTACATATCTTTTATCTATTTCTTTGACTCTTCAGATGCTTTGTATTTCATTTTCTTAATTTATTCTTATCCGATGGGTTTGGGTTCAGAAAAAGTCTTGATTATGATAGAAAGAAAAAGATTAAATTCAGTTAACCTCCCTGAGGTTTACTGAATTTAGATTGGGAAAAGTGGAAAAACTAAGGTTTACTGAATTTAGATTAGGAAAAGTGGAAAAACTATGAAGACCATGTCAGCATTAACGTCAAATTTGGACGGAGGGTGTGATCGAGTATGGACATGGCTGATTAAAATTGAGAGTGTAGGGTGTTTCTGATGAAATTGAAACCCCAAGGATTAACATGATTTTTGACCGAAATTCAAGGAGGTATACTGAATTTAGTCCAAAAGAAAATAAGTTTGGTTTGTGAAAATACTGGCGACATTTGCTGATTTTTGGGGTGGTTTTAATTGATTCAGGGCCTAAGGATATAGGAAAACTGGAGATGTTAGGGCTTAATTTGGGATTAAGGACTATGAACAATACTTGTGAACAGTTGCAGTGAATAATAGAGAACGTAGGAACAAAGAAAGAAGAAAACCGTCGCACATGCTTGTAATAAGTAATAACCTAACTCAATTTTAACTATTAAGAGCTAACTAATCTACATAACTACACAATGCTCACTGATTTTCATAATTTTGTGGCAGATTTGGACTAGGACTCCTTATTGTGGCAGATCTGAAGACAATAAGCAACGTAGATCTTATCTCTGAATCCAAGTTGCTAAAAATAGACAACCGATACACTAACCTGAAACTCGGGAATCATTGTAATTGATTATGCATGTTCATCATTGTAGTTGTTTGAAGTTTGATTATTTGAACTTGAATTTTATTTAAAATTTTGATGATTTGATGAATTAGCTTAACTATTATTATGAAATACTACTTTCGAGAAGAGACGACGTTGGGGGACGCTCCAACATCTGAACCCACTTTTGAGAATAGAGAAATCTCGATAATGCATGCTTATGTGAGATATGAAATTGAAATGAGATTATCATTGATGATATAATTATTTTCGTGGTAGCTACCGAAATCAAAACTAGCGATAAAATCGAACCTTACTCCCTATGCTCCAACACCGCCCAATGTTTTTTCTCAAAAAAAAAAGGTAAGGAATGGTGATGAGAATAATGAGATTGTTTGGTATAAATCTCACCTAGTGGCGCAAGGCTTTTCTCAACACCTTGGAATTGACTACAAGGAGACTTATTCTACCGTAATGGATGTTATAACATTCCGCTACTTAATCAGTTTAGTAGTTTCCAAAAAACTGAATATGAAGCACATGAATGTGGTCACAGCTTATCTCTATGGGGATCTAGACACAGAGATATATATGAAAGTCCCTGATGGACTTAAGTTGCCAAAATCAAGTAGTTTCTGACCACGGAACACATTCTCGATTAAACTGATACGTTTACTATATGGATTAAAATAATCCGAACGGATGTGGTATAACCGTCTAAGTGAATACTTGATTGGCTTGGGATACGTGAACAATGATCTATGCCCTTGCGTGTTTATTAAGAAATCCACTTCAACATATGCTATTATTGTAGTCTATGTAGATGATATGAATCTCATTGGGACCTCGAAAGAGTTGATTGAAACGGGTGAACTCTTGAAGAAGGAATTTGAGATGAAGGATCTTGGGAAGACACGGTATTGTCTCGGTCTGCAGATCGATCAACTTAGACCAAGGGTTTATTCTACTGGGTTTACCTTGGCAAAGTTTTTAACAAGACATCAACCCAGCCACCATCTAGCTATTTGTCAAATCATTGGCATTGATCATACCTTCACTAAGGATTGCCGAAATCAGGGGGAGTATATCCAGTCGTATATTTCTAACCACCGTGAACTTTTTTGTCCTTCGACCAGAGGTTTGTCCCACTGGGTTTACTCTGGCAAGGTTTTAGTGAGGCACATATCTTGTGGTTAGTTCCTCCGCGCACTTACATCTCATAGTGCTTCGGTCTAAATCATTCGGCAACACAATTTTCTCCTAAACTCCGGTTTTTGCCCCATATTGGGTTTTCCCGGACTTAAGGTTTTTTGTGTTGGCATCAACGAATGAATGTTTATTTGTCGACTCTACCTAACTATACCTAGCACAATGCTTGAAGATAAAGGAGTTCAGATGCAGCAAAGTCAGTTTTTGGACATCCAAGAGGGAGTGTTGTAAAACACCTAGTGGAGTGGCTATCCAGTAAACTAACGTCTGTAGGTACAAGATACAAGATGTGGACTACATACATTTTGCAAGACATTTGGTATATTTTCTATTTACTCCATAAGAGTTATACTACTTAATTATGAGAGAGCATAAATTGTATAGTTAGTGGGGTTAATCAGGTTAGTGGTGATAGTGAGGAAACTAAAAGATTTCTCCTCATTATTGTATACCATGAATACACCTCAACCTCTCCACTATATAAAGAGGTTGAGGCATCACCATTTCACATACCAATACATCAAACATCAATCGATGAATATAAAACAACTTCTTACTCTCCACGCTTATCTTTCTCTTTCATTTTTCTATCTTTCCATAGTTGAGTTAATAGGCGACTCACAACACAATTATAAATCTCTAATTTTTGTTTTTTTTCTTTCTTGTTTCATTACTTTTAATCAAATCAGTTCCAGCTTTATTTTTTATTTTTAAATAAAATTTTCTTTGTGTTGATCCTATGAAGATGTGATATCTAGATTAACTATTAGATCGATCGAGCCTGATAAATATCTTCAGATTATCGGTTATTGCTACCATGCTAAAATTTGGCCTATTATGATCGATAAAGTTTGATCATCCGATTGTTAAGCGATGATATTTAGGGTTTATGAAAAAAAAAAAGTTATCTAGAAGGCGAAAATAAGTTGGGCAAATTTTTGTTTTTTTATATATAAGGCCTCGTTTGTTTCACGGATTTGAGGCTTGGGAACGGGAAAGTGTTTCATTTCCCCTGTTTGGTAAGTGCAAGGAAGGGAAAATAATTCCTCCTACAAGGAAAAAGAGGTGGGAAATTGATTCCCTCCATCCTCCTTAGGAATTAGTTTCCCTAGCTTCTAATTTCCCAACATTGATTACACATATTCAACATTTATTACACCATTTTTATGAATAAATTATTGCTACTGACAATTATAAATACCAATTTTGGCTCAACTAATATTTATTTTTTGATCACTTTCCCATTGTTACCAAACAATATGTAGTGAAATCTCATGAGAATTTTAGTTTCTCATGCCTAGGGAAAGAGAAAGGAATTGATTTCCTTTCCTTTCCTTTGCGTGAACCAAACGAGACCTAAAAGTTTTTGTGTTGATCACTATGAGGAAATGACATTTAGATTAACAATTACATATATCGAGGCTGATAAATATTATCAGATTATCAGTTATTGCTAGCATACCAAAATTTGGCCGATTATGATAAAGTTTGACCACCAAATCGTTAAGCGATGATAATTAGATTTTATGAAAAACAAGTAATCTAGAAAGCGAAAGTAAGTGGACAAATTTTATATATATAAAAAAGTTTATTTGTTTTGATCTCTATGAGGAAGTGATATCTAGATTAAGGATTTCATTGATCGAGCATGATAAATATTGTTAGATTATCGGTTATTACTACCACACCAAAGTTTGGCCGATTATGATAAAGTTTGACCATCCAGTTAAGTAATGATATTTTTAGTCTTATGCGTTGATCATGTTCCATCATTTTTTTTCTCGTATGAAGTAGTTTATCTTAACCAAGGTTTAATTTTATAGAATGATTATAGTTAATTATTATTATTTTTATTTATCTTTTTTCTCATTATTGTAAATGAAATATTTTTAATTTAATAATATAATTACTACCTACTATTCAGGTAACAAGTCATGGATTTTGAACCATCAGATTATATCTATGGCTAATATATTGTCACAGAACATGGAACATCCATACATCGAGTGCATTACAAAAATTTTGATATTATTTAGTGGCAAAATTGACCAGTGGTGGTCACGAGAGCCCACATCACAAGAGGTCACATCTAACCACAATTATTTGGGTGAAAACCACTAGTCTGTTTTGTCTTCTCCCACATAAAAATAAGGGAAAAATACACTTTTAATCCCTCAACTTTGACTTGTTCGACACTTTCGTCCCTGAAGTTTGAAATATATCACTTTCGTCCTGAACTTCAACATCGACTATCACTTTTGTCCCTGACCGGAAAAAATGGTACAAAACCTATACCAAAATGTTCACACGGATGAGAGGAGCAACTTTTATAACTGGAGCTAAGGTCGATTCGGCTTAGAATGTCTCGAATTTAGCCCGAAAGTCGGTGGTGGCCAAAACTTTAATTGCAAAATTCTCCGTCGTCCGGCGACGGATTGAGACAGGGTTGGTGGCGTTGAACTCGCCTCAAGGAGGGCTTCAAAGCCCAGTATGTGTTGTCATTCAAATTGGCCGGAATCGAAGGTTTATTCGGTAAAATCTTCGGTCAAGGACGAAAGTGATAGTTTTTTTTAAAGTTCAGAAACGAAAGTGATATAATTCAAAATTCAGGGACGAAAGTGTCGAATGAGTCAAAGTTCAGGGACTAAAGGTGATTTTTTTTCCTAAAAATAAAAGAGTGAATGTAGGTTCCTTTACGGTTGGGTCGACCAAGGGGAATAGTCAGTAAATGAAGTATAGGGTATAAAAAAGATGGGATGATATGGGGGGGTTTCAGATCGATCGTAAGGCCAAACAAATTCCCCCACAAACACTTAAAAAAAAATTAGGGCCTGTTCGGTACTATTTTACGAAACGATTTTCTGTATTTGCAAAACAAAAATGCATGGAAAATGTGTTCGGTTGTCAAAACTAAAATATGAGTTGCAGAAAATGTAAAATACAACTCTGAATTGTAGTGCAAATTTGTAAAACAACAAATTGACGTTTTCTGTGAATTTGAAGAACACGGATACATCTTCCTCATCATCTTCATCCCAGCCTAACAAATCCTTCCAAATTCCAGCCATACCAGACGAAACCCAATCATCTCAGACGAAACCCAAACCCCTTCATCTTCATCACAAGGCCACCCTATATCTAGCCATCTCTGCCCATACCTTGACGTCATCATCTTCTCGACCAATTTTTGAATCAGTTTTTTTTTTTTTTTTTCTGTGAACACGGGTGGCCGGAATTGGAGCAGGATGGTGGTCGAAGCTGAGCGGCGCTGTGCAGCTGTTGTGTTGGTTTGGGTAGGAGAGGGTGAACCAGATAGTTCGTGAGGGAGAGAAGAGAAAGAACTGGGAGGAAGAAAAAGGAGAGAGAGAGAGAGTAGCAAAATCAATAATTATGTAAGTGTGCTTCCCAGCAGAAAAAAAAAATCAACAAAGATGATGGCTTTGTAGTTTGTGAGTCTCTAAGAAAGAAAAGATTCTGGGTAGGCTCTCTTTTGGAAGATACAGTGGAGATGAGGTTGCAGAGGAGACTCTAGAAATAGATCAAGATGAATTTATTTGTTTACCAAACGCATTTTTAAATTTTAAATATACTAAATTTAATTCTTCATTTTCATTTTACAAAACAATTTTTTAAAATGATACCGAACAGGCCCTTAGTGTTTGTAGTTTTGCAAATATGGTCAGAATTTACGTTTTCCCAACTAGTGTTGCAATCCCATTTGGGTTTTGCTTGCTTTCCTGTTATCGTTTACGTAACAACTTAACAAGCAATAGTAGGTTTGGCTAGCTATAGCTAAAACAAGAAAGCATTTGATAATCTTTTGGTTGGACTTAATTGGACCTCCCTAGCTGGAAAGCTGGAATGGTCAATTATGTCGTCGTCGATGTACTAGCTGGCGCATGGAACTATGACAATCAATAAGAGCAAGAGCAGCATTGCAGCGATATATATGGCAATATGAGAGAGTTTGATTCACTCGAGAAAACCCATCAAGCAATATTTCCTCATTCAGCTCAGATCAATCAAAGCAAGCATGGCTGCATTGGAGGACAGGGAGAGCCTGTTGAAGAAGGTATACTATGAAAACTGCCCAGGTTGTAAGATCGAAGAGGAGAATGCGTCGCAACGAGGCATACCTATTCGGAAGCTTGTGGCTATATGGATGATCGTGCTTGCTTCCGGTAACCTGCTCTTTCATTTCTCACTTGAATCATGTAGCACATGTTCTCCTCCTGATTCATTATTTTGTGATAATTTTGCAGCGCTGCCAATATCATCTCTATTTCCATTTCTTTATTTTATGGTGAGTGTTAGAGCTAGTGTTGGATTTGTAATGGATTGGAAATAAAATAAATATTAGTTGTCCATTTACGGATAACGATTCTGTCCACACAGTCCAATTTTATGGCAGAGGGTCTATTAGAAAATTAGAATCTGGGTAGTGGATCCCAGTGGCCACTACCTATTAGACTTTATTCTTTTCCTGATAGCAAAACATGCATGCAACACTACTTCAAATCATGACTTCTGTTTGTGCTTGTCTTACCAAACAGTATCTAGAATTGCTCCTCAGAGCGACTCTTAAATTTTCATTTGACATATGAATGAAATTGCAATCTTGTTGCTGATTATATAGGGAAGACATAAACACATGATTGAGTTCTCAAACTTTTGTCCTCTTGTCCTGTTGGTCTGTCAGGCATATATAACCTTGAGCGTTTAGACTATCTAAATTTCTATGATTATTTTTTGTGTTATTTTCAAAACTGTGGTAAAGATCTGCATAACATCACTTTTTAAGAATTCTTTTTTAGTCATTTTGCAATGGAAAGAAACTCAGCAAATGCTTAAGGTAATACAAGAGATATAAACCCTGCAAACTTTGTTGAGTGCATGAACTGCTGAAGAAGTAGAGTATTTTCCATCTGTCAATCACTTCCATAAGATTTCAATTGAAGCTTCAGAGTACACTTGGACTATATATTATGATCTTGAAATCTGAGAGGAACACTACCTGTCTTAATGCACAACCCGCACTCTCAAGTAGTAGTACTTGGACTATATATTGTAATTCATATGCCATCTGAACTAAAACATGAGTTTCCCCTGTTTTTTTTTTGTTTGTTTTCTATTTGATTTATTATTTCTTTTCGTTTCATCTTTATAAATGCTTATTGTTTACAATGCATTGGTTAAGATATCCACTGAGAATTAAGAACTACCATGGAATACACTAGCTAATTGATTCAAAGTTTCAAACACATGCATGCATGTATAAAACAATTTCAAAAACAGTGAATCTAGTTTGAATTCATGAATTGCAAACAGCTGCATTCCAATTTGCATGAATTGCAAAAGAGAGCTGTCCCTGAAATTGAGGCCCATCAACTTGTTGTTCTGCTTTCTCCTTCTTATGTTTTATAAACACTCTCTGTAAACCATTACAGGATATCTTCCCAGCACCAATCCTTTTGTTCTGCTTTCACCAAACCCATGAAGTTCTACTCGATATCCTCATGATTCCAGAACAACAATTGATTGATTATTGTTTGCATCGCAGATTAGGGATTTTCATATTGCAAAAAGACAGGAAGATATTGGCTTCTATGCTGGGTATGTAGGTGAGATTATTGTCATCAATTTTTCTTAGTGATAAATTTGTTTGATCTTCACCCTTTAATTCTATAATAAGTGTTCTTAACACACTTCCATATATTGTGAAGGGTCTTCATATATGCTTGGAAGAGCACTAACATCAGTTTTCTGGGGAATAATGGCTGATCGCTATGGTCGAAAACCTGTCATAATAATAGGGACTATTGCAGTGTTAGTAAATGCACTTTTGCAAATGAGTTTCAATAATTTTTTCTGCAGTTATAGGGATGGATATTTTCAGGCAGATATTTGATACATTCATATTTATTGTCTCAGGGTTATTTTCAACACTCTCTTTGGACTCAGTGTAAATTATTGGATGGCCATCACTACAAGATTTCTTCTTGGAAGTTTGAATGGTGTGCTTGGACCAATAAAGGTATCATAGTGTACTATATACTATTATTAATGATGTGGTTGCAAGCTAGTCTGCAACCATGTCTATATGCATGGGTTACCTTCCATAATTGATTTAACTGCATGACCAGGCATATGCAGGTGAAGTCTTTGGGGAAGAACACCAAGTGTTAGGAATGTCAACAGTAAGTCACATTGGTTTTTTAATTATACAAGTTTTAAAATTGTAATCAGAGTTGACTGGTTGAGACTTGAGAGTATTTGTTTTCAGGTTAGCACAGCATGGGGTATTGGATTGATCATTGGCCCAGCTTTGGGAGGTTTCTTTGCCCAGGTAATTCTACTTGTAATTTTATGTGAGGAAATGAACTTAAAAGTACCTCTGGGTTTGCGAGTCCTTGGTGAACTAATTTTGACAGATTCCATAAGGCAAAGCATCATGTAATTTTTCTTTTACTTATATTGGAATGTTGTAATTCCACATTACGTACTGACATCAGTAACTCAATATGTGTCAAACAGTGGAAGAGATGTCTCATTGATTTATTTATTAAATGCCTACTTTGCGTAAGTTTCTAAACATAACATGGGGAAGTTGATGGAGGGACAAGTCACAAATTTCCAAGATATGCTTTTAGTTTAATTAATTATAAATTGATGCGGGAAAAGTTTGATAATTGTCACAACATATGTTTTGTACGTTGATGGTTGTCAAACGCCAAGAACTAGATATGTTTATGCCTACACTTCAAGATGGTCAGGTTTTGAAAGAGCAAGTTAAAAGGAGCAAATAATAACCTCTCTCTCCTCTCTCTCTATCCCATGTTGGGTCTGGCAACAATCAAGTTCTTTTAATATGATACACCAAATAAGAGATTTATGTATGCTCTGTTTTTTACTATTTGATTTCTCTCTCTGTTTTCTTTATTATCAATCAAATGTTTCTAAACAACTTTTTATTTCAGCCAGCAGAGAAATATCCTGGTATATTTTCCGCAGACTCTATATTTGGGAGGTAAGTGAGTTTCAAACTCTTTTACTAAGTGAAGTGAATAGAGACACAGTCAAATTTTTGCATTTCTGTTTTGTTTGACTGTTGCACCATCATATTCCAACATGTGAAACTGTGATGCAGGTTTCCATATTTCTTGCCTTGCCTTTGTATATCGCTCTTTGCACTTGGAGTAACCGTTGCATGCTTCTGGCTTCCGGTACATATCTTTTATCTATTTCTTTGACGATGCTCTAATGTTAAATGCACCTATATGACAGACATAGCTTGCTTAGAAGGCTATTTTTTCTAACTTCTCATGACTCATGAACTTTCAATTTATTAATTTCAATATGAATATTATGATTTTTTTTATTTAATGTCACAATTAGGTTGTATTTTATTTTAAGTATTTCTATCTTTTATCCTTACAGGTGAGTAGTTTGAGTTTTTTAGGCATAATGCATGTCCTTTTCTTCTTAGTTGGATGCTGCATATTTTAATCTCTTTATGAGTTTATTCTTCTTATGATAAAAAGAAAAGAATAAGTTTGGTTTGTGAAAATATTGGCGGCATTTGCCGATTTTTGGGGTGGTTTTAATTGATTTGAGATGTTAGGCTAGGGCTTAATTTGGGATTAATTCTTATGGGGAATCTGTAGAAAGGGAAGATAATAATTGCTGTCCTATAATAGAGAACATAGGAACAAAGAAAGAAGAAAACAGTCGCACATTCCTGTAATAAGTAATAACGTACCTAACGCAATTTTAACTAATAATTAAGAGCTTACTAATCTAGATAACTACAAAATGCTCACTGATTTAGTGATTTTCTTAATTTTATGAAAGATTTGGACTAGGACTCCTTATTGAATAAGAAACTAGATGAAATGCTTCATATAAAGCCCCGTAAACTTAATTAAACTAATATATTAGAACTGATGTACTTGTAGTATATGAATATGTTATGAAATCCTTTCTATTCTCACTAGCTTCAAATATGTCTTTATTTGAATTAAACTTCTTGAGGCTCCCTCAGAGGATAGAGAAACTAGTATCACTTGATTCATTGTAATTAACTATAGATTAAACTACAAGTACTAACTACTTATTTCTTGATGGTTGCAGGAAACTTTACACAATCACAATCAAAATGGTAGATTACATGATGATTCCTTTGAAGCATTGGAAACTGCATCCTGTGGGTCAAATGCAAACAAAATGAAACAAAAAGTTGAAGAACAAAAACCTAAAGAAAGCCTCATGAAGAATTGGCCGTTAATGTCATCAATCATTGTTTATTGTGTTTTCTCACTTCATGACATGGCTTATACAGAGGTAAATTTCATACCTTTTATGTTAGCAAAGGATGTTTTTTCAGTATTTATTTTCTTTTCATTTGGTCTCTTTTCTTCGAATTGTTTCTTGCCATTTCATCTGTTTTAGTAAGATGAGAATTCTTAAATACTTAAATAGCAGTTTAGTTTGATTGTATTTAAAATGTGAACGCATACTACATGTAAGATTCTCTTTTCCCGCTGAGACATAATTTTAATTGCTGCATTTTATCAAAATATATGTTGGAGTTGTTACATTTGTATCATTATTAGCATGACAACAAGTCCAAATCAGCATACAAAATGCTTATATTCTGATGATTGTTGAATTTGGTTTAACTTTATGGAGCTCTTCCTCTTCATGAAAAAGAATTTTGATCATTACTTCTAATTCACTCATGTATTGATCTTTTTTTCAACCATTCATCTCTAACCATCCAAGTATGGGTAATAAGTGACACTTTTATTTTTCTTCTGAAAAAAAAAAATAGATATTCTCATTATGGGCCGAGAGTCCACGAAAGTTAGGGGGTTTGAGCTATTCAACTGAGGATGTTGGTGAAGTTCTTGCAATCTCAGGTAATATTTGATATTTCCATATGCTTATCAGTTGATCCACATCAAACATTGCTTCAATGGATCATATGACATCTATCGCCCTTTTTATTTAATCTCATATTATCGTTTCCGATTTTATAGAAGTTATAAAAAGATAAAGGGATTTAGTATTAACCAGGAAACATTTAGCATATAATTTAAGCATTCAATTGATATCTTTTTGTCATTTTACATTTCTAGGACACATTTTTATATAAAACAATCATGTCAAGACTTTCAGGGATTTCAGAAATAAGATAGGGCACATGATACAACTTTCAATCACCTACATGTATATTCAACTGAAATTCATTCAGTTCATTAGTTCTGAAGGACTCAAACCCCTGAATTGGTTCTGATTGAACTCAATTGGATGTAAGATTATTTTACAGTGGCTCTTTAAGTTAAAGTACATGCCAAACCAGAAGAATATGTATCAAATCCGTGAGAATGGAAAATGGGGGGATAATTTATTCTGGTTTAGATATTGAGGGACCCTAAAACAAATTAAAAGAATTAAGGATTACATGTATGCTCCTATAACTATTTACAGGAATAACCATACTTGTTACATTAATATATGTGAGCTTATGATTTTTCTTAGGACGGTAAGAAGTTGTAGCTATCACCTTATATGGTTATAAACTTGATATATAATAAACAGGCATATTGCCTTGTAATAATTTAGTTACCTTGAATGAATTACAGTTTTGGTTTATGTGAATTATGAATTTTTGTTTCCATCTGTACTATTTACTGTGATCGATTATTCAATTTACTACTTACTACATAGTCAGAATAATCGTCAGACAACTTAATCAACTTGTAGGTTTTGGTATGTTTCTCTTCCAAACTGCTCTGTACCCATATGTGGATAAGATGCTTGGTCCTATAAGGATCACTCGCATTGGAGGGGTAATCTTTAGCTCTTGCCTCCTGTGCATTTGTTGTACCTTCTGCATTTTATATTATGATAAATTCCTGGAGGCATTTATAGTTCTTCATCTTTATGATTCTGTATGCAGGTTTTGACCATACCTCTTTTGTCAAGCTACCCCTTAATAGCATTGTTGTCGGGGTTCTCCCTGTCCATGCTGTTAAATTTTGCATCTCTGCTGAAAAATGTCATATCTGTAAGTACATATATGACTTCGAATCTCTGTTCAGCTAACCCACTTAATGTACAAACTTTACTCATGCATCATAGAAGCTGATATGTGTGGACTAGTTTTTGTTATATTAAAGTGCCTTTCTTCTAAAAAAAGAATAAGAAGCTGATGTGAATCCTCCTGAATATAGTGTTTTTTTTGGTCGTGTCCTGATTATGGTGTTGGTGATGACAACTATGCCTACTGTTACAAATCAATAAAGATCACACATTTACACAGCTGCCGTTACAAATCAAAACATAATGGCAGCAAATGAAACACCTATCTAGTTTAATATAGGCTGCATTGTAGGAGCAGATGTAGCTCCTTTAACACAATTGTTTCTAAAATTTTGCCAACAAGATCTGACACCTTTTTTTTTTTTCCCCTGTGTACTGTATGGCTAGAAGCCTCTGGCAGAGAAGCTGCATTTGAGAGCATATTCTTTGTGCTTTTCCTTTTCTTTTTTTATCTGTTTGTCTTTTATTTACTATTATCATATGCTGTGTATGGTCTTCTTCTGACTTCTAAAGTTTTCTTTGCAACTAGGTGATGATTTTCACTGACCTATCCATTCTCCAAAACAGAGCTGTGGTAATTTTATTGTTAAATTAATTAGTTTACCCCCCCCCCCCCCCCCTCTTTTTTTTTTTTTCCTTTTCTTCTTTAATTCAGAACGTGTGTAACTTGACTGTAATTGAACACAGGACCAAGATCAAAGAGGTGCTGCTAATGGAATTGCTATGACTGGTATGTCTCTGTTCAAGGCAGTTGGTCCAGCTGGTGGTGGTGCAGTGTAAGTTTTAGCTTTAGTTAATAATGATGTTTGACTCCATAATTTGTTTAATAATAATGCCAACTGGGACCTGTACTGATTCAATTATATATACTATCTCTTAATCTCTGATTGTTATACAAAACAAATAGTTGGTTTTGTTGCAAACTCTATGCAGATGCTAATCCTCTACATATAGTTACTTACATTAAGTCTGGTTCATTTCCTTAATAATTTTGAAATTACTAGTGTTGTGACACGAAGAAATCAGCTAATGTGTTTATGAAACTTTACAAGCATCACGATACCACACAGTATTACCTTTTAAGTTATAAGCACTACATACACATTCATGTTGATCTATAGATTTATAAAGCACATACATCTTACATTGTCTTACACTTGAAATCCTATCAAGTCTATTATATGACCTGATGGTATTTCAAATGTTTTATTTTCTTTTCGTTAATTATGATTTCGTCTCAACAGGTTTTCTTGGTCGCAAAAACGCCTGGATGCTGCCATCCTACCTGGTACATACTCAACTAACTTATCATCATGCAGTTCTAATAGCTAGACTCATACCAGGTTCTGGGCTGTTAGGTGAAAATCCAGCAGAGTACACAGGTTCATTAGGAGAATATCAGTCACTGATATGTTTCCAGTTAACTGTTGGATTTTCATCTATTGACTTGGAGAATGATATGTTTTCCATTAAAGTACTTGAACATAATGTGTCTGTAACTCTGGATAGTCCTACATACTGTTAGTATGTAAGTATTATAAGGCTGAGTTAATTTGACATAATGAGGAGATAAAATAGAGCCAATGAAACTCACATTTACCCCAACTCCAAAGTATTCACATGTACCAAAAGATTTCCTTATTTTATATTTCCATTATTGTAGAATGGAGATAATAACTACTTGGGATCTCCTACTGAACTCTACAATCTTTAAAGCTAGGAAACTCAAGAAAATAACTAGGTAGGTACCTTGAGGGAGTAATGATCGATTGATTATTGACTAAGGAAGAAAGAGATTAGTGGTTAATCACTTGAGTGAGAATAACCTAGAGGTGGATCAGATGATGCAGGTAACTTGAGTGAGAATTACCATACTAGCAAATAATTGTACCTTGTTTTGCATTTTCTCCTTTTGCGCTTTATATTGTACCTTGTTTCTCAAATTCACTCGATAATGTATGTACTGTTTCACACCAGACTAGCAATAAATATTGAAAGCTTTTTGAAGGTTCAGAAAATTTACTGCTTCATTTTCGATTGCAGGTATGCAGATGGTTTTCTTCATCTTGAATCTGGTGGAGGCAATTGCAGTTCTGATGACATTTAAGCCATTTCTTACTGTACGTGATGATAGAAAGGGATGAATCTAAATGGAAGTTCAATCCATGTTTACAAAAAAAATCAACATGACTATTGGCTCAGTGAATGCATTATTGTAGTTGTAGTTGTCCCAATATATATCTACCGAGGCTTTACTGTTATTTGGAAGCGATGTTATATTCATTCAAAAGGGAATAATTCGTTTGGGAAACTTTGTATAAGCATTGTGGCAATATAATGAAGGTATTTGGTTGCAATTATGGTGGGAATTGGCTTTAATGGGGGCTGGTCAAGACATGGACATAGTAGAAGAGGACTGTTTAATCTTTGAAGGTCCAGGATCGTTTATCAGATACATTGAGCAGGTTGAGAGAAGTTTATAAGTATTATTTTTTAAAAAAAGAGCTCTTACAATACAGGTGATGGACACTGGCCAAGGGTAGACTATGAAGGTCTCCAACTAATTTGCTTTGGATATATAGGTGTTTTGGGGATATGTTTCTGATTCATAACTACTAGATTTTTTGAGACATTTCAGTGATTTCACATTTAATATGCTGGGCGCTTAGGAACTTTGTTTGTCTCCTCTTGTACTCGCATGGCCAAAAGCCCAAAACCAATTTGCTGGACCAAATAATACCTTCTTCCTCTTGGCAAATTGGTATTGTAGGTATTAGATGGGTCTACCAAGGGAGATGAGCATTCTCTTAATGATGCATTACCTTAAGTCAAACAATAATCTAAATTAAACCCTAATTTAATAGGTAAGGTATTGCCCAAAAAAAAAATTAAAAGGTAAGTTTTTTTTTTAATTATTAGGCAAAAAAATCAAAACAATCATTCAACTTTTACACATTCAACATTTTAGTCACTGAGTTTTCTAATACATCATTTTAGTCACTCGACTATAACACCGTGTATCGCTTTAATCACCGAGTTTTTTCCTCTCCTCTTATGCGTCTCTCTCCACCGCCGACCAAATCGATCGATTCCACATACTGGGTTTTGAAGCCCTCGTTGAGGTGAGTTTAACGCCACCAACCCCTCCTCAAACTGTCGGTGTACGACGGAGAATTGAAGAGTTAAATTCCGGTCATTTTTGGCCGAATCAATCTTATCCCCAATTATAAAAGTGACTCAACTGTTTTGATTTTTTTACCTATTATTATTATTAATATTATTTTTAGCTGAGAATTTAATATAATTTAGGGCTTACCCATATTTATACGCCATTCTTCTTTTCATTTTCTTCGATACACCTCTCCTCTCCTCTCCTCTCAGTCTCCTGGGCTGCCCAAATCTCGGACAAAAATCTGTAGAGCATTCAGGGGTCAGGTTAGTCACCATGGTTTCCTGTGCTTTTTATCCTCGTCGTGTTTCCACTGTCCACATTCATTCACTGGGTTTTACTTTTAGGGTATTGCTACTATCTCAACGCCACCATCAACAGTTTTTGATCACATAACTAAGCTTTCAATTTTCCCCTTGTGTATAAATTTCATCCAATTTTACTTTTAAGCTTTTGCATTCAGGTTTGACATCATCTATCCTTGTTGGATTTCCCTAGAAAATTAAAATTAATTTATGAGATTTTTATTTGCTGCAGAACAACTGGTTTATTTTAGTTAATGTGCTTTGAGCCTTTGATAGATAGTGATATGCTTTGAGGAAGTACATTATGTGCGAATCTGGAAACTACCTTTTGGGGTATGCTTTTAGTTTTGCTTATCTATTCCTAATGCTGGATATTGCTGGCTTTTGAGTAGTCAGATGGGCAAGGCTTTTGGTTAGTTAGTAGTATTCTAAATGCTCTCCCTGCTATTATTTTCGTTGAATTACATAAGATGATTGTTATGGATGGCATGAGAAATATGAGTTCATGGTTGGTTACTTCTTTTTTTGATTTTTCACGGGAATGCTAAGTTTTGCTGTATGCAAAACTTTTAGCTCAAATTCGTTTATGTTCTTCTTGTTGTGTTGATATTTTGGGGCCTATTGCAGATGACAATTGTATTGAAATCATCGTCTCCGACCCCCTCCGTTGTCATCCCTATACACATATTGGTCTATTGTCGGGTCTCTAAAATGCTACACAAAACGATAAACGGGTCAATAGGACCGACCCATCTTAGAAGTTAGAACTGAAATGGTAGTTATTGACGTTTTGTCAAATTTACCATTTGTTACATTTGTGAGGTTTTGACTTGATGGTTTTAATCTTGAAGCTTATACTGTACTAATGCCTAATATCACTGATTTCTTCATTTTCAGCTTGCAATTTTTCATAAACCCTGGACCGGACAGAGAGAAGTAGAGAGCCATGAAGCAGACTCTGCTGAGAAACCTCTCTCTCTACGCTCGCAATCACCTTGTCTCCCCTCCCACATGTAACCTAAAACCTAGCCCTTCGCTCGCCGCTTCTACTAGGTCCATTGCTGGCAGACTCTTCTCCTCCGGCAACGACTCGTCCGCCGATGATTCATCGTCGGCTGAGATCTCTAAGCCCTCTCTTGACTCGAGCTTCACCGAAGCCAAGAAAGCGGTTTCTTCCATTGAAGTCCAAGACATCAATAACAAAGGTGACTACACAAAGCTTTCTAAGCTTTTAGTTGAACTTTACGCATGATCCTTTGTATAGGTACTTAGAGACTGAAGGAAAGAGAGTAGAAATTGAATGTTTAATCTTTTGGATTTTGGTTTTCTGTTCTGTAATGTTTGCCATTTGGTGTAAAGAAAGTGTTGCTAATTCAAAGAAAATAGAATTGTTCAATTATTTTGGCAAATTGGGGTTTTGGTTTGGGTGAGAGGGTAAGGAGACGTTATTGCAAATGCAGTAATATGATCAAACAGAGACAATAAGGATTGCAAGTTGGGTAGGGGTTTGCTTATGTAAACTATTTGCAATTTTGTCTCTAATTTATTTCTTGGGTTAATAGAACTGAAAACGCGAATGGAGGAATACTTAAAGGATGGTAAGGAGGAGGCGCTCCCATCGATCCTTGAAGCGATTCTGCAAAGGAAATTGGCTGGGAAGCATGAGGAGACAGATGATGAGTTGGTGGATGATATGCAAATGCAGCCATTGGACGATGTTAAGGACAAAGAGTTTGAATCTGATTTTGAGGAAATCCACGACACCGATGAAGAGATGGATGACTTGTATAATGCAAAGGATGTAGTGGTGAAGAAGATGGTGAAAGATGAGTTCTTCAAAATGGATGACAAGAAGTGGGATGGTATTGTTGAGGAAGCTATTAAACACGGGATTATGAAGGATATGAAAGAGTGTGAGGCAGTTCTTGAGGATATGCTTAGCTGGGACAAGCTTCTTCCAGGTATTCCCTATTTTGTGCTGTTGTTCTTTAATTTTTTTTGGTGTATTAATCTTTCTTTATAATTTGGTAGATGATTATGAGAAAAGAAAATCCTGTACGAAATGCTGGATGTTTGTGTATTAACCTTTCTGTATATTTTAGTGCTTCTGCACAATTTTAAAACAAATCAATTTTGTCTAATTGACGATTATAGTTATTTTGTTAGTACCACTACGTAGTTTTTCTCAAAGGCAAGTTGTCAGGGCGTTCAATGTTTTAGTTGTCAAGCATTCTTGGTTTCTGACGTAGACAGATCTAGGTACTGAACTGTTTCTATGTCATGGAAGCTGCATGGTTTGATTCAAACTTGTATCTTAATTATGAATTTCTGCAATGCAATTGTTTCCAGATGACATTAAAACAAAGGTAGAAGAAAAGTTTAATGACCTAGGGGATAGGTGTGAAAGAGGGGAGCTTGAACCTGAAGACGCTTACAAGTTGTTTAAGGAGTTTGAGGATGAGATTGTCATGGAATATATGAAGAAGGTGGAAACTCAGGAGCCCTCACAATTTGATGAGATAGCTGTACCGAACATGAAAAGATACAGAGATGACCCACCAGGTGAAGGACCAATCCTTAGGTGGCAAACACGAGTGGTCTTTGCTCCTGGTGGTGATGCTTGGCACCCGAAGAATAGAAAAGTGAAACTGTCTGTTACGGTGAAAGAACTTGGGCTTTCAAAGCATCAATTCCGTCGGCTCAGAGAATTGGTTGGAAAGCGATACAATCCAGGGAAAGATGAGCTCACAATTACTAGTGAGAGGTAAGGTCAACAACTAGCTTCATGCAGTCTTTCTTTTATTATGGGTGAGCAACATGGTCATGATGATGGTGCATTTTATATTAAAAACTGAATTAGGGTCTGCTTTCTCTTTTAAGTTGTGGAAATTTATTTAGCCTTAAATTTTTTACTCCCTCTTTTCACCCACTCATCCCTTGATTAAGTGAGATTTTTAATCATGAGTAATATTACTCGTCTAGTCCCTGCAGAATTTATGTCAAGATTTCTTTTGTCTTTTCTTGGTTGTTCCTTAAGATATTACTTCTGGTGAGTGCTTGGAAATTTAGTTGTATTAACTTGAGATTGTACACCCTAGATGATGTAATTAAAGGGAAATTATTAGTCGCTTCTATGTGTGAGTAGAGCATATGCAAGTGGATTTATAGATATGTATTGTTGTACTGCTTATTCTTCCTTCCATTACAACAGCATCTAGTGGATTTGATGCAATTGCAACGATAATTTTTTCCTTATGAACTTTTATTTAGGAAAAATATAATAATTTCTCTATTTCTCTCTATCTGGTGAAGGTTTGAACACCGAGAGGAAAATAGAAAGGATTGCCTTAGGACTCTTCTTTCCCTTATTGAGGAAGCTGAGAAAGCTAACAAGCTGGCTGAGGATGCTCGAGTTTCATATGTCAAGGAGAGATTAAAAGCAAATCCTGCATTCATGGAGAGACTGCGTAACAAGACCATGAGATTGCAAGGACATACCACAATGACTGCTTGAGGTCTTGTTTTGCAGGAACTAGTTGAAAAATAAGTTTCCAGGTTTGAGATTTTGACCTTGGTTGATCCAATAAAATCATTTTGCAATATAGCAAATTTCATGCACACATTGGTAGATTCTGCTAGTTTCATGCAGCCTTCATGCAGCCATTCTCCTGAAATTTGTTAAGAATGAAGAGGTGTTCTTGTGAAACTTATGTAGAATGCTTCAAAGATATTTTGTTTTTAAAGATCATTTTTGTTTAATGAGATCTTTCAAATGTATTAGTTTAATTTACCAGTGCTAACATTTGCTTGAGAAGTATCTCATGTTTCAGTGATGGGTTGCTTTACTAATGATATAGTTGAAAATGTTATATTAGTATTATTTTATTCATGCCATTAATGGCTAGCGACTCAAACTACCCTCTGCTATTGTGTTGGTTTCAGGGTGTTGTGGTTACACAAAGCTTAGCCCAAACCAAACTGCTTTTGTGGGCCAGCCAAGTACGGCCATATGCTACCCTGACATCCAAGTAGATTTTAATATATGCTTTGATTTCATCAGACTTTCTATTTTCGAATCTGATTCCTGTAGTGAATAGACATGTTTATATCCATGCACCATTGATATGTTTGGAGTAAGATTCTAAAACCTAGGGGGGGTTGATTATATGAAAACCAAAAGTGAAACACTCGAAAGTGTGGTGGATTCTCTAGTATTTGTTTCTAATGGTCTGGATTAACAAGTTATTTTTGCTACTTAACTAGAATCCTTTTGGCTATTTGTTGCATTTATATATCTTTTCATTGTCATTCACCATTATTACTCGTCTGATCTTGTTTTTTTTTTTGGGGTTACGGGAATTTTTTTTCTTTTTATTAACATCAAAACAATTTCTAGATCTCTGAAATAGTCTTAGAGAGCTAATCAGGTTTTGTAGTTATCTTATTTCTGTTTTGTTTTTTTTTTTTTTTTTGAGAGAGATGAAAGCCTATTATGCGAAGGCTCAGAGGACCAAGATGGTCCTTGACAATGTATTGCAGAAGGCATCTGGGACATATTCCCTGTGACCCAGATGATAGAAAGTAAAAAGAAAGATATGTATAATAGTGGAAGGCAAGAAAAAGGAAGAAAGAAGTAAAACATTGAACAGCAAGTTGCATAAGCTTACAAAGGAAAAGAAAAGCTAGCAGCTTTTCTAGGAAGATGACTCATCAATGACCACAGCCATATATACAGCATGTTAGATTATACAATTAGTTGAGAGGAAGCAATATGGATGCCAGGCCATCCAGTTCTTATAGGGGACGAAAATCCAAATGTTGTGATAAAGCCACAGAGTTCCTTTGCAGTGCTTGCTTGCTGTGCGTTTCATGCCCGTTAACTGTTGTCTGGTGCTGCATCAAGCTACCATGCAAGGTTGGATGGCATGCTGTGCAGCATGCAAGGAAGAGCGTTTGTGGATCAGGGAAGAGAGTTTATGCATCGTATTCTTCGTTTTCTGACATTGACTTGAATGTTCTGCCTGGTAAGTCACACAGATTCACCAAAAGTAGTTTGAGAGCTCCTAGCTAGAAGCAGATGACCCATATGGCTAATCAGTTGAAACATAGAAGTCCCCGCAGCAACCAAAAACTTTTTTTTTTCCCTTTCCAGTTGTGTTCCTCTGTTAACTGATAGTTCCATTGTTGTTTGCATTCAATTTTGAATGTGATGCCAAGCATTTATTCTATTATATCATTTATGATACATTGATATGTAATGGTTTGTCTAATAGTTTTGGGTTGCATCATTGTTATGTTGTAGGCATATAAGTTGAATTTAAACTGTCAATACTTTGCGTAGTATTGGAGCACTCAAACCTCTGGTTCGTTTGTTTGTGTTTTTTTTTTCCTTTCTTTATTTATGAATGACCCAGATCAATCCAGGAATTAAGCTGTAATTATCACCAAACTTTGCACTCTCCAATATGGAAGATCTGAACAAAAAATTAGTTTTACCGGAAAGTTTTAGTAGACTCGACTATTTTCTATAATAGTCATTAATTATTGTAGAGATAAATATTATTGGATCAATTAAGTCTCCATGTAAGCACCAAAAAATTTAATTAGCATATCAACACATTTTACGGGTCAAGCATTATGCCCTCATTTTTAGCATTCAAACTAACAGTATTAAGCAAAGAAAAAACACATTATTGATTATTGTTCTTATTTCTGCAACTCCAATTCCAAACCGAAAGCCAAGAAATGAGCTTAAAAGGGAAAAAAACAAAAACAAAAGTAGGATATGAGGCTAATGAGAATATGAGATAACCTGAAAGTTATAGAATACTCCCAAGTACTCAAACTCCCTCATTTTGCACCCTTGGATTAGATGACTTCTCCTTAATCCCACAAACCCAAAAGCCCTCTCCTAATTGAGGAGCGTTGGATGCGGGGAGTTTTGGTACTCCCGAGTATTGTTCTTGTTCTTGTTTTTGTTTTTGGATCTGACATAACTAGGGGCAGAAAGCCAAAAATGGTTCTCCCCACTCCCACTAATTATGTTGAGTTCTTGTTTTTGTTTTCTTGTTTGAAGGAAGAATGATAATCTTATCTCTAAAGCTTAAAGTATACAAAGACAAAAACAACTTATACGTCATTCATTATCTGGCGAAAGCTCGATCGCGATTAAAGCTATTAGTTACAAACATACTAAAACTCTTTTTTGAAAACCAATAAACGAACGTACAAACCTAATTTGAAACTAGCTAGACAAAATGAAGAACCAATAAAGGATTCAAAAAGTGAAGGACCCAAGATCCAATCTTTAGGCTCTTGAGGAATCAAGGGACCAAAGGAACTTGTCCATCCCCAACACACCATCGCTATGTGATGAATGAGGGTGACAAGATACCCTCTTGAATGACCCAACTCTAGACATAGAAACAAGCTCATCCAAGCCCAAAATGATCTACGCCTAAAAGCTTAAGCTTTTAGGTTGAGAGTGAATTCATCATTCTACATCCCTTATTGTAGTTCCTACTCTGACTTCGGTTTCTATACACAATGCTTCATCTTTAGTGACTGAATGTGCCAGTAACACATACCACGACAGACCCTACAAAAGTCTATCTGATTCGCTTGGAAGCCTCCGGCCAAATAAACATCTGACTTCATCTGTGTTAAGAACTCTAATGCTGATAACAATCAATTGTGAAGATTTTGAGACCCAGGACGAAACTACAAATCATGCCCTCGCCCATACAATCATAATTCCACACAACTAAACCATTATATATATATATATAATGATTCTCATGTGTATAGGTCTTTATTTTTAACATGCGGAGTTTTGATATCAGATTTCAGATTTGTAGTGAAGAAGCCATGTATATATATAGGTCATCCTTCAAGGATAATTTTGATAAAAAAAAAATTCAAACTGGAAATTATTTAGCCATTTGGTTATCACATTTATCGTTTCAGGTTTATCTGACGGACTGTATTTGTCTGTAAACTATATAACGAACAGATGACTAAAGAATCTCCATCACCTCTAGCATTCCAAAAGAGAATATTTTCCATTGAGAACAAAGAGAGAGGGAAGGTATAAAAAAAACCTAAAATAAGGACACAACCATATCCTCTTCCTTTGATGGTCTCCTTTTACAGCTATATTTTGTCATCTGTGTTGCCCATAGTTGAGTCACATACAGAAGAAGTAGAGCACTCCTTAGAATTGTCAGAGGCAAAGCTTGAACAAACCTGGCCATTTCTAGAAGTAACCTGCATACCACCCAAAACCTCACCAATTGAACTACCATGTATATATAGTAATCTCATTAGGATAGTGACCAAAAGTAGCAGGTGTTTTGGTAAGTTGTGGTTTTTTGGAGGTAATGTGAATAAGGGAATCAAGATTAGGAAAGGGGATTTTGAGAGATGAGGGCATAGTAGCAGCACCCTTTGGTAAGTCATAGTTGCCTAACCATAATTGGATTTCATAGGTTTACTAGGAATGAAGCTAGAACCGATCAATACGTAGGTCATTTGAGTTGCATTAATAATATCTTTGAGTGGCTTCTTGCTATTTTTCCAATTTTGCCACCAAACTCCAAAACATGGTGGAATTAACAAGCTTTCCTTCACCATCTTTGGTTAGTTTTAAGCCTGTAATGCATGGTGTTGCAACTGAATTGGCACGCTCCATCTTGAATTTCTTCAAAATTTCTTTTTCTTAGCTCTCCTGAGAAATAAAAATACCTTCCTTGGATTGTTGAACTTCAATTCCAAGAAAGTGATGTTGTTCTCCCAAATCTGTATAAGACTCGCCTCGTGGTGCAAAGTTTCTCACAACGCTCTGGGATTGACTACGAGGAGACATATTCTCCCGTAAGGGATGTTATTACATTCCGCTACCTTGTCAAATTTGGTAGTTTTCGAAAAAATTGGCATGCAGCTTATGAACGTGGTTACAACATATCACTACAGGGATTTAGATTCAGAGATGTATATGAAGGTGTCTGATGAACTTCAGTTACCCAAGTCAAGTGACCACTTGATTGGGAAGAGATATATAAATAATGATTTATGTCTATGCATATTTATAAAGAGAACAAGTTCCGGATTTGCTATTATTGCTGTCTATGTTGATGACATGCATTTAATTGGCACTCTCGAAGAACCGAGAGATATTGCTACGTATTTGAAATCCGAATTTGAGATGAAAGATCTTGGAAAACTCGTTTCTAGGCCTTGTGCTAGAGCACCGAGATAGTGGAATATTAATCCACTAATCGGCGTGTGTCCATAAGATGTTAAGGAGATTTAACATGGATAAAGTACATCCATTTAGCACTCCCATGATCGGTCAGACCCTAAATTCAAGGAAGGATCCATTTCGTCTAAAGGATGCCGACGAAGAAATTTTAGGGACCGAAGTGCCATATTTAAGTGCAATAGGCGCATTATTGTACTTAAACTCAATGTACTAGACATCTCTTTTGCTGTGAACTTGTTAGCTAGATTTAGCTTTGGTCCCACGCAACGCCATTTGAGTGGCATAAAGACAATATTTTGTTACCATAATGGTACAATTGATTTGGACTTATTTTATCCCTATAGAGAGACAAGAGGAGTTGAAAAAGAAACTTCAAACCTCAAAGGCACGAAAATATGGCAAACTGGGTAAGAGATCCGTAGCTACTGCCGACGGACGATTGATCGCAAGGTATGCGGCGATCGATCGCACCGAGACTGAAACTCCCCACACCGAAAATCTTTGTGATGTTTTGGTTGGCTTTGCTGATGTTGGGTATCTCTCTGACCCGTTCAAAGGTTGTATTCAAAATTGGTTATGTCTTTACCATGGATAACACGGCGATATCTTGGAGGTCTACCAAGCAGACGTTAGTTGCTACTTCCTTGAATTATGCAGAGATGATTGCTCTACATGAAGTTGTGAATGTGTATGGTTGAGGTCTATTATTACACATATTCGAGGAATAAGTGGTTTGAGGTTTACCACTTAAGAACCTACTTGCATTTATGAGGATAATGCTGCTTGCATCGAGTTGATGAAGCAAAGTTTCATTAATGGTGACAATACCAAGCATATATCGCCTAAGTTCTTTTATAATCGGCAACAACAAGCTCTCCTCAAAATTCAAGTGAATCAAGTTAGATCTGAGGAGAATATGGCAGATTTATTTACTAACTCTTTGCCTAAGTCCACATTTGAAAAACATGTTAAAAGTATTGATATGCTTAAGTCATATGAGATCCCATGATTGTAGGAATCATGGAGAGGTGCAGACTTGAGGAGGAGTATGGCACATACATGTCACTTTCAAATGTGAATAGTGCGTTGTACTCTTTTTCCCTTCGACCAAGGTTATTTTTTTCCACTGGGTTTTATTGTTACTTGGTAAGGTTTTTAATGAGGCAACATGAAAAACACCGCCTAGTTGTGACCGGCACAAGGGGGAGTGTTTCAGGATATCATTATTGTGTAGAATATGTTTATGGAAGATATATCCTTCTAGAATATGAATTGTATTTAGTATAGATATTTCCTACATCAATACAGATTGTAGGAATCATGGAGAGGTGCAGACTTGAGGAGGAGTCTGGCACATACATGTCACTTTCAAATGTAAATAGTGCATTGTACTCTTTTTCCCTTCGACCAAGGTTATTTTTTCCCACTGGGTTTTATTGTTACTTGGTGTCACACCCCAAATTCGATTATATCGGATTTGAAATGTGATTTACTTATAATTGTGATAGTTAAGTTTTTACCACAATTACAAGTGTTAAAAGTATGGTACATTGAACACTTTATTTAATAAATATTTTACATAGGTGTTCAGAGTTTAGCAGAAGCCAAATATTACAATAATATTACATAATAAGTCACTCCTTCTATTACAAGCAACTTCACACAGTCACACCAGCTGAAATCATTTATTGGATATTTCACATTTTAGCAAACAAGCGTACAAGCAGCAGCACAAGCAACCAAGTCTTAATTGTCAACTTCATATTCTCCAGCCATATTGATATTATTACCTGCACAATCTATAAGGGTGTGAGCTTTTGGCTCAGTAGGGTATTAAATCTCTCATGGTCAAGTACCACAGTTAATTTAAGTGTGCCAACAATATCAGTAAATAAAGTAATAACAATAATATAAATAAATCAGTGTGCGTGATGTGCTTTAAATATAAAGTTTCTTTCACTACCCTTCGTCAATTCGTACTCCGGATCAAACAGACCTCGCACGTCCCATACCATGCATATTCCACTTGGTCCCAAATGACCCTTTGTACGAACCAACGCCCAACCTTCGTCATTCCAGTTTCCAGAGTATCCGTACAATATTCATTTCAATGGGTCCGCAACCCGTATTCAATTCAAATCAATGGGCCCGCAGCCCTACCACTTTCACCACAAATCATATACCAAATATTCAGTATCCAATATCGAAATCCTGGGATCCTAATTCCACCACCATCATCATTTCCTATTTCTTTATTCATGTGCAAGTGTATGCAACAGAAATGAATAATATGTTAACACAACATATATAATATCAAGAAACATTCCATCATCAAACTATTCATCAATATATATAAGAACAATAATAAAATTAACTGCCAAAATAAGAAAATATTTATAATATTGACTACTCCTAATTTATACACGAAAATTAAATATGATATAGTCCAATCACTGGGAAACTAGAACCCCTACCTTGGTCTCAACCTAGACTTGTTCGTTCTCTCTTTCTTGTGGCTAGTTCTTAGTCCCAACCCTTCAGTCAAATCACAGAAATGTAAACAAAATCTAGGTTAGATTCTAGAATAGTAAAATACTATGGAGAATGTTGTCTAAAGGAAAGGAACCTACCTATTTCGTTTCTTTTCTTTAACTCGCAGTTCTGTAACCCCTACTCCTTCTGACACCCCCCTTTTATAATCGTAACCTTACTTCAGCGCTAGAGACTTTAATATTTCTTTAAGCCAACAAGGTTATCTCCACTCACCCTTTTGAAATAATCAACCGACAATTTGGATCTAATCAAGGCCAAAGAATTTATAAATTATGAAGGAATCTACTTTGTAGATAAGAGTTTCTTTGTTTAATTGTTCAAAACAATCAACAAACCTTCTTTTTCTCTTAAGTGCGCCACTATTGAATCATTACGGCAATTTTCTAATAATACTATATATCTATATCTATAAATATATATACTTTCAAAAGCATGGAACTAATTACTCATAATTAACTAGAGGATGAATCTTACCATACCATTAAATGTAAATATTATTTCATATAAATATATATATCTATCTATATTTAGGTTATTACACTTGGCAAAGTTTTTAATGAGGCAACATGAAAAACACCACCTAGTTGTGACCGGCACAAGGGGGAGTGTTTCAGGGTATCATTATTGTGTAGAATATGTTTATGGAAGATATATCCTTCTGGAATATAAATTGTATTTAGTATAGATATTTCCTACATCAATACAAACTGTACCTTGTATTCCTCTATATATAGAGGCCCTTATTCATTAATGAAATACATGAGGAAAAGTAGAGGAGATCGAGCCAATTTCCAATCCCCCACCCAAAAAAAAAATCAGCTAAAAAATGAAAACAAAAATTCAGCTGAAAAGAGATGACCCAAAACCCATATTTCTTTTACCTCCTTCCATCAACACCAAAGCTCCACCAGCTCCTCTCTCATTCTCCTACCTTCCTTGCCATCTATCGAAGAATGTAGAGCTTCATTGGTTGTCCTCCTCAACAAGCTCATCTCTCTCTGATTCCCCCAATATTGGTACTGTTCTGTTAGCTCGAATCGTCTTAACTCTAAAGTCCGACTCTTTTGTAGACTTGGGGCTCAAATCCCTTGATTTGATTGAAGAGGAGGGTGTTGCATTGGAGAAGATCAAAAATCTATCAGCTTTGATAGAATTTGTTCGCTTCTGGACCACCAACCAACGACTTTGTCTAAGGTTTCAGATGTTGTAGATCGTGCCTCTGCAGATCCACTGGGTTTTTGACAAGGTTTTAAAAAGCTAGCCTCAGGCTAGCCTTAGCCTAGCTTAATGCATAGGCTATCATCAAATGCACAATAGTGACAGGCTAATATAGCTCATCAATTTAAAAAAAAAACTCTATCGGTAGTATAGAATAAGTAGGGTATCGTTCACAACGGAGATCAAAGGGTGTACCTAATAAAAAATTGTCACAAGAATTATTAACAAGTATAAACAATATATACATTGAAATCAAAGGGGGATTAAAAGATTGATTTATGAAACTAATTAACTAAACTACAAAGAATAAATTAAATAAGATGAGATGGAACATGAAGAATATAAATTACAGCCACATATACACAAGTTTATCAATCATTGGACTGAAAATTAACCAAGTTCCCTAGCCATGAAACCGAAATTAACATATGTGGAAAGTTAGAAGCTAACCATTCCCCAAATAAAACCTCTCTACGAAAATTAACCCTGTGAAAGCACTGACAGGCTAACCAATTAAACACGCCATCTTAGTCTAGAAAGCTAGCTAATCAAACCATGTCTAACGCATAGAAAAGAGTTGTTAATTAAAGTGAACGACCCATTATGGAAAAGTCCATATGTCCGCAATCCTTTTTATTTGACACCGACCTTTGTCCAAAGCCTTTACTACTCGTGAATTAGGTTTCCAAAACTATTAGGTGAATTGTAATCTCTAACTCTAGCTCCAATTATATGCAAATATTATAAGTTTCGAACCCTATAACATAAACACATAAAAGTTTTCTATAAAACAGAATCAAATAAACGGAGTCACATAAGCTACTAGAAGAACTACTTAATTAGGATCCAATAACAAAACAAACTCGTATATATAGGCTGGAAATTATATAAATCATGTCATGTTAACTAATACAAAAGATAAACAAGCAACAAAGAGGAACTCATAAGAGAATTTAAAGAATAAAGTCGAATTACACCATATGGAAAGCATGAAGAACTCGAAGACCACGAACTCTTGAATTCTTGACCGCAAGCAACTCAAGGCCGAGATTCCCAAGGTGATGATGATGGTTGATGGCTACTCGTGAATTAGGTTTCCAAAACTATTAGGTGAATTGTAATCCCTAACTCTAGCTCCAATTATATGCAAATATTATAAGTTTCGAACCCTATAACATAAACACATAAAAGTTTTCTATAAAACAGAATCAAATAAACGGAGTCACATAAGCTACTAGAAGAACTAATTAATTAGGATCCAATAACAAAACAAACTCGTATATATAGGCTGGAAATTATATAAATCATGTCATGTTAACTAATACAAAAGATAAACAAGCAACAAAGAGGAACTCATAAGAGAATTTAAAGAATAAAGTCGAATTACACCATATGGAAAGCATGAAGAACTCGAAGACCACGAACTCTTGAATTCTTGACCGCAAGCAACTCAAGGCCGAGATTCCCAAGGTGATGATGATGGTTGATGGCTAGTGGTAATAGTGTAAACGGTTCCTCTCCTCCTTGAAGTCTTGAAAACCTTAGGTATTAGAGAATGGAAAATGGGGCTGAAAATATAATGTGAGAAGTTCTAATCTAGAGGTAAAGAAAGAGAGGAGGGTTTGTCCCTCCCCATTGGGGTATGTTCTGAAGAGAAGAATGAGGCTGCTATTTATGGTAGAATGGAGAGAAAGAAGAAGACAATGAAAGAAATAAAGAAAGAAATGGAAGAGAAGTGGAATTTGAGTGGGAGATAAAGAAATGGTAAGTGACATGGTGGAAATGTAGTCATATTGCAATTAACTATTTATTTAAGTAAAAGAAATCAAGCACTAATGTTGTGGGAAGAAAGCAACAAATATAGTGTGGTGAGAAAGATGACAATATAGGGGTGAGTGGAGCATTGAGAATAAAAGAAAAGAAAAGAATTAAAAAGGAGACAACACTGAACTATGCCCACTTAGAACACAATAATGGACATTTGAACGGTTGGATGATTCTGAAATTTGAACTCGGAATATTTACCACACTAATGCACATTATAACAAAATTACAGCTGGATCCAACGGTTGAATTAGGATATATGGGCCTCCGAAGTGGACTGATCTGCACAGGCCGAATGTCCAAAAATCTCCTAGTCTAATGGGCTTGGACCTTTCCTCATGCATTGTGGACTTGGGCTTTTCTTCATGGATTTGGGCTTCCTTCATGGATTTGGGCTTGCATCTTGGGCTTCACGGTAGCCCACCTCTTAATGGGCCTCGAAAAAGCCCATTAGACTTCGTAAATTTCCGAGCTCCGATTTTCCTTTCTGAGCTGAAATAGTAATCCTAATTGCATTAGGATTCCTACTCCCTTTAGAATAATTAGGAAAGTTTCCTAATACAATCAGGAAAGTCAAAACATGAAACTTTCCTAAAAACCTCATTTCCGCACAAGTTCACATTCATACATCATTTAGGGACTCAAATACGGAAACTAAGCCAAAATAACAAAGTTACAATTAAATCATAGCCAAATAGTAGGGAAAACACATTAAATGCTCCTATCAAATAGCCTCTAGGAAAACTCGCCTCATGCAAAAGGCTTAAAAAAGGCTTACAAAGCTTTAAAAGCTTAAGCATTTTAAGCCTTAGGCGCAGTTGAGGCTTTTCAACCAAAAACAAAAGGGACGAAATATTGATGATGAGGAGGATGAATGTCCTTCCAATCCATATGATCACATCAATCCCTTGTTTGAAGCTGAAAATGTTGCTAGTGATGATGATGATAGTTATTGGGTGGTGATTTGCTACTTGATGATAAGGAAGATGTGGAAGAATGAGGTACTTTTTCATTTTTATGTATCTTCATCATTGTAATTGTTTGAGTTTGATTGTTTAAACTTAAAATTCCTTTAAAACTTGGATAGTTTGATGAATTAGTTTGATTATTATTAATGAAATACAATTTTATAGTATAAAAATTTTATTACAAAAGGCTTACGTCTTTTACGCCTAAGCCTTACGCCTTTTCAAAATAAGCATTACATAGCCAAAAACGCCTCGGTTACGCCTTAAGCCTTTTAAAACCTTGGTTTTTGATCCCAATCACGTATCTCGCCTCCACTGCTCTTTCCGACCTTGGCGGAGAACAACTTATTCAGGAAATCTACTGTTGTCTCCATTGCAATTTCCATGCTTTTTTGGTGTGTTCTCCAAATTTTCTCAACAAGACCAACCCCTAATTATGATAAAACGGGTAATCTAGCTTTTGATTCCGAGGGATTTTACTTTTCTGCTTATGTTTTTGGCTTAATTAACTGCCACATTAGTCATGCTCTGTAAAATAATCTATATTTGGGAGACTAATGCCATCAGCAAGAAAAGCTCTTTAATTTCCCAATTAAATGGCTCTTTGGGGTCTGTGTCATCTTCTTTGCATTTATTTGTGGAGAAGTAAATTGAATTGAATCATGATAATGATGGCACCCTTGTGCTCAAAGTATGGTGTTGTTGTTGGTTGTAGCTCAGAACTAATTTTAAAGGGGTTGCAATTGCACATGACTTGACTAATGAGTCAATGACTCTTCTATTGGGAAGGGGGTGGTGACAATGAGGCTGTGAATTGACTACGAGATTGCATATACCCCCCAAGGCACCATACAAGGATAGTCTATCTTTTTTTGTCCTACAAAATAAGGGCACTTCAGACAAACCTAGATATGAGATATGGTAGATATGACATGCTCAGGGTCAGATTTGAGATTTTGAGACCTGAGGCGAATTCTAAAAATTGTGCCTTCAAATTTTAACACATATACAATTTTAATATTTATAATGATACAATAGAATAATCAAAACAAATTCAAGAAAAAAATAATAAACACAACATAATCTCCAAAATAATATATATTATGATCAAAACTAATAAAGTTGAAATGTTCTAAACAAAAAAAAAGAATCATATTAGAGCATGTGCATCCATTAAGCCTAAAGCCTAAAAGCTAAAATCTAAACTAAAATTTAAGATCCCAAATTGACACTATTCATCACTTTAGACCTCCAATTCATTTCAATAATGGTTTACTGCTTCATTGTCCATCGTAGGAGGAATGGGCAGATGAAGTCTGCGGTCGTCGATGCATGAGACTGACCCAGCTCAACCAAATGGGGCTATGCTTGTCGGAGCTTAAGCTTTTGCTGCTGCTAGAGGTTCGATGATGCCGTTATCAGTGTTGAACTGCTAAACTAAAACATAAAAGTCCAGATTATATTATATTTGATTTTGTGTTTTCCAGCCATAAAGTCTAAAACATAAAAGTCCATATTATATTATATTTGATTTATAATAACAAACCAATCATATTTCATTGGTATGAGTTAAAAAATTAACATGTGGCTTTTGTTAGTGTGTGCTCCACTTTTAGCCTAGTTTATACATATGTTTCGTTTAGACTTCTTCCGAAAATGGCCTGTGTTTAGCCTAGTGTAAACAAACTCTGTTGGAGCTGAATTTTGGTAATTTTTAGCTATATATCAGCTTAATTAGCCTAGCTTAGGCAGTACAAAAATACTATATATATTACTATATATACTAATTGTATATAGTATATAGAATATATATTGTAGAGTAAGGCTATGGTATGTTAACATTTCTCATACATAATGAGGAGAGAAAGTCCTTGTTTAGGTAAATATGGTCCTCATTCGAGTAAATTAGGTTCTCGTTTGAGTAATTAAGTCATAAAAATAGTAATTGTAATAGTTTACGATTTGAGGACACATATTACAACTTTAACAACTCATATGGTAACTATGAAAAAAGTCCTCATTAAGGAAAATAAGGTCCTCATTAGAGTAAACACGTTCTCGTTTGAGTAATTAAGTCCTAAAAGTAGTATTTGTACGTATGAGATACATTAACATACACTAGAATTTTCCATATATTGTATAGTATATAGTATATAATATATATATATATATATGAGTAAGGCTATGGTATATTAACATTTCTCATAATGTGGAAATAAAGTAATTGTTAGAGTAAATAAGGTCCTCATTAGAGTTAATTAGATTCTTGTTTGAGTAATTAAGTCCTAAAAGTTGTAATTATAATGTTTTACGACTTGAGCTGGTTTGAACATGGCACCGGCCATATTCAATTGTGGTAATTTTGCTTTCGATGCATGTTAGGGATTTTTGTGAATCATTGGTCCTCTAAATATAGTTGTGACTTGAGGGATTTTTTGTTATTATCTCTTTACATTCTCGGCTGGTTCCATCTCAATGATTGCTATGTATTTAGTGGTAAAATGAAATCTTTTAAAGTTTGAATAGGAAATTCAGAATCTTGATATCATCTTTCTTGCCCTTCATATGCCATATCATTCTTTGCTCTGATAATCAAGTTCTTCAAGAATGCCTGTTTTTTTATTTCTTTTTATGTTAGTTATTAAATGCTCTCAACCTTACATTACAAGTATAACTTGGAATATTAATATAACTATTAAGTAAAGTAAGGTTGGGGTTTAATTTCTTTGCATTTAAGTTTCTCATATTTTTTTTGGTACACACTTGCGCAGAAATTGACGTCGTGTATGTCTAATATTGTTCTTTTTTATTGTTAGGTATTATGGCACGTTTTGTTGGATTACCAATAGATAAAAAGTGAGAATATGGCTTTTTAGGTGGATTTTTGCTAACAATGCAGTTTAATCTGTGTTATTTTTGACAAAAACAAAACTATTCTTGATACTCCAATGTTTTCTATGCTTCTTAGTTCTTAGAGTCTTCTTGGAAAATTATAGAATTGTCACTTAGGAATTTTTCATATTCATTCCTGCAATCATACAAGTTCAATAGTAGTTAAACTTGATAAGTGTTCTTTTGAAAGAATAAGGCAATAAGCACTAGAATAACTATGATGTATGCTTCAAATAAAGTAAATGAAGTGGTTGTCTGTATATAAATGGGGGTGGTGTCACTACAAAAAAAAATCTGAGTATAGGCCACCAATTTTTTTCTTTTTTCTGGTTCTATATATGTTCAAATCTCTTCATTTTGGATATTTTGACTTTACTTGTTTTTCTGTGGTCAGTGATTGAAGGTGGGAAACAAAAGAAAATACCCAACAAGAAAGTTTGATGCTGCATCCCTGCTACTGGAACTATTGTTGACTAATAAGCATATTGTTGGTACGTGTATTTACTTAGTTTTAGTTTTAACTCATATTTTACTTGGCCAAAAAAAATTTCTCTGTGCATGGTGGTTCAATTCTTTAAAGATGTTTTGGATTTAGTTAATTGTCTTTCACAATATGCTCATTTGTTTGCTCTGAACGTTTTTCCGTAACAAGTCAGATTCTGTAGAAGTTGATTAATAAGCAAAGTCTGTGCAGGACAATATTGGAACTTGATTCTTGTAAACTTGATTCGCATTATTTTCTTTGTTAGTGGGTGAACTTTGTGCACCAGCTATAAGTTTCTGGTGGCCAAATTTTTCTGGTGACATTATAATTTGACATGAATCTTGTGAAGAATGTACAGAGCTAAGGTTTTGGTTGTTAAACTGTCTAGTGACAGTAGCTTGGGCTTTGTAGTAGTTTCTGTAGAGTTGTATGGTTTTCCTTTTCTATTTGAGATGCTTTATTTATAGTTATGAATTGGCAACTTATGTTTCATTGCATCTGTCTATTGACTCCTATAGAACACAAGGGAGACTGCGTTCGCTATCAGAAGGTTGCCCTTAGTCAAGGCAAAGAGATATTTGGAGGATGTTTTGGTTCACAAGCAAGCCATTCCTTTTAGATGTTTCTGTCGTGGTGTAGGGTGTACTGCTCAGGCCAAGAACAGGCATTCCAATGGACAGGGACGCTGGCCTGTGAAATCAGCGAAGTTCATTTTGGATTTGCTTAAGAATGCTGAAAGCAATGCTGATATGAAGTAAGTGTTCTGGCTGTCACTTCCCATGGTTGGCCTCATCCGCTATTAAAACTAACTTTTGTTTAACTCCAGGTGAACGGTTTGGATGTTGACTCACTTGTTGTATCTCACATCCAAGTCAACCAAGCACAGAAGCAAAGGCGCTAAACATACCGTGCTCTTGGAAGAATCAATCGTATGTTCCTGTATTTAGCCATTTTGATTTTGTATCTTTGTGTTTGTTTTGATTGTATGTTACTGACTTCAACCATTTTAATTTTACATCTTTGTGTTTATTTTGATTGTTTCTGCTAAATCTTTTGCAGCTTACATGTCATCCCCCTGCCATATTGAGCTCACTTTGTCTGAAAAGGAAGAACCCGTGAAGTACTTATCAGTTTAATTGACACCAATGCGCAGAGAAGAGCAGCAGCCAAACAAGCTCTTCTTGACAATGAGGCTCTCTATTACATTTGCTTCCACACACTTAAACTCATTACCACCAGCTGTAAGTTCATTCTCTCTTTACTTGGTTGTGGTTCAAAATTGTGGAACTGTTCTATGTTTGAGTAACTGTAAAGTTCTTCAAATATTGATTTGTTTGATTAACTCTGTAGAGTAAAATTTGATTATATGCTTGATTGAATCTGGATCCAAGTGTGAGTCAATACAATTATTATTGTTTGTACATTGGTCTTTTCAGTAGTTGCATTATGGTCCCATCATGCTACTGAAATTTCTTGTGTCATTTTAACCATTTCAATTTAGTCTTTTGACAAGATTTCTGCTTTTGCTTGCAGACAATATATGTGAGAAATTGACTTCGAAGTTGAAACCATTCATCAAGGCCGTTTGAAGTTGCAATGTTTTCTCCAGGTATGTAACTATTTAAAGGCATATATGACTATTATTTCTAGTTTTCTTGCTCGTTTGCTTTCTTATACTGAACAAGTTAATCTTATTGCTTATTGCTTATTGCTTCTATCTTGTGAGTCTCCAGACGTGCAATCTCTAAGCTTTGTTGATACATACCTTAGTGTTGCTTGTTTCCCAATTGTGAAAATTAATTTGTTCTGTTTCTCTTAGGCCTTTCTGACTTTCTCCTTTGTGGTTTGAGAAGATTTAGTCTGATGATGAAATATTGGTTTCCCTTTACATTGTTTAACTGTCAATTAAATGTTATGTTATCAGTTTTCCTTTAGATAAACTGTGTACATTTGTTTACTGCGTTCTTATTTTTGCAGTTCAAAGAGTAGCTCATATACAACCACGATGATTTGATGTCGGTTAAAGTTATTCATCCAAGATTAGATAGCTAGGATTAGAACTGTTAGGAATTGTCTATTTGATTGTAATTCGTAGCTTAGTAAAAATCTGTAGTTTGTATTCATTGGTATTATATTTTGGATTCTAATATAGAATTTTGGTTTCTAATTTTTTTTTGTTCCTTTGATAAGTTTTAAGGACGTTTTTTTGTTGATTCAAGGACCTTTTTTAGACGTCTTGTAATAGATATGATGGCAGTTTTTTAGATTTAAGGACATTTTTTTTGTGACCTAATAAAGATTAGAGGACGTTTGTTTTGAGTTATAAGGACATTTTTCCAGTGTCCTAATATATATTAGAAGACATTGTTTTCAGTTACAAGGACGTTTTTCTAGTGTCTTGGTAGATATTAGAGGACGTTTTTTCAGAGTTACAAGGACATTTTTTTAGCGTCTTAATAGACATTTAAGGACGTTTTTCCAACGTCCTTAAAACGGACTCCTTGATAGAGGTCGTTTTTTCAAAGCGTCATCTATAGTTTTTAAAGGCGTTTTTCGAACGTCATTGAAGCCATTTTTTGTAGTAGTGCCCCATGGTGACTCAAACCCATGACGTGATATCTAGTCTTCGGTCTTGTTTCTTCTGCTCCTCATATTCTCGTTTGAGTTTCATTTCAGGTAAGCCTTCATTGTTGTGTGTAATGAGTATGAATGAAATTATTTAGATATATATGTTATCGTCAGTTATTGCTTTTATATTTTTTGTTCTCTGCATGTTTGCTTCTCTGGTTTGTTTTTTTTCTTGTAAACAAAGATGGAAGAACCTTTTAGACTACATTAACTTTGATATTACTTTATTTTCAGTTTCTTATAGCTATTATTAACAATGTTTGGGCATTGGTATATAGAAATTGAAGAACCTTTCACAATAGATTAATTATGATTAAAACTTCAAAAGAATGTTTACTGTAATAGTAAAAAAAGCTGCAGAAAAATAGAATAATAAAAAAAATGGTCCACATTTATAACAACTTCTCTTTTAATCATGAATAGCTAGCAGACATATAGGGATTATATAACATTATTGCTATGTTTCTGCATTCTGTTAAATAGGTAAATAACCAATAAGTCCTCATTTACACTACATATTTCCCTTCAAGTTTGATAGATTTTAAATAATTCCCACCAAGTTTCAGCTGGGTCTCTTTCACTCGCAGTAAGGACAAAAATATTAAATAGTAATTTTTTGTGACATTTTTGCCCTTCGCGTCTGGGATTTGAGATCGTGATAGTGCGATCGTGGTCATGAATTTCGACCTCTCGATCCGGAGTCATCCGGCGACGCCTTGAGGTGAGATTGGTGGTGTTGGGTTCGTGGTGAAGAGGGCTACAAAACCTAGTAAGGGTTCCCCTTAGCTCAGCCTGAAACGACGTCGGCAAGGAAGAACATTTCTGTGCGAAAACAGACTTTTTCTCTCCTAGATTTCTCCTTCAACACTAAAAATCGATGGAAGAAATTAGTATAGGATTGATGGGCTCGAAGAGATGAAGATTTTGGGACAAGTTTCAAGCCTTGAGGTGGCTAGATTGAGGAGAAATCTGCCGGCAAAGTCGGCTGCTACAGTGACGGGAAGAGAGAGAGAGAGTAACCTGCACGGGTTTGAGGAGAGAGAGAGCGATTCCCGAAAATAAAAACTTCCAAAGTTAAAATTTTATTGACCTCAATAATTTTTTTTATTGATGTCAATAATTTTTTTTATTGATGTCAATAATTTTGGTTATTGAGAGCAATAAAATCGGGACCGATACAACATTGTTGCTGCACTGGTGTTATCGTTATCGACTTCAATAAAATAGTTTATTGACCTCAATAAAATACACAAAGGTGATGCTCTTTTGTTCTTTGCTGATTGAGACCTAGAAACTAAATTTCGCTGATCTTATAAAATTTTATTGACCTCAATAAAATTTTATTGAGGTCAATAAAATACACAAAAGTGATGCTCCTTTGTTCTTCCCCTCCTATCGCGGAAAGTATAGATTCCTTAAAAAAAAATTATTGAGGTCAATAAAATTTGTCAGTGGCAGTTTCGTAATTTTTGTGAAATGTATAATTCAAAAACGTAAATTGGCCAATTAATGGACCGGGAGGACACCGCGTTTTGGGCTTGTCCTTGATGGTAAATATTTGTCCAATTATGTCCTTATGGGTCAAGAACCCGTTATTTAAAGTCTTTTGTGTAGATGGTCGTGGGTAATATTGTAATCCATGGTTTTTTTTTTTGTTCATTTGATATAGATAATTTTCTGACCTTTGCTTACATCAATAAGGATCTGGGGTCAAGGATTTATTGTCCTTGTAGGAAATGTGCTAATCGTGAATTGTGGGTAAAAACAATTGTAGCACATTCGTGATAATGGCTTCTTAAAGAAATATAAGATATGGGACAAACATGATGAGTCAATTAATGGTGCTGATCACATAAGTAGTCAAAATGGAATTGAGTTCGATTCTTTTATGGAGGATGATATGTTCGGACTTGTTCAAGAAGCTATGGGAGTTCCAGATGTTAGACCACATGATGAGAATGATGTAGACAGTTTAAATGCTCCCTGGATAGGGCCAAATGAGCCTACCAAAAAGTTCCTAAAGCTGATGGAAAATGCAAACCTCCCTTTGTATCCTGGTTGTAAGAAGGGTTCAGCGTCATCGTTCATTGGAACCTTGTATACATTAGTATTCTCTTATATATATAATGTGTTGTTTTGATTATTAATTTGTTATTTGATGCTGGTTATTCTATACTTGTATGTAGAAAGAATATACACATCGACTTTCATTGGAACCTGAGGACCAACAGAACCTTACAGCCGTTAAAGATCGAATGTTTCATGAACTGATAGGGGATGATGGTCATGGATATTGTCGTACACTCGTACCTATGGTTCTGGAGTGTTTCTTTGTATGGTGTTATCCCCAACAACGTACCATTTTTCTCTCAAAACACTGATGACCTTATTCAAAAAATTACAGACTCGATCGGTGTCAAATATGATTCAGGACCAGATTGCAGCCCTTCATACTCGAATAAACATATTGGAGAACAAACAAGGGAAAGACCGAAAGACACAGATTCACATGGACAGGTTTTTTAATGAAAATAATGCACATATAGGTATTCAAAAGTATTGAATGACTAATATTTTTGATAGTAATTAACCACCACTTTCTTATCACAGTCCATTGCCATTAAATTTTTATAATTTGAATCCATGTGTTTAATATGCCTTGGTTCCAGATGCAACTAGTGACCATGAAATTAGGATTGAGTCTGTAGGAGAGGAAGTAACTCCGGCTTCAGCTAGCGATCAAGAAATGGGGAATAATGCTCCTGAAACATCAAATGCTCCAAATCCACGTCGTTCAATGGTATATATATCTTCTACACACCTGATGTTAAATTTCTATTTTGTTTCCCTTGTTGATTTTCTCTTTGTTTTTGGGAGGGTCTTGGTGTGTAGGTATTACTGAAAAATTCCTAAATTCATAGTTTTCTAGTTGTGATCACTTGAGAGTAATTTTTTATTTTATTTTTTCGAATTTTGTCTGTGCTTGGTAAGGTTTGTACGGATTTTGTGCGTCTCATCTTTTACTGTTGGTTATTATTATTTTTTTTCTTTATGATGTCGTTTGGTGGTAGTTATTGTCAATTAAAGGTCCTGACATTATGGGTTTCTTTTGTGTGTGATCTCTCCCAAATGAAACGCAAATTATGCTTTTTCTGCAGTTTGCTGCTCTTGCTTTGTGGTACACAGCCCTTTAGTTGTACCTTAGTCAAAGCCTTCTATAGATTTAGTTACCAAACTGTTAGGCTCCATCCACTAATTAAAATCATTAATTGACAGGGTCGTAGGGGTGCATAATCCTTGGAAGGGATTTCCAATATAGCTGGAACTATCATTAAATCATCGACTAGAAACCTTATCATGTTTGCGACATATTGGCCGATTAAGACAATTGCAATGTCATCCTTTGTGGTAAATTGTTTGAATGTATATTCAATTTGTTTCACTGTTTTTGAATCGACTAATCAACTATACCATGGTTATAGGAAATCACTGTTTTATAATGACTTTTACACATCATTGTCTATTAGGAAGACATTTGTTCATTTAGATTGTTATCATACTAATTAACTATAAAAATTCTTAACTTGTGTACTACACATACTTGCCTAATTCCTTTCTCAATCTTGTTCATTTTCATTTTGTAGAATGTTGCAGCCAAAAAGACAAGTGGGAAGAACATGTAGTGATGGATTTTGTCATGCTTATGAATGCGAATCAACAATGATAAGTGGCAGCTTTGATTTAGTTTTCTAGTATTGAAATCAAAAACAATTACTTTAGGTGGTTATCTTTTGCTTGAATTTCGTACATTAGTAATGGACTATTGAACTGATGAATTTGGAAGAACTTGTATTTTAATGAATTGTAGTAATTTACATTTGTTATGACTTATGACTTAATGCATTTGTATTTGTATTTCTGCAATTGCATTTGTATCTCAATATATGGGGATGTCTTGGCATGAATGACTATATAATATATATATATATAGGTATATAGTAGGGCAAATTTCATTTTTGTTGAAAAAAAAATTGGTTAGTTGATTGTTAGCATCGGCATCTTACCGTCGCTAACAGCTACACCTGTAGCGGTCGACATTAATATTTGGCGGGAATTCATTAAAAATTGGCCGCAAAAATTTGGCTGGAATTTTGTCTGGAATACTTTTTTGGTAGAAAAAAAATTATATATTGGTAGGTGACGATAAATGTATGTAGCTAAATAGTCAATGGCGACGGCATTTAGAGTGGTGATTCTCCGTCGCAGAATAAGCACTAAAGTCACGGAAAAACCATTGCGATCCTTTTGCCGTCGCTTAATCACTTTGCGATGGAAATTTGCCGTGTCCAAGAGCATTGGCGACGCCACCTAATGCTACGCGTTGATTGCCGTCACAGTGCCATCACCAAAGGTCCTTTGCGACGATATTTTATCTTTTGGTGACGGCATTGTGCCATGGCGAATTTTGAATTTTTTTTTGTAGTGATGGTGGGAGGATCGATGCTGTATTTCTGGGTGGTTGGCGGCGGAGTGTTGAGGCTGGTTTGGTTGGTTGGCAGTGGTCTCGAGGATAGTGGTAGTGGAGGATTGAGGTTGATCTGGACTATTGGATGTGGTGGCATAAGAGGGTTTTCTTGGGTTGTTGGTGGAAGACTCGAAACTGGTGGTTATGGGGTGGTGGTAGGCAGGGGTGGTGGTGGATTTTACGAGGTTGGTTGTTAGGGGTGGGTTCTTTGCATGTCAAAATTGAAGTAGGGGAGACTGGTTTTGCATGTCCTTTACCAGCGATGGGATCTATTGGAAGTTTGATGCCGACTCATTGTGGGTGGGAAGTGGTTCATGTGAGTCCTTTTTCTTTTATTATTAGGTTTTTTGTTGTTGTTTTGGTTTAATTTGTTAGCTAGGTTCACTAAGTCCCTACTCTTCCGAGCTAGGGTTAGTTTTTGATGTGGTGCCATGGTTATGGAGTTGCTCCCGGGGACTGATTATTTTAACTTCGATATGCTTTTATCGTCAATTGGCTGACAAGCGATTCTTGCACGTGGTCTGGTATAATTTGGGTCGCGGTGTAGAAGAGGGCGATGTCTTTCTGGCTGTTGCTTATGAGGTGTTATTGATACTCTCGAGATTATTCTTCATCAGTATCCTTTGTGGACGATTCTTGTGGTTCGAGGTTGGACCTTTTTTGCTCATTTGGATTATTTTTAACAATCACCATGTAACCAATGTCATTTCTTGGGTTGTGTGTGGCTCTCTCACTAATCGAGTTGTGAGTAGGAGAGATATCATAGCTTGTCACTCCTATGTTCTGTAATCTTTCCAATATTGAATAAAAGTTAACTTTTACTCAGAGAGAGAGAGAGAGAGAGAGAGAATTATGCTACAAATTAAAAAGATGAGATATGAAAAAGAGTGATTTGACATGCACATTGCATAACTACTTCATCACCACTTGGAAAAGAAGAACTGAATTAAGGAATTTCCAAACTATTCAAAGTGGTTGTTGTAGTAGTTTTACACCAAAATTGGTCCAGGAGAGATTCTAGATTCGACTCTCCTAGGAATTGTAAGATAAGTGTGTGTAAACTGATGCTTAGAATAAAATATATATATATATATATATCAATGGTATTTATTCTTAGTTCCATAAAGACTTGAACATGCATAGAGAATGCTGAATCCATGCTTTTCTTGTAATTGAAGTCTCCGTCAATTTGTCAAGTATTACTAGGCGGCTGTTTCCATCTGTTGTGATTAAAGACTTAAGAGATTGATTGAGAAATGACGGGACCTGCCCTAGATTTCACCCTGAAATCTAAGGTGATCATGTGGGGTCCATTATAGGAGAAATTCTACCAAAAATTCGGCATAACCTCCCCTAAAAATGGACAACCCAAAACCTAAAAATTTCAAATAACACTTCTAATATTTAATTCACACCATAGGACCTCTTGTCCTCACAAACTTCAACAACCACCATCAAGCAAATAAAGGGTCACAGGTCTCAAAACTATTTATATTAAGTACTTTTACTTTTAGTATTCAGAGCATAGATTACATGTTCTACAAATAATCGAAACTATACACAAAAAGGAGAGGGGTCCTACGGTCTGACGACGCTGGATATCTACACAAAATCTGCCTCGACGTCCGCCGGTCCGACCTCAGCGCGCTATCTACAATCTGGGCAAAACAGAAAACGAAAGTTCCCAAAGAAAATCATTGAAAATGTGAGACGAGCTCAGTGAGTGGACAAAAATAAAAGTTAACAAAATAAAAATTCTTGAAAAACTTTCATTTAATACGAAACTCTTAACTTTCTTGTAAATTCGTTGCAAATATTTGTACAATTAAATTATTAGCATAAGTATAGACATTTATATCTAATTGTTCTCAATTTTAACATCAAAATCAAAGAACTAAAATATCGTAATAACTTTAACGACTACTAATTCGGCTCATTGTTTCCAAGTAAGAAAGATTTATAAGAAGCACATGTGATTATTGTTGGATAAAATTGGCAAATACAAAATTCAAAGATCATTCAAGCAAAAAAAAATTCAAATTCAAATCCCAAATCTAGGTTTGTTTGGTGTGTCATGGTGGAGGTGTGGAGAAAGATGAAAGGATCTAGAGGAGGGCGGAAGGAAGTGCAACTGCTATGTGGATATTTTAAGTTTTAACCAAGTAGGGGGTAGGGCCTATGGTTGGAGACAAATTGAGAGATTTTTTTATGTGACCGTCACGTCATATCAAATATGTGACTTCTCAATAAAAACCTGTCAAGTATAATTTTTTTTAACACCTCAGCATTGGGTAAATCATAAACCCATAAACCCTGGATCCTAAACCCTAAGGATTCGTGTTTAATGTTCAGGAAAAAAATTCTAATTTGTAGGTTTTTATTGGGTAGTCACATATATGACATGGTGTGATGGTCATATCTAAAAATTTCTCAGGTAAAATTACCGGGTAACCGACTAAGACCAATTAAAAATTAGGGTAAATTCATTCTATGATACTTGACATATGTTTACTTGGACAATTTGGTACCTAGTCAATAAAAGATGACAACTTGGTACTTGAAGTTATCATCCGTGAGACTATTTGGTACTTTCATCATTTTTCCATTAAATGTAAGGGCATAATTGTCATTTCAAGTTTAATTTAAGCAAAAAGTTTTATTTAATTTTATGGGTAATATAGAGTATTAATTAAATTTTTATTAAAATTAGTTCATATTTTTATAACAAGAGAATTAATTAAATTTTAATTCTTTTTTGATAGAATCAAATTTTTATTTAGTATTATGGGGAACATTTTTATTTATTATTTTGGAGAAACTGAATGATTTTTCGCAATAGAGTACGTGGAAATCCGGGCATTCCTTTTTAACCACCTAGAATCAAGTGAAAATAGTTGATAGTTTGTATACACTTTAGAGGAAATAAATACCGCTCATAGTAAATATGATTTTTTTTTTCTAAGAATGACAATTTGTCCTTGAGAATGAATGAGACATAATAATTTTAACCTTGTATTTAACAAAAAAAAGAAGATGAAAGTAGTAAATTGTCTAATGGAGCTACAAAGGATAACTTCAATTACCAAGTTGTTCTCTTTTATTGACTACATAACAAATTGTCCAAGTAACAATACATCAGGTATCATAGAAAGAATTTACCCTAAAAATTATTTATGTTAACCACGAAATGGGGTCCAGTGGCGCATGCCAAGCCTGATGGTAATATTAGAGGTCTTGAATTTGAAACTAAATCGTATAATTCTGGTGATTACCGAAACGCATAAGCATGATTTTATCTGTATTAAACTCCGGAGCACATAAGATACCACTAGAAAAAATTATGTTGCATGTTACTTGCCAAAATTGTGTTGCATGTTACTTGCCGCGTGCTTGTCACCACGTGGTGAGAGAATGCCAATCCGAACACTGAGAGTGTTTAATAAATAACTTCTTTTCCAGTTTTCCCCTAAAAAAACAATTATTTCCAACAGCAAGCAAAACGTGCACAATTAATTAAACATCGAAAATTGACAAAATTGACGAGTGGTGGGCAGTCACGAGAGGCCACATCTGGCCACAATTATTTGGCTGAAACCACAAGCCTGTTTTGTCTTCTCCCACATAAAGAAGTGATTTGGTAGTTTGCTTTAAAAAAAAAAGAGTGTTTTGTAGTTTTGCAAATCTGGTCAGAATCTCCGTTTTCCCCAACTAGTGTTGCAATCCCGTTTGGGTTTTGCTTGCTTTCTTGTTATTGTTATCGTATACGTAACAAGCTAGCAATAGTAGGTTTGGCTACAGCTAAAAACAAACAAGCATTTTGATTAGACCTGCCTGCAGGGATGGTCAATTATGTCGTCGACGACGTACTGGCTTTAGCTGGGCCATGCATTTATGGCAATCAATAAGAGCAAGAGCAGCATTGCAGCAATTAATATATGGCAATATGAGAGAGTGAGAATTATTGATTCATTCCAGAACACCCATCAGCAATACCAAAAACCCATCAAGCTTTTTCAGCAATATCAATCAAAGCAAGCATGGCTGCATTGGAGGAGGAGGAGTACAGGGAGCGCCTGTTGAAGAAGGTATACCATGAAAACTGCCCAGGTTGTAAGATCGAAGAGGAGAAAGCGTCGCAACGAGGCATACCTATTCGGAAGCTTGTGGCTATATGGATGATCGTGCTTGCTTCTGGTAACCTACTCTTTCATTTCTCACTTGAATCATGTAGCTTTGATTTTCAGCTTCTTCATTATTTTGTATTTATGTTTCATATGATATATGTCTTACTTTTCTGTGTTTCATATGATGTTCTGATCCTGGATTCATTATTTTGTGATAATTTTTCAGCGCTGCCAATATCATCTCTATTTCCATTTCTTTATTTTATGGTGAGTATATACTTATTATAGTTTAGACTCTTGGTACTTTAGTTTGATTTCTAATGGAATGGAAATAAAATAAATAGAAGCTTTCTGTTTACAGATTACAATTCTCTCCACACAGTTCAATTTTATGGCAGAGGGTCTATTTACTGTATTCCTTATTAGAAAACTAGAATCTGGCCTGTGGCCACTACCTATTAGACTTTATTAGGTTCTTGTTTTCCAGGTAGAAACACTACTTCAAATCATGACTTCTGTCTTACTAAACAGGATCTAGAATTGCTCCTCAGTTTGACATATGAATGAAGACGCGATATTATTGCTGATTATTTAGGGAGACATGAACACATGCCTATAGTTCTCAAACTTATGTCCTATTGTCCTGTTGGTCCGTCAGCCATATATAACCTTAAGCGTTTAGACAATCTAAATTTCTCTTGACACCAATGACACCACTGTTACCATACTGTGATTATTTTTTGTGTTATTTTTAAAACTGTGGTAAAGAAATAAAGATCTGCATTACTGCATAACATCACTTTTGAAGAATTCGTTTCAAGTCATTTTGCAATGGAAACAAACTCAGCAAATGCTTAAGGTAACTGTTGAGTGCATGAACTGTTGAAGAAGTAGAATATTTTCCATCTCCCAATCACTTCCATTATATTTCAATTGAAGCTTCAAAGTACACTACGACAATACATTATGATCTTGAAATCTAAGAGGAACTCTAACTGTTTTAATGCACAACCCGCACTCTCAAGCAGTAGTACTTGGACCATATATATATATATATATTGTCATTCGTATGCCATCTGAACTAAAACTTGAGTATCCCCTGCTTTTTTTTTCTTTTCTTTTTTCAATTTATTATTTCTTTTCATTTCATCTTTATAAATGCTTATTGTATACAATGCACTTGTTAAGATATCCACCGACAATTAAGAACTACCATGGAATACACCAGCTAATTGATTCAAACACATGTATAAAACAGTTTCCAAAACAGTGAAGCTAGTTTGAATGAATTGCAAACAGCTGCATTCTAATTTGCATGAATTGAAAAAGAGGGCTGTCCCTGAAATTGAGGCCCATCAAGATGACCAAAACCGAATCATTTCCCACAAAACGTCCAGCTCCTTTCCTTTCACATTCTTAAAAATCCTTTTATTACTCTCCGTCCAAATGGCTTAGAAGAAAAGCATTACAGCACATCTGCCCAACACCAATCCTTTCCTTCTCCAGAAATGTGATGAACTTTGTTTTGCAAGAAAATGAAATTTTCTTCTCTATGCTCACTTGTTTTTCTGCTTTCTCCTTCTTATGTTTTATTAATACTATGTAATTAAAGCATTACAGCATATCTTCCCTACACCAGTCCTTTTGTTTTTCTTTCACCAAACCCATGGAGTTGTACTCGATATCCTCATGATTCCAGAACAACACTTGATTGATTATTGTTTTGCATCGCAGATTAGGGATTTTCATATTGCAAAAAGCCAGGAAGATATTGGCTTTTATGCTGGGTATGTAGGTGAGATTATTGTCATCAATTTTTCTTAGTGATAAATTGTTTGATCTTCACCTTTTAGTTCTGTAATAAGTGTTCTTAACACACTTCCATATATTGTGAAGGGTCTTCGTATATGCTTGGAAGAGCACTGACATCAGTTTTCTGGGGAATAATGGCTGATCGCTATGGTCGAAAACCTGTCATAATAATAGGGACTATTGCAGTGTTAGTAAATGAAATTTTGCAAATGAGTTTCTATAATTTTTCTGCAGTTATAAGGATGGATGTTTTGGGGCAGATATTTGATACATTCATATTTATTGTCTCAGGGTTATTTTCAACACTCTCTTTGGACTCAGTGTAAATTATTGGATGGCCATCACTACAAGATTTCTTCTTGGAAGTTTGAACGGTGTGCTTGGACCAATAAAGGTATCATAGTGTACTATATACTATTATTAATGACGTGGTTGCAAGTCTGCAACCATGCATGTATATATGCAAGAGTTACTTTTTATATTTGATTTAACTGCATGACCAGGCATATGCAAGTGAAGTCTTTCGGGATGAACACCAAGCGCTAGGAATGTCAACAGTAAGTCACATTGATTTTTTAATTATCCAAGTTTTAAAATTGTAATCAGAGTTGACTAGTTGAGAGTATTTGTTTTCAGATTAGCACAGCATGGGGTATTGGATTGATCATTGGCCCAGCTTTGGGAGGTTTCTTTGCCCAGGTAATTTTACTTCTTGTAATTTTATGTGAGGAAATGCACTTAAAAGTACCTCTTGGTTTGCCGGTATCTGGCCTGCTAATTGCTTAACTTGTACTTGGTTGTGTATGAAATTTGGTGAACTTATTGTAACAGATTCCATAGGGCAAAGCATCATGTAATTTTTCTTTTACTTATATTGGAATGGTGTAATACCACATTACTGACATTAGTAACTCAATATGTGTCAAACAGTGGAAGAGATGTCTCATTGATTTATTCATTAAATGCCTACTTTGCGTAAGTTTCTAAACATAGCATGGCAAAGTTGATGGAGGGACAGGTCACAAATTTCCAAGATATGCTTTTAGTTTAATTCAGTATCGAAAAGGTGGAGTTTTGATAGAGTAGGATATATAAAAGGAGCAAGTAATAGCTTATTGTCTTTTGCTTGGTCTCATCATTCCAAATTGATGTGGGAAAAGTTAGATAATTTTCACCACATATGTTTTGTTGGTGGTTGTCAAACCCCAAGAACTAGATATGTTTATGCCTACACTCCAATATGGTCAGGTTTTGAAAGAGCAAGTCAAAAGGAGAAAATAATAACTTCTGTTTTTTTTTTCCTCTTTCTCGTGTTGGGTATTGCAAACAATCAAGTTCTTTTAATATGATATATGAAAGAAGAGATTTATGTATGCTCTCTATTTTTTACCATTTGATTTCTCTCTCACTTTTCTCTCTCTGTTTTCTTTATTATCAATCAAATGTTTCTAAACAACTTTTTATTTCAGCCAGCAGAGAAATATCCTGGTATATTTTCCGCAGACTCTATATTTGGGAGGTAAGTGAGTTTCAAACTCTTTTACTAAGTGAAGTGAAGTGAGACGGTCAAATTTTTGCATTTCTGTTTTGTTTGACTGTTTCACCATGATATTCCAACATGTGAAACTGTGATGCAGGTTTCCATATTTCTTGCCTTGCCTTTGTATATCGCTCTTTGCAGTTGGAGTAACTGTTGCATGCTTCTGGCTTCCGGTACATATCTTTTATCTATTTCTTTAACCTTGCTCTAATGTTAAATGCACCTTTATGACAGACATAGCTTGCTTAGAAGGCTATTTTTGCTAACTTCTCATGAGTCATGAACTTTCAATTTATTTTCCAATATGTAAAATTATGATTTTTATGTATGAATAAAGTATACTCGTTTAAAGCTTTTTTTTTTATATATAAAGTCACAATAAGTTTGTATTTTATTTTCACTGTTTCTATCTTTTATCCTTACTGGTGAGTAGTGTGAGTTTTTTAGGCATAATGCATGTCCTTTTCTTCTTAGTTCGTGTCATTACTCTTCAGATGCTGCATATTTTATTCTCTTTATTCTTCTGTAGTGGGTTGGGGTTCAGAAATAGTCTTGATTATGATAAAAATAAAAGAACAAGTTTGTTTTGTGAAAATACTGGCGATGCTGATTTTTGGGGTGGTTTTAATTGATTTGAGGGCCTAAGGATATAGGAAAAGTGGAGATGTGAGGGCTTAATTAATTTGGGATTAAGGGTGTTATGAAGAATCCGCATGCATTATAAAAGGAAGATATTTATTGTTGTTAACTACTTATTTCTTGATGGTTTCAGGAAACTTTACACAATCACAATCAAAATGGTAGATTACATGATGATTCCTTTGAAGCATTGGAAACTGCATCCTGCGGGTCAAATGCAAATGAAATGAAACAAAAAGCTGAAGAACAAAAACCCAAAGAAAGCCTCTTAAAGAATTGGCCGTTAATGTCATCAATCATTGTTTATTGTGTTTTCTCACTTCATGACATGGCTTATACAGAGGTAAATTTCATACCTTTTTATGTTAGCAAAGGATTGATTCTTGCCATTTCATTTGTTTTAGTAAGATGAGAATTCTTAAATACTTAAACAGCAGTTTAGTTTGATTGTATTTAAAATGTGAATTCATACCTGCTGTAAGATTCACTTTTCACACTGAGACATGATTTCTAATTGCTGCATTTAATCAAAATATCTGTTGGAGTTGTTACATTTGTATCTATGATAGTTTGGACTTTGGCGGCAGTACATAACATAGTTAGTACCTCTATGGAACACCTAACTGCAAAGAAGAAGAGAAAAAAAAACACACACACACACACACACAACTTTTTGGTGCTACTGTATATCATTATTAGCATGGCAACAAGTCCATATTCTGATGATTGTTGAATTTGGTTGATCTTTTTGGGGCTCTTCCTCTTCTTAGCATTTCCACCTGGGTAAGTTTAGCTTTTACATGCAAAAGAATTTTGATCATTACTTATAATTCACTCATGTATTCATCTTTTCTTCAACCATTCATCTCTAACCATCCATGTATGGCTAATAAGTGACACTTTTTTTCTTTCAAAAAAAAATAATAGATATTCTCATTATGGGCCGAGAGTCCTCGAAAGTTAGGGGGTTTGAGCTATTCAACCAAGGATGTTGGTGAAATTCTTGCAATGTCAGGTAATATTTGATATTTCCATATGCTTATCAGTTGATCCACATCAAGCATTGCTTCAATGGGATCATATGATATCTATCGTCCTTTTTATTTAATCTCATATCGTTTCCAGTTTTATAGGAGTTATAAAAAGATCAAGGGTTTTAGTATTACGGAAACATTTACCATATAATTTAAGCATTCAATTGATATCGTTTTATCATTTGACATTTCTAGGACACATTTTTATATAAAATAAGCATGTAAAGACTTTCAGGGATTTCAGAAATAAGATAGGGCACATGATACAACTTTCAATCACCTACATATATATTCAACTGAAATTCATTCAGTTCATTAGTTCTGAAGGACTCAAACACCTGAATTGGTTCTGACTGAACTCAATTGGATATAAATAATGTAAGATTATTCTACAGCGGCTCTTTAAGTTAAAGTACATGCCAAAGCAGAAGAATATGTATCAAATCTGTTAGAATGGGAAATGGGAGGATAATTTATTCTGGTTTAGATATTGAGGGGCCCTAAAAACAATTAAAAGAATTAAGGATTATATCAGGGTCCAACTTTAGGAGCTTTAACCTAAACAGTTTCAAAGGGAACCTAATGTGTGTTTTCAGAATTCAGGTTGGGTTACTGGGACATAGAAGGAGCTCCGGATCATGTACCATCTGCATAAAGTTATTCCGTTTTAAGGGACTAGTATAAACCAATAGGGTTGAATCTGTTATGGGATCAGTAATTTAGTCTCCAGGTAAAAGGGGTATTTGATCTTTAGCTAGGCTGGATGATTGGTGTCCATTAGAGGAATGGAAGATATTGAAAGCAGTTGCAAATGTGCAATTAAGTTGAGTAGCAAATGGCGTGTGTTTGGATTAGGGTTTAGTACAATTACAAGTATGCTCTTACAACATGGAGAAGATTGTTGCTGGTTTTAGGACTCCCTGTGTTTGGACTGGAGTGGACTTGCCCAAGAAACTGTTGCTTTTGTTGGTTCAAGATCTTGGAGTTGGGGTAAAAAAGAAGGCTACTATGTGTGCTAATGTGCATATTTGACACCTCTATGAATTATTTGGTTAAAAAGAAGTAAAGGACTTTTTTCCGAAAAGCAGGAGGCCGGAGCTTCTTTTAGAATCAGATACCTCCCGTTGCCAAGGCTTCTTGTGTAGACATTTTAAGTATCCCTGTTAGTGTAATTTATCTTGATTGGGCATGATTGTTTTATTGATTATAGTAACTAATGTTACTGCTTGGAAGTCGGTTGGTTTTCATGACCATTTCTTTCTATTAGTTCTTATTTCCTACAAGAAAAAAAGAGGTGTGTAGCAGATGATGTGACGGATGAAATTGACCTACGCTGAGCGAAATATTAACTGCTGAAGATTGGAACTTTTTTCTCTTTGAATTCTAATTTGACAAGCCTAAATTCTGTCTGAGCTAGTTACATTAATATATGTGGGCTTGCGATTTTTCTTAGGACTGTAAGAAGTTGTAGCTATCACCTTTTATGGTTAGAAGCCTGATATATAATTTAGCTGCCTTGAATGAATTATAGTTATGGTTTATGTGAATTCTGAGCTTTGGTTTCCATCTGTACTATTTACTGTGATTGATTATTCAATTTACAACTTACTACATAGTTGGAATAATCTCCGACAACTTAATCAACTTGTAGGTTTTGGTCTGTTTCTCTTCCAAACTACTATGTACCCATATGTGGAAAAGTTGCTTGGTCCTATAAGAATCGCTCGCATTGGAGGGGTAATATTTAGCTCTTGCCCCCTGCATTTGTTGTACCTTCTGCATTTTATATTGTGATTAATATCCTTTCACCCAATTCTTCATCCTTATGATTTTTTTGCACGTGATTCTGTATGCAGGTTTTAACTATACCTCTTTTGTCAAGCTACCCCTTTATAGCAATGTTGTCGGGGTTCTCCCTCTCCATGCTGTTAAATTTTGCATCTCTGCTGAAAAATGTCATATCTGTAAGTACATATATCACTTCGAATCTCTGACTTCGAATCTCTCATGTTATGGCTGAATGAAGATGGATTATAAGAATCCATGTTCGAACAATCAACAACCAAATATGCAAAAATAATTTCCCACAGCCTGCTCACATGCATGCAGTAGGGTACTTGATCCATGTGTATTAGACATTTGAGCGTCTCAGGTTTACTCTCTTATCTGTTGTAAGGTACTTGATATCCACGTAATTGAAGCAGCTTACTTTTTATATTTTTTCCTTGTGGACTGTGTGGCTAGAAGCCTCTCGTGGAGAAGCTGCATTTGAGAGCATATTCTTTCGCATTAGCTTTTCTGAGAGTCCATAAAAGATTAAAGGCTTACATTTTAACTTTTTTTTCCTTAATTATTTATCGTCTTTCATTTACTATTATCATATTCTGTGTATGGTCTTCTTCTGACATCTGAAGTTTTCTTTGGAACTAGATTACGGTTGTCACTAGCCTGTTCATTCTCCAAAACAGAGCTGTGGTAATTTTTTTTTCCTTCTTTAATTTCTCTTCAACGAAAAAACGTGTCTTAACTTGACCATAATTGAACAACAGGACCAAGATCAAAGAGGTGCTGCTAATGGAATTGCTATGACTGGTATGTCTCTGTTCAAGGCAGTTGGTCCAGCTGGTGGTGGTGCAGTGTAAGCTTTATCTTTGGTTAATAATGATGTTTGAATCCATAATTTGGTTAATAATGATGCCAACTGGGAGCTGTAGTGATTCAATTATAATCTCTTAATTTATGATTGTTATACAAAACAGATAGTTGGTTTTGTTGCAAACTCTATGCAGATGCTATAGATTCATAAAGCACATACATCTTACATTGTCTTACACTTGAAATCGTGTCGAGTCTATTATATGACTTCATGGTATTTCAATGATTTATTTTCTTTTTGTTAATTATGATTTCGTCTCAACAGGTTTTCTTGGGCACAAAAACGCCTAGATGCTGCCATCCTACCAGGTACATACTCAACTAACTTATCATCATGCAGTTCTAATTAATAGCTAGACTCATAACAGGTTCTAGGCTGTTAGGTGAAAATCCAGCAGAGTACACAGGTTCATTAAGAGAATATCAGTCACTGATATGTTTCCAGTTAACTGTTGGATTTTCATCTACTGACTTAGAGAATGATATGTTTGCTGTTAAAGTACTTCAACATAATGTGTCTGGAACTCTGGATACTCCTATATACTGTTAGTATGTAAGTATTATAAGACTGAGTTAATTTGACATAATGAGGAGATAAAATAGAACCAATACTCACATGCATTTACCCCAACTCCAAAGGAAGTAATGGTTGATTATCGACTAACGAAGAAAGAAATTAGAGGTTAAACACTTGAGTGAGAATAACCAGATTAGCAAATAAATGAGCCTTGTTTTGCATTTCCTCCTTCTGGGTTTTATATCGTACCTTGTTTTGCAAATTCACTCGATAATGTATGTACTGTTTCGCACCAGACTAGCAATAAATATTGACAGCTTTTTGAAGGTTCAGAAAATTTACTGCTTCATTTTCGATTGCAGGTGTCCAGATGGTTTTCTTCATCTTGAATCTGGTGGAGGTAATTGCAGTTCTGATGACATTTAAGCCATTTCTTACTGTACGTGATGATACACAGAGATGAATCTAGAAAAATACAAACAATCAACATTATTATTGGCTCAATGAATGCATCATATTGCAATTGTTATATTCATTCAATGGGGGATAATTGGTCTGGGAAAATTTGTATTAGCATTATGGCAATGTAAATTTGAGAGAAGTTCTATAAGCCCCGGGAAAAATCCTTCATCATAAATTTAAAAATGAGAAATTTATGATGACAGGACTTTAGTCTTCGTCATGAAATCACCACTTGAATTATTCCAATGATGTGAGACAAAATCAAGATAGTTATCATGTTGCATGCACATGGCTGTGAATCAAATTAGATAAGTAATATATTGAGAATTTGAGTCGATGAAGTTCATAGTGATACTATTACTCTTCCGGAAAAGCCAAATACCACAACTGAAACCTCTTGCCACCACCACCTCATACTTGTCAAAAGCCAACTTGATCAAATTGTCCTATGAGTACTAAACAGCACCCTAGGCTCACAAATAATTAAAAATTAAAAATATTAAAATTGTTCATGCATCTTCACCAAATCATAAATAACACATCCTAAGTTCCTAACTTATCTCCTCCAGCACCTCTAGCATTCCAAAACAGAATATTTTCCATTGAAAACAAAGAGAGGGAGGGTAAAAGAAACCCAAAAAATTAGAGCACTCCTTAGAATTGTCAGAGGCAAGGCCTGAACAAACCTGACCATTTCCAGAAGTAACCTGCTTACCACGTACCCAAAACCTCACGAACTGCATGAACTACCATATATAGTAATCTCAGGAGGACAGTGACCAAAAGTAGTAGGTGTTTTTCTACGTTGTGGATTTTTGGTGGTAGTGTGAATAAGGGAATCAAGATTAGGAAAGGGGATTTTGAGAGATGAGGGCATAGTAGCACCCTTATCATTCCTTGTTTGGTAAGTCATAGTTGCCTAACCAGAATTGGATTTCCTAAGTTTACTAGGAATGAAGCTAGAACCGATCAATACGTAGGCCATTTGAGTTGCATTAGTAATACTTTTGAGTGGCTTGCTATTTTTCCAATTTTCCACCAAACTTTGAAACATGGTGGAATTAAAAAGCTTTCCTTAACCATCTTTGGTTAGTTTTAATCTTGTAATGCATGGTGTTGCAACTGAATTGGCATGCTCCATCTTGAATTTCTTCAAAATTTCTTTTGCATAGCTCTCTCGAGAAATAAAAATACCTTCCTTGGATTGTTGAACTTCAATTCCAAGAAAGTGATGTAGTTCTCCCAAATCTGTCATCTCATACCCTTTCCTCATGGAGAGCTTGAACTCATTCAACAAATTCAAGTTGTTTTAAGTTTTTAACTAACTTCTAAACCCCAAGCCATTTTATAATAAACCCCAATTGAGTTTTTTCATTATGTAATTTGGAAGCTAATTAATTTTGCAGCATTATGTTTCACTAGGATAGTAAAAAAATAAAAATAAAAGCCCATTTCACTCCAGTGAGAGAGCTAGCTAGGATTTGGGATAGGGTACTTATATTGTGAACATGAAAATGCGAAATCAAATTAAAAACATGATTTGATTTTGATTGGAAATTTGGAATGATTGAAATAGATCAATCATTTAACTTATAAGAGAAGAGTAAAGTTGGATGGCTTTAAGTTGACAGAAATCTTTGGCAAGAATCGATCATTCAACTTATACAAATATGCTACAAATTAATAAGATAAGATATGAAAAAGAGAGCAAAATTCCATGGCAGTTTCTTCTAATATATTGACGTCACATGCACATTGCATAACTACTTCATCTCCACTCTGAAAATAAGAATTGAATTAAGGAATTTCCAAGCTATCCAAGGTACGTGGTTAGTATAGTGGTTTGGCACCAAAGTTTTTCCAGGAGAGATTTAGGGTTCAACTCCCCTAGGATTAATCCTAAGATAACGTGTGTGTGTGTGCCTGTGTGTAACTGATGACTAGAATAAATAAATAAAATACCAATGGTACTTATTCTTAGTTCCTTAAAGACTTGAACATGCATAGAGAAAGCTTGATCCATGTTTTTTCTTGTAATTGAAGTCTCCGTAAATTTGTCAAGTAGTATTAGGTGGCTGTTTCCAGCCCTTGTGATTAAAGACTTAGGAGATTGATTGAGAAATATGCAGGATATTTCCTCTCTGCATTCCGTAAAGACTTCAGTATTGTTCATTCATCTAGTAAATCCAATGAAGAAAAGAATGCAACTTCTTGGCCTGAAATGATAGAGCTAGCTAGGACATAAGGACATGGAAGAAAATTAAGTCAAACTTTGTGTTTCCTTGGATGTACGGACGTAATTTCCACCAACCTCAGTGAGTAGATATTTGGTTATTCGGCTTTTTCTTTCTCTATCTAATTTTTCTAAATAATATGTAGTAAATTTTTGCAATGTGCTTAGCTTTGCTATTTGAAGAAGACAATTAGGAAAATGAGCTCTTCTTGAGCTTCAGAAGATACTCTAACTTGAAACTTTGTTACTTCTTTCTATTTCAAGCTTGTACTGATATTTTAAAATTTTAAGGATTGTAATGCTTTATTCATTGTATTATTGTTAATTTCAACTATTTTTATACTTATTTTGGTTTTACTTTCAGTTTATGCTTCAAGTTTCTTCCTTCTTTTTATCAATTTGTTTTTGATTTGCCAATAGAGGTATGTTATAGAAAAGTAAGGCTTTTTCAATTTTTTATTTCATCTCAATTGCATGTTAGTAGTGAGACATTGATATTTTCTTTTAAACTTTTTATAAATTCTTACTATAATACCAGTAGGAAAGTAGGTGTAAAATAATTAACCAACTAGTTGGCTTAGTAGTACGTAGAAGTACTGAATCAGCTGAAGCTTGAAGCTAGATTGGTACAGGTAGCAAGAAAAAAAATTCTATCACTACCAAAATAGTAAAGAAAATGAAAAGGAATCTGGTTTAAAATATCAGAATTTAGTTTTGATGTTTGCTATAGAAAGAAAGAAATGGAATCCATTTTTCAATTTGATGTGAATATATTATTTTTTCTGTCAATCTCTATTGATTTCTCCAGTTTTGGGCTATCTGTTTCATTCGGTTTGATATGTCAAGTCTATTTACAATCTGTTTCTTCAAACTTCAAGATCATTATTTTCATGAATGCTTCTATGTAGTTCGATCTCAATTTGTGGGAGTAAGTTAATGTGTGTGTTTGTGGTTTACCTATGCATCACACTCTATTGAAACTTATTACTGAATATCTACCATAACTACTTTAACTAAATAGATAAGATGTAATCTAAATGTACATAGATAGAATTACGAAAAAAAATATTTGTGTATATTTATGTTACTTTGTACAATTCCTTCATAACTTTGGTGCTAAATGTCTTAGAACTTCACTCATATGCAACCAATTAAACATAATTGCAATTTTGTTTCTTATGTTTGATAAGATTCACTGTACGTTTAAAACATTTAACTATACTACTTCTTTCACAATAATAGGGAAACTAACATTGAACCACCAACATCATCAATGAAAATCATCAGCAAGGAGAAAAATGACTGAAGTGACAAGCCACTTTTTGTAAAAAAAAAAAAAAAAACTGGAGGAAGCAACTTTTTGGACATCCTCTATGACTAGCTACGAATATGCTAACACTTTTTGAGGATATACACATGCTAATAGACATCATCAACTATTTTTTGCAAACTGTTGCAGTAGCAATTGTAACTAAGTTAGCCTTAAATTATGACAACTCATTTTTTAAACATATATCACAACATCTGTACTGGTGGTGATGTTACTAGGACAGTAGGACATGATCTACTTCATCTTTTGTCATAAAACAAACTTAATCTTTTGTTAATATAATGATCATGTCAATTATGTTTTCTATGCTTTTAAATGTAGTTCTTAAATAACACTGCGTTAGCTCCAAAACCCGCTTCAAAGTGGGGCACGATTCCTAGTTTTGGTACAATTTTTCTATTCTTACATATGGTTAACTAGACTTTTCCAAGTCATGGCATGATGGACACTCCCTGAAATGAATGCACTGCCACGTAGCATGCTATGATTGGTGCAAGGAACTTGACAAGGCTGGATTTCTACATAGAACAACAAGGCCGATGACTGAAAAATAATTTGAGTTGACTTCACGTAAAACCCTACCCTAGCCTCAATTTCATTCTGATTTCACAGAAAGCATATCCCGATATCGACTCCATTAACAAAAGAAATTGACCAAAGTGTTTAATAAATTAATGTGGTGCAGATAATAATTCTTCATATGCGGACGTCCACACATAAAGTAAAATACGAATATATATATATATATATATATATATATATATATATATATATATATATATATATATATATATATATATTACGCATTTGAAATATAACGGAAGGCAATGTGGTTTTCTCAAATGGGCTAGGTGATGTGGTTAATTAGTTCCTTTTGTGACTTTGTCCAACTTGTTGAGTTTTTGCCCTTTATTCATGTGTTGCTACTCTTGGCAATGGAAGCTATAAAATGAGTTTCTACATTTGGCTTGGAATTGCATTTCTATAAACTTTCAATTTTATACCAGCAACATGAATACGTGATTGATAAACTATTGTGTTAGTGGTGAAAATATGCTACTTAAAATCGATAACGGTGCAAAAAAAGAAAAGAACTTTTATTATGTTTCGGTGCATATAATGTTACGAATTTTTCAATAATTAATTTTTTTTATTGAATTTAACGATTTGAAAATATGAAAACTTATTAGAATTTTATTCAGAGTAATTAAAATCGAAGATTTGCATGTGATCGAAAATGTGACTGATTCTTGTAACAGTTAAGCCCTCACTTGTAATTCAAAAGGAAAAGAGGTAAAAGCTAGCAACAAACCCCACTAAACTTAAACGTAGACAAAGGTTGGTAGCCAACATTATTAGAATCTAGCTATGACCTCAAAAGATAGTACAAGCACGAAAAGCTCAAAAGGGAAAAACAACTAAGAAAAGGAAGCATCAATAATGGAGCACATAGACATTGTATTCGACAATGGCATTTTTGGTGCTCAGTGTGAATGTGTGAGTTCTTGCTTCAACATAACCTCTTGCAAACCTGAAAAGCCCGCTTCCTCCGATCACCGGCATCTCCCTCACCTCGTCGAAAATCGGATTCCTTCCCAGCACAGTTATGGTGCTCCCATTGTACTTTCCCTGAACAAAATGAAAGTTCATGCACATCAACAGGCCAAATTCCTCTTGCGAAGCCGATGCGTAGAACCCTTGAGCCCTCCCCAGTAGCTTCGAGCTCAGCTTCGGCTTTTCAGTGAGCGGATTGTCGATCATATTGACAAATCCGAAGAGTGTGATTGAGTTGATGGGTGATTTCACCACTTGTACTGAGCTTGGGTTTTTGCCGCTTAAAATGTCATGCCAGTACAGGCGGAAGTGGCTGAGCTTTTCTTGCTTGAGCCCCAAGCGATCGCGGTCCATGGTTTTCACGAATTCTTGATCTTCTTCTCCATGGACCAAAATTAGTGCAAAGGAAGAAAGAAGAGAGAAAATTAGGAATTGGGTAGCAAAGCTTCTGGCCATGGCTGAATCTAGCTAGCTTTCACCAACTGAGAAGGTTGTGGCCACATATATAGTGGAATGGTCTAGAAGTCATATAATCACGGACTGCCACAATTTCTTTCGTCTTTTTTCTTGTTGGTAGTCAATGTGGTCACATATATAATAGTATCGAAGTGGCTATTATATAACTAATCAATCAAAGTGAGTCCAATTAAAAATGACTAACCAATTACAATTATTCTAATAGAAGATATATTGAAAGTTCGAATTCGCTTCTCATGCTAATATCAATTGATCATGAACTTTTTTTCCTTCACCCCTTACATATAAGCATATAAGCATTTGTGTATACTCTCATTACATGAATCAAATGATCTAATTCGTGATGAGAGATATACCCATGATATACAAGAATATGAAGAAATTATCTTAAGCCGGTGTTTAATTATTTTTCTCATTGAAAAGAATATTTAAACTTATTAACATTATGAAGAGAAATACTATATTAAAGCAAATAGCTATTAGTAATTTAGTATTATCTAAAGGTTTGGTAAAGTCAAGAACTAATTAAGAAGAAAGACATAGTTGCCACAACAAATCAGTAAGTCTTAGTTGTGTTCGATCAGTGGACCTAATTCTTACTTTCAGAGGACATAAAGTCTTGTATATATGGTTCCCTTTCTTCTCTGTAAAATACTACGAAATTTCACAGTGAAGTACTAAAGATGATATGGGAAGTGATCGTACGTTGCTAGTTAAAGAATGGCCTTTAGGGTTAAACAAAGGTTAACATTGGTCGACTTAAACAAAGAACTGTATCTTCGTACTTGCATTTGAGGCAGAGCTCCATCACATTCAATCAAAACTATAGACTTGGATGACTCATATTACAACAAAAGCTTCCAAACTTGGGTTAGAAGCTAGTTATATTCAAAGTTTATGTTTCTTTGGACGTAGGTAATTTGCTCCATCCTTTTTATAGATAAGAGTGTCACTTATATGACAGTTCCTCATTAAAAATGTTAACTACATAAATTCCCCTATTAATTTGTTCTTTATCCTTGTATTTTTCTTCCATAAACTTTTTTTTAATGTCTAACACTCATTTTATTAATCAATTTGGAGGAATAACAGAATAACATACATCAGAAATAACGAGGGAATTAACCAATTTGGCGGATTAATCTTCAACCAACCATTGAGTTTATACATTACATCTCATGAGAGCATAATTTTCCAATTGATCAGCCACATTATCACACGTTGTAGACAAAAAATTCTTAATTGTCAAATTTTATATGAGAAATTTTATTCACACACCTCTATATACTAGATATACACCCATTTTTCCTATTATTTACATAAGACTTTGTGGGTATGTAAAATTATCAAAAGAGATATTTATATATTAAAACTAAAGAAATATAGTTGAAATAAACAATCCCGCGTTCAAATTTTCTTCTCCTCTACAAGAACGACGTGGGTAAAGATTGAAAACCCTAATCAGAAACAGTTGGCCACACTCATGGATGAACTTCCAAAGTTCCAGACAATATCAGAAAACAACGTAATGAATTCTATTAGTGTTTCTCAACCCTTAAGCGAGGTATGACTTCTCCCTCTTTGATGGAATTTGATCTACTACAAAATTTAGATTTTAGGGATTGTTGTTTGATATGAGGAGCAATAACAAGAAAAGGATAGGGCAATAGGACAACCATGATCATGAATTCATTAGCTATCAATAATTTCTACAATGTTGTGTTATTCTCAATGTTGTTTGCATCTTTTTTTTTTTTTGAAACAGACGTTGTCTATGTATTTAGAACAAGGATATGGGATATGTATTCAATAAATAGGTTGTGTATTTAAATTTTAAAATTAGGGTAGTTTAGGAAGTTTAGGGTTGTGTATCTAATAAATTGTGTTTCAATAAAGTTAATAAGTGGTGTACTAATAATGGGGTGTGTATCTAGTATTTAGTCATGTGTGAATAAAATTTCTCATTTTATATATATATATAGGGAAAAATCTCTATATGGTACCTGAACTATCACCAAATGCAATTTTTGATACCTGAACTTTCAAAAGAAACCTGGTGGTACCTGAACTATGCATCCGTTAGCCATTATAGTACCTACCGTTAAATATTCCGTTAAGTGCTTATGTGGCATTTTAATATAATTTATTTTTATTTTTCAATTACTAATAAGATCACCTACATGGGAATAAATTATATTAAAAACATAAAAATTGGTAATAAATTATATTATAAAAATAAAAATAATTTTTCTCATTTTTAGTCTTAAATTGTGGATAAACTATCTAAATTTTTTTTGTATAATTTATTTAAATTTTAAAATCAAAATAAATTATCATTGTTTTTTAATATAATAAAATTAAAAATTATTTTTTTGGTATAGTTTATTTTTATTTTTTAATTAATAAAAAAACAACCTATGGTAATAAATTATATTAGAAACATAAAACTTGAAAATAAATTATATTATAAAAATAAAAATAATTTTTCTCATTTTTAATCTTAGAATTGTGGATAAATTATTTAAATTTCTTGTGTATAATTTATTTAAATTTTAAAATCAAAATAAATTATCATTTTTTTAATATAATAAAAATTTAAATTACTTTTTTGAGTATAGTTTATTTTTATTTTTTAATTAATAACAAACAACCTACATGGTAATAAATTATATTAAAAAAAATTGGAAATAAATTATATTATAAAATAAAAATAATTTTTCTTATTTTTAGTCTTGAATTTTGGATAACTTCTCTAATTTTTTTTTTGTATAATTTATTTTGAAAATTGAATATAAATAAAATTATTGTTTTACCCATGCCACATAAGCACTTAACGGAATATTTAACGGTAGGCACTATAATGGCTAACAGAGGCATAGTTCAGGTACCACTAGGTTCATTTTGAAAGTTCAGGTACCAAAAATTGCATTTGGTGATAGTTCAGGTACCATATGGAGGTTTTTCTCATATATATATATATAATTTATCCATATTTTTTGTGAATGTTAAAAGTACAGTAATTCTTATTTCATACTTCCATTGATGATTGATAGATTTGTTGTGAGAATTCTGCTATGACTAATTATCGATGACTTGCTATTAATCTCAAAAACTAAGGGGGATGTATTGTATTTAGATTTAGGGATAATTATAACTTTAGTCCCTGAACTATAACTCGTTCGACACTTTCGTCCCTGAAGTTTGAAATATATCACTTTCGTCCCTGACCGGAACAAAATAGTGCAAAACCTATGCCAAAATGTTCGCAAGGATGAGAGGAGTAACTTTTATAACTAGGGCTAAGCTCGATTCGGCCTAAAATTGGTCGAATTTAGCCCGAAAGCTTATGGTGGCCAGAACTTTAATCGTAAAATTCCCCGCCTTCCGGCAACGGTTTGAGGCGAGGTTGGTGGCGTTGAACTCGCCTCAAGGAGGGCTTCAAAGCCCAATAGGTATTGTCCTCCGAGTTGGCCGGAATCGGAGGTGTATTCGATGAAAACCCTCGGCAGGGACGAAAGTGATATAGAATGTTAAAGTTCAGGGACTAAAGTGATATATTTCAAACTTCAGGGATGAAAGTGTCGAATGGATCATAGTTCAGGGACTAAAAGTGATTTTTTCCCTTAGATTTATGAAGACTTTTTTTTAAGTGATGGATTTAACAAGAATTTATGGATTTACAAACTCTATAGAATTATAATCGTAAGATTTATCAAATCTTTAAAATTCTATAGATTTTAAAAGATAAACTTGTATGGATTTGTAAGAACTCTCGTAGAATTAGATAAACTTTTTGTACTCATTATTTTATAGATAAAAATATCTGGTAAAAGCCCAATAAATAAATAACTTGCTTAACATGGAAACTTTCTAATTAACTTTATAGTTTCATGTATACCAAAATAGGAAGAAAAAAAAAATCTCATCAAGAACATATCATTGAGTAGAGGAAAGAAGTCGCTCATATTCATGAGCGATCAATTACTTGCGATATTACCACCAGATTTAATTTTTCTCTATATTTCATTTCATGCTTTTAAGTTTCTAGATTTATAAGTATATTAGGTTGTAGAAATTGAAGCGTTATATTTTTTCTTTGTACTTTAAAGAGAACTTTTTTTTATTCGTTTCGTTTGGTAATAGAAAAATATTAGAGAAAAATAAATTTAAGAGAAATGTGAGTTTGAAAAAAAAAAGTCTTGTGACATTGGTATTTGTTACTTGTCATAAAAATTCATAGGTAACGTCTATTTCTTATATTGTATGTGACTACGTCCTTGAATAATATGGATGTGAGTGTGTGAAAGCGATAAATGAAGAACAAGAGTGTGTGTGTGTGTGTGTGTGTGTGTGTGTGTGTGTGAGAGAGAGAGAGAGAGAGAGAAATATTTTTTTTGATAAGGAGAGAGAGAGATGATCATAGAAGAACAATTAAGATGAAATAAAAAAAATGAAATAAAGAAGAAAATTGTAAATCCATGGAAATCTTTAGGTTGGAGGTTGGATTGTTAAAAGCTTTTTGTCTTTACAATTAACACCAAACAATCCACACAATTCCATCATTTAATGAATCTTTATAATTCCTTGATTTTTCCAATACACTTAAACTTCTACAGACTCATTAAAAGTCATTAAAAATCTAAATTGAATACACCCAAACTTCTAGAGATTTTTTAACAATCTTAATTGAATACCCATAGACTTCTGAATTCCACAACAATCTTTAAAACATCATATAAATCTAAAAACAATACATCCCCCTAAGATTTTTTTTTGTTTGAAATAAACATCATAGACTTCTCGCTTTCACACACTCACAAGAACTATTTAAAAAAAACAAAACAAAAGATTTTTTTTTGTTTGAATTAAAAAAATAATAATAATAATGAATGGAGGTGTAATGAGTCAATATGGAGGTATATAGAGTGAGTGATTTAGTGTCACTACAACAAAACTAGTCATTTTCGACCAACATTTCCGACGGCCAATAAATCCCCTCGCAAAAACCAACCTTTTCCGACAAACGAAAATTGTCGTCAGAATTATCATGTTGGACTGCAACTTATTTACGACGGACATATCGCCGTCTGAAAAAGACTTTATTTTCGTCGGAAATATTAGCATTTTGGCGCGAATTATTAGCGGTAAGAACATTTCCTACCACATTTGTTGCCGTCGGTAATGATAGATGTATTTCCGAGAGGTAATGATTGTTGTCGGAAATAATTATTTGGGAGTGGAAGTATGGGATGATAAGACAACCGCAAGGTCCGATGAAGCAAGAAATTATAGCCAACAAGTCCACCAGTGCCCCGAAATCAAAGGTTTGGTAGCCGATCAAAAACTCGTCATGCACGTCTTCGATCAGTCCCCCCCCCCTTCCAAATGTTCTATTTGATTGTAGAATAGAAAGTGGTACGGACTGTTTCATGTGTTTCAAATGTATTAGAATTATGAATTGAATGAGGTATTAACGATATTGAGGTGAGTTGATGGGATATTGGAGTTTTGGGTGAAGAGGAGGATCATTTAATCAATTCTATTGTGGACAGAATGACTATTTTATCAATTCCATTTCAAATAAAATTTCATTTGAATAATAATAATAAATAAAAAAACAAAGATGTGTGTGTTCATTCTGCTTCTTTTCTCTTTACATCTAATAATCCAAAAAATTGTGAATTGAAAAGCATGATACAATTTTCCACCCAATAGAGAAGCAAATGACTAAAAACCACAATTTCAAATATATATATATATATATTTATATATGCATCTTTACATGCCAACTACTGATGTTAACACAACAACATACCCTTTTTTTTCCTTGATTCAAAGAGAATTCAGTAACTGGAAATCAAAACAACAAAAGAACAAACAAGCTTAACACCTTAAGCCATCTTATTAAAGATCCTCACTCATGATATTATAACAATTGAACCATTCTCAAGGATGCTCTTGAAAGGTCTAATAACCACAACACACTTGACAGATTCACATTCTATTCTACCTTGTTTTCGCATCTTGAAGAGATAAATATCTTCTTCACCATCTTGCAAAACTGTCTGCAAGGGATAAAATATTTAAACTTTCAACAGTCATTTTAGATTAAAAATATATTAATGCAATATATCAAATCGTCAGTGACTTACAGCCATGCATTATCGCCAAGACGCTTATTGTCATTGTCATCATAAGTAAAACTGATTGCCCATTTATTCATTGGACGAAGTTCTCCTTTGATCAAAAACAGTTTCCCAAGCTCAACTAATAGATCATCATACCTCTTCAACTCAGCCAAGTCCACATCGCGACCAACATCAACTCCTTCCATAAGCACCTTCTCAATAAAAATTCAAAGCTCATGAGATAAAACTTTATAATAGCAGAGTAAATAAAATAAATAACCAACATACTCTTTGAACTTCACCTTAGTACGAGATCTCATTGAAACAATGGATTTCGGCTTGCTTTATGTCTCCATTGAGACATCATTATTAAAGAACCTAAAACCTGCTCTAGAAGACCCAGGTTGTAGAGGAGAGGGAAAGCTAGGCGGCCTAGATCCCTTAAAAACATTTTTGTTGCCTTCTTGTGATTCTAAATGGTTGGATTCTAAATGGCAGGTAAACATAACAGTTTTTTTTTTAAAGCCTTGTTAGGCGCTTGCTTTGCTCAGATATTGAATGATTTTTTATAGGAAAAAAGTGAAAGAAACAAAACTAACCTGGATCAATCAACCATTGTTCATACAACTGGTTCGGTTCCAATGGCGAAATACAAAAAAGAAGAGGTAAGAAATATAAGCATTATCCTTTCATTTCTCTATGTTACTGATTGAATATATATAATATATATATAACCAAGATTAAATGTATAACCAAAATATATATATATATATATATATATATATATATATCTTGGTTATTGATTTAAATAATCTAGTACTTGACAAGGAAAATACATAAATTGGTATATGACTTTTTTGGAAATTTGTTTTCTTTAATGTAATAGTTTGACCGAAATGGAGTTGAACCTAGCCCAATAGAGTATTTGAGGAAGTTCCATATAAGTAAAGCGAAGAATGGTCAGGAAGAACATTGGAAAAGTGAGGAGGCTAAAAAAATTTATGTAAGTTTTTGTACTTATTTCTCAAGTCAATACTTTTAAATTCATCTAATTAATACTAGTAGTACATGCGCTCATATATGATTAAATGTATAATTTTATTTGAAGGATGATCTAAACGAGAAAAGGATTAGAGTGGAAGCGGTTTTTGGTGAAGTAGATGATTTGGATATTTATCGGAAGGTGATTGGTGGGCCTAGTCATGGCCGTATACTTGGTTTAGGTGCAAGGATCAAATGTAAAGATGTGTACCCTTCACCTAACCAAACTTGTAATAAGTCTACATGTCTGGAACAGAAAGAAGATCATGAAAGACTGAAAGACCAAGTTGAATCTCTTACTGAAAAAGTGAACATGTTGACACAAATTGTGTAAGGTTTGGTGCCTAATAACTTGTACCATTCAGGCCGTGCAGCGAAATCACATTCTATGGTATATTGTTTCTGTTTTTCAAAGACATTTTTATATGTTGTTCATCTTTATGTTTTTATTGTTTTAATTCTTAACTTGCTCTTAATTTTTATTATGACTTTTTTTTTTACAATAGGAGAATATTCCAACACATTCGAGTGCTAATGCCGATGAAGATGACAACGATTTTGCGTATGCAAGGAAATCACATTTTATGGTATAATGTTTTTATTTTACAAAGCCATTTTTATGTGTTTCTTCATCTTTATGTTTTTTGTTGTTTTAATTCTTAATTTGCATTATGATTTCTTCGTTTTTCTTTTACAATAGGAGAATATTCCAATACATTCAAATGTTGATGCCGATGAAGATTTTTCCGATCAATTGTGTCCCTCGGAAATAAGAGTCATTGTTGTAGTGTGTTTTGGCACATGAACTTGTAGGCTATGCATGCAGTGTATAAGTTGTACTTGGGCTGATGAATTTCCTTCATGGATAATCACTTGTACTAAGAATTTAAGAGAGGTCTAGTGAGCAACTATTATTACTTGAAAAACAAAAAAGAGTAGTAAAGATCGAGCATGGAAAATCATGTGAGAATATTTGGATATTCCAATAGAAAAACTCATTATTGAATAGAAATACTATTTCAGCAATTTTGACAAAAAGTCTTGAGCAAAATATGCAGAGAAAATCTAAATATCAATTTGAGAGGTCTGAATAGAACCACCCTAACTTGTTTTTGGATCAACAATAACCCCCAGCTCTAATTGATAAGTACTAATAATTAATGTGGATATAAGTAGGTAGATTACTGTTTCTTCTAATTGATGTCTCCATCAATCAATGAACACGTACCCTGCTGTCATCCTCAATCTGTAAAGACTTGAGTATTGATTATTCAACTTATAAGTGGACTAAAGGAAGCAGAGCATGCAACTTTCTGGAAGCTATGGAAGAAAATTCAAAGTTTGTTTTAGTCCATGCATCCTTTTCAAAGACAGATGCATATGTCCAAGCTAATTATGGAGCTGATTATGATGGTGATCATTGGTGGGATGCTTTGTCTCTGTTTCTTATCTTCTCCTTTCGTTATGACTAGCAAACATCACCCGCACGTTGTTGCGGGTTTTAAAAGCGTTTAACATATGTTAAAATAAGGTGGAGAAATTTTTAGATGTGACCGTCATGTCATGTCATATATGTGATTTCTCAATAAAAACCTGTTAAGTGGAACTTTTTTAACACCTCAGCATTAGACACAAATCTTTAGGGTTTTAGAGTATGGTTAGCGACACTCATCTCTCATGTGAAAGGATATGCGCGAGCTTCAAAAATGTTGAAAATATGTAGAAAGTACTAAAAACATAATTGAGATATTTAATTACATATAGTATCGATTGAGATTCAACATAACTGAAATACATTTCAATTAAAGCTAACATTAAAAGATTTACACAACAGTACTGACTTGTAAATTTGTAATTTTAGTTTGCAACCTTTCTTTACTGTGAGACCTCGGAAAAATTACAAAAATAATTTACAGTTAATCGGAATTAAAATTCGTAATCTAGATTATTATCAAAGAGTTTCAAGAATTCTTCAGAAATTTTTTTAACTCGTAAATCCAATTTGAGGACTTGAGAATAAGTACACGTTATGATGAGTTCTTATGAATTTTCGAAAAAAATTTCGTACAGTGGAGCAATTTATTATGAACTTCGGAAGGTTAAGAATTAAAGAACATAGTTTAGAGCCAATTTCGTCAAATCAGCATTTTTGTTTTTCCATTCCTCTTCTTCTCCTCTCTCTCTCTCTCCCCGTGAACTCTCTCTCTCTCCTCTCATCGGCGCCGCCGTCAACCACTTCCAAAAACCACAAAGTTTATATCAACGTGTAGACCACAACTTAAGGATCACGTTTAGTAACTACATCGAGCTCCAATTCGAAGTGGATAGGGAGAGATCGACGACGGAAGTTTGGATTTTTTAAAAATCAACGATTCGAAACTTCCTCAACGACAGTTTTCGGGATGAACTAAGGTTATGAGAAGTTTCCTGGGATGCAGAGGAGTCGAAAAAGACCATTTTGAGGTCATGAGGTGGCCGGAGTTGGCCGTACGGAGGATGTGGAAATTCTTATATATTTCGGCGGAGCGTACGACGTCTACATTGAACGGTTTGGGTCAAGACCGCTTGGGCTGAGTTCGCCGGCCTCCTTTGCTTCCCTCGGTGAGGGTGGTGACGTGTGAAAGGGACCGGAGCAAAAGATGCTTGTCGGGGGAGACAGAGTGAGGAAGAAGGAGAGAGAGAGAGAGAGAGAGAGAGAGAGAGAGAGAGAGAGAGAGAGAGAGAGAGAGAGAGAGAAGACAAAAAGAAAATATGGCAAACTGTGAGGGGCAAAACCATCATTTCGCATCAGCTCGGCTCGGATATGTCGACGGCTTATGAAAAACGACTCCCTATTCCTTTAGTATGTATAATTTGTTCTCTAGGATCTCTTACCGCTTTACTTTAAGTATTGTTTTGGTCTATGTCCAGTTCTCTTGAGAATGGGTTTCGGTCTCTTCCCCCAATTCTCTTATCTCTATAATTTTTTTCTCTATTAATGAATTCTTTTTTTGGATTCGACTCCCCTTGAATACCATGGTGAGAAGAAGTGAGAGTGTGTGTGTGTGTAAAAAACAAACACAAAAAAAAAAAATTTTTTTGAAGAAAGAAAAAGAAAAAAGAATGCCACTTATATGACAGTTCTTTATTTACCCTTGTATTTTTTTTCTAAATGAATCAAATAGGGGTAAAAGCCCCATCTTGCAAAACACAATAGAAAACCGATTTTTAATACTCAATATACTTGATAATTGATATTTTTATCTAAAATTTTCTTTTAAGAATTTTCAATATTTCCACAATATCCGATACCAGGACAGATTCTAAGTTCACATCTCCAAAAATACCACAGTGGGGATGAGATAGAGAATGTATGTTCTGACTTTTGAGAGTTTTGACTTAAATCTGGGTCTGAATTGAGTGGAATAGTAATAGTAGAATACAAAATGACTTATTTTTATTAGGTGCATGACTTATTTTTGGACTTGCTTAAGGGAAATGTAAATAATAGAGAGAATGAGCAGAAAATATGATGTATTTCATTAATAAATAACGGTCTATTTATATAGAGAAGTACAAGGTACAATCCATAATGATGTAGAAAATTTATACTAAATACAATCTATATTCTAGAACGATCTACATTCCATAAACTTATTCTAAAGAGTAATAGTTTGACAAGACACACAATAATGATATCCTAAAACAGAACTCATATTTTAATATGAGATTTTAAAAAAATATATATATTTTCTCTCCCAATTTTTACTCCTCTCATCTGCTCTCTCTCTCTCTCTCTCTTCAATTTCTCTCATTTTATTACTTTTATATATTTCTCTCTCATTTGCATCACATCCAAAACTTGCACATGAGTAGGACTCACGAATGAGTCCAATTCGATTTGAGTCTCGAGTCCAAGCTTGACTCAAACTTGGTCAGAATTAGACCTATAATTGAGTCTTAGACAATTTTGAGTCCAATTTATTCTGACCCACAGTAGAAGCATCATCCACTGATGAAGACATTTTCACGTGCCAAAATTGATACGCGCAAAAACGCTCGTCAAAATAAAATAAAGAATGTAATTATGTACAAATCCTTGCAACCTATAAAAATGTCGTTGAATAGTATAGTGGGAAGCAAGGGTCATTACCCACAGGAGATTGTTTTATTTGCTAATCTATGTCACGAAAATTAAATAAACTATACAACAAATTTATTTACAAATATATACAATATATACAAAAGTGTTTTTCGATTTTTGGAGTTTTTGAAAACAATAAATTAAAAGGAAATATTTTTGGATTTTTGATTTTTGGAAAATACTAGTAACTAGGAATTAAAATCTACCACCGAAAATCATGCTCACATGCTGTGTTTCTAGCTAATTTGTTCTATTTCTAGATGAAAATGCTCAGGCTACCTCGGTATGCTTGAACGTAACCTATTACAACTTTCTTACTTTGTATATTAAGAGAGAAAACGTTATACCCTTAACGTATTTCCTAACGGTCCCGTAAAGGCCCTAACGTGCAGTCTAAAAACTAGATTTAACACGCAGGAATCATTAAGTTTCAAAAGGGTTTGAGTCATCACAAGGCATCACAAGTACTGGTGTTGTCTTGCTTATCCTAGGAACCAAGTTACATGCTAACCGTAATTAACAAGTGTCACTCTAGAATGTGTGAGAAATCTTATTTAACAAGAAGCAGGCATCACACATTCATAACTATAGAACCCTAACATGCTTACTAAGTATGCACCCAAAGCAAACATATAAGGAATTCATCACTGACATAAACAGTAAAATGATTCTCACCCAAAGATAAAATTGATTAAATAAAATGTCACAACATGTTCGCAATTAAAACAGGGTTTCAAACAATTCCTATTTATTACACAAATATTTACACAATAGCATTTCCCAAATTTATTCATAAATGCGGAAATTAAAATTAAACAAAAATAAATGTAATAATTAAACGAAGTTTGGGAAATGTTACTGATGTGTCCATGAAAATGGACACTTGTCGTCGGGTGCGGGTGAACGACTCAACCATTTGTGCGCATGAAGACGGCACTGCCCTTGCGGCGTAGGTGGAGGGCTCAGCTATTCGGAAACGGACTTTGGATGTGGCGGGGGCCCAATTTGGATTGGGCTTGGCAGCAGTGAAAGTGAGAGCCCACATCAGATTGGGCTTGGGTCTGCTGGGTGCACAGAGTAATCTGGAACAATTGAGCTTGGGCTTGGGCTTTGACTTGGTCAACAGGTCAAAGGCCCAAACTTTTATTTTTCTTTTCTTCTTTTCTCCTTCTGGTTCTTCCCGTGCCTCTTCTTTTCTTTATGTTTTCTTCTCTCTTCTTGTCTTCTTCACGGCAGAGGGGCAAGAGAGCTGGGAGACGCCGGAGCGAGGTGAGGCCGAGCTGGGCTCGTGTAATTGCAGCGTCGGAGCGCTCATGGCGGTGTGATGGCTGGGCACGGCAGAGGCGTGGTCTGGCTTGGATCGAGCGGCGCCGAGGAGGACAGATGCAGAGGTTTCTGTGGTGCGAGCTAGAGACACCGGCGATCAGAGGATGAAGGTGAGCTGCAGAGGCCACGTCGATGAGTCACCGTCAGGGCAAGGGAGCTGCGGCGGACTTCGCGAGTGAACAGACGCGTCGGCGTCTTGAAGGGGAGGCCCAATTTGGATTTTGCGATGTCGAGCAGAGGACAGCAACGGTGGAGGATCGGGGTCGCCGACTCGCCGGAGGCGCGGTGTCGCTGGGAATATCGGCGGTGCTGAATGTCACGGTGGTTTGCAGTACTTCAGAGGAGTGGCACGACAACGTCTGGAATTGTGCATAGCACGGGCTTGAGCTTCACGGTGAAGCCAGGTTTGTGACAGATTGAGGAAGATTGAGATGCAGGTTGCCATGGCTTATTGCAGTGGCTGTTATGGGATGAATTGATTGTGAATTGAGCTGCTGTGATGGAGGGTGTGATGATGATGAGGTTGCTGGGTTGGAATTGCACGGTTTGCAATTGTGATGGCAGTTTGGTTGTGCGTTGTGAGCAATTGCAGAGCTTTCTTAAGAAGCAAAAAAGAATGGAAAAGCAGTCAAGCAGGTGACAGGAAAGTCAAGAAGCTCGGGCAAAGGGAGAGGTGGAGCTCGATGGTGTCTGGAATCCAAGGAGGATCCAAGCTGATTGTCGACAAGCTGGAGATGGAATCCCAGGTCGGTGGTGTCGGCAAGGGAGCACGGCAGCTGCAAAGTCAAAAGAGAAAGTAAATATAAAATAAACAAATAATTAAATAAATCAAATCAAATCAAATCAAATTACTTATAAAAATATAAATAAATAAATAAATACAAAAATATAAAAATAAAGATTAAGGAAAATAAAGTGGAGGTTTTGAATTATATTTCACCACCGCGTGTGGTGGTTACGCCTCTAATTGTGGTGTTCGCCGACAAATTGTCGGGATTCGAAACGGTTTTCGAAATCTTCGTACAGTGTATGTAATCCACTTCCGAGGAATGACCGGTGTCATTTGATTCAAAAGTCTCGGTTGACTTCCGTTATTTTCGGAATTGCGCTAAAACCTCCAAAATGCACCTTTTTGTGCAAATTGTCATTTTGATCATAATTTCCCTATTAACACGAAAACACATATTAAATAGACAAATAGGCTCTCGGAAAACCCCAATCCAAGTAATTAAAGACGCTTTAAGTGCGTATTTACGCACTTATCATCCACCTTTTGGACTCAATTTTTAGTTTTTTTTTACCCAATTTTAGGTCCCGATTGCCGATGCTTTGAGGTTCAAAAAAAAAAAGAAAAAGCAAACGATGCAATTAATGAAAGCTGAAATAAAGGAGTTTAGTTTTTTTTTTTGAACAATTTTTTTTTTTTAACAATTAAAGGAGTTTAGTTGAAGAGTGAAGACCACAAGTCTGTTTTGTCCACAATTCCGAACGGTACGACCCCGAGATTTGACCACAATTATTTAGCTGAACCGTTGAAGGGTGATGACCACAATTCCACAAATCTGTCTTGTGTTGTTGGCGAAAACAAGTCTCTTTTGTCTGCTGCCAGATATATATAAAGGAGTGTTTGCAAATGAATGAACTAAAATCTTGTCAGTTTCTTCAATCAGGTCGAAGAGGAGAGGCTGTTGAAGAAGGTAAGTATGAAGGAGAATGAGAAGGAGAAGGTATACTATGAAAACTGCCCAGGCTGTAAGGTCCAAGAGCAGAAAGAGTTGCAACGAGGCATACCTATTCGGAAGCTTGTGGCTATATGGGTCATCGTGCTTTCTTCTGGTAACCTACTCTTTCATTTTTCTCTTGAACCATGTTCAGCTTCTTCATTATTTTGTATTTATGGTTTTTTTTTTAAAGGAAGATAAGAATTTTATTGATGAATAATGTTGTGCATTGGGGGATGTAATGCCCGAACTCCTCACAATACATAATTTCATAGAGAATGTCTTCAATAATAGACGACGTCTCATCAATCCAAAACTTATCTAAGTTAGACAAATTAGCAACGTGTGTCCAACGATGTGCCACACAATTTGCTTCATTATTTTGAATTTATGTTATATATGATGTCTCACATTTATATGTTACATATAGTTATTTCACAATTGAGATTAAAAACTTGAGAACGACAATGCTTTCAGTATAGGTTACCAGGACAAATTGAAACCACTCAAAGCTGTTTACTGTGTGATGACATACTCGTGAATAAATGACTATATATAGGCTCAATGTTTTACAAGAATTTCTGTTTATAATTGACTCAGGGACCATCAAACCACTCAAACCTTCTTGTCATTCTAGAAATGATTATTCACTTTTTTAAGTATTTACATGCATCTTCGTTGCTGTAGAAAATCTGATCACCTCTCTCTCTCTCTCTCTCTCTCTCTCTCTCTCTCTCTCTCTCTCTCTCTCTACATATATATATATATATATATATTGTATTTTTCAGCTTCTTCACTATTTTGTATTTATGTTTCATATGATGTCTTACCTTCATTATTTTGTCAAAATTTTCAGCGCTGCCAATATCATCTCCATTTCCATTTATTTGTTTTATGGTGAGTGTATACTTATTTTAGACTCTTGTTACTCTTGTTAGATTTCTAATAATAGAATAGAAATAAAATAAATATTAGTTGTCTGTTTTTTTTAGGAAAATATAAATGTAATTAATTAATAAAGGATTACAATCCTTATCATGAGCATTCTAAAAATGAGCAATACATACCACAACATAAGTGACCTAATCAATGATTATAAACCTATAACAATACATACACCGTGCATCACTGCTGTAAGCAAATTTCAGCTCCAACAGAAAAATTTCGGCAAGTATTGCCATTGAGACCAGTGAAACCAATCTTGCTCATGTAGGATGACCCATAAAGAAAGAAAGTAAAACCAAATTCTAAACTTGCATAATGGATCATGGTAACCCGTAATAGAGAAACTACCCATATTCCATGACCAAATCCATAAACGAACCAAAAACTGATTCGGATTATTCTTCAACAGCATCCATTTAGCAAAAGAGACGGTGCTATGGAAAGCTATTGTCATTGAGCCGCCAACTTCGACCACCCTAACTTCACCTGGATCCCAAATCTTGAATCCGAAGAAGAAAAGGCACAAGAGGAAGACCCATCTCTGAATCTGAAATCCTTTAGCACCCAACAAAAGAGGCAACCCAAGTACTAATTGCACCCAATATGTTATGGGCACCCAATAGTTATGGGCACCCAAAGGCTATTAAGAGTGGCTATCTGCCCTTCACCACCCACCACCATCATCACCATCAATACTAGCAGGCCAGATCTAGCTAAACTCAAGCCACCAAGCGCCGCCATCCAAAACTCGGCAGTTACCCAATCCCAGAAGCCGATCAGAGGTGAAGTCGCCACAAGAAGCCAGCGGCCCGGATCCCATAGATCTCGTTTGGCATTAGAACTCTCCACAACCCGACAAGAAGAAGCAACGCCATAAACAGACCTAAGCATATTGAATCTGCTATGGAAGGTCGAGAGGAAACGTTCGCAGAAAAACGACGATCAAATCCAATGACAAGGAAGGTGTGAGACCTCCTCCTAAGCGCCGCAAGAGGCAAACAAGATCGCGTAGGGCAATCAAGGATAGTGGAGTAACGAGCATAGCCTCACTCATAGAGATCGACAACCGACTTGGCGCCACTAGGGTATTGGAGAAACATTCAGTTACAGATTTGTTATATATAGTGGAGTAAATAAGATTATATATTAGTTGTCTGTTAACTCTGTTATTATGATGGATATTGTCCATAGTCCAATTTTATGACAGTGAGTCTATTTATTGTATTTCTAATTAGAAAATTAAAATTTGGGTGGTGGATACCTGTGGCTAGGCAATGGCCACTACCAACTATACTTTATTAATTATTAGGCTGTTGGCTATTCTTTTCCTGATAGTAACACAGTAACATAATCAATTTATGACTTCTGTCTAGCTAAACATAATCTAGAATATGACTAGTCAACGGGCTGGGCTTATTTTTTATTTTATTTTTTATTTGATCAAAATAAAGGATTAAGCTATATTAAACATAATTAACTGATCTGTAATAATTTAATAACTATAAGCAACACATATAAAAAAAATATGACATACCACGTGGATCGATTATACTATATGTTCATAAATTCATATTATTTTATATCATTTTTATTTAATTTGTATGAAAAAATATTTGGATAAATGATGTTGATTTCTTAGAATTTAGTATTTTCAACTTCCGAGTGACAAAATGTGGCTATTCATCCAAATACAAGTTGATGCAATTCTAATTAGAAATGGAGGCTAACATCTTGAAGACTTCTAAGGTGCCCGTTTTTAATTAAAACGTCAGCCCAAATTGTTTTTAATTATGTATTTTCAGCTTTCGAGTGACAAAATGTGAATATTCACCAAATATTATCTAAATAGAAGTTGACGCAATTCCAATTGGAATTGGAAGCTAACATCTTAGAGTAAGGTTATGGTATATTAACATTTCTCATACATAATGAGAATAAAAAGTTCTTATTAAGGTAAATAAGGTCCCCATGCCATTCGAGTGAAAAACATACACTAGAATTTTTCAACATCTTGTAGTTTGTCCATGAATATTTTCAAAAAATTTAAAGACTTTAGGGTCCGTCTTGTAATGTTTTATAAAATGATTTTCAAAAAATTTGTTTTACAAAATGAAAACAAGAAATTGAATCTATTTTTCAAATCTAAAAACTCGTCTAGTAACAATATTGTGAAAACTATTTTCAAAAATGAAAACAATGAAAATCAGTTTTTTTTTAAAAGGAAGATAAATATATTAATTAAATAGTCAAACGATTACAATCGCAAGCATTGACATCCTGATCAATAACATGAGCGATTATTAACCAACTATGGTTAATATGAAAACCTAAGCCTGGACAAACCAAAAGATGTACTACACTAATTGGTTGTCTTACAACAATAAAGCTCAAAGGTTGATGGTGAAAGAACCAAACAACCATCCATTTTGTCGTAGACTATCGACAACGTACAGACCAATTCAATAGCAATCTCTCACTATCTCGTAGATAATTACCAACAATGCAGTGAGTAGCGCACACAATTATGGAATCCCAACAAGCAATGTCTTGATCTAGAGACTTGGTAAACCAACAACTAGAGAGAATGACATAATAAATTGTACCATAAGTCGTTTCCATCGTCAACATATGACGAAACGTCAAAGTATAGGGATGAATGTATAGTTTAGTGACCGAGGTTGTCGTGTCCACGGGGATTGGTGGCCCAAGATCCCCTTCGGTAATATTAGTAGCCTAGGCTTCCTAGCACTAATGGTGAGTTTAGAGGTGGATATAAGATGTGTGAGGTGATCAGTGCAACATAAAGTAATATAAATAAGCTAATGCAAATGAAATGCAAAGAGGAGGAACATGGATAGATAAAAAATGGTAAAATGATTGGGAGTTTCGGGTCTCTCCCTAATCCATATCGATGGATAAACAATCAAATTCACATATGTTGAAAGGCTCATATATTAATCCCCCATATTCCACCCATGCAATGGTTATGGAATGTAATGCAATCTACTATATTCCTATGCCAACAAAGGCTCACAAGAGTTAACCCTTCATCAATACTATCAATGAAAGTCCTCCCTCACAAATATGAAGGGGGGTGAAGCACAAATGCATATAGGAATTCATACACAAAGCCAAGTTGATTAATGGATCAAATCTCGTACCCTAGCCATGGAATGGTTCTAGAGCCATGGTCTTCTCTTTTGTATCTTTGTGCCATGCAATGGTTCACAATGACTCTTAATTTAGATAATCAAAGCCATACAATGGTTCTCAAATTACTAAACTAAGGCTAAGGGCACTAAGACATCACATCCATTGTCCATTGTCTAGAAAGGGTAAGGTTACCAAGCTCACACTTTCATACCAAGATAGATCAAACACGTACATGCTTAAGAATTGGTAGTTCCTAAACAAGCATCTAACACATAACAAAAATAGGCAATGAACATACCCAAATACCAACCAACATTCATATATATAAGAATCATCAAATCCATCATCAATGGACTAGGGAACACAACCCTAGTTCCCAATCCTAACAACTACTCACATATACTTAGAATGTACATCAATAATCTCAAGATTGACAAGATCGATAAGTAATAAATGAAAGTAAATAGAGATAGAGGGATGCTCAATGAAGATAGTGGCCCCGATCTTGCTGTCACCAAGACTTGAAGCAAGCTCCTCATGGTCTCATCTTCTTCTCCTAGCTTCTTCTTGTCCAAAACTCCAAGGATCATGATATTCTTGATGTCTCCAAGCCCATGTGAGGTAGAAGTGATAGAATGGTGGAGAAAAGTAGTTACGAATATAGAAGAGGGTCTTAGAAAGAAGTTTGGTGAAGGAAGGAAATTGATTTGAGGGGTGGAAGGAGGAGAAAATGAAGGAATGAAGTTGGCCGCCGTTGTCGGGCGACCCGGACGGCCAAACCAAGTTTTTTGTGGCTTTTTGGAGAGAAGGAAGAGGAAAGGGTTTGTGAACTTTGTGGTAGAGACTAGGGTTGATGAATAGTGTTATTCTCTCCTCAAAATGGTAGGGAAGAGGAATATATATGGAGGGAGAGAGAATGGATTGGAAGGTGGAGATGAATTGGAATAAATCTAATGGCTAATAACTAATTGATCTAAGTTAAGGAAATTACCTAGAAGGCTAGGGTAGGTAGGAAAGCAAAGAAGAGAGAAATGGTAGAGAGGTAATGTGTTAATGGATAAGAAAAATCTGATTTGGGAGGTGAGGAGACAAAAATGTGGTAAGGGAAGGCTAAGAGACAAAAGGTGATTAAAGCATTAAATGATGCTCACCTAGCTGAATTAGGAAGCTTGATGGAGAAGTCACATCTCGACGCGGTCGTTGTTTCTTCGGAGTTGACTATAGGTGGGCCGGGGTGAGTTATGGTTGACTTTTCGGGGCTAAAAGTTGACTTTTCAGGTTCTTGGCCAAAAATCCGAAATGATCTTGTGCGCCACTTCCGAGGCTTGATTCTTGTGATCTTGGTGCTCAAAAGTCAAGGTTGACTTTTCGTCCTCTTCTCGGAAATGCTCCCAAAGCTCCCAAAGTGTGATATAAAGCTTCAAATTACTTCAACTCACTTATTCAACCTAAAAACAATACAAACACATATTAGTGATTTTATTTGGCTCTTGGCGAAGCATTATTAAAGTAGTTAGAAACATGTTTTGTACGTAAAATACGTGCAAATCAACATACAATGGCTCTCATTAACAGAACCATCATGAAAACTACTGAACCAAATAAAACCATGACTCACGCTAAAGCCTCTTGGATCCCACACGGAAAAACCGAAGCCACAATTAGACAAAGTACCAATAATCTGTAGCGAGAAAGATTGGTTAAAAAGGACCTGATTCGTCATAGAAGAATCGACAAAGAACCAAAGCCTTTGCAAGACCAGATCTGGATGTGCAACCACCACATCTAGCACATCAGATCGAAGAAACGCCAACCATCTTTGAAGAGAAAAACGCCTTCCAAATAAGTAACCACCAAACAAATAAAGAAAAAGTGACGGACAGAGCCATCCTTGTAGGTGAAGGAAGCCAAAGTCATCCTCACCATGTGCTGCAACACCAACGAACTCCGGCGACGCTATAGTTTGCACTAAGAATAGCGCATAGAGAAGCTAGAGAAGCGGCTTCATGAGACTAGGTTTTTTTTTTTCAGAGAATGAAAATCAGTTTGGTACAACTTATTAAATTTTAATTTATCTGAATTTTAAAAAAGGGAAAAAATCACTTTTAGTCCCTGAACTATGTTCCATTCGACACTTTCATCCCTGAAGTTTGAAATATATCACTTTAGTCCATGAACTTTAACATTCTATATCACTTTCGTCCCTGCCGAGGGTTTTCATCGAATACACCTCCGATTCCGGCCAAATCGGAGGACAACACCTATTGGGCTTTGAAGCCCTCCTTGAGGCGAGTTCAACGCCACCAACCTCGCCTCAAACCTTCGCCGGACGGCGGAGAATTTTACGATTAAAGTTCCGGCCACCATAAGCTTTCGGGCTAAATTCGACCAATTCTAGGCCAAATCGAGCTTAGCCCCAGTTATAAAAGTTACTCCTCTCATACTTACGAACATTTTGGCATAGGTTTTGCACCATTTTGTTCCGGTCAGGGACGAAAGTGATAGTTGGTGTTGAAGTTCAGGGACGAAAGTGATATATTTCAAACTTCAGGGACGAAAGTGTCGAACGAGTTATAGTTCAGGGACTAAAGTTATAATTATCCCTTTTAAAAAAATTGGTCTTCTCTTCATGTCTTTTTTTTTTTTTTTAAATAACTTTTTCTCAACTAGATAAACAACTATCTTCAATAAGATTATTTGATTAGTAAAAGAAACTATGCAATTTTCGATCAACAAATATTTTTGTTTTGAAGAGCTTGAAGAAGACTGAATTTATTTGTTGAAGCTTGAATTGCAGATCTAGCAGAATTCCCCCAAAACCCATAAATCAAATGATTTGATTGCATATCTTCAATTTTTAATCTAACTGCAAACATACCAAAAACCATAAATCAAATTATTTGGTTTCATATCTTCAATTTATACAAATCATCAATTCTCTTCATTCAATCTAACTGTAAGCATATCAAAGTCCCAAACACCAAATTGCTTTACAAACCAGATTTTGCAACCTTGTCCAATCCCAAATTTCTCTTAATCACCTCCAAACAAAAGACGAGATATTGCCTTATTCCCTTGGTTTTGCGATTGATTCACAAAAAGTCCAGATTTATAAAAAGAATGGTTGGAGGAGGAGAGGGACTGGAGAAAATCATGGACAGAGAAAGGGAGAGTGAGAGGTAGGAGAGTTGCGCTGATATAGGGTATAACATTGAAAAGGATAACCCATGTTTTTATTTGGCGATGGGTGGGTGTTTTACAAAAAGATGAAAACGAGCTAACATGCACACAATTTTAGAGTTGTATTTAAAAAAGGAGAGTGAAATTTACACCCCTTTAATTTTTTTCACTAACTTTGTAAATATTAGAGGGGAAGGAGGGGGAGGGGGAGGGTGTAGATTTCAATTAAGGGGGTGTATATTTCACTCCTCTTAAAAAATTGTACATTTTCAGTTTAAACCGTTTTTAATTAAAACATCAGCTACCAAGTGACAAAATGTGAATATTAACCAAATATTCATTTGGCAAGGATATCAAGTTTGAGGAATGCTAGCAACATTCTCCTCCAACCTTCCTCATTCATCACATGACACGTGGACTTCACTATCTCAAAAATCAGAAAATTTAATGCATTGAAAAGATAATTGTTCTGGGGGGTGTAGATTTCAATTAAGGGGGTGTATATTTCACTCCTCTTAAAAAATTGTACATTTTCAGTCTAAACCGTTTTTAATTAAAACATCAGCTACCAAGTGACAAAATGTGAATATTAACCAAATATTCATTTGGCAAGGATATCAAGTTTGAGGAATGCTAGCAACATTCTCCTCCAACCTTCCTCATTCATCACATGACACGTGGACTTCACTATCTCAAAAATCAGAAAATTTAATGCATTGAAAAGATAATTGTTCTTCTTCCTCTTTTGCCCTCATTTATGGGTGTTTTTATTATAATTTTGGTTGACTTGCATTTATTTCTCTACACACCCCCTCCTTCTTTCATTATTATTATCGCATAATTAATTTTTTTTCGAATCTGGAATTCCTCTTTATATTTTTTTTATTCAATATTATTAATCACTTTTTTATATGTACTTTGTTTGGATATATAAAAATACCACCTCTTAATTTTTTTTTCCGAATCTGGAATTCCTCTTTATATTTTATATTTTTTTATTCAATATTATTAATCACCTTTTATATTTTGCAAGAAAATGAAAGTTTCTTCTCCATGCTCACTTGTTGTTCTGCTTTCTCCTTCTTATAATGTTTTATAAACACTCTATGTAAAGCATTACAGCATATCTTCCCCGCACCAATCCTTTTGTTCTGCTTTCACCAAACCCATGGAGTTCTACTCGATCTTCATGATTCCAGAACAACACATGATTGATTATTTTTTGCATCGCAGATTAGGGATTTTCGTATTGCAAAAAGTCAGGAAGATATTGGCTTCTATGCTGGGTTTGTAGGTGAGATTATTGTCATCAATTTTTCATAGTTCAAAATTTGTTTGATCTTCATGTTTTAGTTATGTAATAAGTGTTCTTAACACACTGCCATATATTGTCAAGGGTGTTCGTTTATGCTTGGAAGAGCACTGACATCAGTTTTCTGGGGAATAATGGCTGATCGCTATGGTCGAAAACCTGTCATAATAATAGGGATTATTGCAGTGTTCGTAAATGAAATTTTGCAAATGAGTTTCTATAATTTTTCTGCAGTTATAGGGATGGATGTTTTCAGGCAGACATTTGATACATTCATTTTATTGTCTCAGCATTATTTTCAACACTCTTTGGACTCAGTGTAAATTATTGGATGGCCATAACTACAAGATTTCTTCTTGGATGTTTGAATGGTTTTCTTGGACCAATGAAGGTATCATAGTGTAAGATATACTGTTATTGATGATGTGGTTGCAAGCCTGCAACCATGGTCTATATGCATGTGTTACTTTCCATATTTGATTTAACTGCATGACCAGACATATGCAAGTGAAGTCTTTCGGGAAGGACACCAAGCGTTAGGAATGTCAACAATAAGTCATATTGGTTTTTTAATTTTATAAGTTTTAAATTGTAATCAGAGTTAAGAGTATTTGTTTTCAGGTTAGCTCAGCATGGTGTGGATTGATCCTTGGGGCAGCTTTGGGAGGTTTCCTTGCCCAGGTAATTCTACTTGTAATTCATGCGAGGAAATGCACTTAAAAATACTTTTTGTGGTGGTTGTCATACCCCAAGAACTAGATATGTTTATGCCTACACTTCAAGATGGTCAGGTTTTGGAAGAGTATGTTAAAAGGAGCAAATAATAACTTCTTTTTTTTCTCTCTGTCCCATGTTGGGTCTTGCAACAATCAAGTTCTTTTAATATAATACATCAAAGAAAAGATGTATGTATGCTCTATTTTTTTAGTATTTGATCTCTCTCTGTCTCTCTGTCTCTCTCTCTCTCTCTCTCTGTTTTCTTGATTATCAATCAAGTGTTCCTAAACAACTTTTTCATTCAGCCAACAGAGAAATATCCCAGTACATTTTCCTCAGACTCTATATTTGGGAGGTAAGTGAGTTTCAAACTCTTTTACTAAGTGAAGTGAGACAGTTGCAAATTTTTGCATTTGTGTTTTGTTTGACTGTTGCACCGTGATATTCCAACATGTGAAACTGTGATGTAGGTTTCCATATTTCTTGCCTTGCCTTTGTATATCGGTGTTTGCACTTGGAGTATCCATTACATGCTTCTGGCTTCCGGTACATATCTTTTATCTATTTCTTTGACGATGCTCTAATGTTAAATGCACTTATATGACAGTCACAGCTTGCTTATAAGGCCATTTTTTCTAACTTCTCATGAGTCATGAACTTTCAATTTATTTTTCAATATGTAAATTATGTTATTTATGTATGAAGTTTAAATTTTTTTAAATTATTACTTTTTCTTTTCATTTATGAATTGGGAGCTTCATGTATATGGAAAAAGTTACTTTTACAATACAAGTACTTACTACTTATTTCTTGATGGTTTCAGGAAACTTTACACAATCACAATCAAAATGGTAGATTACATGATGATTCCTTTGAAGCATTGGAAACTGCATCCTCTGGGTCAAATCCAAGTGAAATGAAACAAAAAGCTGAAGAACATAAACCTAAAGAAAGCCTCTTAAAGAATTGGCCGTTAATGTCATCAATTATTGTTTATTGTTTTTTCTCACTTCATGTCATGGCTTATACAGAGGTGAATTCCATTCCTTTTTATGTTAGCAAAGTATTGAATTTTTTTTGTGTGTTTATTTTCTTTTTATTCTGTCTCTTTTCTTCAAAATTGTTTCTTGCCGTTTCATTTGTTTTAGTAAGATAAGAATTCTTTAATACTTAAACAGCATTTTAGTTTGATTATATTTAAAATGTAAATGCATACTATGTGTAAGATTCTCTTTTCACGCTGAGACATGATTTCTAATTGCTGCATTATATCAAAATGTATGTTGGAGTTGTTATTTTTGTATCTAAGATAGTTTGGACTTTGGCAGCAGACTACGTAACATGGTTAGTACCTGTGTGGAACATCTAAGTATCCAACTGCAAAGAAAAAACAAAACACAACTTACTCGTGCTACTGTATAACACAACTTATTAGGGTGACAAGAAGTCCAAATCAGCATATGAAATGCTTATATTCTGATGATTGTTGAATTTGGTTTTACTTTATGGGGCTCTTCTTCTTCTTAGCATTTCCACCTGGCTAAGTTTAGCTGTACATATAATTCACTCGTGTATTCATCTTTCCTTCAATCATTCATTTCTAACCATCCAAGTATGGCTAATAAGTGACTTTTTTTTTCTTTTGAAAAAAAAAATTAGATCTTCTCATTATGGGCCGAGAGTCCTCGAAAGTTAGGGGGTTTGAGCTATTCAACTAAGGATGTTGGTGTAGTTCTTGCAATCTCAGGTAACATTTGATATTTTTATATGCTTATCAGTTGATTCACATCAAGCATTGCTTCAATGGGATCATATGACATCTATCGCCCTTTACATTTAATCTCATATTATCATTTCCGATTTTATAGGAGTTATATAAATTAAGATAAAGGGTTTTTGTATCAACCAGGAAACATATATATAGCATAAAATTTAAGCAATCAATTGATATCTTTTTATCATTTGACATTTCTAGGACACATTTTTATATGAAGCAAGCATGTCCAGTCTTTCAGGGATTTCAGAAATAAGATAGGGCATGTATATTCAACTTTCAATCACCTACGTGTATATTCAACTGAAATTCATTCAGTTCATTAGTCCTGAAGGACTGAAACCCCTGAATCGATTCTGATTGAACTCAATTGGATGTAAATAATGTAAGATTATTTTACAGTGGCTCTTTAAGTTAAAGTAGATGCCAAACCAGAAGAATATGTATCAAATCTGTGAGAATGGAAATTGGGAGGATAATTTATTCGGGTTTAGATATGAAGGATTACATCAGGGTACAACTTTAGGGGCTTTAACCTCAGCAATTTCAGAATTCATGGGGAACCTGATGTGTGCTTTCAGAATTCAGGTTGGTTACTAGGACATAGAGGATCGAGCTCGGGGTCATGCATGTACCGTATGCATAAAGTTATTCCATTTTAAGGGACTAGTATAAACCAATAGGGTTGAATCAGTAATGGTATCAGTAATTTAGTTTCCAGGTAAAAGGGGTATTTGATCTTTAGGCTGGATGATTAGTGTCAAATGTGCAATTTAATTGAGTAGCAGATTATTACTGTCCCTTACAGGATGTTAATATTGTTTTCATGGAATGGAGGAGATGGTTGCTTGTTTTTGGATTCCATGTGTTTGGACTAGAGTGAACTTGCCCAAGAAACTGTTGCTCTTTGTTGGTTCAAGATCTTGGAATTGGGGTAAAAAAGAAGGCTACTATGTGTGCCAATGTGCATATTTGACACCTCTATGAATTATTTGTTTGAAAAGAATTAAAGGACTTTTCTCCAAAAAGCAGGAGGCCAGTGCTTCTATTTAGTTCTGTAGAATCATATACCTCCCCTTGCCGAGGCTTCTTGTGTAGTCGTTTTAAGGATCCCTGGTAGTGTAATTTATCTTGAATGGGAATGATTGTTTTGTTGATTATAGTAACTAATGTTATTGCTTGGAAGTCGGTTGGTTTTGATTACCATTTCTTTCTACTATTTCTTATTTCCTACAAGAAAAAATGAGTTGTGCAGCAGATGATGTGACGGATGGAATTGATCTACGCTGAACAAAATATTAACTGCTGAAGATTGCAACTTTTTTCTTTTTGAATTCTAATTGGACAAGCCTAAATTCTTTCCGACCTTGTTACATTAATATATGTGAGCTTATGATTTTTCATAGGACGGTAAGTAGTAGCTATCACCTTATATGGTTATAAGTCTGATATATAATAAACAGGCATATTGCCTTGTAATAATTTAGTTACCTTGAATGAATTACTGTTATGGTTTATGTGAATTATGAGTTTTTGTTTCCATCTGTACTATTTACTGTGATGGATTATTCAATTTACAGTCAGAATAATGGTCGAAAACTTAATTAACTTGTAGGTTTTGGTATGTTTCTCTTCCAAACTGCTTTGTACCTATATGTGGATAAGATGCTTGGTCCTATAATAATCGCTCGCATTGGAGGGGTAATGTTTAGCTCTTGCCTCCTGTGCATTTGTTGTACCTTCTGCATTTTATATTAATTGTGATAAATATCCTTTCACCCAATTGCTGGTGGCATTTATAGTTCTTCATCTTTATGATTTTTTTGCATGTGATTCTGTATGCAGGTTTTGACTATACCTCTTTTGTCAAGCTACCCCTTTATAGCATTGTTGTCGGGGCTCTCCCTCTCCGTGCTGTTAAATTTTGCATCTCTGCTGAAAAATGTATTATCTGTAAGTACATATATGACTTCGAATCTCTGTTCAGCTAACCCACTGAATTTACAGACTTTACTGATGCATCCTAGAAGCTGATATGTCCACAGTGTGTACTAGTTTTTGTTATATTAAAGTGTCCTTTTTCCTAGTGTACTGTATGGCTAGAAGCCTCTGGTGGAGATTGGAGAAGCTGCATTTGATAGCATATTCTTTTGCTTTAGCTTTTCTGAGAGTCTATAAAAGATTAAAGGCATACATTTTCTTTTTTCCTTATTTTTTTTATCTGTTTGTCTTGTATTTACTATTATCATATTTTGTGAATGGTCTTCTTCTGACTTCTAAAGTTTTCTTTGGAACTAGACCGCGATTGTCACTGGCCTGTTCATTCTCCGAAACAGAGCTGTGGTAATTAATTAGCTTTACACATTACCGGCCCCGACCCTCTTTTTAATTTCTTTTTCCTTTTCTTCTTTAATTGCTCTTCAACGAAAGAACATATCTTAACTTGACCGTAATTGAACAACAGGACCAAGATCAAAGAGGTGCTGCTAATGGAATTGCTATGACCGGAATGTTTATGTTCAAGGCAGTTGGTCCAGCTGGTGGTGGTGCAGTGTATGTTTCAATTAGCTTTGGTTAATAATGATGCCAACTGGGAGCTGTAGTGATTCATATTGATATAAAATAATTTATGAGATGATTACTGATAACATATAACCTAATACAAAACAGATGGTTGGCTTTGTTGCAAACTCTATGCAGATGCTAATCCTCTACATATAGTTACTTGCATTATGTCTTGTTCGCTTCCTTAATATTTTTGAAATTACTAGTGTTGTGACACAGATAAATCAGCTAATGTGTTTATGAAACTTTACAAGCATCACAATACTACACAGCATTACCTTTTAAGTTATAAGCACCTTTTAATTGATTAATATTCATGTTCTATAGATTCATAAAGCACATACATCGTACACTTGAAATCGTGTTGAGTACGTCTATTTTATGACTTCATGGTATTTCAATGTTTTATTTTCTTTTTGTTAATTATGATTTGGTCTCAACAGGATTTCTTGGGCACAAAAACGCCTACATGCTGCCATCCTACCTGGTATAGACTCAACTAACTTATCATCATGCAGTTCTAATAGCTAGACTCATACTAGGTTCTAGGCCGTTAGGTGAAAATCCAGCAGAGTACCCAGGTTCATTCAGAGAATATCATTCAATGATATGTTTCCAGTTAACTGTTGGATTTTCATCTACTGACTTGGAGAATGATATGTTTGCTATTAAAGTACTTGAACATAATGTGTGTCTGGAACTCTGGATACTCCTACATACTGTTAGGCTGAGTTAATTTGACATAATGAGGAGAACCAATGAAACTCACATGCATTTACCCCAACTCCAAAGCATTCACATGTTTGCACTCATACCAAAAGAATTCTTTATTTTATTTTTGCATTATTGTAGAGTGAAGATAATAACTACTTAATTGGGATCTCCTACCGAACCCTGCAATCTTAGAATTTGACATAATGAGGAGATAAAATAGAACCAATGAAACTCACATGCATTTACCCCAACTCCAAAGCATTCACGTCCTTGCACTCGTACCAAAAGATTTCTTTATTTTATTTTTGCATTATTGTAGAATGGAGATAATAACTACTTGGGATCTCCTACAAAACCATACAATCTTTAAGAGCTAGGAAACTGTAGAAAATAACTAGGTTGGTACCTTGAGGGAGTAATGGTTGATTACTTGATTATTGACGAACGAAGAAAGAGATTTAGAGGTTAATCGATCACTTGAGTGATAAAAACCTTGTGGTGGATTAGATTTTTTTTTTTTTTAGAGAATTTTCACGGTATCCCAAAGGCTTCCTAGGCCTAAAGACTAGTCCGCAGTCGGGGATTTTGTCAAAACGCTTCCTCCCCCAGGCCACTACAGAAGGAATTGAGATTTAACTCCAATTCGCAGTCGGCAGGATTCGAACCCGGGGGGAGGTACCACACTTGAAGACTCTTACCAACTCGACCACCAGTGGTGGTTAGTGATGGATTAGATGATTCAGGTGAAATCTTAGAGGTCATTTATTACTAGACTAACAAATAAATGTACCTTGTTTTGCATTTTCTCATTTTGCGTTTTATAAAATTTACTGCTTCATTTTCTATTGCAGGTATCCACATGGTTTTCTTCATCTTGAATATGGTGGAGGGAATTGCAGTTCTGATGGCATTTAAGCCATTTCTTACTGTACGTGATGATAGATGAATCTAAATGGAAGTTCAATCCAGATTTATTATCGGCTCATTGAATGCGTCATTGTAATTTTAGTTGTCCCGACATAACTAAACAGAGGCTTTACCGCTATTTAGAAGCCATGTTGTATTCATTCAAAGGGGAATAATTCGTTTGGGAAAATTTGTATAACCAATATGGCAATAAAAAATTGAGAGAAGTTCTATAAGCCACTGGAAAATCATGAAATCACCACTGTACTTGAATTATTCCAATGATGTGAGACAAAAGCAAGATCGTTATCATGTTGCATCCACATGGCTGTGAATCAAATTAGATAAGTAATCTTTGGCATTGGAACATGTCTATAACATGATATCTATAACATGTTATAGATCAAGTTTGTAGCATGATATTGATTGATAGGAAATTCAGGTCACCTTCCAAATTCCCTAGCCCAAGACCGAATATTAGCGAAGACAGTAATCACCAAACTCTAAATATGCAAGCAACAACACAAGAACTTGTTGACGAGGTTCACTCCAAATAGACCTACTTCCCCGGGTGATGATGATGGTGGATCCACTAAACAAGAAGAAGATTACAATTAAAGAACATTTTGGTCTTCCCACACTAGAATAATCTCTCTCCTCACAACCCAAATTCTCAATAGACAATACCTGAATATACCCAATCAATCCACACCTAAAACTATGCCTCTAGGGTCCTATTTATAGCTCACAAAACTATGCCTTTAAAACTATGTGACTAGAACTAGTTTTCCCAAAACCTTGAGAAGTAAAGAATCCAAAACCAATAAGAAATTAGTTTTGAGCTGTAACCTTAACATATATATATATATAAAGGGAAAAACCTCCATATGGTACCTGGACTATCACCAAATGCAATTTTTTGTACCTGAATTTTCATAAAGAACCTGGTGGTACCTGAACTATTGTTCCGTTAGCCATTATAGTACCTACCGTTAAATATTTCGTTAAGTGCTGACGTGGCAAGGGTAAAAAAGTCATTTCATTTATTTTTAAATTTAAATTTAATTTTTTTTTAATTTTTTAACTTTTTATTATTTTTTAACTATTTTCTTTCATTTTTTAAATATTTTCTTAAGCTTAGTTTATACAATTATTTTTTGGCATATTTTTATTTTATAAATACTTGTGAGTTATTTTGAATAAATTCTTAAAACGCAAATCAATTTGTGAAATTTGTATTTTACAATGAATTTGTGTAAATTATTATTGTGTTAATTATCTAATTAAAACTTGATTTTTGTTTTATTTCTCATTTTTGTGAGTTAACTTCAAGTTTATTTTCTTAGTTAAATATTTTTTATATCTTTTTATTTTATTTTTTTAACTATATCCTTTCATTTTTTAAATATTTTCTTAAGCTTAGTTTATACAATTATTTTTTTGGTGTATTTGTATTTTATAAATATTTGTGAACTTTATATATTAAGTTTACAAAATACTAGTGGTTTATTGTTAGCTCAGTGTTAACTAAGAAAATAAACTTGAAGTTAACACACAAAAATTAGAAATAAAAAAAAATCAAGTTTTAAATAGATAATAAATATAATAATAATTTACACAAATTCATTGTAAAATAAAAGTTCACAAATTATTTTGCTTTTAAGAATCTATTCAAAATAACTCACAAGTATTTATAAAATAAAAATAAAAAAAATAATTGTATAAACTAAGCTTAAGAAAATATTTAAAAAATGAAATAAAATAGTTAAAAAATAAAATTTAAAAAAAAAAAAAAAGAAAGTTAAAAAATAATAAAAATTTAAAAATATTAAAAATAATGACTAGGCATGCTGTAAGGAATATAAGGAGGTATATAATGGAAAATAATAGTAAGGTGTATGAAGGTTTTTCCCATATATAAAACATATTGTAAGTTACACTGAACAAGGTTTTGGAATGAATGAATTTGACAAGTAAAGGGCAATGATCAGAAGACATTCTAGCCAAGTGAATTACTTTAGCTTCAGGGAAAAGCAACCTCCAGTCATTATTGTAGAAACATCTATCCAATCTCTCTTTAACTGTGTTATTGGACCAAGTACAACTAGCTCCCTGCCTCCTTGGTATCCCAAATCAATCATAGCAGACCTTTCAACCCACTTCTTCAGACCTCCAAATCTGCCAACCATGGAGCCCCTATTTTTATCAGCAGAAGACAAGAGCTCATGAAATCACCTGTAAAAAACCATGGAATATTAGGCAGAGTAGGGATAGTATCCAAATATCTCTAAAGAGTGTGGCTAACTTGGTTGCAAGGACTAGCAGTTAACAACCATGAAAGACCACTACTATAACATACTTTCACAGTAATATATTGAGAATTTGAGTCAATGAAGTTACAGTGATACTATTATTCTTCCAAAAAAGCCAAATATCACCACTGAAAACCTCTTGCTTCCTCCACCTCATACTTGTTGATTTGAATCTCTCCTCCATGTGTGGTCGTGCTCCGGCGGTGTTGTCACCTCTTGTGGTGGTAGTTCGCCGGAAAAGTCATCGGAAAAGCAATTTCTTCATTTTTTTCTTCCTCTTTCCGATTCTTCATGCTATTATTGGGCATCGTCATCCGAGGCATGACTCGTGTGATGTTTGGTCTAATTGTCCTATGAGTACTATACAGCACAAATAATTAGAATATTAAAATTGTTCATGCATCTTCACCAAATCACGAATAACATTTCTTAACTTATCTCCTCCATCACCTCTATCATTCCACAAGAGAATATTTTCCGTTGAAAACAAAGAGAGAGGGAGGGTAAAAAAAAAACCCCAAAAAATTAAGACACAACCATATCCTTTTCCTTCGATGGTCTCCTTTCACAGCTATATTGTCATTTGTGTTGCCCATATTTGAGTCACATACAAAAGAAATAGTGTACTCCTTAGTATTGTCAGAGGCAAGGACTGAACAAACCTGACCATTTCCATAAGTAACCTGCTTACCACGAACCCAAAACCTCACCAACTGAACTACCATGCATGTATAGTAATCTCAAGAGAGTGACCAAAAGTAGCAGGTGTTTTGGTAGGTTGTGGAATTTTGGTGGTACTGTGACTAAGGGAATCAAGATTAGGATAGGGGATTTTGAGAGATGCGAGCATAGTAGCAGCACCCTTAGCCTTCCTTGTTTGGTAAGTCATAGTTGCCTAACCAGAATTGGATTTCCTAGATTTACTAGGAATGAAGCTAGAACCGATCAATATGTACGTAGGTCATGAGTTGCATTAGTAATACCTTTGAGTGGCTTCTTGCTATTTTTTCCAATTTTCCACCAACTTTGAACATGGTGGAATTAAAAAGCTTTCCTTCACCAATTGTGGTTAGTTTTAATCCTATAATGCATAGTGTTGCAACTGAATTGGCATACTCCATCTTGAATTTGTTCAAAATTTCTTTTGCATAGCTCTCTAGCTTGAGAAATAAAAATCCCTTCCTTGGATTGTTGAACTTCAATTCCAAGAAAGTGATGTAGTTCTCCAAAATTTGTCATCTCATACTCTTTCATCATGGAGAGCTTGAACTCATGCATTCAACAAATCCAAGTTGTTTCCAGTAAAGATAAGATCATCAACATAAAATTGAGTTTTATCTGCATTATGTAATCTGGAAGCTAATTATTTTTGTAGCATTTTGTTTCACTAGGATAGTAAAAAAAAATATATGCCCATTTCACTCCAGTGAGAGAGCTAGGATTCGAGAGAGGGTACCTATATTGTGAACATGAAAATGCGAAATCAAATTAAAAACATGATTTGATTTTGATTGGAAATTTGGAATGATTGAAATAAATCAATCATTTAACTTATAAGAGGTGCAAACTTGGATAGTAATGGCACCAGCAAGTAGCTAGGCAGACTACTAGCTACTAGAGAAGAGTAAAGTTGGATGGCTTTATGTTGACAGAAATCTCTGGCAAGAATCATTCAACTTAGACAAATATGCTACAAATTAAAAAGATGAGATATGAAAAAGAGTGACCAAAATTCCATGGCTGCTTCTTCTAATATATTGATGTGACATGCACATTGCATAACTACTTCATCACCACTCGGAAAATAAGAATTGAATTAAGGAATTTCCAAGCTATCCAAGGTACGTGGTTGATACAGTGGTTTGACACCAAAGTTGTTCCAAGAGAGATTCGGGGTTTGACTCCCCTAGAAATCCTAAGATACGTGTGTGTGCATGTGTGTGTAACTGATGCCTAAAATAAAACAAATATACCAATGGTACTTATTCTAAACCGACCAAAAAAAAAATGGTACTTATTCTTAGTTCCATAATGACTTGAAAATGCATATAGAAAGCTTAATCCATCCTTTTTCTTTTAATTGAAGTCTCCGTCAATTTGTCAACTAGTGTTAGATGGTTTTTTCCAGCCTTTGTGATTAAAGACTTAGGAGATATATTGATTGAGAAATATGCAGGATATTTCCTCTCTGTATTCCGTAAAGACTTCAGTATTGCTCATTCATCTTATAAATCCAATGAAGAACGCACATAATGCAACTTCATGGCCAGAAATAATAGAGCTAAGTAGGACATAAGTACATGGAAGAAAATTAAGTCAAACTTGGTGTTTCCTTGGACGTACGGACACAATTTCCGCCAACCTTTTCAATGACCAGAGTGCTGGCTACTTATATGACAAGAGCGTCAAACATTTCATTCAATAAGCGATAACAACATTACACAGTGACTTGCCCTTGCAGTGGCGGAACCAGGATTGGAATATGGGGTAGGCTTGAATGTTTTTGCCCGGAGGGCAATTTTTTTTTTTTCCCCCAAAGCCATATATATGAGTTTTCGCTTGGATTTTCTGTGATCTTTCGACATTATATTCAATATGCACAAAACCTATAATTTAATTATATTATATTATTAGAATTATATATATATGCACATTTGACATTTTAACAAAATATTATAACCAACAACAAACAAAATGACAGTTTATGAACTTATAAATTTGACAATTTGAGGAAGAGCAAGGACGGCATACATGGTCTTGAATATTGATGTAAGATGAACAAGACTTGAATAATTGATTAATTGCTAATTGAATGATGACTCAATGAGATAAATGCATAAAGCTCCAATTCTGGAAAGTTTGAAATCAAATAATCAAAAGCAAAGGCCGCATACATATAGATAAATACTCTAAGAAATAAGAGGGCTTGAGGACTGAAGAATGGAGAGGAAGAATAATTACAAGGATGAAGGATAATGTGCCGCTTAGTTATACTAATACCTAATAATTTTTTTTTGGGGTAAGTTATTACATTAGTAACCTTATACTTATTAATTTTTTACCAAAATTCTTGTCTAGGCTGCAGCCTAGACAGCCTTCTACATGCTTCCGCCCCTGTGCCCTTGTGAGGTTGTCAAAAAAAATACACCATTGATCGAATGCAATACTACTCCACCTATTATGTTAAGCTAGCTTAGGTGAGAATAAACTAAAAAGATATTGACGATAAAATTTCATCCCAAAATCTATTAGTAGGAGATATCCAAGCGAGGGAATGCATCTACATGCATGCACCATGAACGTTGCCACCTTTTCTCCCACGTACGTACACTCCTCGACCATAATTGCAATCTCATCGTTCATAGTTGCTAATCTTGTCAAGCAACAAACTTATTTAATCACACTATCACACCATGCAGAGGTAGCCAAATATGCCAGTACAATTAAACTAACTTGTTCTGACCCTAGCTAGTGACAAACATAAACTGTAAACAACATGCAAAATTAGAGACAATATATATATATCAAGTCCTTTTTGATATGGACAAACATATAAAAATAATAGTATGTCACTCTTTGATGTGAAAGAACTTAAACAGCAAACTGAACAAAATACTCCTTTGTGGCTTATTTGAAAGCACGAACTGAATTATAACACATTGAGACATGTTCAAACATGTAGGGGGAGGAAAAAAGAATTAATATATCATAAAGGTTCTATATTCATCATGGATCCTGTTTGATATATAGGTTTCGACAATTTTTTTGCTGACTCGTAAAGCACATCCTCCAAAAAAAATTAAACCAAAGCATTGATCAATGACTTACATGTCTCACTTGTTTAGCATCACTCACCTACTTATGCTCTTTATCTTGATACATGTTTTCATAATTGTCTATAAATAAGACAGGCTTACCACCATCATGCAATTCAAAAATGTACAGCTTAATAAGAATTTCATTAATACATTGGCTCATAAGCGAACTATTTGATAATTTTTTCTAGTTTACCTTGGCTGCCTGCAAAACATGCTGAATAAATGGCATTACACCACCCCCAAGCTATTCTCAATCTTGGCTACAGATTTTGAGTGGAACACACAACTTTTAAGAATTGCTCATTAATTCTTAGTAGGTTGTAAATGTGATGAATATGCGTAAAAAATTTATCAAGTCCTGCTTAAAAGGAATTTCTTGTTAGAGTTTTTATAATATATAGTACCTAAACTATTTCTCAATTATATATTTGGTACCTGAAAACTTCAATTTTTGTCACAAGTAGTACCCAAAGTTTTAAATTTTGTCACAAGTAGTACCTATAAGTTTTCAATTTCATCTCTTGTGGTACCTAAGACCATTTTTGTCACAAATATATGCACATGTTCTCCAAAAACAAAAAAAGGGTAAAATGAAAAATTTTGGGTACTACTTGTGATAAACATTGAAAACTTTGGGTACTATTTGTGATGAAAATTGAAAACTTTGGGTACTACTTGTGACAAATATTAAAGTTCAGGTACCAAGTATATAATTGAGAAATAGTTCAGGTACTATCTTGAAAATACAAAATTCAATCCGTCGTTTTCATTTTCCAAAACTGATTTTCAAAAACTGTTCTGTAAAATGTTACCGGACAAGCCCTTAGCTCTTCAAGTTCCTGGGCTTGGAATTCTTTTTTGATCGGTCTTTAGAGATTTAGTTTTTGGGTATGTTTTGCCACCGCGGAAACTGCCATGAGTAGTGGCGGTTCGAACTCACCTTAATCTTTGATTATTAATGTTGTTCGAATTCGAATAGGAATCTAGAAATTGGCCTGGGATTGAGGTGGGTGTCGTGCGGCTTAGCAGACGGTCTCTTCAGAACCCACATATTCGATCTGCTATTCACCATTGTTTTTTGTTTCAGCAACTTACCATATTCTCAAGTGTGTTTTTAGTTTTTACCTTACTCATTAACTTGTTTTTTATTTTTTTTAGGGGAGTGAAATTGACACTCCCCAATTCACATTCCACACTCCCACTCACTCTTTTACAATATTTTGCCTTTGAGTTTCCAAGTTTGCCCTTGATCCCTTGCAATATGCAACTCGTCTGCTCTCCCACTAGCAACCTCCTCTCCTCACTCAACCAATTCATCAAGGCTTTAATAAAAAAGAACCCAGATACTCAAAGGTTAGCGGATTTCATAATCAACATTTTTCCCTTAAAAGACAACAACCTTTCTACTCCCCAATTACAAAGCCACAGATCCGAGAGAGAACCACCCGGACTGCAATCAACAGACCTTCATTGGATTAAAGAGCGGGCCAGCTTATCATAAGTCGGTAGAGCGTTCTCCCTTCATGGTGAAGTGAGATGAAGTAGAGCTTCCTGTTCTTGGTGATGGGTCATTCATGGATGGGTGACCCATAGCCTTGATGAATTGGTGAATGAGGAGGTTGCTCCTGCAGACGACTTGCATGTTGGGAGTGTCAAAGACAAAATAATGTAAAAGAGTGAGTGGGAGTGTAGAATATAAATTTGGGAGTGTCAAATTCACTCTCCATTTTTTATCGCAGCTTGTTAAGTATGCCAACGTTGACTATGAAAGACTTGGATAGAATGGACGGTTAGATTCAACGAAAGGTTAGGATCAAAACCACGTTTACAAGAATTTCCTTTTTGCTTATAAAGGATATGTTGAATGGAACGAATGCTGTGTTTGGTGAAAGTTCCAATGGGTTGGGTGTGAGTAAACACACACAAGAGAAACCCAACGTCTATAAGTCTTCCATATCCAAAACGAAAAGGTCCCACGCCTCAACCACGGTTGAAACATAACCGGAGACCTGGTTAAATAATAGTCCACGGTCCACCGTCTGTCTCCGTCTTTGTCCCTGTATCATCTCTCTCTCTCTCTCTCTCCACAGGAGAAGAAATTAAGTTACTGTAGTTGCGTTGCTCCTCCTATCCTTATCCTAAGAACGAAAAAGAAAAAGAAAAAGAAAAGAAGAAAACCCACTAAACAAATCTCTCTCTCTCTCTCTCTCAGCAAAGAATAGAGGAGCAATCAGAGGCGGCTTTGAGGAGCTTCAGTGGCTTCTACCAAACCAATATCAATCTGGTACCTTCATTTTCTACTTGTTTAATTCATTTCATATTCCTCATGTATACATAATTCATAATAGATCTATATTTCTTCTTAAATCCTGTATTAATTTTTTCTTTCATGGATTTATTTTGAGGGTTGATCTTTGTGAGGTCATGTATATGTAACTACTGTTTTGTTCTTCTGCGAGTCATTTGTAAGATTATGTATGGGTTTCTCTTTGGTTCTGGTTTAGTATGTTTTATTGTTTTCATTTTGATATTTTTCGTTTTCGTTATTTGTTTGTTTTTAGATTTGGATTTGAACAGATGTGTGATCAAAAGACGTTTATGCAGACGCGCCCTTAATTTCCGGATGTATATTAAATTCTGACAACTAAAAATTAATGAGTGAATTTATGTTGCTTAGATAGCTGGAAAATTTGCTGTGAACCTGCGTTACATGATATATTGCAGCTTGTGTAAAATAACTTGGTGCTGTTTGTACTCAATCATAGCACTTTTTTTTTTGTGTGAAGAAAATAAATCGATCCGGATAATAGTGGATCTGGGTTTCCTTGGTTCTGTAATTTCTGCTATAATATTGCGATGAGATCTGTTCTGATTTTTTCCTTTTTTTGATTGTATTGGTTTTTTTCTTTTTTGGTTTCATGCACATTTAATTTATGGTTTGTGTAATTGCTTACGGAGGAGTTTTGACTTATTAAATCAATTAGTTTCGTGTTCTGATTAATCGTATTTATGGAATTATGTACTCTTCCTTGTTACTCCTTTCATTGAATTAGAGTTCTTATTGCTAGTTCACTGTACCTGATCTGTCATATGTAATAATTGTGTATTTAGCTAAGTTGTTTGTAATTTATTTCATTTGCAGAAGATTTCAGTTCGTTTACCTTTTGAGGTGGAGTATCCTTGATCCGAAAACTTCAAGTTTTTGATAATTAATAACTGTGCGTAAGATTGGAAATCGATTGAGGGAGGTTGGTGAGCTTGACGCGAACGACATTTAAGAACCAATTTTTATATAAATTTATAAACAGGGTTCTTTGTGTCGTTGCGCAATGGGGATCTTTGAGGAAATGGGTTTCTGTGGAAATCTTGATTTTCTTTCGGCTCCTGCTGGTGAAGGTGAAGTGGCTCCAGAGCAAGAACCAGAGGCAACAGTAGAGGAGGATTATAGTGATGAAGAAATGGATGTTGATGAGCTTGAAAGGAGGATGTGGAAAGATCGGATGCTATTGAAGCGGCTTAAAGACCAGAATAAGGGAAAGGAAAGAGCTGACAGTGCAAGGCAGCGTCAATCACAGGAACAAGCTCGGAGGAAGAAGATGTCACGGGCACAAGATGGAATCTTGAAATATATGCTGAAAATGATGGAAGTTTGTAAGGCTCAGGGTTTTGTTTATGGAATAATCCCTGAAAAAGGAAAACCAGTAAGTGGCGCCTCTGACAATCTTCGAGAATGGTGGAAAGAAAAAGTGAGATTTGATCGTAATGGCCCAGCTGCGATTTCCAAGTATCAGGCAGATAATTCAATTCCCGGTATGCTGCAAGACTGCATTTCAGGAGCATCCACTCCTCACACCTTACAGGAGCTCCAAGACACCACTCTTGGTTCACTTTTGTCGGCCCTGATGCAGCACTGTGATCCACCCCAAAGGCGTTTCCCATTGGAGAAGGGTGTTTCCCCACCCTGGTGGCCAACTGGTAATGAGGAATGGTGGCCTCAATTGAATTTGGCTAAGGATCAGGGTCCTCCCCCATACAAGAAGCCTCATGATCTGAAGAAGGCTTGGAAGGTTGGTGTTCTCACAGCTGTGATCAAACACATGTCACCTGATATTAACAAGATCCGCAAGCTTGTTCGTCAGTCGAAATGTTTGCAGGACAAAATGACTGCTAAGGAGAGTGCCACATGGCTGGCCATTATAAACCAGGAGGAAGCTTTGGCCCGGAGGTTACACCCTGATAGATGTCCACCTTTATCTGCTGGTGAGAGTGGGTCTTTTGTAATCAGCGGTACCAGTGACTATGATGTTGAAGGGGTCGATGATGAACGAAATGTTGAAGTAGAGGATTGCAAACCTATTCTGAATCACTTCAATATGGGAAATATTGGACAAAGAGAGAGACTGATACCTCAGATCAAGGGAGAGCTCATTGAGACCGACTCAGACTTTGGCAAGAAGAGGAAGCAGCAGCAGGCTGAAGAGCCACAGATGATGCTTAATCAGAAAATTTACACCTGTGAATTCCTGCAATGCCCTTATAGCGATTATCGCATTGGCTTTATCGACATTACTGCTAGAAACAATCATCAGTTGAGTTGCCCATACCGGAGTACTTTCTCCCCAGTGTTTGGAATGCCAAACTTGCTTAACAGTGACAAACCTGTGGGCTTCTCTCTACCCGTTGCTCAATCTAAGCCAGCAATTCTACAACCGGTGAACCAGACAAGCACTTATAATGTTTCAGGACTGGGACTTACTGATGATGGGCAAAAAATGATATCGGAGCTTATGTCATCCTATGATAGCAGTACTCCGCAGAACAAGAATTCAAATACTGGTGACATGAATGTTGTAGAAGACCACAACCATCAGCAGGCAAAATTTCAGTTTCAAATGGATGATAACTTCTATGGTCAGGAGATGGTTATGGGTCGTAACAACATGCCTGAATCGACCCCCATGCCTTTTCCTCAACCAGTTTTCCAATCACCTGAAGTTCAGTTGGATCAGTGCAAGGCATTTGACTCTGCGTTTGGTAACAATCCGAATGATGCCATTCCTGACATAAGATTTGGATCTGGATCTCAGTTTAGCTTGGCACCGTCTGACTATAATGTTGATAACTCACTGCTGAAGCAAGATGCATCATCCTTTTGGTACATCTGAACAAGTTTTATGTCGGCTTCTCCAATATATGGTTGAGTCTGTATATTATGGGGGGAAACTGTATATCGTCATTACAGTTTACACAGTATTTCCGTTTCTTTTTATCAAGGCTTTAGTTGCTCAATTGTTATATAGTCATTTATCTGCTGGACTTGTTAGATCCTAAGAACTTAGGGTGCATTACAGCTGCAACTCTCTTGTTTAAGTTTAGGGTTAAGTAGGCCAATAATTGACCGGAAATATCCCAACCTAGTGCTTTTGTTAGCGGCATTTTCCGGTTCCTAAAGTCAATGTTGGCAACCAAGTATTGTTATCATTATTATTATGGACATTTTATGTGGTGCTATCATCATGTCTTGTTTGCTGGTTTCAACTGTTCTTTCCTATGTATAAATACATGTTCTTTTCTTACTTATATATTCCCCAAGTATTGTACTTAATAATTTATTTATTTTCTAATCACTATATTTCACCGTTCATTCTCATAAAAAGAGAGAATGTGTGCTCTTCAATCTTCAACCGTTGGATTTAGAAAAAGGTATTGCCGGTTGCATATGAGGGGAAGAACATTGAAATCACCGTAAAACATCCACAAACATAGACCTAAAGTCACGAGAAGAATATGGCAGATGTGAAAAAACGGTAGTTTTTTTTTTTTGTTATAAAAAGTTTAGGTGAGAGCTTGGTTACGCTACACCACCATCGCCAGGGCAAGCCTACAACCTAAGTCCGGAAGGACTCACGATGTGACACGTACCTGTCACACCGCTCTTTTTTTCTTTAGCTTATTGGTAGAAAATGTTTGAAAGATATTTGAAATTCATACAAGAAAAGTGAAAATACAAACATGAGAGGTAGATTTTGGCCAGAGTTGGGCGAGTCTCAAAAGGAAGTAAATTACTGTCAATTTTTTACCAAAATAAAACACAACAGTAATAATTGGAACATTTCTCATTGTTGAGTCGAGTTGGGTCTTTCTTATTTTAGGTACGTGCATGTATGTCAAAATGTCAACTCATGTACGCATGCACACTAGAATCTATGGGACTCCTAAGCCTAGTCACTAGTTAGTAATATTTGGGACGAGAATTAAACGTAAAAATTACATATATGTATAATTCGGTAACTTTTAGTGAAACACTTTGAAAAATTTGGTCATAAAATACCGAAACGACAAATTATAAAATTCGATATGTACGTGTTTAAAACAAGATATAGTGAAAAACACTGACAAAAAAATATGGACATACATATATTAATATATGTCAATTATTGTACTTATATATAATAAAAGATTAAATTCAGTTTAGCTCCTTGAACTTTACACCAAAGATCATGTTAGTCCTCGGACTTTCAATTTCATCAGTTTAGTCATTTTGTCGGTCAAAATTAACGGTTTGACCGTTAAATGATGACGTGACATGTCCAGTTAGCTCCAATGCTGACGTGACATGCCCAATCATCACTTTTTATTATTATTTTCAATTTTTATTTTTTTTATTTTTTTAAATTTTAAAGTTTTAATTTTTAAAATTTTTAAATTTTTAAATTTTTTTATTTCTTAATTTATATATATATATATATATTTTTTTTTTCTAAAAGAGAATCAAATGATTTTTTTTCTAAACCCTATGTGGTGACGTAAGGTTTGGTTAATATTTTAATTTATTTTGTTTATAATATTTAGGTTTGAGCTCAAAGTTATATATATATATATATATATATATATATATATATAAAGTTTACAAACTTGATTAGAGGTTTGATGCTCAACCACTTGGACTAATCAACAAACCATGAGTATTTTGTAAACTTTATTTATATATATATATATACTTTGAACTCAAACCTAAATATTATAGACCAAATATATTTGTTAAATTAAAACATTAACCAAACCTTACGTCACCACATAGTATGGTATGAGTGAAATCATTTGATTCTCTTTTAGGAAAAAAAAAATAAAAATAAAAAAATAAATATATTTGGTTGGAGCATCAAGCCTCCAACCAAGAAGTTGGAGTTTCGAACCCTACCCGATGCAAGGATTGGAGGCTTGATGCTCAACTACTTGGACTAATCAACAAACCATGAATAGTTTGTAAACTTTATATATATATATATATATATATATATATATATATATAGGCTTCTACAATAAGGAGGTCCTATATATTAAGTAAGGAAAATCATTTAAAACAGACCCACAGTTGGGTCCCACGGTTTGTTTTCACGCTGAGATCAAAACTCCTTAACATAAAGATCCTTTAGTATATATATATATATATATATATATATATATATATATATATATATATATATATATATATATATATATATATATATATATACTTTGAACCCAAACCTAAATATTATAAACAAAATAAATTTTGAACCCAAACCGTTAATTTTGACCGATGGAGGAACTAAACTGATGAAATTGAAAAGTATAAGGGTGTTGCTGATCAAATTGAAAGTGCAGGGACTAACATGATTTTTGGTGTAAAGTTCAAGGGGTAAACTGAATTTAATCCTATAATAAATGACTTCTAAAACCTCAACAGATCTGAGTAATGTAACTAAAAGTGTAAGTAAGAATAATTCGGGAATAGTTTGGGAACAATTCGGGAATAATTTGAAGAAAAAAAAAGGATTAAATTCAGTTTACCCCCCTAAACTTTACATCAAACATCATGTTAGTCTGTGCACTTATAATTTCATCAACAATACCCCTATACTTTTCAATTTAATCAGTTTAGTCTCTTCGTCAGTCAATCCGTTAACTTTGACCGTTAAGTGATGACGTGGCATGAGTGGGGCCCATTCCTGGCTGACTTGGCAATGACATGGCATGCCCAGTCAACTTTGGTTGATGACTCGGCATGCCACGTCACAAGGACTAAACTGATTAAATTAAAGAGTATATGAGTGTTTCTGATGAAATTATTAAAGAGTGCAGGGACTAACAAATTATATATAGTCATGCTATAAATGACTAAACTTTATACTAAACATCATGAAAGTGCAAGGACTAACATGATGTTTAGTATAAAGTTCAGGAGGGTAAACTCAATTTAATCATTTTCAAAATGGACCGTTGTACATAAAAATCATGTGCTATAATAAGAAATTTTTTCTCAATTTGCACAATTGACAAAAATAAGCAAAACACCGATTTCGATAGATCATTGTCAAAGTCCATTTGCTTTATTTAATCATAGAGTCCAAAAGAGCCCTACTAAGTAAATTCTCTTACATTTCTTCAAACTTAAAAAACAAAAAAAAAAAATTTAAACACTTGTCGCTACAAGAAGCTCCTAAATGTTTTCTTATTTTGTTTAGGGGATAATTATAACTTTAGTCCCTGAACTATAACTCGTTCGACACTTTCGTCCCTGAAGTTTGAAATATATCACTTTCGTCCCTGAACTTCAACACCAACTATCACTTTCGTCCCTGACCGGAACACAATTAATGGTGCAAAACCTATGCCAAAATGTTCGCAAGGATGAGTGGAGTAACTTTTATAACTGGGGCTAAGCTCGATTCGGCCTAGAATTGGTCGAATTTAGCCCGAAAACTTATGGTGGCCGGAACTTTAATCGTAAAATTCTCCGCCGTCTGGCGACGGTTTGAGGAGAGGTTGGTGGTGTTGAACTCGCCTCAAGGAGGGCTTCAAAGCCCAATAGGTGTTGTCCTTCGATTTTGTAACGACCCGAACTCTTATATTTAATTTCTTGAATATTCTTGAAATTAATTAAGGGATTAGAGGATAGTTTTCTTGTCTAGTTTGTGAAGGGAAAATATTTCGAAACGAATATTTACTCGAAACGTTTTATTTTCGAGGGGTCAAAAGTTGACTTTCTTATTCGTTAATTTTCTCTGATGACTTCCTTCACTAAAGTCGTAGAGCTTGTCAATACGAGTCCGTAGACATGTGATACGTTAAATTCTGATATCATATGAAGGAGTTACGGTCATCGGAAGTTTAGTGTATTTTCGAAGCTTTTCTGACCCAGTCAGCTATTTCGTAAAAAACTGCACCAATGGGTTTATTATTTGAGGATGTGGTCTTCTAATGATTTGTAGTAGACATCTTAAGGAAACTCTCAGAGTTGGAATCAACTGAAAATCATATTTCTACAGTTAGTTATGATTTTTACAAGATACATAGAGCACAAGAAGAAATGGAATGGTGCTTGTGATGGAAGCATGACCCAACATTGATATCATCCTTATAGTAGCTGATCCTAAACTCTCTAGCACGAAACTAATCAGCCTCAAATCCTTATTTCTGATTCTTTAATTAACTACTTGCTTATCAAGTAGAGGTAATCAACTAAGATTAAGAACTAACCAAAGTAAGGTTAGCTAAATCTCTAGCCTATAAATAGAATGGTTCAGCCATTATATTCTTTGCTAATTCACAATTCTCTCAAGCTCCTCCCAAGCTCTTCCTACTTCAGCCTTCCCAATAGCATAGAAATTCTCTCTAGAAATGCTCATAAAATAGAGCAATCTTTAGCTAAAAATCCATTGCTCAAGAACTAATGATCTTTCAATTGTGAAGCTAGTTCAATCTACCAACCTTCTATTGATCACTTCATTTCATGTAAGTACAGAATACATCCTTATAGTCTTTTTTCTTTAAGATTTATCAAAGTACACAAGCAAGAAGGAAATGGAAAAGGATAAGTTTTATAGAAAGCTAATCTTGTTTTCTGGAATTAATCCCGTAAGCCAACTTTGGTAGCTTGAAACTCATATTTCTGTTCATTTTCACATCTTAACTTCTTCATGAAAGTTGTGTAAAGTTGTGGCTTCTATCTCATGCTTAAATTTCACAATAATCCAACGGTTAAAACGTTCGTAATCTATGTTTTTAGACAGCATACTCGCTGGAAAACGTATAAACTGTTGATAACTTCAAGTTGTCATATCTCACTCATTTCTGAGCCAAATTTTATGATCTTTATATCAATACGAAGCTCATAACATGAAATTGTGATCTGGAGAATATCATAAATAATTGATTAAAATACAGTACGTAGTAATTTGTGCAATTAAGGTTAAAATCATGAATACCTATTTAGGTACTGTTTTGGTTAGTCTTTGTTTCTGGACTTGGACACTTTGGACATAATTATTTGGACTATACCCTTGAATTCCTTGTGAAAATCCCTTTGAGATAGGGTATTCACTTACCTATATCGGATTTACGATGGACAAGATATTGAATTTGAAATTCAATGATTATAATTGAAGAAACATGAAAATGTTCTCTCATGGACTTGGACTAAAGGACTAAAGAATGAAATTCTAAATCTGATTTTATCTTATTAATTGTGCATAACTTTATTTCCTTTGCTTATTTCAAGTCTTACAATAACTTAATTACTTGGTTATGCTATTAACCTTATGATAATGATCTTGCTTATTACATGAGTTCAATTACTTATGTTTTATATTTATGAACATATGTATATCTTGTTTTACATATGCCTCTCTTTATATGTGTTTTACTTGCACTTGATTATTTACTAATCTTATATTGGTGCATGATCTTATTTACTAAGTGAATACATCAACACTTAGTATTATACATGTATGTTAACATGTATGAAAGTATATATTGTTAAGAGTGTATTTGGGATATCACATGCTTACCTTGGTAATTAACTTGATTATGTGATTTACCAACTTATGTCTTTCATCTATATCACATATGCATTCATATGAAAGGTTTAAGCATGTGTATATGTACATATGACATAATTTGTGACTTGTCTTACAACAAGACAATATTTGTGAATTCTAAATTATATTTGAAACCGGGAGTCGGTATATCCTCGATCAAGCTTAAGTGAATTACTGGTATGAACGATCTACGGACGTTCGGAGTTAGCTGTGGGCCCTAGTCCCTTCAGATAGTGCACTATTATACTCATAGGTATTAAGGACCGTGAGTGTACATGCTTGGTATTAAGGACCAGGTATGCTGCGGCTTAACCTGTTACATTACAGGTCTTATATTTTGGTTACCAGTCAATCTCTATCCGAAAGAGTCACTAAGCGAAGTATATAATATTCTGACTGATTGAATATTTGTTAGCCACATCTTATTGGCATATGGAATCTATGAATATTACTTGTGCTAGGTATTAAGGACCTCGACATATGAATTGATGCATCATTATCAGTCAACCTGAATTATGCATTGAAAAGTGAAGTGATTGAATATTTATTTGCCATATCTTGTTGGCCTGTGAATTTGTGATTATTATTCATGCTTGGTATTAAGGACCTCAATATATGAATTTATGAATTATTATCAGTCAACCTGAATTATTCATTGAAAAGTGAGGTATATATTATTCTCATCGAATATATGTTGACATGCATATTCGGTATGTAGTTGAATACTATCTATTTGCGATAGCATGTTATGTTGTTAAATGAAATGATGTATTGTTTAATTTAATCATCTACTAGTGATGCATTAATAGTCATTTCGGTGAAAAATGAAATTACATTTAAGACCGAATTATTTGGGTTAAAAACGTTATTGATTATATTCAATAAAATTGGTATGAAGCAACATAAATGTTCTCGGTACATTTTTGATTGGTTGTTCAATTTTGATGTCTTTTAAGACACATTAATATAAGAATGTAAGCTGTACTTATTGGGCCTGTGTTGCTCATGATGCTACACCTCCTTGTTTTCAGGTTACGAAGCTTGGGGAAAAGGGATGAACATATAAACGAATATGTTTCTACTATGATTCTAATTAAATAAATTTTATGTAAACTCTGATATTGTAAGATAACAATGTTTTTATTTTCAAGTAAACGTATTATTTCAAACATTTGTTTCATTTGATTTATTATTATTGAGGAAAATATGTTTTCTTCGTTTCACACCGCAGATTCGGGTACCATATTTTCATATAATATTGGTCTCGGGTTTGGGGTCGTGACAGATTTGGCCGGAATCGGATGTGTATTCAATGAAAACCCTCGGCAGGGACGAAAGTGATATAGAATGTTAAAGTTCAGGGACTAAAGTGATATATTTCAAACTTGAGGGATGAAAGTGTCGAATGAATCATAGTTCAGGGACTAAAGGTGATTTTTTCCCTTTTGTTTATTTTAATTTGATGAAAAGTAGTGCCAGAGATCCCAAAAAAAATACCAAACATGAATACCAAATGACGTGGCAAATGCCACATCATCCCCTTTAATTCAATAATTTCCACATATTTAACCATAAAATAAAATTCAAAATATTTAACTATTTTGAACATAGTTCAATCTAAAATTGTTATTTTATTTTACGTTTTAGGATATTATTATTGTGTGCCTTGTCAAACTAGGACTCTCTAGAATAGGTCTATGGAAGGTAGATCCTTATAGAATATGGAATGTATTTAGTATAGATATTTCCTACATCAATACAAATTGTACCTTGTATTCCTCTATATATAGAGGTCATTATTCATTAATGAAATACATCATATTCTCTATGTATATTTCTCTCTTTATTTACGTTTCCCTTAAATATTTTAGTAAATAAAAGTGTTCTTTTCGGAAGTACGAACTCTTCCATATGTACTTTTCTACTAGATCAACTGAAGGGCCCATCAAGCACTGAAAAACCACAAATAAGGGCATAATCATTAATTGTAGATGAAAGTTGAATCCATATCAGATCAAAGAGGCACAAATTATTTAAAATTTGGTTTTTTGTACTGAAAAACCAAATTGAGGAAGCAGATATTAAACATTTGACTAGACAAAACAAAGTACAATATGAAATTAAACCCTAAACTATGAAATTGGAAACGAAAAAATAAAAATGGTTATCAAGTTAGAGAAGTGCTAAAATTGACCCTGAGTTGAAAGTATTTTGATTAAGTTTTTAACTTTTTTTCTTTTTCAATATAACGCAACAATTAATATTCTGTTGAAGGAAAATATTATTGTGTGCCTTGTCAAACTAGGACTCTTAGTATAGGTTAGTATAGGTTATCCTTCTAGAATATGGATTAGATATGTCCTACATCAATATGGATTGTATCATGTATTCCTCTATATATAGAGGCCCTTTATTCATTAATAAAGTTGATCCTATTCTGAGTATTCTCTACTATTCTCTTGTTATTTACGTTTCCCTTAAACACGTTATCAGCACGAGCCCTAACCCTAGCTACAAAACCAAAAATCCAAAAACTGTGTTTCGTGAATAGTGCCCGTGAACAGTACCGTCGTGAACAGTGTTTCGTGAATAGTGCCCGTGAACAGTGTTTCGTCGAATCAAGATAACCAAATAAGTATTTTTCTAAAAGTTCCTGCTTTTGATGCGGTTGTGTTTTTCTCGGGGATTTAAAAACTTCCCTTCTTCTACATCCCGACCCCTCTTATGGCGTGGGACTTTCTTGGTGAAATTAAATGAGCAAAAGACAATAAGCTATACCTACTTCGAAAGATTATGAGAAGTATTAGGGGAGTGATCGAGTTTTATATCGCTTGCGGTATATGTAAGTCATGAGCACCCCTAATGTCATCATTCTTTAGTAAAAGTTAAAGAGCTTTATTGAATCGTGGGGATTCATAATATATGCTATGATAAAGTAACTTCATAAGCATCCAAGAAAATCTTTGTGATAAAGTAAGTTCACAAAGGCATCGAATTCGACCAATTTTTGGTCATGGCTTATTCATTACTAGACTCACCTACGTAGGTGTGATTTAGGTGAGGGATTGGAATTAGTGGTATTGAGAGAGCTTTGCTCCACCGACATTCCTTTTCTTATCCAGTCATGCCTGCGTGGAGCTATCGAACGGTTTAAGCTATGACCATATCCATCTTGGTCTTGTTCTAATCCGAAAAATACTTTGAAATTTTTATTTAGTGTTCGTGGATGTCTTTTATGACTGCGAAACTAATGTATCTTCTTATTTGTGTATTTCAGGATGCCTGAAACGCAAAAGCTCGAATTTGACATCCTTGATCCTAATGGAACCGAGTATCACCGATGAGTGATGGATGTTGAAACTACATTCATTGGAAAAGAACTTATTTCCACAATTCGTGCATTCGTGCTCCAGATGCGAACACGAAAGCTCCACCTGCGTCTGCCCAAGCCCAAGCATTGATGTTTCTAAGGCGCCATATGGCCCGTTCCCTAAGATGAGAATATATGCAAGTTAAGGATCCATATGAATTATGGACGGCTCTTCATGGAAGATTTGGAAACATCCAGGATACACTACTTCCTGATTTGAAAGTCAAGTGGAAGGACATCCGCTTTCTCGACTTCAAAACCGTAGCAGAATTTAATTCTGAGATGTTACGTCTACGAGCTATGCTTCAATTTTGTAAGGTGACTCTTACCGAAGCAGACTTGATAGAGAAGAACCTCTCTACCTTCCCCGCATCAGCACTCATCCTCTCAAAGCAATATAGGATGGAGTATAATGCCAAGCGGATTACTACGTTCAATCAGCTAATCAATCTTCTACAGGTAGCTGAGAAGCATGACACGATCATGTTGAACAATAACTTGCGGCCTGTCGGAACAAAGAGAGTTCCAGAAAGACACTATGGAAGATTGGCCAAGAGAGGACCAAACCCTAATGCTAAGGGTAATGCTAATGGACGCCCCGGTCCATATAATCGTCCAAATATGGAAGGTAACCGCAACAACGTTGCACCAAATCGTGGGAACTATGTACCACGTGGAAGAGGGATTGGAGGACGTGGCATGGGCCGTGGTGGCCATGCCAACGTTGGCCATGGATGGCGCGGCAACAAGGTGTACAAGCGTACACAAAATCATCCTCCAAGGGCACAAGTTGTTAGACGCAACAATGAGGCAGGTGGTGCCAACGAGCAATGCCACCGATGTGGATCACATGATCATTGGTTTAGACAATGCAAGGCAAGCAACAAATTGGCTGCGGATTACAAGAAGTACCGTGAATCCAGAGAGCAAGAAGCCTATTATGGAGAAGGTACCGGAGATGAGAAAGATGTCAATCTCACAATTGCAGATTTCAAAGTCGACCGAAGCAATGAGAAGACTTTAGAAGTTCCAGACTTCAACTAAATTGCAATTGCTTTTGATGCCTTGTTTCAATTGACATTTGTCATAGTTATTTTTGATTAGAATTTTCTAGACAAGACCTCGATGTAATCGTTGGCAAGATTATCAATAAATTTCGAATTTCCTTCAAAGAATTGCAAGTTATTTTTCGAAATTTTCGTTATGTCATGGACATATATTTATTTTCATACCCTATGTTTGTAGGTATGTTTCCCGGAGAAATTGAATGCCTTGCTGATTGTGGGACTACCCACACAATACTTCGCCACCGGCAATTGTTTATCGAGTTAGTTCCTTATAACTCCTCTGTGACTACGATGACTGGGTCATCACGATTGATAAATGGGCGAGGCAATGCCCAATTTATGTTGCCCAATGGCACAGTGCTCAATGTTACCGAAGCACTTTATGCTCCTCGAGCTAATCGTACTCTCCTAAGTTTTAAAGACATTCGAGCCAACGGTTATCACATGGAAACTCATTGTGAGAATGGAAACGAATACTTATGTATTACTTCTAATGAATGCGGAAGAAAGCGCATCTTAGAAAGACTTATGTGTCGTTCTAGTGGGTTATATTTAACCACTATTCGTATTATTGAATCCAACAATGTTTTTAGAGATGATCTCTTGGATTCCGACACATATAGGCTTTGGCACGACCGCTTGGGACATCCAGGTCGTGATATGATGATCCGTATATTGAAAACCTCACACGGACATCCCTTTTATCGAGCTCATAGAAACAAGAATCAAAAGTTGATTCAAAGAGATGAGACAGTTGAAAACAAGCACAAAGATGCTACTGTCCGACGCACGTCGACCGGTCGACCCACCATCGTCGAACGGTCGACCACCCTCCAGGGTGAAACAACTCGATCCCTCGTGCGTCGTCGACCGTTCGACAAAATCATCGACCGGTCGACACCCGTCCAGGGAGTTTCGTCGAACGGTCGACCCCCCCGTCGACCGGTCGATGCCTCCTTGCCTTTTTCGGGCCGTTTTTTCCCTGATGTGAACCATGATTCAAATGTTCATCAGGATGCCTCTTATGCTTCGATCACCTCTATGGCCAATGGCTCATTTTGCAAAGCCTGTTCCTTAAGCAAATTAGGATCGAGACCATCCTATGCTAAGGACACAAAAGAAAATATTTCATTCTTACATCGTATCCAAGGAGATATTTGTGGACCTATCCATCCATACTGCAGACCTTTCAGATATTTTATGGTTTTGGTGGATGCTTCGACACGTTGGTCACATGTCGCTTTATTGTCTACACGCAATGCTGCTTATGCAAAGCTCCTAGCACAAATTATACGCTTAAGGGCTCACCACCCTGATCATCCTATTAAGTCAATTCGTCTTGACAATGCTGGGGAGTTTACATCACAAACTTTTGATGATTATTACATGTCTGTTGGGATTGATGTTGAGCATCCCGTACCCCATGTGCATACACAAAATGGTCTCGCAGAAGCCACCATTAAGAGACTTCAAATGGTCGCTCGGGCATTGTTTATGCGCACCAATCTCCCATTATCTGCTTGGGGTTATGCAATATTGCATGCAGCTTTACTTATTCGTTTCAGACCCACCAATACCCAACCTTTTTCTGCGTACCAATTGGTAACTGGTTATGAGCCGGATGTCTCACATCTACGCATCTTTGGTTGTGCAGTTTATGTGCCAATTGAGTAATGACTCAATGGCAGCTCCACTTCATCAATGGGAGGCACTTGATCATTGTTGTTCACATCCCCCATTGTCTCTTTGGGTGGTGTAGGCTGCTCTGGAAGATGTGTAACTGGTGGAGCACTTTCAGTTCTCCTTGGTCTACCTCTTCCTCTTCCTTTTCCTCTTCCACTAGGTCTTCCTCTTGTGTCTTCACTCAAAACTCTCCCACTTCTCAACACAATTTGATCACTAGAAGTGGAGGACACGTTCATGTACCTGTAAACACACAAAGAGTAGGTATAATCAACACTTAGAAACAAGGAAACAATGACAAAATGGAATTGGAAGCAATTGGAAGCAAATATCACAAATCAGTTTCACAAAATGGTCCCAGACGATCGGATGCTATAGAGGGCGTCCGGACGGATTCTTCGGGATTAGGCTTCTTTCTCAAGGGCGTCCGGACGTCACAATGGGTGCCCGGACGGATTAAGTGAATTTCAGTTACAGTGAGTTCAAAACTAATTACGAACAATGCCACTGTGAACAACTTCACTGGGCAGCAGAGAAACAAATCACAATTTACCTAAGCAAACCTTAACGAAACATAACCAAATTTTAAACACAACAACTAGACACACAAAGGAACTAGCACACAAATTTTTAGAATTTTCTGGGTTGATTTACTATGCTAACAAAAATCGGGAAACCACACAGTAGCAAAGAATGTGCTTAGGAACAACTTGGAAACAAAAACAACAACAAACACAATTATGATATGAATCAAAGACACAACAAACACTAAGACACAAATATCAAACAATTTATACTACAAGAATAGTACAAAGACACCCCGGATGCGGGTCACCAAGGAATCAAGGATGAACCTCAATCCCCGGCAGCGGCGCCATTTGACTCGATGATACCGGAGGGGTTGTTTGTGAGTATCGCCGTCAAAGTGTAGTGGATGGTAAATTGTGACCAGGGGTTGTCGTACCCAAGGGATTGGAAGGCCCAAGATCCCTACTTGGTGAACAAATGCAACTAAGGTATACAATGCACTAGAAGTGGTGTGATTAGAGATGGATTATGTACTTAGATGTGGAGTATGTGCAACATGCAAGTGTAGTGATCAAAGGGGTGTCACTCTTGAGTGACAAGGACCAGAACAATGACTTGAAGTGACAAGGACAGTAGCTAAGTAACCAATCTAATCTAGATGAAATTGTTGTGACAAGAACACAAGTGTTTGTGTTGATAGCTTAGTGTGTTGTTGAGGTGACAAGCCCAACAAATGTGTGATTGCTGTGTGATCAAATGGATGGAAACGATTGGGGTTTCGGGTTCACTCTACCCCAATCAAATGTATGACAACTCTCAAGAACATGCAACAATGAATTCACTAAGGATCAAACCCCTATCCTAGCCATGTTATGGTTCTAGGATTGATTCTTCTAGGCCTATTTTGTGCCTTATTAGGGTCACAAATACTCCTAGTCTGTTCATCCAAGCCTTGTTAGGGTCTCAAACAAACTTTCTAGGCATAGAGATTCAAGAATCAAGATTCAAACAAACTCAGTCCATTGACATAAACTCATCATGCTCATTGCAAACACATAGGATAAAATGTAATTAACATAGAATCCTAACATTAAGTTAAGTTGAACACATGCTTGAGAACTAATTAGATTCATAAACATGCATCAAACAAAACCGCATTTCACCAATGAACATATCCAGAAACGAATTCATCATGCATACTCAAGAGAAATCATCAAAACATCATCATGGGCTAGAGCACACAACCCTAGGCCCCAATCTAATGAACTACTCACAATTCATTGTCATATACATCATTAATCTCAAAGATGAAAACATAAACATAAAACTAAAGAAAGAAAGAGTTAAGAATTGCTCAAGGGTCGTAGCCAGCAGTTCCTTGGTGACTCCAAAGATATATGCAGGCCTCCTCTTCGTTCTTCTCTCCTCCTTCAAGCTCTAGCAAGTCTAGCTTCTGATTCCTTGCTCCTCTTGATGGATGGCAACTTGTGGTGAAGGTAGATCGATGGAATGGTGGTGGAAACTGTATGGCTGTAGTGTATGGGGTGTGTGGAAGATATTTCGTGAAGGGATGGAAGTGAGATGGGTGGTGGAAGGTGGTGAAAATGGAAGAACAAAAACGGCAGACGTACTGGGCGTCCGGGCGGATGGTATCTGCGTCCGGGCGCTTGGTACGTCTGTGTGTGTTTCAGCAAGCTTTGCCAAGAGAAAATGGGGTGTTTCTATCTAGGGTTTTTCTGAACGTGAGTAACTGATAGAGAGGAATGTTTGGTTGGTCTCTACAGCCTCCAAGGGTTCCCTAGGGTTTCCTAGTGGAGAGAGTAAACAAAGGTGAGTGGAGGGAAAAGAAATGGAAAAGAAAGGTGAAGTGGAGGGATTTGTGGGTGAGTGGGGGAACTAGTGGACATGTCATCAGCCATGCACATGTGTGCAGCTGGTGTAGGAGACTCTCTCCTGCTGTGGTGGTGCTCCGGTGGTGGTCCGGCGGTGCTGCCGCCTCTTGTGGTGGTGGTTGGCCGGAAAAGTCGCCGGAAATGCAATTTCTTCATTTTCCTTCCTTTCTTCGATTCTTCAAGGCCTTCAATGACAACGCCTTCCGAAGGTGAATTCATGCAATCTTCAATGTCTAGAAGCCACGGTTGACTCCTTGTCCTCTTCTCGGAAGTGTGCCCAAAAGTAGTCAAAATGCACCTTCTTGTGTCGAATTACCTCAAGTCACCTAAGTAACCTGAAATCATGAAAACGCATATTAGTAATAACAAAATGCCTTCGGATAAGCTTAACTCTTGTGATTAGGAATACAATTTGCGCTATAAATAAGTGCAAATCAAAGTGACTCTAGACCACAGAGTGCGTTTTTGATAAGATTAAAACGCTTACTTTATGGATTAAAACAATCCGGACGGATGTGGTATAACCGTCTGAGTGACTACTTGATTGGGAAGGGATATATTAATAATGATTTATGCCCATGCGTGTTTATTAAGAGAACAAGTTCCGGATTTGCAATTATTGTTGTCTATGTTGATGACATGAATTTAATTGGCACTCTCGAAGAACTGAGAGATACTGCTACATATTTGAAATCTGAATTTGAGATGAAAGATCTTGGGAAAACTCGGTTTTGTCTAGGCCTTGAGCTAGAGCACCGAAAGAGTGGAGTATTGATCCATCAATCTGCTTATGTCCACAAGATGTTAAGAAGATTTACCATGCACAAAGTACATCCGGTTAGCACTCCCATGATCGGTCGGACCCTAGATCCAAAGAAGGATCCATTTCGTCCAAAGGATGATGACGAAGAAACTCTAGGGGCCGAAGTGCCATATCTGAGTTCAATAGGCGCGTTATTGTACTTAGCTCAATGCACTAGACCTGACATCTCTTTTGCTGTGAACTTGTTGGCTAGATTTAGCTCTGCGCCCACGCAACGCCATTGGAGTGGCATAAAGACAATATTTCGTTACCTTAAAGGTACAATTGATTTGGGCTTATTTTATCCCTACAGAGAGAGAGCCAAGTATGAAAAACTGGCTAAGTTTACTTCTGCCGACGACGATGATCGACCGGTCGACGTGCAACCATCGAACGGTCGACACTCGGACAGAAAGGTTTTTACTCCCTATACCGAAAATCCTTGTGATGTTTTGGTTGGTTTTGCTGATGTCGGGTACCTCTCTGATCCGCACAAAGGCCGTTCCCAAACTGGTTATGTCTTTACCATGGGTAATACGGCGATATCGTGGAGGTCTACCAAGCAAACTTTAGTTGCTACTTCCTCGAATCATGCAGAGATAATTGCTCTACATGAAGCTATTCGTGAATGTGTATGGTTAAGGTCTGTCATTGCACATATTCGAGGAACGAGTGGTTTGAAGTCAACCACTGAGGAACCTACATGCATTTATGAGGACAATGCTGCTTGCATCGAGCAGATGAAGCAAGGTTTCATTAAAGGGGACAATACCAAGCATATATCAGCTAAGTTCTTTTATAATCAGCAACAACAAGCTCTCCTCAAGATTCAAGTGAATCAAGTTAGTTCTGAGGAGAATGTGGCAGATTTATTTACTAAGTCTTTTCCTAAGTCCACGTTTGAAAAACATGTTAAAAGTATTGGTATGCTTAAGTTATCTGAGATCCCATGATTGTAGGAATCAGGGGGAGGTGCAGACTTGAGGGGGGAGTCTGGCACATACATATCACATACTCTTTTTCCCTTCGACCAAGGTTATTTTTTCCCACTGGGTTTTATTGTTACTTGGCAAGGTTTTTAACGAGACAACATGGAAAGCACCATCTAGTTGTGACCGGCACAAGGGGGAGTGTTGAAGGAAAACATTATTGTGTGCCTTGTCAAACTAGGACTCTTAGTATATGTTATCCTTCTAGAATATGGATTAGATATTTCCTACATCAATATGGATTGTATCATGTATTCCTCTATATATAGAGACCCTTTATTCATTAATAAAGTTGATCATATTCTGAGTATTCTCTACTATTCTCTTGTTATTTACGTTTCCCTTAAACATATTCTTAATTATTATTTTTATTTTGTTTTATAGAATAAAATTAAAATAGAAAGACATATAGAAAATTGTTTGGCTAAAAATGATGATGTGCAAGTGCCACATCATTTGGTATGAAAATTTGATAATTTTTTTTGGCATATGAAGCATTTTCCTTTGATCAAATTGTTAAAAAAGACTTTTTCGGTCCTCATAAGGTCTCACTTTAGACTTCACTAAAACTCTAAAATAATTTTGAGAATCTGTATAAACCGTACTTGAGAATTTCAAAGATAGTTTCATAAAAATCATGTGCTATAAGAAATTTTTTCTCAATTCGACACAATTCACCAAAGTAAGCGAAAACTAAATTACGGTAGATTGTAAAAGCCAAAGCTAGTTTGAATTGTTTAATTATAGATTTTATGAGCCCCAATAATTAAATTATTTTACATTTGTTCAAAGTTTTAAAAAATATTTATATTTTTTTAATTAATTTCAGTTTACCCCCCTGAACTTTACACTAAACATCATATTAGTCCATGCACTTCTAATTTCATCCGAAACACCCCTATACTTTTCAATTTAATCAGTTTAGTCCTTGTGACATGACAGCCACTACCAAGTCAACCAAGAATGGACCCCACTCATGCCACGTCATCACTTAACGGTCAAAGTTAATAGATTGACTGACAGAGGGACTAAACTGATTAAATTGAAAAATATAGAGGTGTTGCTGATGAAATTAGAAGTGCAGAGACTAACATGATGTTTGGTGTAAAGGTCAAGGGGGTAAACTGAATTTAATTATTTAATTTAAATGTACTTCATTGTATTAATTCCTAGTTGTAGGTATGACTAGACTAGTAGAAAAGGGAAAGCCTTGCATCTGTGGCTAGTAAAGGGGAGGAAGACCTCTGACATTGCTCCCAAGTAAATTAGTCCTTTAATCTAGGAAACTTTTGGAATACCACAATCTCGATAAAAAAAAAATTTGCATGAATCATTGAGGCTAATAAGAAAGCTAGATACAAAGACACTTAACCAATAAGGTCCTACGTCTTACTCCGCAAATTAAGAAGATACCTAACAATTAATTTCAAAGATTTTTTTTTTTTGATCAAAGGCGACAACTATTATTCAATAATCAAACATTACACAGAGAAGGAATGCAGCTTCTGACCTCTAAAGGAGGAGCGCCAATCCAAGTAAATGAACGTCTAAAAGTACAAGCAAAACGAGCACAATCATGAGCCAAAACATTGGCTTCACGGAAAACATGTAAAAAATGAGAGCTAGGAAGCTCTGAAAGTAATGAGACTATATCGTCATACACACGCCCGCCGAACGACGTATGGGGAGCGAGATCTCTAGTAGCTGAAACCAACATGGTGGAGTCGGATTCAAAGATGAGCGGTGATAGACTATGCTCCACAGCAAAATAGCAAGCTAGTCGACCCGCCATAGCTTCAGCCAACTCTGGTGAAGCAATATTAGATAGAGGGATACAGAAACCTCCCACAATAGAACCTGTATGATCACGCAAAACCATACCTGCCCCTCCTATATTAGAATGTGCATTAAAAGCACCATCAATATTTGCTTTGAGCCACCCCGGAGAAGGAGGCTTCCAAGGAACCAACCTATGATTAGATGAACGAGGTCCCTTTGAACAGACACTACGAAACTCCCAAAGACACTGAGCAGCATTGGATGCAACAATTTTTGGACTCAAAGCCACTCCATCCCAAACCCGATTATTTCTTTCTTTCCAAACAGCCCAAATAAGAATGAGAAAGATCTCCAACTCAGAGAGAGAGAGAAGCGAACTGAAACCATATAACCATTGCCCAAAGACGTCTAAATCCGAGAGGGGAAGAGAATGGAGAAGTGCAGCGAACCTGGGATGCGTCTGAAACACTGCACAAGTGTAAGGACAGTCATGACATATATGCTCTATAGATTCATTGAACCCATCACACAATACACAAGTGGAAACAATCGGAACATGCCGAGAAAGCAGACGAGAACGAGTAGGCAAAATGTTTCGACACACTTTCCACAAGCAAACTTTGACCTTCCCAGGAACTTTAGCGTGCCAAAGCTTCTTCCAAAAAGACGGAGATGGAGCTGAAGTTGAATGAAGTAAAGGACCATGTGAGTTAATGAACGCAAGTCTGTATGCACTACGCACAGAAAACTGCCCTTTCTTTTCCAAACTCCACACCAACCGATCAATAGATGGATTTAAACTCAATGGGATACTCAAAACCTTCTGTTGAATAGCAGGTTCAAAGAGAGAAGTAATAAGAACATCATTCCAAGTGCCCATGGGTATAATGAGTTCACAAACCCGCTGAATTGGAGGGAAATTACCCGAGGGGAGAGGAGGAGTAGCAATATCACCTGGTATCCAACGGTCTGTCCAAATGTTAGTAGCCGAACCATGCATCACCAATATGACTGAAGCTACCTTGAAAAACAAGAGCTCGTGAGCTCAAAATACTGCGCCAAGAGAATGAAGGTTGTAACGAAATATGAGCTGTCCAAAAATCACCATCCGGGAAGTAACGTGCCTTATAAAGGCGAGCTATCAAAGATTGTGGAGAATTAATTTCAAAGATGAACCAAGTCAATGATTGATGCAACTTGATGGAAGCTAGCTATGACATAAGGGCATTGAAGAAATTATATTCAAAGTTTGTGTTTCCATCAAGTTAAAATTTAAAATTTTAAAAATGCCAAGAGTCCTAATTATTTGACAGTTCATCATCAAAAACGTTAACTACATAAATTCCCCTATTTGTTCTTTATCCTTGTATTTTTCTTCCATAAACTTCCTCTTTTTTTTTTAATGTCTGATGATCATTTCATTAATCAATTTGGCGGAATAACATAATAATATACATAAGAAATAATAAAGGAATTAACCAATTTGGCGGATTAATCTTCAACCAACCATTGAGTTTATACATTACATCTCATGAGAGCATAATTTTCCAATGGGTAAAATCCTCAAATGGTACCCAGACTATAACGAAATGTACTTTTTGGTACCCACAAATGCCTAGGGAGTCTAATGATACCCAAACTAGCTATCCTCCGTACGTTAACCCCAAATCGTACATCCGTCATTTTTCCGTTAAAAAAAAATTAAAAAAAAATTCATCAAGAGTTATACCAAAAACACAAAAGTGAATGATTTTACCAAAATGCCCATGAATGAATTTTTTGGTCTGACCCTTGATGAGTTTTTTTAACAGAAAACATGACAGCTGAGGTACTATTTGGGGCTAACGTACGGAGAATATATAGTTTGGGTACCGTTAGACTCGCTCAGCATTTGTGGTTACCAAAAAGTACATTTCGTGATAGTTTGAGTATCATTTTAGGGTTTTACGTACTCTTTTCCAATTGATGAGCCACATTATCACACGTTCTAGACATATAATTACAAAAAATTCTTAATTGTCAAGTTATATATATATATATATACAGTTCCCTTCACATGCGGACTTCTGCACGTAAAGTACAATACGAACATATACATCTCAACTAATTGACAACATAACTCAATCATCGGAACCGTTCATCGTTTAAATTTATTTTCAAGAATTATCCTTACAAAAAATCAGCCGAATTGGAGATTGTTTGGTCATCTGGTCGTTGTATAGTTTACAAACAAATACAGTCCTTCAGATAAGGTTGAAACGATGAATGTGGTAATTAATCAAATAGTTAAATAATTTATAATTTGTATTTTTTTTATCAAAATGATCCTTGAAGGATGACCTAAAATATAGAAGGTTTTGATCATTAGTTTGCACTCGCAATGAGGATGTTCACATTTTACTTTACGTGCGGATGTCCGCATGTGAAGAGAACTGTATATATATATATACATATATATTTTTTTTTTTTGGGACTATAAGAACTATATATATATATACATAAGTTATCCATATCTTTTGTGAATGTCAAAAGTACAGTAGTAAAGGGGGAACCGTTGTAATTTTTATTTCATACTTCAATTGATGGTTGATAAATTTGTTGGGAGAAAGTTGTATGATACATAGCAGTTCTTGCAATATAAAGAAATTCAATTCAAAGTTTGTAAGTAATGATGGAAAAAACTCTTGTCCGATCTAGGCCGACCTGTGTGTCCAAACTCTCTTTAATTTATTTGTATATATTCGGTAGTGTAATTCCATTATTTGAATTATTGATCTTATAAAGTAACTTATAATGATCAAGTTTACATAATTATGCAAAAAAATCAACTGTAACAATTTCGTTTATTCATTCAATTGTACCAAACAAAAGGACAGTTAGTCATGAGAATTTTAGCATTTATCAAAACCGTCCATTTGTTTGATATAGTTGGATGAGTTAACGATCTTTTTTTTTTGTAGAGATGATCTTTAGAGGTTGCTTGATAAGATCAATGGTTCAAATTATGGAATTACACTGTCGAATGTATGCAAATTATTATAAGAGAGAGTTGGACACACATGTCCGACCTAGATCGGACCAGAGTTTTTTCCTTGCCTCTCTATTAGTCTCAAAAACTTGCTCCATCCTTGACTAAGTTTGTGACTAATGGTGCCTTATGTCATTTGGAAGTTGAATTTAATTTCTTGGTCTAAAGCTAGCTCATTTCTTCCATGTCAGTGTCTAAATTTAATTTTTTCCATGTCAGTGTCTAAATTTAATTTCTTCCATTCAAGTTTGAATTGAATTTAGTTTGTGACTAAAGATACCTTGATGGAAGCTAGCTACGACACAAGGAATTAAGGACATGGAAGAAATTAAAGTCAACTGGCTCGAGCTCCATCACAAACTGGACTAATGATGGAGCACTCTTGACTAGTGATGCCTTGCTATTTGTCTCAAAACTGAAGCGTCAACACTATAACTATTTTAGAAGAAAAAAATTTATTTATTTTGTCTGAATTATATAATGGAGGTGTAATGAGTCGATATGGAGGTATAGTGAGTGATTTAGTTTTTTTGTACGTACGTGAATAATATGATTATAAATAATCTAGCTGTACTTGGGCTGATGAATTTCCTTCTTTGATAATCATTTGTAACCTAGCTAGGCCTGTTTGGGAACGCTTTTCGGAGACCCAAAAACGCTTTGGAATTAATTGAAACAAAAAATCATAAATATAAAAAATTTAAAAATTGTTGTGAGTCGCCTATTAACTCAGCTATGGAAAGATAGAAAAACGAAAGAGAAAGAGAACTGTGGAGAGCACGAAGTTGCTTTCTATTGATCGATTGAGGTTTGATCGATTTGTATGTCAAATGGTGATGCCTCAACCTCTTTATATAGTGGAGAGGTTGAGGTGTATTCATGGTGTACATAAATGGGGAGAAACATTTTAGTTTCTCCACTATCATCACTAACCCACTAACTATACATTTATGTTCTCTCATAAGTAGTGTAACTCTTATGGAGTAAGTAGAAGAAATATCAAAGGTCTTCAGTAATGTATCTAGTCCGTATCTTATATCTTGTACGAACGGATGTTAGTTTACTGGACAACCACCTGATAATATGTTTTACAACACTCCTCCTTGGATATCCAAAAACTGACTTTGCTACATCTGAACTCCTTCATCTTCGAGCATTGTGCTAGGTATAGTTAGGTAGAGTCGAAAATGAACATTCATTTGCTAAAGAAAAACACACAAACCCTTAAGTTCGGGAAAACTCAATATGGGACAAAAACCGGAGTTTAGGAGAAAATTGTGTTGCCGAATGATGCAGACTGAAGCACTATGAGAAGTAAGTGCATGGAGGAGTTAACCACAAGAGATGTACCTCATTAAAACCTTGTCAGAGTAAACCTAGTGGGGCAAACCTCTGGTCGAAGGAAAAAGAGTACACGGTGGTTAAAAGTATACGACTGGATACTCCCCATGATTTCGGTAATCCTTAGTGAAGGTCAATGTCAATGATTTGACAAATAGCTAGACGGTGGCTGGGATGGTGTCTCGTTAAATACCTTGCCAAGGTTAACCCAGTGGGACAAACCCTTGGTCTAAGGACAAAAAGAGTACACTAGCCAAGTGTCAATCAAATACGAGCATTCATGATGCTTCCCCTCACATGCACACGACTGGGTGCGGGAATTTTTGACTTAGGCATGAATCGTTACTCTGAGGTAGCTTAGATAGCTTCCTGAAACCGATTGCCTTAACGTGTTTCTGAAATGAATACTTTGGTAGTGACTTGGTGAATAAGGCAGCGTGGTTGCTCTTTGAACCAATGTGCTTCACTTTGATCTTCTGGTGCTCTGGTTGTTGGTGTGTGAAGAAGAGCTTCGACGAGATGTGCTTAGTAGCGTCTCCCTTGATGTAACCATGTTTCGCTTGATCAACCACAGCAGTGTTGTCCTCATAGATGACAACTGGTTCATCAAGATTATGAGGTAGCTTATAAGTACTTCGTATATGGCCAATAAGTGCTCGAATCTATATACACTCTCTAGTTGCCTCGTAAAGATCAAGTAGTTCAGAGTGGTTTGTCGAAGTAACTACTAGTGTATATTTTCGAGACCTCCAAGATATCGCCGTATTCCTAATGGTAAAGACATAACCGGATTGAGAACATCCCTTATGCGGATCTGGTAAGTAACCAGCATCGGTGTAATCGACAAGGATTGTATTATTTCGAGTGCCAAGGGGGGTAGATCCACTCGATAACGCATAGGGATAAAACAAGCTCATATCTGTTGTACCCTTAAGGTAACAAAGATGTCTTTGATGCCATTCTAGTGGTGGCGTGTTGGCGCGGTGTTGTATCGGCTAAGCAATTCACAGCAAACGAGATGTTCGATCTAGTACATTGGGCCAAGTACAATAATGCGCCTATTGCACCTAGATATGAACACTGAGGGCTCAAATATCTCTTCATCATCTTCCTTAGGATGGAATGGGTCCTTGTTAATGTATAGAGTTCGAATGATCATGAGAGTAGGTGACGACTTAATGTCATGATGACTAAAGCGTCTTAACACATTCTGACTGTAGTTTGACTGATGTACTAGATTCCATCTTTACAGTGCTCGATCTACAGGCCCAGATAATACCGTGTCTTCTCAAGATCCTTCATCTTAAATTCCTTCTTCAGGAGTTCAGCAGTTTCAATCAACTCTTTCGAGGTTACTATGAGATTCATATCATCTACATAAACTGCGACAATAACTTATCCTGAAGTAGATTTCTTAATAAACACGCAAGGGCATAAGTGATTATTCACATATCCCAAGCCGATCAAGCATTCACTTAGACGGGTATATCACATCTATCCGGATTATTTTAATCCATATAGTGAACGTTAAGTTTAATCGAGATCGTGTTCCGTGGTCAGGAACTACTTGATTTGGGCAACTTAAGGACTTTCATGTTTATATCCCTGTATCTAGATCCCCATAGAGCTAAACTATGACCATATCCATGAGCTGCATATTCAGTTTTTCGGAAACTACTAAACTAATTAAGTAGTGGAACGTTATAACGTCCATTACGAGAGAATAAGTCTCATCGTAGTCAATTCCAGGGGGTTGAGAGAAGCCTTGCGCCACTAGCAGAGAACAGTCTTATTATTCTCATCATCCTTCCTTAAGAAAACCCATTTATGACCAACTGGTTTAACATTGGGCGGTTTTGGAGCGGCTGGTCCAAACACACTTCGTTTTGCTAAGGAATCCAATTTGACTTGTATTGCTTCTTTCTTGTTTTGGCCAGTCGTCTCTACGTTGGAAAAAACATCAACGAAGTAAGGTTCGATTTCATCGCTAGTTTTCATTTCGGTACCTACCACGAATACAATTATATCATCGATGATAATCTCATTTCGATTCCATATCTCATATAAGTATGCATTACCGAGATTTATCTATTCTCGGAAATGAGTTCAGTTGTTGGAGTGTCCCCCAACGTCGTCTCTTCTAGGACGAACCCATAATCCGGATGATCTCGTGCGATAGTTCGATTGAGATCAGGATATCAAGAGGATTCATTTGTGCCAAATTTACCCTCTTTCGGGGATAAGAATCCTTGAACCTAGGTGGTTCACCTCTCTTATGGGAGGGACATATGACTGGTTATAGCCGTCAAGCGTACATCGTCCATCTGGGACGACATGTTCTACTGGGAGGTTGCATCCTTCGGGGATGACTTTGCGTCCTTCTGGAACGTTTATCCTTGCAAGCATGTTTGCAGCAAGTATATGTGATCTCGTCACTTTATCTAAGTCATTTAATGTGTCTGTCAATTGATTATCAACATTTTGCAGACTTAGGATTCTCTGCACTTCCTTATCACTGTGTGCAAATGGGGGATCAAGATGAGACTAAGTGGGTACATGCCACGTTAATTCACGTCGTTCCTTATCAACGTTAACGTGTGAATCTCCCCCTAACGACGGGAAGATTGTCTCATCAAAGTGACAATTCGCAAATGCGGTAAAGAGATCGCCTGTCAAGGGCTCTAAAAAGTGTGTAATGGATGATGATTCAGAATCAACATATATGCTCATCTTTTGTTGAAGGCTCATTTGTACGTTGTGACGGCACAATTGGCACGTAAACTGCACACCCAAATACGCGTAAGTATGAAACTTCAAGTTCGTACCCAGTCACCAGCTGTAGCGCGAAAATAAGGTTGGGTAGCAGTAGGCCTTGATGTGAACGTAAAATACGTTCACAAAGTGCCTTTAATTACTGGATTTTGCTATTCCGAAAGCTTAATTGTCTGTTTAATGTTTGTTTTCGTGTTTTTAGGGAAAATACCAGAGAAATGTTAATCTGCACAGAATAGGGGCATTTTGGAGGTTTTCAGCGTAAATCGGAAAGTCAACCGTGACTTTCATATTTGTGGAATAAAATATTGTACGAAGATTTCGGAGTATTCCGAATTCCGACAATTTTGTCGGCGAACCACCACATAAGGCGGCGCAACCACCACACGCGGTGGTGGAACACAATTCAAACCACAATTTTATTTCCTCTAATAATTATTTTATTTTACATTTATTTCATTTTAATTTCTTTTGTTATTTTACTTTTCTTTTCTTTTGTTTTATTCTTATATTTATAATTATTTTATTTCTTTTTGTTACTTTATTTTTCTTTTTCTTTTGTTGTTGCAGCTACCATGTTCACGATTCTCCCTCATGCCGGCTCCCTCTTTGAATCCAGTCGACAATCCAGCCTGGGAATCCATCAATCACCACCAACAAATCCTCTCCACCATCTGCTGCCATCCCCTTGCTGCTCTCCCATGTTACCTCCCTATTATACTTGAATTCAGAATCTAGCTTTAGAGCTTTTGATCCACCAGCCGGCAGCATCTTCTCCTTTCCAGATCACTCCACCATCACCAACCATTCCACTACTCCCTTCCGTTGGCTGTTTCTCCCTTTCTTCATCTATTTAAAGCAAGTTCCTTCTCCCTTTCTTCATCTATTTAAAGCAAGCTCCTGCAGCCTCTCCATCACCAATTCACCAAGTCAATATTCATCACTTCACCACCATTAATGAATCACAGCAGCTCACAAACATATCCATCACCATGAACCACCGTGAGCTTCTTCAAGCCCAGTCACAATCCAATTCCAATTCACAATCATCATCAATCCATTATCACCGTACCTATTCACCACCACCATTGCAGCCTCTGCAATCAATTCAAGTTTTGTTTCTTTTCCTGCAAATTCACACAAGCAATAATTTCTAATAATCTTCTTTTGTTTTGCAGGTTTGGTACCCATCGCCGTCGCTGCCATGGCCTCCTCAAGCTTCGCCGACGCCACCTCTGCCCGCAGCTCTCCTCGGCGCTCCACTCTGAACCCAGCCATGCCGCTGCAATTCAATCCAGCGACCCAATTTCCTCTGCTCTGCCACTGCCGGCGTTCCTAATCCAAGCCGGCGTCTTCTTCAATGGTCTAGGCGTCGATCCTAGATGCCCACCATGAAGCCCAGTCACCACCGCCCACTGCCGTCGATCCCGGTCCGGCAATCACCGCACACCAGCTCCCGTGCCTTCTCCGCCACCAACCCAGACCACAGATCTGCCGGCGTCGCTGTTGTCTTCGCCATCATCTTCCCGTGTCCTGCCACGAGCCTCTCCTCCTCACACCGCACCACTGCTCTTCATGGCGACCACCGCTCCTCAAGCCGGCGACCCAATCTGTGCCGCGCCTCCATTTCTCTCTTGCTGCAGAACTGAAGAGAATAGAAAGAAAAAAAAATTGAAAAGAAATATGAGAATGAAGAAGGCTGCTGGGCACGATTCGAAGAGAATAGAAAGAAGAGAGTTGAATAGTCAACTCAAGAAGATGCCGCACGGGTTTGAATCAATGCTGACATGGCCCTCATTGAAAAGTCAAAGAAAGGAAGCTTGGGCTTGGGCCGGCAAAGAGAGAAAAGAAAAGAGAAAATTGGGCCTTTGACTAGTTACTGTTGACACCCACAAGGCCCAAGCCCAAATGCTTTCTACACCCGAGCACCCGCCACATCCAAATACATTGTCCGTTTTTATAGCTGAGTCTGCCACCTTCGCCTGCCAGACAGTGTCCATGAAAATGGACACTGCAGTAACATTTTCCCAAACTTTGTTTATTTATTATAATTTATTTTTGTTTAATTTATTTTTTGCAATAACTATTCGTGAATAATTTTGGGAAATGTTATTGTGTAAATATTTGTTTATTTTCTATTTTTGCATAATAATTGTGATTTGATTTTTCTAAGTTGCTTTTGTGTGATTGTTTGTTTGATTCTGTTTTACGGAAAACTTTTATGTGCTTTTGTTATAGGGTTCAAAACTTATAATATTTGCATGTAATTGGAGCTAGAGTTAGGAATCCAATTCACCTAATAGTTTTGAAAACCTAATTCACAAGTAGTAAAGGCTTTGGAAAAAGGTCGGAATCAAATAAAAAAGATTGCAATTAGATGGACTTTTCCATACTAGGTTGTGCACTTGAATTAACGATTCTTTTCGATGCTTTGAACATGGTTTGACTAGCTAGCTTTCTAGACTAAGATGACATGTTTAATTGATTGATCTAGGTGCTTTCACTTAGGTTAATTTTCAGAGAGAAGTCTAATTGGGAAATAATTAGCTTTCTAATGTTTCACAATGTTAATTTCGATCATATGACTTAGAGAAATCAATATTTGTGTGTGTTTTTCTTGTTTTCAAAAAGAATAAAAATCCAAAAATATTTCCTTTTAATTATTTATTGTTTTCAAAAATCTCAAAAACCCCCAAAAATACTTTTGTATATAATGTATATTTTTGTAAATAGAAACAATACTGTATAGTTTATTTAATTTTGTATATATATATATTCTTTATTCTTTATACTTGTTAATAATAATTCTTTATTTAATTTAATTTATTGTGACATTGAAAAGTAAATATAACAATCCTCTGTAGGAAAAACCTCTATTTCCCATTATACTTTACAACGACAAATTGTTAGGAAGTTTAGGTAATAATTAATGACGTCGGTAAAAACCGCAAAATCAGGCCTCAATCGGACCAACATGGCTGGAAGCAAAATTGCGTAGCCCTACGTAGAAATTGGAAACTTGGTGTGCATTACCAAGGTTCATGCGATCATTTAATCAACGCTTCTACAATACCATTCTGGGTGTGAACATGGAAAACCATATGTTTAACACCAATCCCAAGGGACATGCAATAATCATCGGAAAAACTTCGATGTAAACTCTCCGGCATTATCAAGTCTTCTGGACTTTATAGGATAATCCGAGTGGTGAGCCTTTCTAGGCGAGAGTTTAGCAAAAACAGCGTTCCTTGTGGACAATAAACTTGTGACCATCTTGTCGATGCATTCAATCAGTACCATAAAATAATTAAATAGTCCGCAGGCTGGTTGGATAGGTCCACTATATCACCTTGGATGCTCTCAAGGGAATTTCCAAACTAATTTGGTGGGCTTTACATGAATTGGTTTGAGATTTGTCTTTCCAATAGAGCAAGCTTGACATGGGCTTTTCGGATTAATCACGAAATTCTGTCCTCGAAGAGGATGCCCGTGTGACCCAGATATCCCAGACGGTCACGCCACAGCATATAAGTGCTCTTATCAATCGACGTCCGCCGAATGATAATGTTATTTTCAATCAAGTGTGTTGTGGTAACATAATGACCACTTGCAAGATGTACGTCTCAATTTCTCCAAAATATGCTTTTGGCCGTATTTAGTGGAGGTCATGTGTAAAGGAAATTCACACCATTTTCATGAGCGGTTTTAACATGATATTCATTTTTGCTAGAATGTCCTTAAAACTCAGTAAGGTTCGACAAGACCTATGAGAGTATAAGGCCTCATATATGGTTATAGGAGCATCATTGGACAACGCGAATTGGGCTTTACGAAAGCCTTTGATTGGGGTCGACGGGCTTGAAATCGTTGTCACTGAGGTTACATTAGGCGTGAAGTTGATGAAATACTCTTGATCTCGTAAGATAGTGTGAGTGGTACCACTATCAACCAGACAATCAACTTCCCCACAAGTCATGCCTAATAGTAGAATAATTTAAAGTCGGTCAGAATGTCAAAGGAATTTGCTCAAAAATACTTTAAATTATTTCGAGAAACGTTGAAACATGAGTCACAAAAAAATCATAATACAAAAGAAAAACGTAAATATTTATGGAGATGGGCTACACTTAGGCCCAATTATTGTCATGAAAAATTGGGAAAATAATTCAATTCCATTTCAGCGACAAAGTCAGTTGTCTCAAGAGTTGCCTCAAGAGTAATTTCGACCACATTAGTTTTGGGATTATTGCATTGCCAATGATATGTACAACCACAACGATAGCATAGATTGGGCTCGGGGGCTTTATCTCTTGCTTAGGGACGACCGGCCTTGCTGTTGTTACTTTCTGGAGGTTATCTCAAATTTTATGGGCCCAAAGGTCCGCAGTTTGAGAGCCCGAACCTCGCTTGGTTGGGTGAGCATGAGGGTCGAGGCATATTTGAGGTTGGTAGGACAACTGGCCAATGTCTCGATTCTCTAATCGTGGACGATATCCACGAGCAGCATTAGCCTCTGGATTAGTGTACGTCCAAGAGCGGAAAGTCAAATTTGATCGAAATTTGTTTCTAGGATGGGGAAAACTGGATTTGTATATCATATAAATCGATTGGTTTATATGTTCATGATAATGTTTACGGATTAGACATGTGAGCATAAATTCAACTTCGAAAATCTTTTGGTTCGAAACATGTAATCATGGTTTTGTGCGAATTAAAATTCTCATCGATTTATATCGAAATCGACAGGTCAATATAGATGAAATCTTCCAGTCATCATTTGGCAAACATATATATAATTTCTACCACATAATTGCGAGAAAAGAATCAATTCTTGAATGAAAAGTTATTTACTCAACCCTTTCGGTAGCTCCAATTAAATGCGACCAGATAAGGTAGGGTGAGGTTTTGGTGGAGCGAGGCTCTCTTAAGTACCGAACCGCTGAACCTTGCGTAGACATCGCATCCAACTGGGTGAGCCTAGTCGTGGAAGATTCATAACCTTCCGTGACTTAATATGGAGATATATGTGCCATGTGTATCATTTTGCATGCTTTTATTTTTCAATTTAATGATCAAATAATCAACGAAATAATAAAGCAGATGCAATCCAAATTACAATTTCTCTTGTTCTAAAATTAAATAGAGTTCATGCTCAATGGTTATGGTTTACTATTTTTTAAGGATTGGAAAATTAAAAATCATAACTTACTTGAGAAATGCACATAAAATAAATTTAGGGTTCCACGAGTCAAGAGAAAAAAAAATCACCAACAAATTTGGGTTGCTTCCTACGAACTTTGTGACAGTGTTCATGTTCGTCATTCGTCATTCGTCGTTCTTCGTTCTTCGTTCTTCGTTCGTCGTTTGTCGTTTTTCCTGCTTGTTCTTCAATCTTGGAGCAGTGACTAATCGTCAAAGTATGGGGTAAGTAAGTTTGTGAGGGGGTTCTCATTCCGACGAGGATCGATGGGCTCCCCAATCTCTAGGTAGTGTGTGTGTGGTCGAGTGCTTTAACTATGATGGATGTGACAAGAAGTGGAAGGAGTGGAAGTGTGATTCGATTTGTTTTATAAATTTAATATGATTTTTTTAATATTTGATTTCATGTATTTTTATATTATTTTTTATTTAAATAGTTATTATATAATAATTAAATATTAAAAAAATAATTTTATTAGGATATTTTTAATTATATATATTAAAAAATAAATAATTTATAAAAAATCATAAAAAGACCAAATTGCCCCTCACTTTGAATGAAAAATGTTGGAATTGATGGAAGGGGTGCAAATTGACAATTTTTACTAAGTTCAGGGGGCTGATTTCCTTAATTACAAGTTTGAGGTGTAAATTAACAATTATGACCAAGTTTATGACTAAGGTTATATTAGGAATTAAGCCATAATATGGTCTTTTTACGAGTGGTCCAGTGAGAAATCATTATGACTAATAATAATATGAGAAATCATGTGCATTTTGGCAATTAAGCCATAATAATATGACTAAGGTTATATTAGGAATTAAAGAGTGGTCTAGTGAGAAATCATTATTATTTGAAAAGCAAAATGGACGTGTAGAGAGAATGGAAGGTCATTTGGAGGCCCCAATAAAAAAAAATCGTTAATTGAATAACAACACTCTTTCAAAATTTTTGAAAAAAGGATCCTTAGTGAGCAAAATGTGCGGAGGAGATCTAGATGTTGATTTGAGAGGTTTAAATAGAACCACCCTTGTTGCACTAAACCTCCGATTCTTTTTGTGCTCACACTCCTAGAGTTGAATTTCCTTATCATGTCATAGTCGAGTCTCGGTTGACCAATGGTTGACTTTTTGCCCTTTTATCGAAATGACTCAAATTGCTCCCAAATCACGTCCTTTACTCCCGTTTTACATTGTCTTGCTTATTTTACCTGCAATACATACAAAAGAGGATTAATGATTTCAATTTTCCTCGGAGTTAGCATAATTCGAGTGATTAGGATAATACTTTGTATGTAAATACATACAAATCACATAATTAAGGATGCAATTAGTCCCTGCACTCACTACCACATGGGGCATAAGTTCTTGCCCCATTCATAAGAAGCTCATATCTAGAGAACTGCACGTACACAACTATTGTTTTGCTACAATTGTAGTCATGGATTTCTTACGTATCTATGCATTTCATTTCATACATCAAAAACATGTTGGATATTGTTTTTGTCTATATGCTTGTGAATTGATCTTGTTGATAGATTATTAATATTCAATTTACCAATAAAGGAAATAAAAAGTTATAATTAAATTCAGTTTACCTTCCTAAATTTTACATCAAACATCATGTTAGTTCATGCACTTCCAATTTTATCAGCAACACCCTTATACTTATCAATTTAATCAGTTAGTCGATCTCTCCGTCGGTCAAATCATCAATTTTGACCGTTAAGTGATGACGTACCATGTCCAGTCAGCTCCGATTGCTGACGTGGCGTGTCCCGTCATCACTCAATTGCAACGTGTCATGCCCAATCATCATCCAATTACCACGTGTCATGCCCAATCATCACTCAATTACGACGTGGCTATCACAGACCCATTTTCTGATATGTCATGTGCTCATTGGACAAGTGGGACCTATATTCAAATATCTTCCTTTAATATTATTAATCTGATTGCAAAAAAAAAAAAAGGTTTGTTTGTGAGTCCGTGACAAGGTGATAAAACTTCAAAATCTGAATAGCAATCAGTTTTGAACTCGTAACCTCCACATGTATTATTAGTTATTCAAAATAACGAACGACACACTTACATATAACTCACCAACGACACACACATAATGTAAACTCATTTGGATCTATATATAATTAAACATGTGATCGACGACCATGGGTTGCATGCAACATGTTTTGGTTTTTGTTTGTTTGTTGTTAAAACCTCAATGCTAGCTGCATAAGCCAAACTAATTAATTAATCAACCATTGTAAGTACCGGCCCCTCTAATAAGTAATATACTACGTAACCACAAATGATCACTTCTTATTTGGGCATGTCTTTCTCGATTTTGACGGATTAAGTGGAAGGTTAACATTAACTATGAAATGTTGGCCGGTTTATTTGTCGATAACTCCAATATCAGGTTAATATATAGGTTAAAATCAGTCCTTAATCGATCAATTTAAGTAGAAATTTTAGTGATAAAGGAATTCATCAAATTTCTTGTCGTTCTCAAACTCTTTATATTTCTCACCAATTGCGGGCATAAAAAATCTGGAATTCCTCTTTTTTTTTTTAGGCCCAATCCCTTCGGAGGTAGTGTCAGAAGCCTTCCTCCCCCGACCAGTCACAAAATGGATTAACATTTAACTCCAATTCACAGTCAGCAAGATTTGAACCCGGATGAGGAGTTCCACACCTAGAGACTCTTACCAACTCGACCACCAACGATGGTTAGTTAATTAATTGTTCAATTTGATTAACGTTGATTGGGATGTTCATTAGTAGTTTCAACGAAGTTTTCATCATAGTTTATAAAGTTAATAACTAGGCACAACAATATAGAGATTTAAATATATACTATTTAACCATGTCAAGCCTTATTTACAAGGCACAAGGAAAAAACATGAACTGAATGACAAAACCAAGCATTCAATGAACCAACATGCATGTGGTTAATCAATAAGATTTGTCAATATCTAAATGGCACGAAGAACAATCCTACAACCTTTAAATGTGGCTTATCTATCTTGTAATGTGCTAATTTTATTTTGTACCTAAACTTGTGAATGGTTTAGACCTCTTATTTTTTTATTCAGGAAGTCTGAAGACACATATTGGGTATCTTAGAGGAGTCAAACTCAAGATCTCTCATGTGTCAACTTTGGTGTCAAACCACTACACCAACCACCTTGGAAAGTTTAGACCTCTTATGGGAACAAGTAAATTGGTTTTCATAATCGATTTAGTAATCTTAATCGGTGGATTCCTATAACAGTAAGTAATGCTAATTCCATTACTTGTTCTGCATTAAGGTAACAAGTTGTTGTTTGCTTAACTAATTAAATCATGATTGTCCAAATTATTCTTACGTACACTTTATTAATAAAATTGTCATCTTTTTTATCAAAGCATACTTGAACTCACAGACTAGAGCTAGACCACAAGTCTGTACGTTTTGTCCACAATTATTGTGTTCGTCTAGTCGATCTACATGATATAAATGCCGTAGAACATTCCCACAATTGTCTAATTGAAGAGTGAAGACCACAAGTCTGTTTTGTTCCGAGCCCAGATTAGACCACAAATCCACAATTATTTAGTTGAAGAGTGATCAAAGACCACAAGTCTGTTTTGTCTTTTTATTTTTTTGGCGAACACAAGTCTGTTTCGTCTACCTGCCACATATATAAGGGACTGTTTGCGCGCAAATGAATCTGTCCCTTATTAATTAATTAATTAAGCAAATCTGCTCAGTTTCGTCACAAGGCATACCTGAAGACTGCCCAGATTTTAAGGTTGAAGAGGAGAGGCTGTTGAAGAAGGTATAGTATGAAGGAGAAGGAGAAGGAGAAAGTTCAGGTATACCATGAAAACTGCCCAGGTTGTAAGGTCGAAAAGCAGAAAGAGTTGCAACGAGGCATACCTGTTCGGAAGCTTGTGGCTATATGGGTCATCGTGCTTTCTTCTGGTAACCAACTCTTTCATTTATTACTTGAATCATGTAGCTTTATTGATTTTCAGCTTCTTCATTATAGGTATGTCTAAAATGCAGCCCTACAAATATCATGCAGCGTGTTTTTTTGAAATGCGCATAATTGTATTTTTGAATTGTAATTGTTGTTCAAATAGTGAAACTAACCATTTCATACACAATTTATATTTAAAGATAACGAATTGACCTCAGTTTAATTTTTCAAACGACAATTCCAATTAAAATGCAATTGCGTTTCAAAAAAGCAGGCTACATACTAAATTTTCCCTTCATTATTTTGTATTTATATTTCGTATGATGTCTTAATTTTCTATGTCTTCTAATTTATTGCACACATTTTGATCTTGATATATTATTATGTGATAATTTTTCAGCGCTGCCAATATCATCTCTATTTCCATTTATTTACTTTATGGTGAGTATATTCTTATTTTAGACTTTTGTTACTTTCGTTGGATTTCTAATAATGAAATGGAAATAAAATAAATATTAGTTTGCAGATTACGATTACGATTTTGTCAACAAAGTTCAATTTTATGGGAGAGGGTCTATTTACTGTATTCCTTACATCAAATCACAACTTCTGTCTTACTAAACATAATCTAGAATATGGCTTGTCAACGGGTCAGGCCGGGCTTTAAAGGGCAGTCCTTATTTGACCGGGTCGGACTTAGCCTAATTTCTTTAATTTTTTATTTGATGGAAAAAGAGAATTATGTGATATTAGACATAATCAATTGATCTTTAACAATTTAATAGCTAATAATGCAACACATATAAAAATGAGGGGTAAGGTTAGGTACCGAGATGTATATCATACCTCCATTTTTTTATTTTTTAATAAATTACTGTTGTGGAAACCTATTAAATTAGTTAACATGTTACCCACTTAAAGTTTGACATGTGTCATTTAAAAAAAATATTTATTACAATAACAACGTATTCGTTGTTTCCAGTGTAATGTCATTCATAAATACATAACAAATATTGTAAATATAATAAATTATATCTACAAGAACTAAAATTACTACTTACTTATGACCAAATTAAGTTGTTGTAGGTATGATAATTACATGGTCAAACACGTAAGTATTATAGTTGGACCTCTTTTTATCAAATAAAGAACCCTAATTATCGAATGGAGAACTTCACTACAACATTGAGGACTTACATCTCTTTTGGTCTCATATGAAACTTTACTATTTTCACAACACAAATATTGTCACATTTGTACGTAAAATGGTTTACAATCTTGTAATTAAGGTTGTATACCACAAATACAAAAAGATTACCATTTTGTACATCAATTGTCGTAGCTTGTGGTAAAATGTGTAATCAGAGAAGTAATAATTAAATTTATGATAAAAATATAAAGGTTTACTACTATCACAGCACATTCGTTGTCACATTTGTAAATTGTCCATAAACTTGTATATGAGTCTTAGGTGGAGTATTTACTGTAAAGAGAACAAAGATTACAACTTTTTACATCAATTGTTGTGGTTTGTGGTAAAATCCACACCAAAAAACGTCAGTTGAGGCGTCAAGAATTGTGTTTTTAACGGCTCAAACACTCGGTGTCACGAAAGGGTACCTAAATTCTTGACGTTTTGGGCGAGAAAGAGTTTCCGTTTTTTAGCCCTCTTGACATTTCTTAGCCGTCACATGATTACTTTACTTGACGTTTTTAGCCGTCAATAAAGAATTTTGTATTATAAAAAAAAATAATTATTCTTAACAAACACCAAATGACCACTGATTCAGTTACACGAAACAAATACATGTACAGAACAATAAAAATGAAAATAACTAAAAAGTACAAGCTCCTACGAGAACCACCAATAACAAGCTACTCATCAATATAAGAACAATAATTTACATAGAGTAACTACAACTGAACCAAAGTCCTATATAAGTTTTCACCATATGTTTTTCTATTTAGTTTTCTTTGACTTGCATTCGTGTGCCATTGGATATTTAATGCCTCATTTGCAACTTACCTGATCAAATCCATTAGCATCTAGTAGTGATCAAGAGTTTGAGATATCAATTTAGCGAAAATAAAGATAACATTAAAAGGAAAATAAAAAAAAAAAAAAAACAGATAATTTGAAAAAAATAAAAAGAGAACATCACCTTGCCCATTTGAATTTCGGGTCTTTACAGCAAAAAAAACAAAAAGAAAAATGAACCTTTGGAGGTTAGGTAAAAAAGATTAAATAAGAGAATAAACATAAGAGAAAAAAGATGTGGGGGTTTTCATTAAAAAATTTAAAAAAAAATGAAAAACACCTTTAGAAAATGCTAACAAATTCTAAAGAAAAATTGAAAAAAAACCCAAAGAAGCCCCTTCCAACCTTATTGGGGGGGGGGCCCCTCTTAATAAAAAAAAAAAAAAAAAAAAAAAATTTTATTTTTTTAAAAAAAAAAATTTTTAAAAAAAAAAAAAAAAAAAAAAGAAGTATAAAATTTAAAGAAATTTTTAAAAAATAATAAAAAAAAAAAAATATACCCAAAAAATAAAAAATTTTTTTAAAAAAAAAAATAATTAAAAAAAAAAAAAAAAAAAAAAAATTTTTTTTAAAATAGGCATATCCCAATCAAAATGCAAAGGAAGAGGGATAAGAACATAAAGATAGTTTAAAAAAAATAAAGTAAGTACGCCACACCATGAGAATTGAAACAATTGATTCCAAGATCAACGGCCCAGGCAAAAAAAAAAAAAAACAAAAAAAAAGGGAATGCAAAAAAGAAAGTACAGCCAAAAATTCGCGAACACCAACCAAGCAAGAACAAAAAAAAACAAGCCAACCGAAACCAAGCCTGGGAAAAAATACCAATGAGGAGATGACGATCGAAATTTACTTTCATATGTTTGGACCCTTCAATATCATCCCCCTATCAATGCCAATTCCATATCACATTATTTTCACCTGGTTTAGTTATTTGACAAAGAGAATAAGCGTTTATATTTTCAAAGGTAGGGAAAGAATATTTAGTTATGTGGCAAAGTCACTTTTCAATTCCAAATGAATACATTAAGAGGAGTTAAATCAATAATCCTTAGAAGGCCACTAATGAAGTTGGCCAGGTGCTCATTACTTTCAAGAATTTGATTCCCATTTCATTACAATTTAAAAATAAATGTGATCATTAGATATATTTCCTTTCAAACAACAACTAAATAAAAAAAAATAAAAATTTATAAATTAAAAAAAAAAAAAAAAAAAAAATAAAAAAAAAAAAAAAAAAAAAAAAAAAAAAAGGTTTTTAAATTTTTTTTTTTTTTTTTAAAGTTTGCTTTAATTTGATTTATTTAAAGAATTCAACCTTAAAAAAAAAAAAAAAAAAAAATGAGATAGTTTTTCCAAATTTATGTTATATTTAGATAACCCAGAGATGATCTTCTCTTTTATTTCGCTCAAATTAAAAACATATAAAAAAAGTAAACCAAAAATCACCAATCCCATGAAAAAAAACAAATATACAGGGGGTTATATCTAGGCCAACAATATGGGCCCCATTTCATGAAGAAAAAAAAAATTTTTAAAAAAAAGGTTTTTAACAAATCTTGTATCCTAGCTAAACTAAAACGGTTGGACGACATGAGAGCGGATCAATCAAAAGAGACAAAGCAGCAGATAGATCGATAGATGTTTATTAAAGATTTCTCTCTGAATCTCCTATGGGTATTGGATTTCAATAGCCATGCCAAATAGGGTTTGATTCACTTTGCTCAATTAGAGAGAAAAGAGGTGGGGAGTCGATCTAATTTGATGTCTCGGCACACTTTCCTAGAGAATAGATTTTTTGCAATATTTTAACACACATACTTGACGCCTTTAATGTAATGGTTGCGTTTTAATTAAAATAAGACAAAATAAAATTAGGTAATTTTAAAAAAGGAAAAAAAAAAATAAGGAAAGTACAAAGGTCATTTTCCTTGTAGTGAATGCATCAACAAAGAAGTAACTATTCTATCATTGATGGAAATCACATAAGATAGTACTCCAGTTACGCAAGAGAAAACCTCATTATACTATAAAGACGTATGTGCTTATGGTTCAAATAGAGATGCATGTTTACCATTATGGTAACATATTTATAATCACATATGTAAATTGGTTCACAAACTAGTAATAATTGGTCGTACATGGAGTGGTTACTATATGTAAAAAAAATATTGTGGTTTGTTGTAAAATGTATGGATAGACAAGTAATTATTTCATCGTTGATGAAAATTACATAAGACTCTAGTTACACAACAGTGAGACCTCATTACACCACATAGATCGATGATATGCATGTTCACAATTTCACATTATTTTATATCATTTTTATTTATTTTTGTAAGAAATTTGAATAAATAGTGTTGATTTCTCGTAATTCAGCTTTTTCAACTTCCGAGTGACAAAATGTGAATATTCATCTAAATACAAGTTTACGCAATTCTGATTGAAAATGGAGGCTAACATCTTGAAGTTTGTTCATGAATATTTTTAGAATTTTTGTAAGACTTCTAAGATACCCATTTCTAATTAAAACATCAGCCATACCGTTTTTAATTCTGCATTTTCAGCTTCCAAGTGACAAAATATGAATATTCACCACATATTCATCTAAATAGAAGTTGACGCAATTCTAATTAAAATTGGAGGCTAACATCTTGAAGCTTTTCCACGAGTAGTTTCATAATTTTTTTTAAGACCTCTAAGGTACCTCTTTTTAATTAAAGCGTCAGCCTAAACCATTTTTAATTCTGCGTTTTCAGATTCCAAGTGATAAAATGTGAATATTCACCAAATAAATGTATAAATAGAAGTTGATGCAATTCCAATTGGAATTGGAGGCTAACATCGTAAAGTTTATTCATGAATATTTTCAGAAGTTTTAAAGATTTTTAAGGTGCCCGTTTTTAATTAAAACACCAGCCTAAACCGGTTTTATGTAACAGACGTTTGACTATATATTATGATCTTGAATGTTGAGAGGAACACTAACTGTCTTAATGCACAACCCGCACTCTCAACTAGTAGTGCTTGGACTATATATTGTAATTCGTATGCCCTGAACTAAAACTTGAGTTTCCCCTGTTTTTTTTCTTTTCAATTTATTATTTCTTTTCATTTCATCTTTATAAATGCTTATTGTATACATTGCACTGGTTAAGATATCCACTGTCAATTGAGAACTACCATGAAATACACCAGCTAATTGATTCAAATACATGTATAAACAATTTCGATAACAGTGAAGCTAATGAATTGCAAACAGCTGCATTCCAATTTGCATGAATTGCAAAAGAGAGCTATCCCTGAAATTGAGGACCATCAACATGACCAAAACCGAATCATTTCCCACAAAACGTCCAGCTCCTGTCCTTTCACATTCTTAAAAATCCTTTTGTTACTCTCCGTCCAATTGCCCCAGACGAAAAGCATTACAGCACATCTGCCCAACACCAATCCTTTCCTTCTCGAGAAATGTGATAAACTTTGTTTTGCAAGAAAATGAAAGTTTCTTCTCTGCGCTCACTTGTTGTTCTGCTTTCTCCTTTTTATGCTTAATAAACACTCCATGTAAAGCATACAGCATATCTTCCTAGCACCAATCCTTTTGTTCTTCTTCACCAAACCCATTGAGTTCTACTCGAAATCCTCATGATTCCAGAACAACACTTGATTGATTTATTGTTTGCATCGCAGATTAGGGATTTTCATATTGCAAAAAGACAGGAAGACATTGGATTCTATGCTGGATTTGTAGGTGAGATTATTGTCAGCAATTTTTCTTTGTGATAAATTTGTTTGATCTTCAACTTTTAGTTCTGTAATTAGTGTTCTTAAGTTCTTAAATAAACCACTTCCATATACTTTGAAGGGTCTTCGTTTATGCTTGGAAGAGCACTGACATCAGTTTTCTGGGGAATAATGGCTGATCGCTATGGTCGAAAACCTGTCATAATAATAGGGACTATTGCAGTGTTAGTAAATGCAATTTTACAAATGAGTTTCTATAATTTTTCTGCAGTTATAAGGATGGATGTTTTGGGGCAGACATTTGATTCATTCATATTTATTGTCTCAGGGTTATTTTCAACACTCTCTTTGGACTCAGTGTAAATTATTGGATGGCCATTACTACAAGATTTCTTCTTGGATGTTTGAATGGTTTGCTTGGGCCAATGAAGGTATCATAATGTACTATATACTATTATTAATGATGTGGTTGCAAGTCTGCAACCATGTCTATAATTCTATATGCATGGGTTACTTTCCGTATTTGATTTAACTGCATGACCAGGCATACGCAAGTGAAGTCTTTCGGGAAGACCATCAAGCGTTAGGAATGTCAACAGTAAGGCACATTTTTTTTTTAATTATACAAGTTTTAAAATTAATTGTAATCAGAGTTGAGAGTATTTGTTTTCAGGTTAGCTCAGCATGGTGTATTGGATTGATCCTTGGCCCAGCTTTGGGAGGTTTCCTTGCCCAGGTAATTCTACTTCTTGTAATTTCATGCGAGGAAATGCACTTAGAAACACTTTTTGTGGTGGTTGTCAAACACCAAGAACTAGATATGTGTATGCCTACACTTCAAGATGGTCCGGTTGCATATAATCAAGTTCTTTTAATATGATACAGCAAAGAAGAGATTTTTGTATGCTCTATTTTTTCCTATTTGATCTCTCTCTCTCTCTCTGCTTTCTTTATTATCAATCAAATGTTTCTAAACAACTTTTTATTTCAGCCAGCAGAGAAATATCCGAGTATATTTTCCGCAGACTCTGTATTTGGAAGGTAAGTGAGTTTCAAACTCTTTTACATATAAGTGAAGTGAGACAGTCAATTAAATTTTTGCATTTCTGTTTTGTTTGACTTTTGCACCATGATATTCCAACATGTGAAACTGTGATGCAGGTTTCCATATTTCTTGCCTTGCCTTTGTATATCGCTCTTTGCACTTGGAGTAACCGTTGCATGCTTCTGGCTTCCGGTATATATCATTTATCTATTTCTTTGACCATGCTCTAATGTTAATTGCACCTATATGGCAGACAACGTGCTTATAAGGCTATTTTTTCTAACTTCTCATGAACTTAATCATGAACTTTCAATTTATTTTTCAATTTGTAAATTATGATTTTTATGCATGAAGTTTAAAATTTGAATTATTTTAAACATATTACAGTTTTCTTTTCATTTATGAATTGAGAGCTTCATTTATAATTAGTCTCGGTGTTTGATTAAGTTTTAGCTAGGGAGCTTAATTTATATGGGAAAAGTTACTTTTACAATAGTAGATGCAGTATCTGTTCATGAAGTACAAGCTTGGCTGCCTGGCTGGCTACTGGGTTCTGTATTAGGTCAGGGTAATGGACTTTCTGTCAGATTAACTGATTGAGTCAATGAGTCCTGCGTAAATCTTTTTTTTATTTAAAGTCACAATTAGGTTGTATTGTATTTCAGTATTTCTACCCTTTATCCTTACATTCAGGTGAATAGTTTGAGTTTTTTAGGCATAATGCATGTCCTTAATTTTCTTCTTAGTTGGAGTCCTATACTCTTCAGATGCTGCATCTTTTATTCTCTTTTAGGTTTCAGAAAAAGTCTTGATTATGATAAAAGAAAAGTACAAGTTTGGTTTGAGAAAATACTGGCGGCATTTGATGATTTTTGGGGGTGGTTTTAAATTTTTAATTGATTTGAGGGCCTAGGGATATAGGAAAACTGGAGATGGGGAATCCGCAAGCATTATAAAAGGAAGATATTTATTGCTGTCCTAAACTATGAACAATACTTAATTAGATTAATATATTGCTTTCAAGTCTTTATTTGAATCAAACTTCTTCAGGATAGAGAAACTAATATCACTTGATTCATCATATATAATTATAGATTATAATATATGGTTGAAACTACAAGTACTAACTACTTTTTTCTTGATGGTTGCAGGAAACTTTACACAATCACAATCACAATCACAATCAAAACGGTAGATTACATGATGATTCCTTTGAAGCATTGGAAACTGCATCCTGTGGGTCAAATGCAAATGAAATGAAACAAAAAACTGAGGAACAAAAACCTAAAGAAAGCCTCTTAAAGAATTGGCCGTTAATGTCATCAATCATTGTTTATTGTTTTTTCTCACTTCATGACATAACTTATACAGAGGTAAATTTCATACATTTTTATGTTAGCAAAGGATTGATTTTTTTATTTTCAGTATTTATTTTCTTTTCATTTGGTCTCTTTTATTCAAATTGATTGTTGCCATTTCATTTGTTTTAGTACGATCGATGAGAATTCTTTAATTCTTAGACAGCAGTTTAGTTTGATTGTATTTAAATTTGAATGCATCCTATGTGTAAGATTCTCTTTTCACGCTGAGGCATGATTTCTAAAATATATTTTGGAGTTGTTACATTTGTATCTATGATAGTTTGGACTTTGCGGCACACTACGTAACTGGAAAAAAAAAAAAACACAACTTCCTCGATCGTGCTACTGTATAGCATTATTAGAATGACAACAAGTCCAATTCAGCATACAAAAATGCTTATATTCTGATGATTTGTTGAATTTGGTTTAACTTTATGGGGCTCTTCTTCTTCTTCTTAGCATTTCCACCTGGCTAAGTTTAGCTTTACATGCAAAAGAATTTTGATCATTACTTATAATTCACTCGTGTATTCTTCTTTTCATCAACCATTCATATCCTATCCAAGTATATATGGCTCATAAATAAGTGACCCCTTTTATTTTTTTCTTTCGAAAAAAAATTAGACGTTCTCATTATGGGCCGAGAGTCCTCGAAAGTTAGGGGGTTTGAGCTATTCAACTAAGGATGTTGGTGAAGTTCTTGTAATCTCAGGTAATATTTGATATTTCCATATGCTTATCAGTTGATCCACATCAAGCATTGCTTCAATGGGATCATATGACATCTGTCACCCTTTTTATTTAATCTCATATGATCGTTTCCGATTTTATAGGAGTTATAAAAAGATAAAGGTTTTTGTATTAACCAGGAAACATTTAGCATATAATTTAAGCATTCAATTGATATCTTGCCCAAAAAACTGTTGCTAGCTCTTTGTTGGTTCAAGATCTTGGAGTTGGGGTACAAAAGAAGGCTACTATGTGTGCCAATGTGCATATCTGACACCTCTATGAAATATTTGGTTGAAAGCTTCTTTTAGAATCATATACCTCCCCTTGCTAAGGCTTCTTGTGTAGACGTTTTAAGGATCCCTGGTAGTAACTAAGGTTACTCCCTGGAAGTCGGTTGGTTACTTGGTTTTGATGATCACCATTTCTTTCTATTAGTTCTTATTTCCTAGCTACAAGAAAAAATGTGTAGTGCAGCAGAAGATGTGACGGATGGAATTGATCTATGCTGATCAAAATATTAACTGCTGAAGATTGGAACTTTTTTCTTTTTGAATTCTAATTGGACATGCCTAAATTCTGTCTGATCGAGCTCCTTACATTAATATATGTGAGCTTATGATTTTTCTTAGGACGGTAAGAACTAAGAAGTAATAGCTATCACCTTATATGGTTATAAGCCTGATATATAATAAACATGCATATTGCCTTGTAATAATTTTGTTACCTTGAATGAATTACAGTTATAGTTTATAAGCCTGATATATAATAAACAGGCATATTGTGAATTATGAGTTTTTGTTTCCATCCGTACTATTTACCGTGATTGATTATTCAATTTACAACTTACTACATAGTTGGAATAATCACTGACAACTTAATTAACTTGTAGGTTTTAGTATGTTTCTCTTCCAAACTGCTTTGTACCCATATGTGGATAAGATGCTTGGTCCTATAATAATCGCTCGCATTGGAGGGGTAATCTTTAGCTCTTGCCTCCTGTGCATTTGTTGCACCTTCTGCATTTTATATTAATTGTGATAAATATCCTTTCACCCAATTCCTGGTGGCATTTATAGTTCTTCATTTTTATGATTTTTTTGCATGTGATTCTGTATGTATGCAGGTTTTGAGTATACCTCTTTTGTCAAGCTACCCCTTTATAGCATTGTTGTCGGGGTTCTCCCTCTCCGTGCTGTTAAATTTTGCATCTCTGCTAAAAAATGTATTATCTGTAAGTACATATATGACTTCAAATCTCTGTTCAGCTAACCCACTGAATGTACAGACTTTACTGATACATCCTAGAAGCTGATATGTATGTACTAGTTTTTGTTATATTAAAGTGTCTGTTTTCCCGGTGGAGAAGCTGCATTTGATAGCATATTCTTTTGCATTAGCTTTTCTGAGAGTTTATAAAAGATTAAAGGCATACATTTTCTTTTTCATTATTTTTTTTATCTGTTTGTCTTTTATTTACTATTATCATATTTTGTGTATGGTCTTCTTCTGACTTCTAAAGTTTTCTTTGGAACTAGACTGCGATTGTCACTGGCCTGTTCATTCTCCAAAATAGAGCTGTGGTAATTTTATTGTTAAGCTAATTAGTTTTACACACCACCCCAACACCCCCCCACCCCCCACCACCCCCCTTTTTTTATATTTTTTTCCTTTTCTTCTTTAATTGCACTTCAACGATAGAACATGTCTCAACTTGATCGTGATTGAATAACAGGACCAAGATCAAAGAGGTGCTGCTAATGGAATTGCTATGACTGGAATGTCTCTGTTCAAGGCAGTTGGTCCCGCTGGTGGTGGTGCAGTGTAAGTTTTAGTTTTGGTTAATAATGATGTTTTAACGATTCATAAGCACCACATACACTGATACACATTCATGTTCTATAGATTCATAAACCACATACGTCTTACATATATTGTCTTACACTTGAAATCGTGCTGATCGAGTCGATTATTTGACTTCATGGTATTTCAAATGTTTTATTTTCTTTTTGTTAACTATGATTTTGTCTCAACAGGTTTTCTTGGGCACAAAAACGCCTACATGCTGCCATCCTACCTGGTACATACTCAACTAACTTATCGTCATGCAGTTCTGATAGATACTCATACCAGGTTCTAGGCTGTTAGGTGAAAATCCAGCAGAGCAACAGTCATTGATATGTTTCCAGTTAATTGACTGTTGGATTTTCATATATTGACTTGGAGAATGATATGTTTGCTATTAAAGTACTTGAAAATAATGTGTCTGGAACATAAGTATTAATGTATTATAAGGCTAAGTTAATTTGACATAATGAGGAGATAAAATAGAACCAATGAAACTCGCATGCATTTAACCCAACTCCAAAGTACGTACCAAAAGGTTTATTTATTTTATTTTTGCATTATTGTAGAATGGAGGTAATAACTACTTGGGATCTCCTACCGAACCCTACAATCTTTAAGAGCTAGGAAACTCTATAAATAACTAGGTAGGTACCTTGAGGGAGCAATAGTTGATTGAGGAATGCTAGCAACCTTCCCCTCCAACCTTCTCCTTTCAACATTCCTCATTCATTGTATGCCACTTGGACTCCACTATCCTTAAAATTCAAACAATGATTACATTGAAAAACAAATAACTTTTGTTCCACATCTAACCTTATTTATTATCATTATTCATTAAATACATAAAAATCCTATTTTATAATCAGCTTGTGCATTAATTGTAATTTTTTTTATATCAATTTAATGTGAAGATCAAATTTTTTAAATATATTTTAGAAGATCTGCAAATTCATCCTATTAAAAACCCAGAAAATAGTAATAAGATTAATATTCATTCCTCTAGTTTGCTACTATTTTTTTTAATCAAAGATAGTGACAGGTTTTAAACGCACACTACATGTATAGCACACAAATTATCCTGTTATTTTCCCTATATGCACTAAGAATGTCGATTGTAGCATAGGCAAATAGGGGGTCTTTCCCGCAGAAGACTGTTGATCTAATTACTCTAAAAGTTGTCACGAAAATTAGCTAATGAATTACCTAATCAAGATAATGGAGAATGAGGTAGTTGAGAACTATTATCCACCACTAGACAATGTTTTACTCTTGATATGTTAACCTACACACTTCTCTTCAATTAAATGTCGTTACTCAGGTTAGCTCGGTACGCTTGAACATAACATATTACCACTTTGTTACTTTGTATGTTAGGAGAGAGACGCTCTACCCTTAACATATTTCCTAACAAGCAACTTAGAAGGACGCCTTACTAGATTCAACAAGTAGAAATCATTAAGTTTTAAAAGGGATTGAGTAACGCTAGGCAACTTCGACACTGGTGTTGTTTTAATTGTCTAGACGATGATTCATATAACGATAGCTTACACCACTATTTGTTACTCTAGGACATGTGAGAAATCTTATTTAACAAGAAGTAGGCATCACACATTCATAACAATAAAACTCTAGCATGCTTACTATGTTGTACACCACAATAAACAAACTAGAAATCTATCGATGACAAAGTAATGAATCATACAAACATTTAATTATCAAAGAAGTGGTAAATTAACGCCAATATAAAAAATTACACATATCTAGGGCTTAGAATAGCTCCCAACTACTAAGATGATTATTTATACATATAATAACAAAACATAATAAAACTAGCCAAAGAGAAGGAAGAAGAGAAGAGAGAAGATGAGCTTATTGCTACATCTTAGTGTGTTGGTGTCTTTTACAAAGAGGGGGGAGCAAGGTATTTATAGAGGAGGAAGAGAGCAAGTGCATCCAGCCATTGCGGAAGATAAAAGCAGTAGGTACAACCATGTGATAAATAAGAGACCAGGGGCGGAACTAGGATTTTAGGGTTGGGGGGGCCGAATAAATTTTGTTTTCCTCTACGGAGCAAATTCAAAATTGTATTATATGAAATACACAATAAAAGAAAAGATAAACGATATTACGCTCACTAAATTTGAAATTTGATAGGGAAAAAAATAATACAAACATTTCAAATTTAATATTATGTACATAATATAACACAAAAGAAAAGAATTAAAGAATTATCTATTATTAAAATTTGAACAAAACGTTTGTTTGTTAATTACTTCTTCTTTTTTTGGTTACAAATAGGCTATTTTTGGTTACTTAATTTTGGGAGGGGGGTCCATTAATGACATTGAGCAACAAATAAGCTACAATCAAGATAAATAATTAAGGTTTATTAGATTGTTTAGGAAACTAAGGGGGGGTCTGGACCCTCCCAGACCTATGTTTAGTTCCGCCACTGCATGTGTGGACTGCCATTGTTGAATTCAACATTACTGTTGAAATGGTAGCTGATCTTTGTGCAATTAAGCACACCTTTCTCACCAACCAGGAATTGGAATTGAGTTTTGTCACTTGAAGATGAAACTAGACTTCCTGGGCTTCAAAATGGTAGGTGACACATGTTCTGATTCATTGTGAGCTCTGATTCATTGTGAGCTGAAAATGAAAGTCTTCCAAAGTTGACTGATTTCTCGGAAGGTCACTATACCAATTTCGGCAGACTGACATTTGTGATATCTCCTAGAAAATAGTTTTTCATGAACCGTAAAATTCTACAGAAATTATACATATGTAGCTTTCATTCCATATATTGCACATCTTCTGATTCATTTTGAGATGTTCCCAGTAATTCTGCAAATTGGACTGATCTGCACAGGCAGATTTTGTCATTTAAACTTTTAATGCCTTTTTTGCTTCTTTTCTCCCACTTTGCTCCAAAATACCTACAATACATAAAAATGACATAAAACGATAGGAATAACAATGAACTAACTAAGTAAATATAGGGTAATAAGATATAAACGTCGCATATTTATGCTCCTTATCAGATAGCATTTTTCTATTATTTATTCATCAGTAATGAATAATATGAATTAGTAAAATGATTTTTTTTAGAATAAAATTATGTTTATTAATATTATTCATCCCGCTGGTCTAATATTATTCATATTAAGCATTAAAATTTGTGCATTAATTACAAATTAATCTTTATATATAATCAGCTTGTGCATTAATCATATTACTTTTTTTGTATATTTAATAATATAAATTAGTAATTAAAAATCCAAATAAAAAAAATGAAGTCTATTCATTGACGTAAACCAAAAAAAAAATCTGCAATACAATGAATGTATATTTATTTCCCAAATATTAAAAGAGAAACATTAAATAAGGGTAAAAATGAAATAAAGTGATTATAAATTTTATTCATTGAATATTCTGTTTTAGAGGATAGTGGAGTCCAAATGGCATACAATAAATGGGGAAGGTTGAAAGGAAAAGGTTGGAGGGGAAGGTTCCTAGCATTCCTCTAGTTGATTATTGACGAATGAACAAAGAGAGATTAGAGGTTAATCACTTGAGTGAGAATAAGCTAGAGGTGGATCAGATGATGCAGGTGAAATCTCAGAGGTCATTTATTACCAGATTAGCAAGTAAATGTGCCTTGTTTTGCATTTTCTCCTTTTGTATTTTCTGTTAAACACCAGACTAGCAATAAATATTGACAGCTTTTTGAAGGTATAGAAAATTTACTGCTTCATTTTCAATAGCAGGTATCCAGATGGTTTTCTTCATCTTGAATCTTGTGGAGGGAATTGCAGTTCTGATGACATTTAAGCCATTTCTTACTGTACGTGATGATCGATAGGGATGAATCTAAATGGAAGTTCAATCCAGGTTTAGAAAAGTACAAAACAATCAACATTATTATTGGCTCGTTGAATGCATCATTGAAATTGTAGTTGTCCCAACATATCTAAACCGATGCTTTACCATTATTTGGAAGCCATGTGAAGTGCATGGCATGCACTCCTTAACATAGTTCCTAAGATGCAACTTAGATTGATATGTTCATAGATAAGGCTAAAACTAGCACACAATTTATTCTTTTCAAACAAAAGATTATTGAGTAGTAACGAGTAAGCAAGGGTCTTCTGCAGAGGATTGATTCTAATTACTAAACTACAATGACTAGCTAAACAATAAAATAATTGTTAAAAAAATTGTTAAAAAAAAAGCTAAACAATAAATTAAAGATTGGTTTAAATTATGCTAATAAACAGGTAAAGGAAATCTAATTTAAATGGCTGAAAATTAATCCAAGATGATGAATAATAGTATTAGAGGAAATCAATGGAGAATAATGTAATAAAGGACTGATGTTCACCACAAGATAATGTTTCACTTGTGAAAAGCCAATCTATATATCCTTCTTAGCAATCGAATATCATTACTCAAGTTAAGCCAATAATGTGTCGAAGTTAACCTATTAATCTCTCATACTTTGTATGTTAAATGCATGATGTTTATAATCTAACTTAGCCTCTATTAAGTAACATAGGATGATGTTTCCGAATGGTTTAACAGATTAGAAGCTAGTCCTTAAGCCCAAAGAGATTTTGAGTAATGCTAGCCAACTTCGATACTGATGTTGTTATAATTAATTACCTAGTTATTAATTCATATGAATAGGTCAATTATTCATGCCGTATTGTAGAACATGTTATGATAAGGATGGTCATGCATACATTCATAGCAATAAAACCTTAGCATGCTTACTATGTTGAACACCACAATAAACATACACAAGATTTATTAATCAAAAACCAATGAATCAACAAACAATCATAGGCCCCATTGCTGGAAAGGCTCGGCTTCAAAACCGTACGTGGAGCTTCCACCTCATACGGCTCCTCTAGGGATGGAAGTAGGCCCAGCGAGAGGTTAGACCAATCCCATTCATACTGGTCCGATCCGAATGGATCTTGTTGAATAAATTGATCCATTGTTGTATTCCCTAGCTAATTAGACAATTTTTTGAAAATGCTAACGAAGAAACATGAGGCCTCCTCAGTCCACCACCTGACGAGCCTGAATCACATGCCTGAGAAGGACCCCTAGAACCCGTCTAATTTGGTTACGGCTTTTTTCCGCCACTACCGCCACCTCCAACCCGACAATCTACGACCCTACGACCCTTGGGCTACTTTCCTTTTGAGCGATCGGAAGTTTCTTTCTTCGAAAGCGCCATGTCCTAAGCGATAATAATTCCTCAGCCTGAAAGGCTTGTTATTCCTTACCTACCCCTGAAACCCTGTTTAAACCGCCCAGAAGCCCCTGATTCCTGTCTAAAACATGAGAGAACCTTGCCTTGTGGGTAAACCTTCGGCCAGAAAAAAGAAAGGTTTTGGAAGAAAAAACAGTTGATTCCCTTTTGTGACCAAGAGCCCATCTAAGAAAAATTCAATTAAACCAAAATTATAAGATCCACATGTCTAGGGCTAGAAACAGCCCCTAGTTACTAAGGAATTTAGCTACTCATAGTCATGGTACCAACAATCAAAAACACAATGAAACTACAAAAGAAAGAGAATAAGAATGGAACACGGTGAATCTTTGGCTCTCCTTAGCTTTCCTGTGATATTTGAGTATATGATATATCAATATGGCTGCCCAATAGATCCTTTTACACTAATATTTAGGGTTTAAAATGTCCTTAATTAGCTCATTAGAAGTTGAAGCCACAAGGAATAAGAAAAATCCTAAAATAATTAGAATTTAGTATCGCACGATCCACCGGTCAAAAGTGGAGAACGACCGGTTGATCAACCTTCTGTCCTCATTCTGTTTTCAACTTCAAAAACTCTCCAACTCGCCTCCAATTTCTCTTTTTCTTCTTTATCGCTCCGGGAAACCTATAAAACATAAAACAATACAAACAGTCCGAATAAAGATGGATTGTGAGGAAAATAATATGGAATAAAGCACATCGGAGGATACAAATATGCTCCTATCAATATGTTGTATGTCAGTGTTGTGAGTCAATTTATGCACAACCCTAGTGAGTCTCATATGGATGTTGTAGTACACATTTTACGATATTTGAAGTCTGTACCAAAAAAGGTCTTGCATTCTCTAAGAATAGTCATCTAGATGTCAATGGTTATACAAATGCAGATTGTCAGTGGTTATACAAATGCAGATTGGGCAGGGTGAATCACAGATAAGAGGTACAACTCGGGTTATTTTACCTTTGTTGGTGGCAATTTGGTTACATGCATGGAAGAGTAAGAAACAAAAAAGTGGTTGCTAGGTCTAGTGCAGAACCTGAACATAGAGGGATGGCTAATGGTGTTTGTGAGTTGTTATGGTTGAGGAATCTGCTTAGAGACTTGGGCTTTCAACAAAAGAAAGCCATGGCTCTTTATTGTGACAACAAAGCTATTGTTGATATTGCTCATAATCTAGTTCAGCATGATAGGACTAAACATGTGGAGGTTGACCAACACTTTATCAAAGAGAAGTTAGATGCCTAAATTATTTCATTTCCTTTTGTGAAGTCAGAAGAAGAGTTGGTCGACGTCCTTATGAAAGATATTTCCAGTAACGCTTTCTATAGCTAAATCACATTATAAGCTCATGGTTGTTTCATGTCCTAAATTACCATAAGAGACCGAGACTCTCAGAGCTCTTAGGGTTTCGATAACTTTAGGTTTCTCTCGTCCGGTTGCGCTCCAACATCGACGTTGGTGGTTTTGTGGGAGTGGATGAAAAGTAGTTGGAAGCTATAAGGGCAAGAATTCTTGCAATTGGCTATTTCTAATTTGACAAAACTTGTTCCTTGTAATTGCATCCTATTGTGTAGTTAATAGGGCATTATAAGTAATTAGAAGTTGCGGCATTAGGATTGTCTTCGTTCGGCTTCTTTGGAGTTCATCTCAATGGCTTTTGGTGACTTCATTTCTTACTTCCTTAAGGTATGGATCATGCATATGCATTTCATACACTTTGTTTATGTTTAGGAAGTTGCACAAACACCTTAAGTGTGCTAGAACTTGAATTGGTTTTATTTTGGTTAGCAAACTTTTCATTATAAGTTGTCTGTGTCATTTGCGATCCATCGTCTTCACTGCCACGATCGATCACACCACGTGGACATTTAGATCCGTTGAATTATGACCGTTGTGTTTGAAATATGTCTGTTACAGCTTTTATTCGATCGATCGCAACCCACTATGTGATCGATCAAAATTAAGGTTTTCAACTTCCAGAAGCTACTGGAGTTGATTTGTGCTCTATGTGATCGATCGCACCATCTCGGGTGATCGATCACATAGTACAAAATCTGTGTGTTTTATGTCGTGCGATCGATCGCACCATATCGGACGATCGATCGCATAATGGAATTCTAGTTTTTATAAAACAGAGTTTTGTCGTTTCATTTTGTAACTTTCCAATCATAAACTTTGAAAACTGATTCTGAGAAAGTTCTTTGGTATTTGAGTGATCCTAGTTTCATACTATAGGTTCCTCCTTTGATGCTCCACTTATAATCCACTTGCTAAACCTTTGATTTGCTTGATACAAGCTAGTTTAGCCTTTCATAGGATTGAGGAGATTTTGTTCAACTCTAGCAAACGTTAATTGTTGTTTTGCTGAGTTGAACGGTTCAATACACAATCATACATCATCATTACATAGCCGCGGTTCTTTGGATTGGAGGTTCACGTCGGTGAAGTCCAATTGGAGACGCTTGAGGAAGGTGCACTTGAAGAAGCAATTGGAAGCTACACAAGGTTAGAACTGCCACTAGTCAATAGGTTGATAGTGTTTGAGTTTGGAAATGATTTCCCCTTGTATGTGTTTGCAATTTGGCTTTTCATAGTGTGATTCAAGAGCATGGGGTACGGCTCCCCTCCGGTTTTTCCTCTAGAGGTAGAGGTTTCCGGGTGAACACATTTGGTGTTGTGTGTTGTGATTGTTTGTTGGTTTGCTTATTTATTGATCATAATTGTATAACACATTGTGTGATTCATTCAATAAATTATAGACCGTGGTGTGCTAGTTTGATGCACACTTTGGGTTCTAGAATTGTTCAATTGCTTCTTGTTGTTGCATAGCTTGTGGTTGTTCAATTGAACATTGTTTGAACCCTTGTTTATTAGTTGGTTGTGAGACATAAGTTTTAAATTACTTAGTCTCTCCAGTTAGTATCCTACGACTTACCATTGACGGGAATTTCCGAAGCTATGGCTTGTGGTTTTGAGGGGTGTCGATGGTACATCTCTTGACTGTACCGATTTGGGCAAAAGGGCTGAGGAGATATTGGGGTCTCGATTCCTATATTGGATTGTGTTACCTTATGCTTAGGATCAGAGTCCTCTAAGCTAGTTGAGATGGTGGCTTTGGCAATTCTTGCACTGTTTCTGGTTTGTGGTGGTTTTGGTGGGTGGATCGTAGTTGTGCTAATGGGATTCTAGTAGGGTTTGCTGGTGTGGGCTAGGTTTCTTGGCGATGGAACCTCGAGATGACTTTGGGGTCTCTGGGCTTGTGGTGCGGAGGCTGGCAGTGGTGACGCTTTAGGATTGGCTGGGATGGTGGTGGTTCTTTCATTTACGCTTGTTAATGTGGGACCCACTGTAGACCAAAACTGCAGTGAGGAGAGTGATGGTGCATATTTCAATCCAGTTATGGAGGTTGTTGGTAGTCCAGTGGCGGTTTTCTAGGGTTGGGTTATGGGTTGCAATGGCTTCTTATTGATTTTTATTAGGTTTTTGTTTTTTGGCTTAGTTTGTTGGTTTGGGTTAATAAGTCCCTACTCCAATTGAGCTAGGGTTTAGGGATCATAGTTCTATTGTTGTGCCATTGTTATGGTGTTATGCCCGGAAACTATGTGCTCTACATTCGGTGCTCTCTTGTTATCTTCGTAATAGTGAACTGCCCTTGCATGTGGCCTGACTATTTTGGGACACGGTGTCGAAGAGGGTTAAATGGTTCATCTTGATGTTGGTGGTGAGATTGTATCGTGACACTCGGTTTTGATTTTTTTCTCATTATAGCTCGCGGGTATGGGCGTAAAATTTGGTTACGGGTTGGTCACTTTCGGCTCATGGATGTCATTGATAGTGACGGACCTGTAACTAATGGTTCTTTTAGGGAGGAGAGTGGGGAATCTATGTCCATCACCGGTCATTCTATATTTGTAATTTTTTCTATTAATGAATATAAGTTTTTTCCTTCTCAAAAAAAAAAAGAGTGAGGCTTTCTATGACACACTAGGCAAGTTGGGCATAAAAATGCAGAAAACTGCTGATTTTCCGTACTGATACTGGAAACGGGTACAAAACAGGGCGAAAATGGTGCGAAACGCGTATCCAATGGATAGTGAGATGGAAACGCAGCCAAAACGCCGCAATCTAAAGTTGGAAACATTTTCTTTTATTATTTAATGGGATACGTTGGGGCGACGCAAAGGAGAGAAAGTTTATAGATCTCAGATGGTGATGCTGAGACCTGGGTTTTGCTCGCTGGAGGGTGGCAAACCCATCTTGGTGGCAATTGGCCACGGTTGTGCCTAGAAGTCGGTGAATCAAGGAGAAATGTGAAATTGAAAATGAGATTGCTAGTCTTTGAATTTTGGGTATAGATGAAGGCAGACTCAGATTGTGAATCTTTATTGCTAGTTTTTTATGGCTGAATGTGAAAATGAAAGAAATATCACAATCTTGGAATTTTGGGTACAAATGAAGGCAGACCTAGAAAGAGAAGAGACTTGGGGAGAGAAGAGAGTTGAATAAGATTGAGAAAGACAAGTGTAATTTTGGAAGAGTTGTGAAATTCAAACATAAAAAATATTAAAACTTGAAGTGTGAGTGAAATTCAAAGCAAACTCGACTCATTTTTCTTTTGCTTTTACATAGCAAACTCTGTTAATATTTTATTTTTTAATTATTTGCATATAATTCTATATTATTTTATTCACGTTTCCTTACCGTATCGTATCCTATAAATTTTAAGATTTATCGTTTTTCCGCATCATATCTTATCGTATCCCCCGTACCCATTTCAGTTTCTATGCTGCATACGGGGGAAGTGTTGACGTGAGTCATAATTACCGAATATGGATCTTTGGAGTTATGATGTATATTCTGTAATTAGAATAGATAATATTTTTGTAATTAATACGGGGGAAGGTATTATGTATTTATACCTTACCATTTATGTGTGTGTAGTACTAGTTGTAGTACAAGTGTACTACAATTATATCTCCTATATAAACTCTCATTGTAAGATGAAAAAAAACCATATGAGAATTATTTTCTCATATATATATATATATATATATCTTTTATTTGACTGTTACTTCACATACAACCTCATTTATAAGATTATAAATTATTTTACGAATCTGACAACATTTGTGTACGTAGTGAATATGGTAAAGTTTCATATTAGACTAAAAGAGATGTAACTCCTTGAAGTTGTAATGAAGTTCTCCATTCGATAATAAGGTTCTTTATTTGATAAAAAGATGTCCAATTATGATACATTGATACAGTTGATACTTAAATGTTTGACCATGTAATTACCATATCTACAACAACTTTGGTCATACGTAGTAATTTTAGTTCTACAAAGTGTAATTTGTTATATTTACAATTTTTGTTACGAATTTATAAACGATATTACATTGGAAACAATGAATACATTGTTAGTGTCATAAATGTCATTTTTTAAAAATGACACATGTCAGACTTTAGTGTATAACCAGTTAACCAATTAAATAGGTTTTCACAACAATAATTTGTTAAAAGAAATAAAAATTTAGAGATATGACATACATCATAGTACCTAAGCTTACCCCTCTATGTATGTGTATTTATATATATCGATGTTTTAAAAGGCGAAAAGCGTACCGAGACATTTTTGGTTCCGTGAGGTGTATTTTAAAAGACATAAACCTTTTGTAAATAAATTATTAGAATACAAAAGCCAAATTAGGAGAAACTTCAAATATCTCGGACCATAGAGAAGCCCAGGTCACCACTTCAGGGTTCCCTTACACATAAAATAGTTTTTTTGTCACTTCACTATAAACAAACCAAAAATATATTTTTTTCTTCCTCCTTTCCAAATTGACACCACAAGACTAGGCATACCGCAACGCTCTTCTCTTGCGTCGTCCTCCACAGCCAACGTCGAAACTCTCCTTCTTACTAGCGTTCACGTCATTCCAGATTACATGTAAGCACGGTCATCTTACCTAATATGGATGTTTGGAGTTATGATATTTAATCTGTAATTAAAAAATTTACTACATAGACAAATGTTGTCACATTTGTAAAATGATTTAAAATCCTGTAAATGAGGTTGTATGTGAAGTAACATTCAAATAAAAGATATATATATATATATATATATATATTTGAGAAAATAATTCTCATATGATTGTTTTCATCTCACAAGGAGAGTTTATATAGAAGATACAATTGCACTAGACCTGTACTACAACTAGTACTATACTTGTACTACAACTAGTACTACTCATACATAAATAATAAGTTATAAATACATAATATTATGTATAACTGATATATAATATTCTGTACTAATTACAAAATATTATCTATTCTAATTACAGAATATTCTCTATGGTCTGAGATGTTTGAAATTTCTCTAGGGAATTTGTATTGTAATAATTTTTTTACAAAATGCTTATGTCTTTTTAAATACGCCTTACGGAACCAAAAAGGCATTGGTATGTTTTTGCCTTTTAAAACATCGATATATATATATATATATACATACATAGAATAGGTTAACTGGTTACCGTGATCGATGTATGTCATATGATAAGTGTTTCTTTACGCACCAAAATTGACACGCGTTAAAACGCTCGTCAAGATAAAATCCTTGACTTCCTAAAAATTGTCGTAAATAGTATAATGGGAAGTAATGGTCTTTTACCCACAAGAGATTGTTATATTTGCTAATCTATGTCACAAAAATTAAATAAACTATACAACAATGACTCTATTTACAAATATATATAATATATACAAAAGTGTTTTTGAGTTTTTGAGTTGCTTGAAAATAATAAATAAATAAAAGAAAACTGTTGAAGGAAAACATTATTGTGTGCCTTGTCAAACTAGGACTCTTAGTATAGGTTATCCTTCTAGAATATGGATTAGATATTTCCTACATCAATATGGATTGTATCATGTATTCCTCTATATATAGAGGCCCTTTATTCATTAATAAAGTTGATCATATTCTGAGCATTCTCTACTATTCTCTTGTTATTTACGTTTCCCTTAAACACGTTATCAGCACGAGCCCTAACCCTAGCTACAAAACCCAAAAACTGTGTTTCGTGAATAGTGTCCGTGAACAGTACCGCCGTGAACAGTGTTTCGTGAACAATACCGCCGTGAACAGTGTTTCGTCAAATCAAGATAACCAAGATGCCTGAAACGCAAAAGCTCGAATTCGACATCCTTGATCCTAATGGAACCGAGTATCACCGATGGGTGACGGATGTTGAAACTACATTTACTGGAAAAGAACTTATTTCCACAATTCGTGCTCCAGATGTGAACACGAAAGCTCCACCTGCGTCTGCCCAAGCCCAAGCATTGATGTTTCTTAGGCGCCATATGGCCCCTTCCCTAAGATGGGAATATATGCAAGTTAAGGATCCATATGAATTATGGACAGCTCTTCATGGAAGATTTGGAAACATCCAGGATACACTACTTCCTGATTTGAAGGTCAAGTGGAACGACATCCGCTTTCTTGACTTCAAAACCGTAGCAGAATTTAATTCTGAGATGCTACGTCTACGGGCTATGCTTCAATTTTGTAAGGTGACTCTTACCGAAGCAGACTTGATAGAGAAGACCCTCTCTACCTTCCCCGCATCGGCACTCATCCTCTCCAAGCAATATAGGATGGAGTATAATGCCAAGCGGATTACTACGTTCAATCAGCTAATTAATCTTCTGCAAGTTGCTGAGAAGCATGACACGATCATGTTGAACAATAACTCGCGGCCTGTCGGAACAAAGAGAGTTCCAGAAACACATTATGGAAAGTTGGCCAAGAGAGGACGAAACCCCAATGCTAAGGGTAATGCTAATGGACGCACCGGTCCATATAATCGTCCTAACATGGAAGGTAACCGCAACCACGTTGCGCCAAATCGTGGGAATTATGTACCACGTGGAAGAGGGATTGGAGGACGTGGCATGGGCCGTGGTGGCTATGCCAACGTCGGCCATGGATGGCACGGCAATAAGGTGTACAACCGTACACAAAATCATCCTCCAAGGGCACAAGTTGTTAGACGCAACAATGAGGCAGGTGGTGCCAACGAGCAATGCCACCGATGTGGATCACATGATCATTGGTTTAGACAATGCAAGGCAAGCAACAAATTGGCTGCGGATTACAAGAAGTACCGTGAATCCAGAGAGCAAGAAGCTCATTATGGAGAAGATACCGGAGATGAGAAAGATGTTAATCTCACAATTGCAGATTTCAAAGTCGACCAAAGTAATGAGAAGACTTTAGAAGTTCCAGACTTCGATTAAATTGCAATTGTTTTATTTCCAAGTTTATTATGTAAAGGCTTTTTGATGCCTTATTTCAATTGACATTTGTCATAGTTATTTTGGATTAGAATACTCTGGACAAGACCTCGATGTAATCGTTGGCATGATTATCAATAAATTTCAAATTTTTTCAAAGAATTGCAAGTTATTTGTTCGAAATTTTCGTTATGTCATGGACATATATTTATATTCATACCCTATGTTTGTAGGTATGTTTCCCGGAGAGATTGAATGCCTTGCTGATTGAGGGTTGTCAAGAGGAGTAAAATAGTGTGTCAAATAATGAGTCCATTGATTCAGACCCATATATATAGTTTAAAAAAAAATACTTTGACTGGCTAACCAATTAACCTATTCAATAGGTTTCCACAACATTAATTTGTCAAAAAATTAAAAAAATTAGAGGTATGGCATACATCACGGTAACCAGTTAACCTATTCTATATATGTGGTATAAATATACATATATATATCATTGTTTTCAAACGGCGAAAAGCATACCGAGGCATTTTTGGTTCCGTAAGGCGTATTTTAAAAGACTTAAGCCTTTTGTAAAAAAATTATTACAATACAAAAGCCCTAGAAAAACTTCAAATATCTCAGACCATAGAGAATATTCTGTAATTAGAATAAATAATATTTTGTAATTAGTACATAATATTATATATTAGTTATACATAATATTATGTATTTATAACTTACTATTTATGTATGAGTAGTACTTGTTGTAGTACACGTATAGTATTAGTTGTAGTACAAATCTAGTACAATTGTATCTCCTATATAAACTCTCCTTATGAGATGAAAAAAATCGTATGGGAATTATTTTCTCAAATATATCGATATATATATATACAAACATACATAGAGGGGTAAGCTTACGTACCGCAATGTATGTCATACCTCTAAATTTTTAATTTTTTAACAAATTAATGTTGTGGAAACCTATTGAATTGGTTAACTGATTACCCACTCAAAGTTTGACGTGTGTTATTTTTTCAAAATAACATTTATCACACTAACAAAGTATTTATTGTTGCCCATATAATATCGTTTATAAATTCGTCACAAAAATTGTTACTATATTCACTACTTGGACAAATGTTGTCACATTTGTAAAATGATTTTAAATCATGTATGTTTTAAAAGGCGAAAAGCATACTGAGACATTTTTGGTTCAGTGAGGTGTATTTTAAAAGACATAAGTGTTTTGTAAAAAAATTATTACAATACAAAAGTCAAAGAGAAACTTCAAATATCTCAGACCATAGAGAGGCCCAGGTCACCACTTTAGAGTTTCCTTACACAAAAGATTGTTTTTATCACTTCACGCAGTTGCAGCCTTTATAAACAAACCAAAAAGATTTTTTTTTCTCCTCCTTCCATATTGACACCACAAGACTCGGCTTACCTCAACACTCTTCTCTTACGTTGTCCTCTACAGCTAATGCCGAAACTCTCCTTCCTGCTAGCATTCACGTCATTCCAGATTACACGTAAGCACTGTCATACTTACCTAATATGGATCTTTAGAGTTATGATGTATATTCTGTAATTAGTATTAATACAAAATATTATATATTAGTTATACATAATATTATGTATTTAATTATAACTCACCATTTATGTATGTGTATTACTAGTTGTAGTACAAGTATAGTACTAGTTGTATTACAAGTATAGTACTAGTTGTAGTACAAGTGTAGTACAATTGTATCTCCTATATAAACTCTCCTTATGAGATGAAAAAAGTCACATTAGAATTATTTTCTTATATTTGACTGTTACTTCACATACAACCTCATTTACAAGATTTTAAATCATTTTATAAATCTGACAACAAATTGCGTACGTGGTGAATATGTTAAAGTTTCATATTAGACTAAAAGAGATGTAAGTCCTTGATGATGTAATCAAGTTCTTCATTCGATTAAGGTTCTTTATTTGATAAAAAGAGGTCCAACTATGATACTTAGAAATTTGATCATGTAATTACCATACCTACAACAATTTTTGTCATAAGTAGTAATTTTCGTTCTACTATGTGTAATTTATTATATTTACAATTTTTGTTGGGAATTTGTAAATAATACTAGCACCGTGGACACATGCTATGCATGTGTGACAATTTTTTTTTTTAGAAACAGTTTTTTTATTATAAAAATTAGTGGGTAGTTTTTTTATTTTTAATTCTTTTATTAATTAATTTGTTTTAGTTTTTTTTTGAAAAGCAGTTGGTAGTTTTATTTTTTATTTTTAATCATTTTATTAATTATTTTGTTTTTTACTTTTTTGTCCCTATCAGTTGACTTTTATCAAAAGTTATTTAATACTTAAGGGTTATTTTGGTACAAAAATTCTGTTTTGGTTCACAAGAGGTGTTCTCTTAATATATAGTATAGATTATATTGAAAACAATGAATACATTGTTAGTGTGATAAATATCATTTTTAAAAAAGACTTTGACTGGGTAACTAGTTAATCTATTCAATAGGTTTCCACATCATTAATTTGTCCAAAAATTAAAAAAAATAGAGGTATGACATGCATCATGGTAACCAGATAACCTATTCTATGTATGTGTATATATATATATCGATGTTTTAAAAGGCGAAAAGCATACCGAATCATTTTTGGTTCCGTAAGGCGTATTTTAAAAGACATAAGCATTTTGTAAAAAAATTATTACAATACAAAAGCCCTAAAGAAACTTCAAATATCCCAGACCATAGAGAATATTATGTAATTAGAATAGATAATATTTCGTAATTAGTACATAATATTATATATTAGTTATACATAATATTATGTATTTATAACCTACTATTTATGTATGTAGTAATTGTAGTACAATTGTATCTCCTAATTATAACTTACTATTTATGTATGTAGTAATTGTAGTACAAGTATAGTACCAATTGTAGTACAAGTCTAGTACAATTGTATCTCCTATATAAACTCTCATTGTGAGATGGAAAAAATCATATGGGAATTATTTTCTCAAATATATATATCTTTTATTTGACTGTTACTTCACATATAACCTCATTTACAGGATTTTAAATCATTTTACAAATGTGACAACATTTGTCTACGTAGTGAATATAGTAAAGTTTCATATTAGACTAAAAGATATGTAAGTAATTGATGTTGTAATAAAGTTCTTCATTCAATAATTAAGGTTCTTTATTTGATAAAAACATGTTCAACTATGATACTTATATGTTTGACCGTATAACTACGTACCATAACTACAACAACTTTGGTCATATATAAGTAGTAATTTTAGTTCTACTATGTGTAACTTAATATATTTCCAATTTTTGTGACGAATTTGTAAACGATATTACATGGGCAACAATGAATACATTGTTAGTGTGATAAATGTCATTTTTTAAAAATGACACACGTCAAACTTTGAGTGGGTAATCAGTTAACCAATTCAATAGGTTTCCACAACATTAATTTGTTAAAAAATTAAAAATTTAGAGGTATGACATACAGTGCGGTACGTAATCTTACCTCTCTATGTATGTATGTATACATGCATATATATATATATATATATATATCGATATTTTAAAAGGCGAAAAGCGTACCGATACATTTTTTGTTTAGTGAGGTGTATTTTAAAAGGCATAAACGTTTTGTAAAAAAATTATTACAATACAAAAGCCAAAGGGAAACTTCAAATATTTCAGACCATAGAGAAGCCCACGTCACCACTTCAGGGTTCCCTTATACAAAAAATTATTTTTTGTCACTTCACTTTGGAGTGCAGTTGCAGCCGCTATAAACAAACCAATTAAAAATATATATTTTTCTCCTCCTTTCCAGATTGATACATAATATTAATTACTTACAGATTGATACATATTTTTCTCCTCCTTTCCAGATTGGTACATAATATTATATATATTTTTTGTAATTAATACATAATATTATATATTAAAATACATAATATTATGTATTTAATTATAACTCACCATTTATGTATGTATAGTACAAGTATAATACTAGTTGTATTACAATTATAGTATTAGTTGTAGTACAAGTGTAGTACAATTGTATCTCCTATATAAACTCTCCTTGTGAGATGAAAAAAAAAAGGGAATTATTTTCTCATATATATATATATATATATATATATCTTATATTTGACTGTTACTTCACATACATGCATCCTCATTTACAAGATTTTAAATCATTTTATAAATCTAACAACACGTGTGTACGTGGTGAATATGTTAAAGTTTCATATTAGACTAAAAGAGATGTAAGTGCTTGATGTTGTAATGAAGTTCTCCATTCGATAATTAAAGTTCTTTATTTGATAAAAAGAGGTCCAACTATGATACTTAGACGTTTGATCATGTAATTACCATACCTACAACAATTTTAGTCATAAGTAGGTAATTAATTTTAGTTCTACTATGTGTAATTTATTATATTTACAATTTTTGTTGCGAATTTGTAAAATTTATTACATTAAAAATAATGAATACATTGTTAGTGTGATAAATGTCATTTTTAAAATATATTTTGAATGGGTAACCAGTTAACCTATTCAATAGGTTTTCACAACATTAAATTGTTAAAAATTAGAGGTATAGCATACTTTACGGTAACCAGTTAACCTATTCTATGTATGTATGGATGTTTTAAAAGGTAAAAAGCATACCGAGACATTTTTGGTTCCGTATGGTGTATTTTAAAAGACATAAGCATTTTGTAAAAAAATTATTATAATACAAAAGCCCTAGAGAAACTTCAAATATCCTAGACCATAGAGAATATTCTGTAATTAGAACAGATAATATTTTGTAATTAGTATAGAATATTATATATTAGTTATACATAATATTATGTATTTATAACTTACCATTTATGTATGTGTAGTACTAGTTGTAGTACAAGTATAGTACTAGTTGTAGTAGAAGTGTAGTACAATTGTATCTCATATATAAACTCTCCTTGTGAGATGAAAAAAATCGTATGAGAATTATTTTCTCAAATATATATATATACATATATATATTTTATTTGACTGTTACTTCACATACAACCTCATTTACAGGATTTTAAATCATTTTACAACATTTGTGTACGTAGTGAATCTAGTAAAGTTTTATATTAGACTAAAAGAGATGTAAGCCATTGATGTTGTAATGAAGTTCTCCATTCAATAATTAAAGTTCTTTATTTGATAAAAAGAGGTTCAACTATGATACTTACATGTTTGACCTTGTAACTACCATACCTACAACAACTTTGGTCATAAGTAGTAATTTTAGTTCTACTATTTGTAACTTATTATATTTATAATTTTTGTTATGAATTTGTAAACTATATTACATTGTTAGTATGATAAATGTCATTTTTTTAAAATGGCACATGTCAAACTTTGAATGGGTAATTAGTTAACCAATTCAATAGGTTTCCACAACATTAATTTGTTAAAAAATTAAAAATTAGAGGTATGACATACATCACGGTACCTAAGGTTACCCCTTTATGCATGTATGTATATATATATATTTATCGATGTTTTAAAAGGCGAAAAGCGTACCGAGGCTTTTTTGGCTTTGTGAGGTGTATTTTAAAAGACATAAGCCTTTTATAAAAAAAATTATTACAATACAAAAGCCCAGGAGAAACTTCAAATATTACAGACCATAGAGCAGCCCAGGTCACCACTTTAGGGTTTCCATATGCAAAAGATTGTTCTTTGTCACTTCACTTTGGAGCGCAGTAGCAGCCGCTATAAACAAACCATTAATTTTTTTTTTCGTCCTCCTTTCCCTATTGACACTATTAGACTTGGCTTACGTCAATGCTCTTCATTTGTGTCGTCCTCCACATCCAACGCCGAAACTCTCCTTCCTACTAGCATTCATGTCATTCCAAATTACATGTAAGCACTGTGATCTTTTTTTTTTCCATCAATTCGTTTTTTTTGTGTCTTCATCCTTAGATTTAGATCTAAGAACAGTTCAGTACAACTGAGTAAAAAATTTATTAAGTATGCGAACAAGCGATCATTGGCAAATGGAGACCCTATCATAATTTAGCCTTAGCCTGAGCAAAATTTATCTTTCAACTCTATTAATTATTTATTTATTTATTTATAATCAGATGATTGCCTTCTGGACTATGCATATCGAGATAATATTCGTGCGTATTTGAGAGTTGAGACCATGCTTGAACGAGGTCGTAGACTGGTCGCTGGCAAGATGTTCTCGGCGTTCAACTCTGGAATGGTTGTTGGGGTACTCATCATTCTATCTCGTTTTTTTAAAGGGATAGGGCTTCTGCTAGCTGTTGCGCGCGCTGTCCCCCTATTTTTTTAATTTTTTTTTGTGTTCAAATTACAAGTCGCGTTCATGCACGAGTTTTTTTCTTTCTGTATTTTAATTCATTCATTTCTTGTCTGGATATTGGACAGTGCTAGGTCTACTCTTGTCAGATATACACATGGCATTATGCCATTATCGTTTTGTGGAACCCAGGTGATATGAATATATGAGCATAAGCAAGAGGCCATGGATTCTGTATTGTGTAGAAACTAGAAACTAAGCAAGAGGATCTAGAAGATAAGATATGATAAGAGGGGGACCTAGGGCAAATCTCTCTGATCGATATCAGATATTGTTCCGTCACTTATATATATATATATATATAAGAACCCTAAAAAGTCATCGACAGATACAGGAAAAATAAATTCCTTGAGTTAATTAATTAATTAGATACCCAAACATGGCAAATAATAATGCACTTGTGCTTGTTATTTTACTCCCAATGCATTTCACGCTATTGATTAAAATAAGATATATATTATTAAGTATTAACTTAATGAACCATTTTCTAGGCCAATTCTTGGATGTACCAGAAATACTTAGAAAAGTAAACTAACGTTGTTAGTTGGTTTGACTTGTTGAGTTGCTTTCTCTCCCTCTCCAACCTTATTTCTCACGCTCTCTCCAACTTTTGTCTGATTTTGATTTTCTGCTTTTGAAGACAAGGAAATGTCATCCAGTTTTGAAGCTCTTACGGATTGATAGTTAATTAGTTTGGCAAAATGCCACTTTGGGGTTTTAGACACACCCCCTTCAACCCAGGTATGATTCAAAATTGAATTGTTTTTTTGAACTTGAGTGACCAAAATGATATTTTGAAAACTTCAATCATGAAAGTGTCTAAAACTCCAAAGTTGAATGACCAAAAGTGACATTTTCTCGATTAGTTTTGAAGCTCTGAAAGAAGATCAAATTGTAAGAAAAATCTATTGCCCATACCAGATCACAATTCCTTCCATCAATTTCATGCAAGGAAGCCAAAAGAATCCAACACTAGAACGAGAATTGATGAAAACAGAATGGAAGAGTATACGATTTGCAAGTTTGCGACCAGACCAAGATGATTCAATTATACAATTGAATCAAGTTATTGCACCACATTACCAAAATTTAAATATAAAAAAAACAATTTGAACAAGAGAACAAGAGAACAAGAGAAAAAAGGAGAGACTTGCAGAGATAGAGATGAGTTTTCCAGGTACTAAGAGGCAGAGAGAGTTTGAAACCAAAAAATAAAAAGAAACAGAGAGAGTGTGAAAGGGAGAAGAAAATGAACGAAGAAACAGAGTGGAAAAGATCTATTACACACGCTATCAAAACGACAATCGTCCGTTGCTGCTGGTACATACCAACCGTGGTGCATTCCAAGTGGACACTGGGTAAGTGGGTAAGACGGTAAGACCAACGCTTGCAAGAGTAATTCAATGGACTAGCTAGTACAGTCAACTTCATGCGAAGGCAGATCGACCAACGCTGGGTAAGAGTAATTCAATCAAGTCCAATTGAAAATCAGTTTTAAAATTAAAAGAAAAAGCTTGCCGACATTTACAAATAAATGTAAATATAATATTATGAACAGAACCATAAGGCATTAAAATACAGGAATCTGATCGAGTCTTAACAATTATTTTCATATGGAGTAGCTGGGCCGGAACTCTATATATAGAGGAGATTTGAGTTAGCTATATGTGAAGGCAATATAATGGCATTTGGAGGTTCTGTGTTCTTGTCTATGCTCGTAGCCCTGGCTGCAGCTGCTACCGTCTTGGTTAGCACTTCCCACGCTTATTATATACCATTTAACCGAAGCAGTTTTCCGAGTGGATTCCTTTTTGGTGTGGGTTCAGCTGCTTATCAGGTACCTAGCTAGCTAGCTAGCTCTACTTATTTACGTCTGTGATCGATGTGTCTGTCTTTAATCTCTATCTCTCTCTGTGTCTGCTTATATGCAAATTAAGTGTACTGATCGATATGCTCTTTTCGATCATTTTGTCTATTCAATCCATTATCGATGGATCAGTCGGAAGGAGCAGCATTAGTAGATGGACGGGGACCTAGCATCTGGGATACTTTCGTTAGGAAACATCCAGGTCTCTCTCTCTCTCTCTCTCTCTGCATTCAGGCCTAGCTAACGCTACTACGTACCACCATTGCACAATCACTTTCTAGCTTATTATTAGCTTAACATCGATCAGACCATCCTTAGTGATAGCGATCAGCAGACCCGCTTTGCAAGCTTCAGCCTCAGCCTGCAAAGCTGATAACATAGGAGTAAGATATCTAGCGAATGTAGCAACACATTCGTCATCCTCGTTGCGCACAACCACACCGGCCAACTCCTCCCTGCTCGAGCTCTGAGTTAAATGCACCATCAACATTAATCTTCAGCCTACCACTTGGACGGCATGTCCAATTAATTGGACGCCTTCCTTTTTTTTATGCATACTCAAATTAGAGTTGAAGGATTATTTCATTAACATATATACTCATAAAAGATTATATATATAATTCCTTGTAATAAGAACCAAAAGATTTTAAATGAACAATTAGGTGGCTTGCAAGTTCAAAATTAAAATATTAACTAAAATTTAAAACCCTCATCTAACTGTTCATTTGAAAATCCTTATTTGATTCTTATTGTAAGGTCATCACTGAAGAGAACTCATATATACATATATATATATATATATATATATATATATATCAGGCATTCTCTGTTTAGGATATCCTTACTTTTTAATATACGGAATTTTGATCTCAGCCGTCAGATTTGATCATTTAAAACAGATTTGACGGCTAAGATTAAAACTCCGCAACTTAAAAACATAAAGACCTCCTTACCTGAGAATTATTTTATATATATACCAGCATTATGGACATGTGTATGACAGTTTTTTTCTTGAAAAAAAAAATATATGTGAAAAAAAAAGTGTGAGAAATTATATGGAGAGAGTTGTGGCTTTGTGGGTATCAGCATTTTTTTTAAGTAGTGGGCAGTTTTTTTTATTTTTTATTTTTTATTAATCGTTTTATTTTTTACCTTGTTATCCATAACAGTTGACTTTTATCTAAGGTTATTTAATATTTGAGGGTTATTTTAATAAAAAAAAAAATTGATCAACGTGTGTTATCATTATAATAGTATAAATATAGGGTGTTGTCATTAATACACCCTAAAGTACTAAATAAAGAGAGAGAGATCGATAGAAAGAATGGGGAGAGAGATAGAGAGAAAGGGTGTGTTATTAACACTTTGGGGTGTGTTAATAACAACACCCTAAATATGTATATATATATATATTATGTTACTAGAAAAAAGCTTCTTATATATTATTACATTTATTGAGAAAATTTTATTGTGAGATGCAGAAAAGATATGGGATCGCAGCACTGGAGACGTAGCTAATGATTTTTATCACCGTTATAAGGTAAATTTAATATCAAGCATTGTTGACTGGCCAACATTTTCATATTAATCAAGCAACTGACCAACATTTTCATATTAATCAAGCAAGGACATTGGGATGCCGGCGAGAGTTGTGACCTATTGTTTATTTGAAATAACTAACATTGGGAGGTCAATTCTCATGACATGAGGTTCAATTCTTATGACATCATCGGATGGATAGGATTGAGTGAATAAAAATAAATAAAAGCAAGGACATTGGGATGAGATATACTAGCTTAATTATTCATTAATCACTAAAGCCATTGCTATACTTTTCGAAAGAAAAATTGGGTAGTAATGTATTGTTAATTATACGCATGCTCGATCTTGAAGTACTTGTTATATTATTTGCTATAATGTAAGTTTCTTGACTCGTTCATGAATTGATGGGACAGGAGGATATAAAGTTGATGAAAAAAATTGGGTTGAACACCTTCAGATTCTCAATTTCATGGAGCAGATTACTTCCCAGTAAGAAGATATATAATGTTGTTTGAATGGATCCTAACGGATCTTAATTAATTACTTATTCCCCAAGACCACTCCATGCTAGCCTATAATGAATATTACTCCCTTTATATATACTTTTTGTCTTTTATTTTTTGACACTATACATTAAACTCGTGTGCTTCTCAGAGGGAAAAGTTAGTGGGGGAGTGAACCCACTTGGTGTCAAATTCTACAACAACCTCATCGATGAGCTCTTATCCAACGGTTAAAATTTCAATCTCTCTCTCTCTCTTAATTTACCTATCGACAAATTAACTTTCCCTAATATATATATATATATATATATATATATATATATATTTGATGTGAGTAGGTATCAAGCCCTTGGTGACTTTGCTCCATTATGATCCTCCCCAAGCACTTGATGACCTGTATGGCGGGTTCCTAAGCCCTAAAATAATGTAAGTCAACTTTAAATAGTTTGACTACTACCTCTAAATGATTAAATTCCTGGTGTAGCTAGGAATTTGATAATTTTCTCTTAATTGATACTTTTAACAGAAATGATTATGGAGATTATGTGGATTTGTGTTTTAAGACATTTGGTGATCGAGTCAAGTTATGGGTCACAATGAATGAACCTAATGGATTTGCAATTAATGGCTACAACGGCGGTACCTTTGCACCCGGTCGGTGTTCTAACTATGAGGGAAATTGCACTTCCGGTAACTCTGCGACGGAACCCTACCTTGTCGCCCACCATTTGCTTCTTGCTCATTCAGCTGCTGTCAAAATATACAGAGAAAAATATCAAGTACGTATTTCAAATATTATATAAGATCGGGATTAAAGGAAAAACCACAAATGAATGATGCATTCTTTATTTGGATGACAAATTATTGACAATACATACTTGAATAAATTGATGTAAATCACTTAATTAATTAATGTGCGCAGGCTTCCCAAAAGGGAGAGATCGGGATTACAATAGTGACTCACTGGTGGAAACCTAAGTTTCAAACACTTGCAAGCCGGAAGGCTACCCTTAGATCACTTGATTTTATGTATGGATGGTGAGTGTGTACGTGCCTTCTATACTGGTCCTAGCTACCATTTTTCTTAACGATCACTTCTATTACAAAGTTTTGGTGGTGCCAGAGAAATTTTGTTAATTGGATAATAGATCAGCACATCTAGCACGTAATTAGTATGTAAAAATTTATGTAGATTGTGTATATATTTTTGCACGCAACAATATGGGAAAGTTTTATGGTATATTAATATACCGATACATCAAATAGAGTAGTTTGATATAAGGTAGACTAGTTCAATACAGAGGTAGACTAGTTCAAGCTTGTATTCCTCTGTATCAAACTAATATACCTATGTATCAAGCTAGTCTACTTGATGTATAGATACATTAATGTATATATCGGCCATAGACGAACCCGACAATATGACCTTTAATATATGTTTTCATGATGTGTGTAGGTTTACCAACCCTATAATACATGGTGATTATCCGAAGGTCATGCGATCTTTGGTCGGCGATCGATTGCCGAAATTTACTGAAGCTGAATCCAAACAGATAAAAGGGTCCCTCGATTTTCTTGGGTTAAATTACTACACAACATATTATACAGAAGATGCACCAGCTTCATCCAACGCTGTCAACCATAGTTGGACCTCAGACAGACAAATTACACTCTCTACTAGTACGCATCTATCGATCCCAGAAAATCTATACTTAACCTTATTAGTTTTCATTAATTATAACTTAATTACTGTAAGAAGCCATGAATGAACTAATTAATTGCTCTTCTAACACAATTACGCACCATCTGTTTTGTTGCAACAGCTGATAAAAATGGGAAGCTTATTGGTGCAGCGGTATGTAGTAATTTTCTCTAGCTATATAATCATCTCGATCTTTGGGCATAATTAATTTTTTACACAGTAACTTATGTGGTAAAATTGCTACAGACTGATCTGGATTGGCTTTACGTTTATCCCAAGGGGATCAGAGAGACTCTTCTTTATATAAAGGAGAAGTACAATAATCCCGTCATTTACATAACTGAGAATGGTAAGGTGGAAGCTTTATTCTCCTGCATGCGAATTAGTATTTAATTTAGGTGCTAATATATATCCTGTACGTACGTTTAATTTTGCAGGCTACGCATATGGATATAATGCCTCAGTGCCGATTCAAGAAGCTCGCAAGGATAGTTTGAGGATAAGATATCATCATGATCATCTGTGGTATCTTTCGAAAGCTATTAAGTGAGTCATTCATGGACATGGTTAATAAAACACTGACTACTCATGGTTTCAATTAAGTAGTTAATTAATGATTGTTATTAATTTCAGGGATGGTGTTAAAGTGAAGGGATACTATGCATGGTCATTCTGGGATGACTTCGAATGGGATGCTGGTTACACAGTTGGGTTTGGCTTCACCTTAATTAGTTGACGTCAAGGATAATCTAAAAAGATACCTCAAATATTCTGCCTATTGGTACAAGATGTTCCTCCTGCACTAATGGCCAGATCGATCCATATACATATATATATATATATATATATATGTTAATAATTGGCTGTCAGCTGCTGATCGATCATATATCTAATCCGTCCACTGCGGTTTCTGTCTTAATTTTTGTTTTCCAGTAATCTATCATCTATCTATGTGTCTACAAAAGAGTTTCTAGCTAGCTTAGAACTCTCGTCAATAAGACATAATTGGTCGGGCAATGTACGTTTTTATGATATAACTTTATGTTAGAAATCAGTCAGGATTGTAGACAAAGATCAATCCTAATGAAGTTAATGAACATAAATATACGATAATAAGTATACATCGATAAACTTATTATAGTAGATATTAATATAATAGGATTGATATACAAATCGAATCCTATAATAGGATTAATAAGAAAATCGAGTCCTATTGAGAATATATATGTATATATATATGAACTACTGAACGAATGAAATATCTATATATATACATAATAATCAATTCAACAAATGCTTATAATAGTATAGGCAAATTGAACGAAACAACAGAGTAAAGATATTGAATTCACTGACTTGTTGTTTGAGAGAGGGTTGCTTATTGCATTGTCCTAAGACAGAAATACGTCCCTACTCACTTGCTATAGAACTTCATGGACGTCTGCCCTGCAGGATACAACTCTCAATCCAAGGCTAGCAGTATTGCCTTGGATTCTTTCTCGAACCTCAATATGTGCTTTTTCTCCAAAGTTTTATGAATAATTGAAGATGTTCAAAACTGATGTATTAAAGAATGAATGGTGGAGCGTGTTTTATAGAACTTAGAATGAAAGGTTGTGTCTGCAGTTTCTCATTTGAATTCAAATGAACAGTTACGTCTAACTGTTGCAACTCTTCCTTATCAAATGTAATTCTTTCTTATTAGAAGTAAATGAAAGACTTATAGATTGAATAAGTCCAAGATCCCAAGGCCCAATACTGATAATCACGACTCTAGAATTGTAAATGCATATCAATCCTAATGTCCAGTTCTAACACTTTATTGGTGGCGTTTGAGATTTTAAGAATCCCGATGCGAATTGCTACAAAAATAAAAAACTTGAAGCATAAATATCACTACTACAAACATAGTCATATACATCAGTCCAAAACCGATGTTAAAAAAAATTACAACCGATGTGTTAGTAGGTGTAGAGAAAGATCGTGTTAGTAGGTGTAGAGAAAGATCCAAAAAATTGGGACATCGGTTTTTAGCCGATATCTACCAACCCTCTTGACATCGTTTAGTTATAAAAACACGACATAAAAAGATCATTAATTTGCATGTTTAACTATTGTCATACACTCATACCTTCATATTACGACATTTAAAGTGTAGCTACAACAATAAAATTATACACTCGTATATCATTTTTCACTTTTACATCGATGTCTGCAAAGCTTTCAGATATCGTCAACTATTAAGTATTGCATGAGTTTCATGCTTTACCACCAATTGTTCGATATTGTTAACCATGATTAATAATAGCACTGCTTACCATAATAATCGATGTGCAGACATTAAATACACATCATTTCTTTCCTTAATAATCGTTGTCTGACATTACATAGACATCGATTCTTACCTAAATTATCAATGTGCACTCATTGATGAGAAATCGTTTCTTTCCTTAATTTTATGTTCAGCCATTCAATAGACATCATTTCTTTCCTTAATTTTGATGTTTATGGGTTTATCCGTTTATGCGACGTTGATTTTGTAAGTAAAACTGATGCATACATTCTTTTTGAAGTCGTTCTGATTGCTAAATCTAATTTCCTATAAATCAATATCCATCAATTTATATAGGCATGATCAGTCCATCAAACAATTGCTAGTAAATCAAATCCACATTTCTCAACAAACCATGTATCAAGACTTAATATTTAATTGAATTAATTTTGATGTTCGATCATTCCGATCAACTTTTTAACAAAATATAATTCAAGCACTGCAATTTAGGTTCCAAGTTGCCATAACTACATCTAACTATTCCAACTCCTGGGATTCCTACAAGAAAAAAAAATCAAAACCCAAGCAAAAAGCTATATGTTCTCCAAATCATACTTGCTAGTATTCACTTGTCACGCCTCGGACCCGGTGTCGGTGGTTTTTAGGCACCTAAATCCGAATTCGAGGTGTGAGCGTGAAAAAGTAAAAATAAAATAAAATAAAATACAAGAAAATACGCTTCCGCTGTACACTCTGATGTATTAAAAATAACAAAATTCTTTACAAATTTACAAATAAAACACCTCGATCTAAGCTCGTCATTCTAGGCCCGTCATACTCAAGTAATTCTCAACCAATACTTCCACATAATATATTTCACAAATAAGCATGCTTCACTTGAAAAAGATAGAGAGATTTTAGAAATAGAATAAGAAATTTAGAACACATTACATAACCCACTCACCTCGATTCCGAGAATTACCGAGCATAACAACGATCTTACGAGCTTACTAATATGAGTCTTCTAGAAATAACCGTTTGATCTCATTTAAACCTCTATGGATAGAAAAATGGAGTCGAGAAGAATTCGTATGTTTTCACGGATCCTAGATCGGAGTTACGAATCAAAAGTTATGATCCACAGAAGTTTTAGAGAGAGTAACTAGAGGGAGAAAGTGAGGCCGGAGTGAGAAACTCTCTCCGAAAATTATGAAAAGAAAATGATCTGATCATGCATATTTATAGTAGTACATTTCTTGGCCACTAAGAAAGAAATATAATATAATAATATGATTTTGGATAAGCTCAAACAATTGTAACCACATAGTTTTGGATAAGCTTAAACAATCCTATACACATATAACTTAATCAGTAAGTAAAGAAGATATAGACATGAATGATCCTATCCACATATAACTTAATAGCTAAGTAACGAAAAGATAAAATTTGACCAACAACTATTAAAAATAATAAAAAAATCCTTAAAAATAAGGAATTTAAAATTCGGGTTGTCACATTACTACATCAGATTTTGTATGTACACCACTACAAAAAAGGCTTGTGGGGACAAACATTTGTCCATATTGCAAGTGTTCCTATTGCTCATATTTGTCCCTAAATAGCTTCTATATGTCCCTAAAAGATGGATTTAGGGAAAGATAATCTATCTGTCCCATTTTTGCATTAAGAACACTTTCAATATGGACATATATCTGAGTCTATATGCATAAAAAATAGGACAAATATCTGTCCCCTAAGGGTCGTTTTCTTGTAGTGGTAGTTAGCTATTTCAATGCGCACCTCGTCAAGTAGCTCTTGGGTGTATGCTTTTTGAGACTTTGGCACCAACTATAAAGAGATTGATAGAAGTTGTAATCATCTGGCAAGTAAAATAATATTCAAAATGCATTAATGTTTTTTACTCCTATTTGTTTCAGCATTAAAAGTTCTAACTAGGGCTGGCTTCGGTACGGTACCGACCATCATTTGGCCTTAACCAATGCCGAACTAAATTTAGTCAGAAACTCAAATTTCTGACCAAAACCGAAACCGAATATTTCGGTACCGACTTGTCGGTTTACCACCGAATCGGGGGATTTCTGGTTTCATCGAGGGATTTGGATGGATTTGATTTTTCTCGGTTCAACTTGCTAGAGGTCTGAACAATCGGAGTCGGAGATGGAGTTTAGATCCAGTGGCCGGGGGGGGGGGGGGGGGGGCGAGATCCAAGATCCAAAATATATATATGGTCGGTTAGGTTGTACCGGTCTTTTTGAATCCTGTCAACCGCTACCGAACCGGGTTTCATAAATCGGCTCGGTTGTGCCGTACCGATATTTCGGTATACCGGAAAGCCGGCAAAAATCGGTATCGGTTCGGTCGGTAATCGGTACGGTTCGGTAAATTAGTCATTTTTGGCCCGCCCTAGTTCTAACCACACTTGACCATAAATAAATATATTTGTCATTATCCAACAGTTTCAATATCATACCCTCATTAATGAACCTGCAAAAACAAACTTTAAGGTCATATAATAGAATATATTACATCTTATTTCCACACAACACAGATCAATGGAACCCATTGATTCATAACTCACCTCTGTTTTATACTTGTCTTTGTATATATTTAGGAAAAAAATCACATTTAGTCTCTCAACTTTGACTCGTTCGACACTTTCGTCCCTGAACTTCAATACCGACTATCACTTTCGTCCCTAACAGGAAAAAATGGTGCAAAACCTATGCCAAAATGTTCGCAAGGATGAGAGGAGTAACTTCTATAACTGGGACTAAGCTCGACTCGATTTAGAATTGCTCAAATTTGTCCTGAAAGCCAGTGGTGATCGAAACTGAAATTCTAAAATTCTCCGCCGTCCGGTGACGTTTTGAGGCGAGGTTGGTGACGTTGAACTCGCCTGAAGGAGGGCTTCAAAGCCTAGTATGTGGTGTCATTCGATTTGGCCGAAATCGGAGGTTTATTCGGTGAAAATTTCGGTCAGGTACGAAAGTGTTAATAAATGTCAAAGTTCAGGGACCAAAGTGATATATTTCAAAATTCAGGGATGAAAATGTCGAATGAGTCAAAATTTAGGGACTAAAAGTATATTTATCCTATTTATTTATACTAAATAATAATGTAGTAAAACACTACTAGAATACCCCATATACCCTGGACGAATTTGCCTTTTTCTGGTTTATGTTTGGATGTTGCTGGGAAAACAGTAAGAGTCAAAATTTATAAGAGAAAATCAATGAGACAAGCATAGAATCCAGAAATCATAGGCTACAACCAATAAGTAGTTCATTAATTAACAAAGTGCAGCACTATCACTTGGCACAATTCAGTTGAATAAATTTAATCATTTTCTACCGAATTGCAAGTATCAAGGATAGAAAATACTCAAGAAAGGCTCAATAACTAAAGCATTATTTTCAGTTAACACAAATAGAGACACACAATGATTAAAAATCATACCTTGTTAGTAGTCCATATTGGACGCATTTCCAAATTAGAAGTCTTGGAGACAATACGTACCTTTAGGCAATGTTTTACTTCCATGAGGCCTCAAATGATTCTAAAACAGAGAAACAATTCTAAGTAAGAAATCCCAACAGTGGCAAGAAGAAATTAATTAATTGAATGCAGCAATGGATTTGTTTAATTCCAATCAGGGAGATCGAAGATATACTATGTAAAAAGAAAATCTTGCATTTGTACTTTACACTCGGCAAACTGTTTGTGACTCTCCAAAAATGATGATCTTTGTGATTGATCGTCAAAGTATAGTGGGTAAGTATAATTAAAGAGAGAGGTTGTCGTTCCGTTGAGGATCGATGGGCTCCTTAATCTCTAGGTAGTATGTGTGTGGTCGAGTGCTTTAGCTATGATGGAAATGTGAGAAGTGGAAAGAGTGGAGTGTGTGATTTAAACAATGTGTGAAGTGTAGTGGTGTTAAGTTTGGTTTTGTGAAAGGAATAATAAAATGTAAAGACAAGCAACAAGTAAACAATGCAAGTAATAAAGATAAATGTGTGCAATGTATGAAAATGTTGGGGAGCTAAGGGTCAACACTAGCCCACTTCAATGAAATGAACAATCACAATGAGATGCTTACAACAATGATTCATGATTCCAATTAATCGAGAATATATCACTCTTGCCAATCAAGAGCAAGGTGAACTCTCTAGTACCAATCCAAGCCATGTCATGTGTCTTGGTATAACACTTTGAGGCTATGAACTCCAATAATCTCAACAATGTATGAACATGCCGACCAAGGCCTTGATCAACTCAATGGGCATAGCTAGAGCCTAACCAAAGGTCTCTAATTACATCCAAAGGCTATGAACACAATGAAATGATTGATGTGATGTATCCTACATCGTAGGAACTCAATGGTATATCTAGAGTTATGGTTTCCTAGCTATATCCAAAGGCTATGAATACTATCAAATTCAACTAGAAAGTATGGTTATGCCGATTAGAACTAAAACCAACTCAATTGGCACACTTAGGATCCAACCAACGATCTCAAGTGTATCAAAAGGGTATGGACATAAATCAAACATACAACACATGCTATATTCCATTGCCTATGAAACTAGAGGCACCACCCACCAATTTCACATCAAGATAATGCTAGAGACATAGCTAGAAGGTGGTGAATTTCCTAACCCATACATCTAACATATGAAATTTGAATATAAACATGCTCATGAATCAATATGGCATCACATATCATCAAAATAGGTTCACTACATATCTATGGACTAGGGCACACAACCCTAGTCCCCAACAAAGTAATTACTCACTAGGCATCATAGTATACATGATCAAATTACAAATAAGAACTTCAAACATAAGGAAAAGAGAGAGAGTATAGATGAGGGATGCTCAATGGGTGCTCTCTTGCTCCTCCTTAGCTTTGATGATGACCCTTGATGCCTTGGTGAGGATCTCTAGCAACAAGTTGATGATGTAGTGGAGGTGGAGAGGAATGAGAGTGATGGGTGGTGGTGGCTAACTAAAGATGGGAGATGGAGATGGGAGATAAAGGAGACTATATAAAGGTACGTGAAAGGGGAATGAATGGGTGGCTAGGATGAAGTAGAGTTATATCTAATGGCTAAAATGTTTAATGAAGAGCAATGAGGTAAAATTCTATAAGGGATAAAATGAATGAGTAATCTATGGATGACCTCGTGATATCTAGCATAGTCCTTTGCTGATTTTTGGATGCACATGTGGATGAGTCACAATGTTGACTTCGCCTTGACTTTGACCACGACCCTCGAAGTTGACCAAAGTTGACTTTTGACCAAACTTCCAGAATTCTCTTGCGACTCACTTCCGGGACTTCATGTTGACTCGTTGGCGCTCTAAAGTCGGGTTTGACCACGAGTTGACTTTTGGTCCTCGGGTTGACTTTTCGTCATTTTGCCGGAAATCTACTAAAAACTCCAAAATGCGCCCCTTTCGCTCCATATATCAATCCAATGCTCGTGAACCCTACAATGGTGCAATTCAAGGATTAGAGATATTAAATGGCCCTTGGATTAACATTACTAGAGTGATTAGAGGTCTAATTTGTATGTAAATAACATACAAATCACTTTGTACAACAATATATTGATTTTTACAAACCACAGGATAATCTAAACTAAGAGATGAAAGTATAAGTAAAATTGATGAAATTTAAGCTTGGCACTAGAGTTAACATCTTTAAGCCATATATCCCCCTCCCCTAAAAAAAAAAATACATAACTAATTCTGGAAAAATGATTTCAAGGTGATTCCAATTCTGGATGATTCATTAGTTTGTCTACTACAATTGTCAATAAGAAATCATTTTCAGATTCAGCATGGTTTAGTACTGTTTTTTGGAAAAATGCTGCTGGGTCAGACAATTCAAAAAACCAGAAAAATGACTTGAGTCATTTCTTTGTCTAAAATTCATTTGGTAACCAAAATTGCTCAACCAAGAAGGGTAGGGTAGTTCAAGAGGTGTGTTATAAGGCTGTATTGTTTCTAGGACTTAGAGCATCTCCAACAGTTTCTCTAAAAAATCTTTATTATAGGGACTCAAAAGTTAAAATCTCTATAATTTTTCTTCCGTAGTTCTAACAGTTTCTCTATCATATTCTCTATAATTTATTATTTACAATTAAATATGATATTATTTTTAAATTTAAAAAGTATAATCAAATAAGTAATGATGAAAATGAATATATTTGGAAAGAGGAAAGAGAAGAGGGTAAAAATTTCCAAAAAGATGTTTCCCTATAATTTTAGAGTTTGCTGTAAATATATGGATTTTTATTTTCTCTTTCATCACTATCTCTAAAATAGAGATAGGTATATAGAAAAACTGTTGGAGCAAAAAAAGCTCAATTTTCCCTAAACTAGAGAAAAAATAAATTATAGGAAAGCTGTTGGAGATGCTCTTACCCAAACTTTTGCTCCTATTTCCTTTTAGTTAATCAACACATGGTTTCGATACAGATTGTACTTTGTATATTCCTCTATATGTAAAGCCCTTTATTTATTAATTAAATACATTATATTTTTTTTTGAAATCAGATAATAATATCATTAATCATGGCCAAAAAACGGCACCTTACATTAATCTCCTAGACCCGTACCTAAGTCTCTGAAGTCCAGGTAACTAGAAAACTAAAAGAACCGCTCATTAAGACTTTGTCGCTCGTTTATTTAAAACGAGCCTACTAAGAAGAAATACATCCTGATAACTTAACCTAACTAGAGAGAAATCAAACTGTCGAGCACGCATTTGTGGTACAGTAAAAAAACTCATAGATCAAAATCAGCGACATACGTCATTCAAAGTAGGCATAAAACTTGTGAAAACTCCACTTACACCTTTTCCTTGCCCTTAGCAGCAGGGCAAGATGGAATAGATGTAGTAGCAGGATAGGTAAGGCGGAGAGGTTCCAAAACTGGCTTCTTCTCAACCTTTCCCTTCCTATTCTTCGAACCCACTGGACGACCTCATTTGCGCTTCATTGGAAAGACCGCAGCAGCGCCATGTCCCGCCAACTCAGTAAAGCCCAAAGCAGACGCCTCCAAAGAAGGGCGACGAATGGCTAATGCCATTTTTAATTTCTTGGGGGAAGACGACTCGCCCCAAGCTCGAGGCCGCTTACCCAAAACTACCAATTCCCTCTCCGGATCCGTAGGTGATTTTTCCTCCAGAGTTCGAATAGCCACCACACGCCGCTCCTTTGCAGGAATAGGAAAAGGAGCCACATGCTGAAATAGAGATGTACCTAGCCCCCTAGGTATTTGCGATGAGAAGACAAAAGATGAACCCAGAAGAAAACCAGAAGAGCCAAAACCAGGCAAACGAACCAAACTGGATTCGTTAGAGACCACAGGACTAGACGCCAGAACGCACTTCCTGCCAGCATGCGTAATCAGTCCACAAAGCTTGCAATGACCAACCAAATGCTCATAGAAGAAGGTGAGCAGTGGCTCCACTCCAGGATCAAGCTTCAGGACCCGCTTCAGAAGGATCGACTTGGAGATATCATGCCGAATGAAAATCCTCACAGTCCCTTTACGAAACAAGGTTTTATCAAAATCCAAAAAACCTCCCAGCAGATCGCCAATCATCTTGAAAACAGGTTCCTCATAGGCAGGGGGTATGTCTTCAATCCTGATCCAAAACCGCACATGCCGCATAGGGACCTTTGTGAGATTAACAATCCCATCATAATCCTCCAAAACCATGGGAGACTTATCAAAGTTCCATGCCCTGCCACGGAGGACCTTTCTCTTGTCACGGACATCTTCAAAAGAGAAAAGAAAAAACACTCCTTTCTCCTGAATCTTCATCTTCTTCTCCAAATCCCAAATGCGTTGAAAATGGCTCTTGACAGAGGATAATACACAAGGTTTGGAGAATAAGATCTTCCCCAACAGATAACTTTGCGAAGACTTGCGCACAGGCTCTCCCGCGATCTTCCCCAAATCCAACGCACCACCACCACCTGCAATTGCAAGTGATGCAGCAAAACTGGCCGTAACAGAGTCAATAGAAGTCATCACTAAGAGAAGGATAATAGATCTGAAGTAAAAAAACAAGCGCGCAGCCAAGAAGGCTACGGTAGAGGCTAGGGTTTGTGAGAGAGAGTTCTCACGGCTAGGGTTTTTCGAACGGTTGATATGTTGATTGTTCATTAAGCATGTGCTTGTCATTAAATACATGATGTGTGCGTAAAATACGTACACAAAGTGCTTCTAATAACTTGAATTAAGCTATTCCGAGAGCATTTTAATGTGTTTAATGTGCGTTTCGTTTGTTTGCAGGTAAATAAGTGGAATAAAATAATTTGTACTGAAATGGTACAATTCAATCGTTTTTCAAACTCCACATTTATTTTCCATTTTCAGTTTTTATTCATTTATTCCCTTTTTATTTTGTTTTCAAAATTAGAATTGAAAAATTTAAGAATAAAAGTTTATTTAATAAATAAATAAAAAGTAATTTTCTTTTTTGACTTTTTTTTCTTTCTTTATCCCGATCGGGGATTTTGAATTTTCGGCTGGCTCTTCTTGCTTCCCCCGATCCTCTCCCTCTCTCCCCTTCTTCTCCTCCTCCTTCTTCTTCTTCTTCTTCTTCTTCTTCTTCTTCTTCTTCTTCTTCTTCTTCTTCTTCTTCTTTTTCTTCTTTCGCTTCTCCTTCTTTTCTTCTTCTTTTTCTCTTCTCCTTCTTCTTTTTCTTTTCTCATCTTCTTCTTCTTCTTCCCTCTGTTTTACTATTCGCTACACCCATCTCTTGTACTATCTACACCCACACCACAACACCACTTCAATCACCATCACCGCCGTCATCATTCATCAATTGCCGGCGACAATCCACTTGCTGCCGTGCACCCACCTCGCCAACGCAGCTACTGCTGCTGTTCATACCTGCGCCCCCGCGCCCACTGCTCACCGCCACCATCTGCAGCCTTGTCCGCTGTAGCCAAAACAATCAGCCCAATCAATTGGGTACTTTTAAATTCCTGCAAAATCACAAAACAATTCACAGCAAGCAAGCTTCTCAAGCACAATTCCTGCAAAATCCAAACCATTGGTGACTCAAGCAATCCAATTCAGGAACAACAAGCAAATCACGTTTCACCACAAGCCATCGAATCCATTACTGCCGCCGTTCCAATCACGCACCCCTGTGCCCAAGGCGACCCCAGATTGACCCAAGGGACTCGGATTGCCATTCACCTGCAACAGACCAAAACCACGGCATCTCCATCTCGCCGGTGTCGATCCCATTTCTTGCGCCTCCAATTTTCGAGTACGCCTGCAAATTCGACGCCGCCAGAGACACCACTGCGCCTCTGCTCTTCACACCCAAGCACCGCCGTCAGCTTCCCTCTCTCTTCTCCGCCGTGTTGCTCCAGACCGGCGTCTCAGTCAATTCTCTGCGCCCTCTGCTCAATTCCAGTAGCCCACAGACTTGGCGGTTTGGTCTCTCACGGCTCCTTTGGTCCAATTCATTTTGGACCTGCAGTAACAAATAAACCACTCTTTATTTACTCTCATTTTTTTGGTATTTTGTTATGTATATTTGTGTGTTGAATACTTATATTGGTTACTAGATTGTAGCTTGTATTCTGTGTGTATTTATTAAAACCCAAAAATCTTTGCAATATTATTGTGTGTTTTGAGTATTTTTCAATAATTCAATTTGTGATTTATTTTAAATATTTGTGAGTTAAGTTTATTCTTTTAGTTTAATTATTACAAGTTATTTGTCTAACTTAGTTTATTTAATTGTTGCAAAATTAGAAAAAATAACCCTAAAAGTTGTTATTTAGTGTGAGAAAATTTAGGTTACAATTTTACCAATTAGATTTAGGGTCTTCCAATCCCTTGGGTACGACAACCCGATCTTAATATTCATTTTACCACTATATTTTGACTTCGTCAAATGGCGCCGTTGCCGGGGATTGAGGTTTAACTTTGATCTATTAGTTTTTGTAACCGAGTTTTTAGTGTTTCATAATTTTTTCTATTTAATTTGTTTATTTTATTTTGTTTTGTGAATTTTAATTTTAATTTTAAATTTTTATTTTGTGCATTTTATTTTATTTTGTGCTTTATTTATTATCTTAGTTTCTGTTTACATTTTCTCTTGGATTTTATAGGTGAAATTTCAATCATCTCGAACAATGGAACAAAGGAATTATACATGGGATGATTCTAGAATATTCGAGCAACCATGGTCCACTCAAGGCTATGAATTCAACTCAGGCATGTATCAAGAAGCCGTGATGCCTCCACCATATTCTCAAGACCCATGCTATGAACTTTCAGTTGCTCTCCTTGAGGAAATAGCTGCACGGTTGCATAAATTTTCAATAGACAATGGCAAATGGGTGCATGAATTTGTAGAAAGAAGAACAAAGTCTGATCAACTACTTGAGCAAAATCAAGAACTGACAAATCTGCTATCATGTAAGCTTCACGATCCCGATTCCTTCCTTGTGCATATTGATTATGATGTGCATTCATATGGGGTTGAGATGGAAAATAACATTCCTCTTGACCATGTTGTTAATATTGTGCATCATGATTTTACTTTAAAGGAGGATGGGAACCGGGAGGAAGAATTAGTACTCCCGGGAATTGGATTGGAAGATTGTGATATTGTGCAGTTAAGGAGTAACAAGGGGGTGGATAAGGAAGCCGGAGGGGAAGAAAATGTACCTTCCGGAATGCAGACTCTCAATAAAAAATGTGAAAGTGCACTCGAGCCAAGACAGAAAAATGCTGACAAGAAGAAAAAGAAAAAGAAGAGGAAAGGGCTAATGAGTGAAGTGTTTGATATTTTCAAGGGCGCAGATGTGAACTTTCCTCTGCTCAATCTCATTAGCCAGGTGCCAGCTTATGCAGAATTTGTCAGAGATTTGTGTGTGCACAAGAAGAAGCTTCAAGCTGATGATACATTTGTGCTGAGAGAAGAAGTGAGTGCAATCATACAACGTAGGGTGTCTCCTGACATTCATGATCCTACAAGTTTTGTTATTGGTTGCACAATTGGTGAGCAATTTTTAAAGGAGCTCTCATGGACATAGGCACAAGCATCAACATTATGCCTCTAGCAACTTTCCGAAAGCTAGAGATTAGTCATCTGAAGCCTACGTCCATTTCAGTGCAACTTGCAGATGGAACATTCAGAATGCCTGTGGGAATTGTGGAAGACGTGTTGGTTAGAGTCGACAAGTTCATCCTTCCAGCTGATTTTGTGATTTGGGATTTGGATGAAGACCCCAAGACAAAGAGTAGATTGCCTATCATCCTTGGTCGTCCATTTATGGCCATAGCCGGTGCAAAGATTAATGTTCAAAAAGGCACCGTGAAGCTCAAAGTTTTGGGAGAAAAAATCAAGCTGCAAGTGCTCCAGCCCACCTTCCGTTAGGTTTGGCTACGGCAGCAAAGGTCACGTACCCTGTAATTGTAGATGCACCGTCGCCATTATCTACAGCAACACATATTCGTCGCTGAGATGGTCAATGCCCACGAAACAAGAATGTTGCTTTTGACCACTTTTTTTGTAGTGTATTGCTACACTGAATCTGAAGTGAAATGTTAGTGGTGTTGAACTGGTTAAGGTAGAAGTAGATTTTGAGGTTCATCTCTTTTTACATTACATTAAACTTTTCTGGTTTGAGTGTCTATGTCATGTCTTTATAACCACATTCAGATGGACCGCTGTTTGACTAAATCCAGCTCTTGTAGCATTTAAAATCTCAGCTACCTCTCCCATATATTGAGTCTCAGCCTCATTGAGAAATCTAACCGGCCATGAATTCTACTCAATGGTCTATGATCACTACATTGCTCATCTTCCTTCTCTTTCTTCTCCCCTATGGCATTTCCATTGATTCCATTGCTTCAAACCAAACCATCAAAGACGGCGACGTTTTGGTCTCTAGCAGGAAACTCTTTGCACTAGGGTTCTTCAGCCCTGGAAATTCTGGTAAGCGTTATGTAGGAGTATGGTATAACAAAGTTCCAGAGCAAACTATTGTTTGGGTTGCAAACAGAGACAACCCTGTCAATGATACTTCTGGACGTTTAGCGATCAATGGAGATGGAGGCCTTGTCATATATGGAAAGGACCGAAAAGTCCCTCTATGGTCTGCTAATGTTACTCTCTCGTCTCCAAAAAATTCCATGGCCAAGCTGTTGGATACAGGAAATTTTGTTTTGTTTGAGAAAGGGAGCCAGAGGATTTTGTGGGAAGGGTTTCATTATCCCTCAAATACAATGCTTCCATTTATGAAAATTGGGCTGAACCGGCGGTCCGGGCTCAACTGGTCCCTAACTTCATGGAAGTCCGCAGATGACCCGGAAACTGGGAATTATTCGTGTAGGATCGATCCAAGTGGGTTTCCGCAGTCGTTTTTGTACAAGGGTCAAGCTCCGTGGTGGCGGGCCGGATCTTGGATCGGGAACAGATGGAGTGGTGTGCCGGTAATGAAAGGATTGAACGCTAATTTCATCTTTAATTATAGTTTTGTGAACAATGAAGATGAGTTATCCATCATGGATACTGTTACTAATGACTCAATCTTCATAAGAATGGTGATTAATGAATCGGGAATCCTTGAACGGTCCACGTGGCATGATCAAGCACATCAATGGATCAAGTATTTCTCTGCCCCGGTAGAGCAGTGTGACTACTATGGACAGTGCGGTCCAAATAGCAATTGTGACCCTTACGATGCGTATCGGTTTGAGTGTACATGTCTACCCGGATATGAACCCAAGTCACCCCACGATTGGTATTTGAGAGACGGATCGAGTGGGTGCGTAAGGAAAAAAGGAGTATCCATGTGTCAAAATGGGGAAGGGTTCGTGAAGGTGCCACTAGTAAAGGCACCAGACTCATCTACCGCGCGAGCAAACAGGTCCATGAGTCTAAAAGAATGTGAAGAGGAATGCTTAAGGAATTGTTCTTGCATGGCATACTCGAGTACAGATGAAGATACAAGGACTGGATGTGTGACATGGCATGGGGACTTGATGGATACAAGGACTTATACGACTGTCGGTCAAGATTTATATGTTCGAGTTGATTCGATAGAGTTAGGTAATTTTTCTTTCTTTTCTGTTCGAATATAATTTTGGTTTCACATTTCATAGTAGAATTAATGCATTTTTAGTGCATGGTTAACTCAATTAATTCATTGTATTTTTCACATATTGTATATCTTCGTAGCTAAACACGCAAAGAAGTCGAGTGGTTCTCTTAGCAATAAGGGGAAGCTGGCAATTTCGCTAACATCTATTATAGTGTTCTTTCTTGTGATCTCTATCGCATATTGGTCCGTAAAGATGAGGAGAAAAGGTAAACATATTTCCCTTCACTATGTCAACAGCTTGATTCACCAAGATGATATTTGTTTTCAGTTTTTATTGTCAGTTCAGCTTAATTAGTACATTACTGTAGTTAACTTGAAATTCATGGTTTCTAAACCAGTAGTTAACTTGAAATTCTTGATTTCTAAACCAATAATGCTTCACAATAAATACATTATGACTATCTGTTCTGAATTTTTTTTTTATCATATATTTGTCTGTAATTGTTGACAGATAAGCCAAGACAATATCCATTTTCATTTGGTGCGACCACACCTTCAATCTACTTGGAAGATTCTCCTTCTAGAACAGATCCTCATGATAGCAGATTAAAGTCAGATCTACCTTTCTTTGATCTAAGCACCATATTTGCAGCCACAAAAAATTTCTCTGATTCGAACAGGCTTGGAGAAGGCGGTTTTGGCCCTGTTTATAAGGTAGTTGTCCTCAATTAGCTACTGTATCGACCCCAAATCAAGGGCTGAATGTATGAATTACCATACTAATAGTTTCATGCATGCACAGTAAGTTTTGAATTGTAATTTCAGGGAGTGCTTTCTAGTGGAAAGGAAATAGCCGTGAAAAGACTACGCAAGAATTCAGACCAAGGAAATGAAGAGTTCAAGAATGAAGTTGTGGTGATTGCTAAACTCCAACACAGGAACCTTGTGAGAATCTTAGGTTATTGCGTTCAAGATGAAGAGAAGATGCTAATCTATGAATACCTGCCTAACAAGAGCCTGGACTGTTTCATTTTCAGTATGTCTTCCTCTTGCTTTAGTACATATGTATATAAATCAAGTTAAAAGCAAGCAATCGAAGTTATATCTAAAAACTTCTTGCAATTAATTTCCAGGTGAAACAAAAAGGGAACTTTTAGACTGGACAAGACGCTTGGAGATTATCTGTGGCATTGGTAGGGGTATCTTGTATCTTCATCAAGATTCGAGATTAAGAATCATCCATAGAGACCTAAAGGCCAGTAATGTTCTACTGGATGCTTCTATGAACCCCAAAATTGCAGATTTTGGTATGGCTAGAATATTCGGAGTTAACCAAATTGAAGCAAATACAAATCGCGTGGTTGGAACATAGTAAGTATCCTACAAACCATCTGTACGTTGTTATTTCATTAATTTCCTCACCACAACAGAAGGAATTCAAATTTGATAACACAATTAATGTCACTAAAGTACATAATCAAGGCAACAAATTAATTCGGTTCACTAATAAAAGAAGCTTTGCTTGATAATCACTTTTCTTTATGTTGTCACAGTGGCTACATGTCACCGGAGTATGCAATGGAAGGACTATTTTCAGTAAAGTCTGATGTATACAGTTTCGGTGTTTTGCTTTTAGAAATCGTTAGTGGCAGGAAGAACACTGGTTACTACCATGATAATCCCGACTCAAATTTGGTTGGACATGTAAGCATGCAAGCTAGTCTAGCTAGTTTAACAATTATCAATTCGACTTTATGAACCTAACTACTTCATTAGTTTTGCTAACTTTAATGATCGATGCAAATCGTTTTTCAGGTTTGGGACTTGTGGAAAGAAGGTCGAGCCTTGGAAATCATCGACACATTCTTGGGTGAATTCTACCCCATCGGTGAAGTTCTACGGTGCATTCAAATCGCGCTCTTGTGCGTTCAAGAGTTGGCAAACGACCGGCCAACCATGTCAACAGTTGTGTTCATGTTAGGCAATGATGCAGCTCTTCCTTCACCAAGAAGACCTGCATTTCTGTTGAAGAGAAGTGATTATACTTGTGGAGACACCAGGACTAGAGATGCTAGTTCCATAAATTATGTATCATGCACTGTAGTAGAAGCTCGCTAAAGAACCGATCGAGGCTCTAAACCCTTGCTTGTGTGTTAAGCAAAAGCTTACTATATAAAAGTTTGTACTGTATGTATGTAACCTTATAAACTCCTCTAATGGTCAGACAGGTGACAATCTCGTGGATTGCTTTCCATTTTTAAATTATAAACACGTTACATTCTTGCCTTTTCTTTTCTATATTTTATTGACCAGTTTTTTTTTTCTTGCAGATATTTTATTGACTAGTTTTCTCCTAAACACAGTAGAGGCCAAAACAATATTATATGAGGTAGAGAAATTTCTAGTAGTCTGGTCTCACTCCATCACTCTCTTCCACTCCCTTAATTTCACTGTTTTAATCTAATAATTTATGCCATTTCTTTTTCCACTCTGATTGATTTTAGGGTTATTATCATATATATATATATATATATATATATATATATAGTATCTGAATTATTTCTCAATTATATAATTAGGTACTATATGTGATAAAAATTCTTGATTTTAGCTTGTTTTTATTTTTTATTTTTTTCAAAAAATGAGTAACAATTTTTTTAAGTCCAAAAGATATTGTGAAGTATTAATTAATAAAAACACATTTAACCACGGAAAGAGTATAAACTGTACATTTTTTTATAGAATTAAATTCAGTTTACCCTCTTGAGGTTTTGGTCAAAAACCATGTTAGTTCCTAAAGTTTCAATTTGATCAAAAACACCGCTACATTCTCAATTTTAATCAACCGTGTCCATTCCGTCCAAATTGAATGTTAAATGTTGTCGTGTTTTTTCTATTTTCCCAATCTAACCCTCTCTTACTTTCATTCTTCTCGTCTTCCTGAATATCTTCTCTCTTTCTTCCTCTTTCTTTTCTTTTCTCTGTTTTCTCATCTCTACGCCCCAGCTCATCTTCTTCTTTCTTTTTTCTTCTTCTTTTCTTTATCTTCTGTTCTCTGTTTTTACTCTCTGCCCAGCCGTACTCTCTCTCTTTCTCTGCTACAACACCACCGCTTCCTCTGCTCCGATCACAGCTCACACAAAGCAGCACCACCGTTGCTATCAATCTGCTGCGCCACCTCTCAAATCTCGAAGGACACCCAGAGCCAATTCACAATTCACAATTCAAATTATTCCACAAACACAAACTCAAACCGAGAACCTCAACCGCAGCAGCAATTCACAGAGCCTAGTCCTCATCATCGCCGCCGTCGCTGTAAGGTCAGTCCATCGTGATCCTCGCCGGCGTCCCCAGATTGACTTTCGAGTCTCTCGGATTGCCCATCAATTACTTAGTTCACCCATAATAAACTGAAATAGATTAAGATAGAGGCAGAGAGAGCTGGGCTAGATTTGTGAGAGGGGAGAGAACTAGAGAGGTCGACGCTGGCGCATCCATGGCTAGGATCGACGACGGGCTAGAGAGCACGGGCTCATGGACCGGAGGTGGCGGCGTGATTATGTGGTGGTGATCGGCTCGGCGTTGGAAGCGCGGAGGAGAGAGAGAAGCCGAGAGCAGCGGCTGAAGCATGAGCTTGGGAAGTTGGCAGTGCGGCCTGGATGAATCTCGGCGTCGAGGTGGTGGCCGGCGGCGGATTGGGTATGATCGACGCTGGTAATTGGGAGCGGCAGCACATAGGCGTGGCCATGGCTGGAATCGTGGCATCGAGGAGAAAGAGCGGTGGTCTCTGTTATCGAATTGAAGGGTGTCGGCGGCTGTGAGGCGCCGGCGCAGGCCTCTGGGCTCGACGGCGCACAGCTGGGCTCCGATTGTTTGCTTGGAAAGAAGAAGATGAGCTGGGCGTAAAGAAGAGAAAACAGAGTAAATAAAAGAAAAAGAGAAGAATGAAAGGAAGAGAGGGTTAGATTAGGAAAATAGAAAAAACACGTCAGCATTTAACATTCAATTTGGACGGAATGGACACAGTTGATTAGAATTGAGAGTGCAGGGGTGTTTCTGATCAAATTGGAACTCTAAGGACTAACATGATTTTTGACCAAAACCTCAAGGAGATAAACTAATTTTAATTCTTTTTTATAAGAACATAAACTGTATGTACGTTGTTTACGAATGAATGATAGAATAATTAATGTCTCATGGTGTTTGTTACCGTTTTGAAAAAGAAACTTTATTTGATTAATATATAATTGGGAAGACATCAATTAATTAACATACTAGGATACGTGAAAAAGAGGTTATGCAAATTAGAATTGACAAATGGAGGAAAGCAAAAGGTTAAATTAATCCTGAAAGACGGTTTGGTTACATATATAAGTTTAGTTCATCCCCTAAATACCCTTTAAGGACACTTTATAAATTGTGTGTCCTTGCTGGGTGTCCTTATATCCTTTTTTTGTTGTAGTGAAATTAGATATATAGTACTTGCTAAGTGGCAACATTCTAACCTACAAAAATTGGATGGATGTTTGTCACACCCTGACCTCCAGGATGTGCTTAAATAGAATGTCATCAATCCCTAATAATTTATTACTATAAATTTTGAACTAATTCAATTATATCATTTATGAATTAGAGAATTCCAACACAAATCACCAACTTTTACATTCTTATCCAAAAATCACATTCCAAGCATAGCATCGTGTAGAGTTCGGTGAGTAGATACAGTTTGATACTTGACCCAAAGAAAAATGTTGCCGGGAAACGTGGAAACTCGCCAGAAAATCTAGAAGCTTTGGAGCTTTGATTCTCTCTCTTCCTTCATCGATTTAAACATATGAGACAACCAACGTGCTTGTGTAGACGAGATGAAGTTAAAGCCACTAGTTATAGCCGTCGTCGTGGCCGGAATCGGAAAACCGGATCAGAGATGCCGGACTTCTTCCCTTCGTTTCTCTCTCTACTAGCGCCGACGTGACTAGTTGCGGCCACCTTAGGACTTGCCGTGCCGAGGCGAACAAGAAGTGACCGGTTCGACGACATGAAAATGGCCGGACGGAGGACGTGAGTTAGTCAGCGTCGGGGCAGAGGAGAGGAAGGTCGGTCTTCCCAGTTCTAGACTAATCTATTGTATATATATTTTAATCCAACGGTCTAGATCAAATGGTGACAAAGATTAATGGCTGATATTGCACTGACCTACTTTTCTTTTCTTTTATAATTTCTTTACTTCTCAAACTTGCTCAACAATAATCTCGGGTTGGTTTTGAGTATCGCCGTCAAAGTGTAGAGGATAGTATAGATTAATGACCGGGGAAATATCGTACCCAAGGGATTGGAAGGCCCAAGATCCCTATTTGGTAAACAATGCAACCAAGATGTAATAGCACTAGAATGATGAGATAAGAGATGAGCTATATACTAGTGAAATGGAGTATGTGCAACATGCTTGTGTAGTGTTCAAAGGGGTGTCACTCTTGAGTGACAAGGACCAAAACAGTAGCTCAATGTGACCAATCTATTCTAAGTGAAAACAAGTAAAGTTCACAATTGATTGTGAATGATAGCTTTGCAAAGTTGTTGAGGTGACAAGCCCAACAAGAGTGTGTTTGTGATCAAGTGATGAAGATGATTGAGGTTTCGGGTTTACTCTAATCCATATCCGATGAATAGATAATCAATGTAAATACATGTTAAAGAGGCTTGTGAATCAATCCCCACAGTCCATGCATACAATATTATGCACATGTGTTTTGCAATCTATGGTAGTCTTATGCCTTATTAGGGTCATAACGATTAGTCCTTGCATTCAAGTGTGAATGAAGGGTTGAAGTACCATGCATCAAGAGGATAAACTCACAAAATCAAGTTGATAAAAGGATCAATTTCCATATCCTATTTCTAGGATCATCTTCTATGATAACAATTGTGCCTTATTAGGGTCACAATGAATTAGTCCTCACATTCAAGAATGAATGGAGGGTTGAAGCATCAAGACTTAGGAAATCAAACAAGTCAAGTCTCACACTCATACTCATCATGTTCATTGTCATTTGCCTAGAATTAATAAGGTTGTCATGCTTACAAACTCACACCAAAATGGATTAAACACATGCTCATGAATTTTGACATATTCCTAAGCAAGCATCTAACACAAATAGACAATAAACATATCCAAAAATCAACCAACATGCATAAACATCAAGTATCATAAATTCACCATCAATGGACTAGGGCATACAACCCTAGTCCCCAATCTTAAAGGACTACTCACTACTAGAATTATGCCGTCAGACATCGGCCCAAAACCGATGTAAAACAAAATTTCGACCGATGTCTTTGTGGGTGTAGTAAAAGATAAAAAAGTATTAACATCGGTTGTTAGCCGATGTCTACCGAACATGTGCACATCGCTTTTGAAATAGAAACTTATGTCTCTCATCTTTATGGACATCGTAAAGCAAGAAGTAATGCATGTTGTTAATCATTTTTGTGTAATTTTCTTCTTATTTACTAAATCTTTCAAATTTAATAATAACATAACCGATATTATTATACATTATTTAAATCAGTTTCTCAGTAAATTGCGATGTATAATATTTCTGGAGACATCGATTTTACATTACGTTTCGATGTCTATTAATAAATAGGACAACATTTCTTTCTAGAATTGCGATGCACACAAGTATATGGGACATCAGTTTTTTGGTTGGAATTGATGCATTTGTTCTTTATAAAATCAATTATGTGGTGAATCTGATTTCTTGTATATCAATATACATGCATCACATCTTTTAGATTGCCATGATAGCTGCTAGCAAGTCCATGAAATAGCTACTAGCAAATCAAATCAATATTTCTCAACACACAAATCAAATCCACATTTCTCAACACATGAATCAAGAGACAAATTGTAATATTGCATTGCATTAATTAGTTTCTATTTTCGATCCTAAGTAATTTCCAAAATATGTTAATAGCTAGACAAAAAAAGGACATGCACTAGACCACAGATCCACAATATAATGCGAGCACTAGTGCAGATTTTGCAAGTAGTCAACCACTTCAATGCGCACCTCGTCAAGTTGCTCTTTGGTGTATCTATTCCAGTCCCTAAAAACTGCAGTGAGTAAAAGCACGAACAAAATTATAAGAGTTGCTCCATAGAATAGAAACTAAATCTGCAACCTTAAGAACACAAGGGAGGGAAATCACCTTCACAAAGCACTGCAGTATTAACAATTTTTCAAGGTGAATGAAGATAAGAGTAAATGAAAGACTAATATCCAAAAAGACAGGATGCAGGTTTTCAGAAACTGTAGACCTCTAACTTCGGAGATTCATAGGTTATTCTACAAAAATTATTTTTAGGAGATTCCAAATCTGAGATACGAATTGAAATGTTATCTACAACTTCTCAGAAGAAAATAACTTCAAACTATGAACAGAAAGATCCAGTTTTAATGAAACAGTTCGTTAGGACAGAAAACTAATACAGGAATAAAGGAACCCACCGACTTAATCTTATGCTCTGTGTAGAACCTTTGCAATCCCTGCAGTGAGCGTTGTATTGTAAGGGGAAGTATACTGCATAACAAAATGTCCATCATTAAGTAATTTATCTTTCTCCCTTGATAAAGGGCCAAGAGCCTCTGCCAAAAGCCGAAAGTTCATAATATGTGAATATGCATTAGAATAAAACCAGAAAACTCATAGTGAAAGGAAAGAACACACAGAAAATTGATGAAATATAAGAAATAGGAGCTAGAACTATTAATTATTCAACATTGAAAAGTACAATCGCAATACAACTTGCCGACTCAATCTCCTTGGCCACATCAACAATTGCGATTCACAATCAGAATCAGATTAAATTTTATTGACTTGGCTATAAAAGAAGACGCATCAAGCACTAATATTTATCTAATATGCAAAAGCCAAAGTACTCGAACAAGCTTGATTAACACCATCAGCAATGGCAACATATGACGTTGCCGTAATAGGTCAATCTTCATATGTAGTACCTTTTTCTTTTATTAAGTAATTAATTGTATAAACATAAAGAGGGGCAAGCAAAGAACCCAGAATACAAAGTATAATTTTATGAGTGTAATGAATTGGTGAACTGTTTTCATTTTCTTTTATTGCTCGAGAACCTATGAATTCTAAATAACCACATGAACAAGTTAAATAAAAGATTAAAAACATATTTCTTTAACTATAAATAAAGTAACCAAACTAGTATTCCTAGACAATTATTGATGCTGAAGAAATGTATTGTTAGATGTCAACAAAAGTCAGGATTTTAGAAAAATGAGAAGCTAAATGCAGGAGACTATCTATATGTGTGTACATAATTACATATAAGCATAACATATGTCAAGGCTTATTATTTCTCGATCAAGATATGCTGATAACAAAAAAAATGACCATAAATGATGAGCATACAATTAGAAGTTATACTTTTTGCTTTGCAGATTAATCAGCTCTAACTGAATATCTTCCAAGGATCTTGCACCCGGCCCTTGAAGATCAAGCTTATACTCCAAGTCATCAACGTCCTTCTGGCGTGTTTGAAGTTCTGGAAATAGTCTGTCAGCAGTTTCAATGGGTTGCACCAAGGCCTCAATTAAGTCCTTATCGGACTTCACTTGAGCAGAAATAGCTAACACCTACAAAAGAAAAACAAGAGGCTCTTTTGTTGAGAAAGATTTCATAAAGATCACATACAAAAGTATATTTCTGTTTTTCATAATTATGACTTCATGCAAAACATCGGAAAAAAAAATTATATATATATATATATAATTACATCCAAGAGACAAGATATACATTCAACTCATCAGCCTCTCTTCTATGGACAAAATATCAATGATTTGCGTGAGAGTCAAAATATTAGAACATGTAGGATAAATAGAAGAAATGACTTGCAAGTAATATCCATTTCTCTTTTGGTCAATTTTTTTTTTGTCAGCGGTATCCTTGTCTGGCCATTAATCTAATAGTCACTGTGAAATATCTTTCAAAGATATCGGAAAATGGTGAACAAGTAATACAAGGCCTGCATGAAGCTGGACTCTTAATCTGAATATTCAGCTCAGTGGCCAACAGTCAAAAGTGAAAAATAAGGGACTGAGAAAATAGTATGCCATATACAACTGAGTGTAGATAAAATTGAGACCTTATAAATTTATACCTGATGGCCAATGTTTTGATCTCTTGGCTCTTTATCAAGGGAGAAAGATAAATGTTCATCATTAATTTATAATTACTATATTGTAACAAAATATTCATCATTAATGTCAAAGAATAGCAATACTAAGGAGATGTATCGAAAGTATCCATTCCAGTCCCTAAAAACTGCAGTGGGTAAAAGCACGAACAAAATTATAAGGAGTTGCTCCACAGAATAGAAACAAAATCTGCAACCTTAAGAACACAAGGGAGGGAAATCACCTTCACAAAGCACTGCAATATTAACAATATATCAAGGTGAATGAAGATAACAGTAAATGAAAGACTCTAATATCCAAAAAGACAGGATGCAAATGGTATAATGCTTAGTACTCCAATTATGACCTCCACATTCTTAAAACACCTGTCTTTTCCATCTCTCATATAAACAACAAATCCACAATACATACAGGGAACCATTCCCCATCAATCATAACACTCCAAACTCTGACACCATCTAATCTCATTAAGTCCCTTGGTGAATCAGTTACAAGTTACAACCCATTAAGGGCCATTGGGAAATTAGAAGAGCTTAACAGTTCATAATGATCATGAGGTGCATCTAGGTGCATGTTGCAACTTGTAATGATCAAAAACGTAGAAATAGGCTTCTAGCAATCCTAAATTTCTAATAAAGTTGGTTTTCAACCAGTAGTCCAATTGAAATTAAATCATACACAAAGAAAGTAGAAAGCTACATGCTCCCTACTCATAAATAACAACACAACCACCACCCTTGAAGTTACTAATCACCAAAGTATTATATTATCTTCTAGTACTAATCATGAAAACAAATGAGGAAACATTTAAGTTACTTAAAAGTTCAAGGCGGAAATAAGGCTACATACTAATAATCTCAATAACAATCTTACCATCAATTCCATAAAGGGCTTTGACCAGTGGGGAATTCAAAAAGTCTGCACTGCCAACCTCTATAACAGGCTTCTCGGGATAAAACATGATAGATGCAGCCATGCAGGGTTGGGTGTGGACTAAGTTTGGATGAACATGCTTCTCTTCTGCCCTGCAGAAAGGTAACAAACAACTATAAATCTTAAGCTAGTGATAACCCCAAGCCCAAACTATGGCAAAGCCAAACTACCCTTTTTCCAATTATCAATTCTCTTTCATCAATCCTTCAAATAATCACTGATAAACTGTCAAATTGAAAAGGCCTAGAATTAAATTTCCAAGCTTTGATTACAGACAGGAAACTAACCTCCGAGAAGGCCCCATTTCATAGAAGTGAAGGGAGAAGAAGACGAGGAGATATGGCGACCCAAAAAAGAAGTCGTGGCAGGCGAAGAAGCAAATAGGCGAGAGATGAAGCGAAAACTATTATGCTGTGCAGAAAGTTCAAATCTTTTTTTAGATGAACGACCGCGTCCCACCAATCTTGCTAAACCCCTCATCTCAACTCTCTCCAACTCCACGCGAACGAGTTACTGGTTTTTTCGGCTTTCTCTTTCGGAAGAAATAGCGACAACTATCTGCACAAGAAACTATTCTCAGCTAAGCGTAACATAAGAACGTTCGAGCAGATTAATCAAATAATAGGAAACAAACAACCTTGAGGGGTTGGAGGCCCAGCTTTGACTTCGCGAGCCTTCGCGTGTAAAAGTGACACCGACTGATGCAACAAGAAAGGCAAAAATCGAATAATGAGATAATCGAAAGAAACCAATGCATAAGAACTAAAGAAACTAGTTAAACACTATAAATTTGTAATAAAATCAATTCACATATATCCTCACCCTTCAATGGCGGCTGACGAAAACTGAGGAGGACGAGGACTGAGGAGGACGACGAGGACTGAGGAGATGAAGATTGAAGCAGACGATGACTGAGGAGATTAAAGATCGAAGTGAAGGACTGTTTTGGGTATTCTAGGGTTCGACAGATTTGGGAGCTGTGGGAGAAGCTCTGTCTGGGAGTTTTGAGAGTCAATGAGAGTCAATAAGAGTCAATGGGTAGATGAAAATAACCAAGTGTGGGAACATAAAGAGGGAAAACGAATATTTGGTTTCACGCCTACATTTAATGAACTTAGCGCTTCCTGTTTTTACAAGTTTGGGGTTCCCGCAAAATTGAAATGAAATTGGAGACATCGGTCAAATTAACGATCGATGTTATAGATACGCTCATACATCATTTTTGTATCACTGCGATGTAAAACCACACACTGTGACATTGCGTGCAATTCTAACCGATGTCTTTTAGGTGATGTCTGATGGCATAATTCTAGTAGTGGCTCACACATGTTCAAGGAATACATCAATATTGTCAAGAATAGAAACATAGAAACAAAGAATAACAAGAGTAGGGTTAAGAAATTCTCAAGGGATGATGGCCAGCAGCTCCTTGGTGACTCCAACTGTAGATGACAGCCCCCTGTTAAACTCCTCTTCCCTTCCAAGCTTCTTCTCCTTCAAGTTTATGGAATCTTGTGTTCTTGACGAATTCCCAGCTGTGGAGCTTGAAACGTGGTGGAATGATGGTGGAATGATGGTGGAATGGTGATGAAAGTTGGTTCCTAAGATAAATGGATGCCTTAGGAACAACTTTCGTGAAGGAAGGAAAGTGATTTGAGTAGTGGAAGGTGGTGAAAATGGCAGAACAAAACTGGGCAGTTCTTGGTGTTCTTGGTGTTCTTGGTGTTCTTGGTGTTCTTGGTGGCTGAATATGGAATGGGATGACTGATTCTTGGTATGGACGAATTGTGTAACTGAATTAGGGTTATGGGATGGCTGCCAACAGCTCTATTGCAGCCCCCCAAATGATTTCCTAGTGGAGTGAGATTGCAAAGGTGAGTGGAGTGGAAAAGAAATGGAAAGTAATGGGAACTGGAGGAAATTATGGATTAGTGGACATGTGATCAGCCATGCACATGTGTGCAGCTGATCAAGGTGGTCTTCTCTACCTGTGGTGGAGCTCCGGTGGTGGTCCGGCAGTATTGCCGCCTCTTGTGGTGGTGGTTGGCCGGAAAAATCGCCGGAAATGCAATTTCTTCATTTTCCTTCCTTTCTTCGATTCTTCAAGGCCTTCAATGGCAACGTCTTCCGAAAGTAAATTTGTGCAAACTTTGATGTCTAGAAGCCACGGTTGACTTCTTGTCCTCTTCTCGGAAGTGTGCCTAAAAGTAGCCAAAATGCACCTTTTTGAGCCGAATTGCTTCAACTCACATAATTAACCTAGAAACATGAAAACACACATTAAATGCAACAAAGGGCCTTCGGAGTCACTTAATTCCCGTGATTAGGAATGCAATTTGCACTACAAATAAGGGCAAATCACACCCCCACACTTGAATCTTGCTTGTCCTCAGGCAAACAAAACACAATACAATAAGGGAAACACAATGCAACACAAGAAAGGGAAAAACATAATTTAAAAGCTTTCTCCAACCATAGTCCTCAACGAGCTCGGGATATTGTAAACAGGAGACACAAGATCACAAATCAAGGCTTCACAAATTTGCTAAGACTTTAACAAGTGCAATTCAATCATGCTCGGGTGAAGTGTATGAAAACCAATGCACAATCCATCTCATGCAATCAAATAGGCACACTAAACACATTAACCACAACTCTCGCAAAGATCACTAAGTATTTCCGCTCAAGTGTATAGGGTCAAAGTGTTTACTCTCATAACAAATGCACAAAGAATGTTCCCATATGCTTGCTCATCAACCAACTCTCTACAAATCGAACCATAAATCGTTAGATCTCAAAGACTTACAATGGTAAAACGGGGCCAATGGGTGAATGGAATGGAATGGAAATATGAGTGGTGCTAAGTGTTCACAAGACAAATCAATGACCTTGAAACTCAACCAAATGCTTCAACCAAATTATTTTCTTATTCTCCAACCTCATTCACAAACTACTTTCTTTTGGATTTTTCTTCTTTCTCATTTTCTATTTTTTTCTTTTCTTGAGGAACTTTATTTCTTCTTTTTGTTTTTGATTTTCTTTCTTTCTTTCTTTGAACAATAAAAATAAAGTAAACAACTCCTCCAAACTTTTCTTTTAGTACAATCATAAAATCCCAAGCATCAAGGATAAGAAGTCACTATCAAAGTATTGTGTTGCTACGATTTCATATTTGTACCGGGATAGGTCCCGTGCAGGACCCGAAGTAGCTCACTATCACCGGGAGCAGCCTACCTATGAACCCCATCACACAGAGATAGTCTGTTGACTCGGTAGGGATCCCCTACCGAGCACATAACCTCAACGACCGCCCCAGCGGCATCCACCGACTCTGTAAGGATCCCCTACCGAGTATACTGCCTCGACGGCAGAGTAGGCCCCAGGCCGCAGTCGAAGCCCTGGCAATACCCCAGCGGTACCGGTAAGACCAGGCCGGGTGTACCAACAACAAGCTCTCCCTCCGGCTGCACATGGACGTCTCTTGACCAGGTACCGAGAGTGGTCAGCACCACCGGTACCGGCACGGCCACCTGGCACACGTGCTTGTCCACTACCTCGCAGATCGCACGCCCATGCAGAACTAGGCGCCGCCATCCCTCGATGCGCACATCGAGGTAGTGGACCAGAGGATATTCCTCGTGTCAGGGGATGTTCCCCACGCCAGGGAAGCTTGTCTCCGACCTCGTCTCATATATAAGTAGTCCTCGCTCCTTATTAAGGTACGTTCTCTCCGCATCCCAAACACTCTTCTCTTAGACCTACCGGTACTAACTTGAGCGTCAGAGGGCCTTCGGTCGGCACACACCGACCTCCCTTGACCAATATTGTGCTTTCAAGAAACCCATCGGTCCTTTCACCGGGAGGATCTATAACCACAACCGGGATTTCAAGAATCTGAAGATGGATCCTTACACTGGCAAGGAGGACCCGGTGATGCTTGTGACTGCCTTCCAGTCTGCCTACAACGGCAGGGGCTACACCGATGAGGACTGGTGCCATGCCTTTGTCAATACTCTGACTCAGGAGGCCATGTTATGGTTCTATCAACTAGAGCCGGAGTCCATCGACAGCTACGAGCAGCTGGTCGAAGCCTTTACCACCGAGTATGCCACCAAGTCCAGTCTCTTCTACTCGGTAGGGGAGCTCACCGGCTTCCAGCAAACCACGGGTGAACGGTTGGCTGACTATATGGAGCGGTTCAAAGCTGCCTACCGGCGCTGCAATACCAAGGATGATATCCGCGCAGCCCAGATCTTCCGAGATGGCTAAGAACCAGGAGAGTTCCTCAGCGAACTGAACTCCACTAACACAGTATTCACCTATACCGAGCTCATGAGCAGGACCAGCCAGTATGCCCGCAGTTATTACCTAACTTACGAGAGGAAGTCTCATCTCAATGAAATGCACAAAGGCAGCAATGCCTCCACGGTGGTTGTGGACCCTACCGGGGATAAACGCAAGCAGGAGCAAGCCAGCGCGCCTAAGGTCGAAGAACCTAGGCAGAATGACAAGCGCAACCGGGGTAACAATTACCGGGGGAACAACCGGAACAACAACTGGGGAAACCAGAATAACAATCAACGGTATGATCCTCCCCATCGGGAGCAGAATCACCAATACCAAGCCCCCCAGAACAACCAGTACCGACCGGTATACCAGGTTGAGTCCGGCTACTGCGAGCCGAAGGTACCGCCCCACTTCAGTCAGTACGATCAGGGGCAGAGCTCCGGCTACTCAGCCCAGAGCACTCCCCCAGCCTACCAAGGCGGATGGCCGTACACCCCGGCTACCGGCGTTAACCAGATAAACACTCCAAGCCAAGGCTGGACTGAAACCGGGTACAACCAGTACCCCAAGAACAAGAATTCCTGGAGGCAAAACCGGTCCAAGAAATCTAACCGGCGGGGTCCTGCCGATGACAACCTACCGGTCTGCACCGTGTTCAACAAACCGATGGAGGACATCTACAAGGAAAACCCCCAGCTCTTCCCTCAGCAGTGGAAGAGGCCACCATATGCTGACAACCGGGTCAACACCGGCAAATACTGCACCCACCATCAGTTTGGTACTCACAGTACCGAGTAATGTCAAGCCCTGAGGGACGTTGCTGAGCAACTGCACCGGGATGGGAAGTTGGCCCAATACGTTGGCCAGACCCTTCAGGGGTACAGAAAGGAAATCTTCACCATAAGTGGAGGCCCTACTCTTTTCGGTACCACTCGCTCCGAACACAGATCCCATGTAAAGGAGGCTAAGCAGCACCTGCAGTGCTTCTCGGTACAGTCTGCGCCAGTGCAGAAGAGACAGAAACGGGATCCTTGGAACATAGGGTTCTCCAGTGAGGAGGAAACCGGCATCGTGACCCCCCACGATGACCCACTCGTGATATCCGCCAAGGTCCATACCGACCTGATGCATAAGATGCTGGTCGACGGTGGCAGCACTGCCAATGTTATCTTCAAGAGTGCCTACCTCAAGTTGGACCTACCCCTCGAGAACATCTCAAGGGCGGTGAACCCGCTCATCAGCTTCACGGGAGACCTGGTACAACCCCTCAGTAGCATTTGGCTCAACGTCGAGGTCGGACAGTACCCCCGGTCCCAGAAGGTATCATCTCATATGCTGGTAGTGGATTGTGAATCCTCCTACAACTTCATACTCGATAGGCCCATCCTCTGCCAAATCAGAGCATGCGTGTGCTATTACTTGCTCATGCTAAAGTTCCCTACTCCCGCCGGGGTTGCCTCTATCAGGGGAAGTTAGCCCATGGCCCGGTCCTGCTACGCCCAAGAGACAAAGCCACGACAGCCCTACCGGGACGTGTGCAGCGTCGCACCCAGTAATAACGCGGCAGCGGCGGACAGGCCAGATGACCCCCGGGAAGGAGCGGTAGTCATACAAGGGAAGCCCCACGAGGAGGTGGAGCAGATTGCCTTGTTCCCTGAACAGCCTGACAGGGTAGTCAAGATCGGTACCGGCCTACCGGTCGCCCTGCGTACCGACTTAATCAAGCTCCTTAAGGATAACGCTTCGGTGTTCGCCTGGTCCTACGCTGACATGTCCGGTATCTCTACCACAACCATCTCCCATAAGCTTGGGATCGATCCTGCCTACCGGCCAGTACGGCAGAAGAGGCGCGTCGGGGACCAGGAGCGGTATGAGGCTATGAAGGTTGAGGCCGACAAGCTGTTGAGCATCGGTTTCATCCGGGAAGTTCAATACCCCCGATGGTTGGCCAACCCGGTACTGGTGAAGAAACCCAACGGGAAGTGGCGAATGTGCATCGACTTCACCGATCTCAACAAGGCATGTCCCAAGGACAGCTTCCCTTTACCGAGGATCGAGCAGCTTGTCAACTCCACTGCCGATCACGAGGCCTTGAGCTTCATGGATGCCTACTCAGGCTACAACCAGATCAAGCTGGATCCCGAGGACCAGGAGCACACCTCCTTCATGACCGACCAAGGTCTATACTGCTACAAGGTCCTACCCTTCGGATTGAAAAATGCCGGGGCCACCTATCAGCGGTTGGTCAACCGCATGTTCTCTAGTCAGATCGGGACAACCATGGAGGTGTATGTTGACGACATGCTCGTCAAGAGCCTAAAGAAAAGTGACAACCTCACCGACCTACAAGAGACATTCTCCATTCTCCAAGACTATGGGATGAAGCTCAATCCCGAGAAGTGCGTCTTCTGCGTAGGCGAAGGAAAATTCTTTGGCTTCATGGTCAGCCACCGGGGTATCGAGGCTAATCCCGAGAAGATCAGAGCGATCCTAGACTTGGAATCTCCCAACACCTTCAAGGACGTCCAAAGCCTTAACGGTAGGATCGCAGCTCTCTCCCGGTTCATATCACGGTATACCGACCGGTGTGCCCCATTCTTCAAAATTTTGAAGACCGGGAAGAAGTTTGAGGGCTGGACCACCGAGTGCGAGCAAGCCTTCGCTGCATTGAAGGAGTATCTGGCAGCAGCACCACTGCTCAGCAGACCGATACTAGGCGAACCTCTCTTCCTGTACCTATCGGTATCGAGGACTGCTGTGAGCTCGATCCTAGTCAGGAGCCACAACAAGGAGGACCTACCGGTAGACTACACAAGGAAATCTCTCGTGGATACCGAGACTCGGTACCCCGAAATCGAGCAGCTCATCCTCGCACTCATGATCTCAGCCAGAAGGCTTCGCCCATACTTCCAGGCACACCCCATTGTGGTACTTACCGATCACCCACTCAGGTTGATCCTACAAAAGCCAGAGGCATCTGGCAGACTCATGAAGTGGAGCATCGAGCTCAGTGAGTTCGACATCACCTACCGGCCTCGACCGGCAATCAAGGCACAGGTACTGGATGACTTTGTCTCTGAATTCACCTCTGTGCAGTCCACACCCATATCGGTAGAAGGAGCTGGCTCGGCCGAGACGGCCCAGGCCACAGGCGAGGAAACACAGTTTGATCCCGCACTACCGATCTGGCAACTATATGTGGATGGTTCCTCGAACACCCACGGTAGCGGGGCCGGACTCATCCCTATCACTCCTCACACCGGTAGTCCCGACACATCTCGGCTCGAGAGTGCTCTCCGGTTCAACTTCAAAGCTTCCAACAATGAGGCCGAGTACGAAGCACTCTTGGCCGGCCTTCGGCTGGCCCGGCACATGGGAGCCCAGCAGCTCCAAGTCTTCAGCGACTCGCAACTCATTGTCAACCAAATCTCGAGGGACTACCAGGCCAAAGATCCCATCATGTCTCGGTATAGGACTTTGGCAAAAGAGCTCACTGCCGGTTTCTCATGCTTCAAGCTAACGAAGGTACCGAGAGAAGAAAATCAAAGGGCTGACGCCCTGGCCAGAATAGCCTCGGCTATTGACCCCAACCCCGGGAACTCGGTACCGATTGACATGCTAGAAAGCCGAAGCACTCAGACGATGCCCGCTGAAGTAAATCACTTGCGTTTGGAGGAGGCGAACTGGATGACACCAATCCTGGAATATCTGCGTGATGGCTCACTCCCGAAAGATAATGATGAGGCAAAGAAAATAAAATTCCGGTTCTCCCGGTACCTCATCATCAACAACCACCTCTACCGGCGGGCTCACTCCCTACCATACCTTCGATGCCTTGGACCGGCCGAGTCCCGAGGGGCATCGGGGGAAGTACATGAGGGCATATGTGGCCACCACCGGGAGGACGAGCATTGGCCCACAAACTTGTCCGCCTCGGCTACTTCTGGTCAACGCTCCTCCGGGACGCTGTGTCATTTACAAGGCAATGCAAGGCCTGCCAGTTCAACGCACCAAACGTGCCAAAACCGTCCCAGCCACTGGAGACGATGGTCAATCCATGTCCCTTTGCCCAATGGGGAATCGACTTAATTGGGCCCATGCCTAAGGGTACCGGCGGTGTGGAGCACGTAGTAGTCATCACAGATTATTCCACCAAGTGGACGGAGGCCAAGGCCCTCAAGTCCATCACTTCCCAGCAAGTACAATCCTTCATCTGGGAAAATATCATCTGCCGCTTCGGTATCCCTCAAGTCATTGTCACCGACAACGGTAAACAATTTGACTCTGCATCCTTCAGGAAATTCTGCTGGGAGAAAGGCATCACCCTTTCCTTCGCATCGGTAGCCCACCCACAGAGCAACGGTCAGGTGGAGGCAGTCAATAAAATCCTGAAGAGAACCATGAGGACCAAGCTCGGTGACAAGAAAGGCGCATTGCCTGAACTGCTACCGGAGGTTCTCTAGGCGTACCGCACCTCGTACAAGGCTGCCACCGGCGAGACGCCATTTTCCCTTGCTTTCGGTGCAGAAGCCGTGGTACAGGTTGAAATCAATTCCACAACACACCGGATCGACACATATGATCCCAATGAAAATGAAGAACAATTGTGCCTCAACTGGGACCTACTCGAGGAACGTCGGGAACAAGCCAACCTCCGGAACGCAGAACACAAAAACCAGCTCAAACGCAAGTTTCATGCAAAGGCAAAGTGCCGGTACCTCAAGCTGGGGGACTGGCCCCTACGAATGGTAAGGCAGAGTACGAAGGACTCTGCAGCCAAAACATTCAACCAACGATGGGAAGGTCCATACCGAGCCATCGAAGTCCTCAAGCCAGGAACCTACCGGCTCATGGACTCCACCGGGTACATACTCCCACATCCATGGAATATTGAGCACCTTCGCTACTACTACCCATAAAAATCCGGAACATACCGGCTAAGTGGACCTTACCACTTTTCAAGCACTTGTAATTATTCTTTACTATAGTGGAACCCCTTACAAGTGGATGTAGCCTAGGACTCGCATTGAGCCAGGCGAACCACTATAAATCTTGTCTCCATGTGCTTGTGTATGACTGTTATCCTACCGACAATGCATAAATGCCAAGAACAAAAATGAAACTTTTTTAAGCCATGTGGCCGGTACCAGCGACCCCTATGCATAAGTTTTTATTACATTATTAAACATGTGGCCGGTACCAGCGACCCCCATGTAAAACTTCTGTAAGACATGTGGCCGGTACAAGCGACCCCCATGCATAAGTTTTCCTATATCTAAACATGTGGCCGGTACCAGCGACCCCCAAGCATAAGTTTTTGTTACACTAAATTCATCATGCTGTGGGTATCAACTACCCACATGAAATGAATACTCAAGAAAATGATACCGGGTGAGAGACTGAATAAACCAGCCCTCCCGAGTGAACACTTGAGATGATATGAAAAACAGAATTTATAGAAAAGGCGAAACACGCCATTGTTCAAACAGTAAATAAAGGCCTTATGGCCAACTCAAGTACTACCTCCCGATAGAGCACCCCCTACCGGGAGAGTTGTTCGAAAGAGGGTTTAAATCCCCCAACAAAAAAAACACAAGCAAGACATAAAAAAAATTACACTGCCCTTGGCCGGTACCACCCAACACGGGGGACTTCACCGCTGCGGCTGCTGTTCCGACCGGCCGGGACCACCGGCTAGCTCCTCCTCGATCTCCTTGAGGATGCCCCGGTGCTCATCATCAACTTGATCCTCGGTGAGCTCGGCTTGGGGAAGGCCTCCGTGATCTTGCCGAGGATGTACACACCACCCTCAATGTAGGCGGTGGCCCCCGATCACGACAAGTGGCGAGGACGGCCTCCTTTTGGCCTCACCGAGAGCCGCCTCCAAGCGTCGGTCGAACTCAACCTTGAGGCGAGCACTCTCGGCCGCCACCGCAGCCTTGGCCTTCTCCTCGGCCTCCTGGACGAGCCTACGGCTTCTTCCTTGGTCTTCTCGAGCTCGCCCACCGCCCGCTCCTTCATGCCAAACATGGTGTCATAGCCATTCTGCAGGATCTCCACCTGCCCGCCCACCGTCTGCCATTCCTTCCAGACCCGGCGGTCCAGGAGCAACTCCTCATAGGCCAGCTGCAACACCGACACAACAAGGGGTCAAAAAAAAAGTGCGGAGGTAAGGTAACGGTACCCTCTGCTTGCACTGAAAGAGGAGATCCCTCTGATCCCTGATGTTCATCTCCGGGAAGGAGGCAAGCCGAGAAACCGGGAGCGGGTCCTCCAGCGCCTTCTTCACATAACCGCGGAACAACGCGGCATTCTCGGTAGGAATCTCCCTCCCGAAGATAGGAGCAGACTCGGAGCTGTGCATGGCCAGAGTAGTGCCGGTACCCCCCGCACCCTGAGCCACTTCATCAGCAGCAGCTGGCTCCTGCACCCTCTGCTTCTTCCGGTGGTCCTTCACCTGTTTAATAAACTACCACACTGGTTAGTGCCGGTACACTAACACCACCAGCAAGGAAACAACGGAGAATGAGGTTACCTCCTCCCGAGCGGTGCGCTTCTAGGAGGACCCACCAGGGCCCTCAGACACAACCTCGGTCTCGGGACAGGCATCCACCTCCACTTCCGCCTCCGCCTCCACCGCGGCGGTAGACCGGCCTTTGTGGGCCTTCTTCTTCTTCCTCTTCGGTACCGGCTCAGCAGCAGCACCGACCTCAGCACCGGGAGCACCGGTACCAGCTACCACCTCAACCTCAGGCCCCAAGTCCTCACCGATAGCTTTCTTCAGCTGGTAAAAGTCCTTTCGCTCCCGGACCATACTTAAGTCGCCTTTGAGGGTGCGGTACCGACGGTACTGATAGATAACGCACAATAACCACCGGTGTTAGACGCGACCATAATCTGGAATGTACAAAGCTACCGAGCAATACTTACATGGATTTGGTGTGGGGGCTAAACCGGAGCTATCGAGGGAGTACCAGTTCAGAAGCACCGTGGATCTCCTTAGCACGTTTGAAATATGCTCACGGATCCACCGAATCTCTTGCTCTTGCCTCTCGGTAAGTCTCCTCCAAGACTGACCCATTGCAAAAAGAAAAAAGGAAATTGTTAGTACCGGCACAAAAAAAAAATTAAAAAGAGAAGAAGAATATCATGTGCAAAGTGTCTGCTCGGTAAAGGCTCCCAACCAGGTGTGTCAGTAAAGTGGCACGGAACCCGCTTCACGGTCGGCTCTACCCCTACCGGGAATTCCTACTCCCCACCGATGAAGAAATACCGGCTCTTCCAAGTTTGTTGGGAAGTTGGATTCCCGAACACGAGTGGATCCCTAATGATCTCGGGACTCCCGAACTCATGGCTTTCCACAACGCGCTCACCAGCCATCCCCTCCCGTTCGAGGGCCTCCTTTTTCAAACAGCACCGGGACACCTTCTTGTACTTGTGCAGGAAATTCATCAACTCGGTATCCCGGGGGCACTCCTCACAGGGCTTCAGTACCGACTACAATTTATACCAGCCTTTGTCCGTCCTGGAATGCTCCTCAAGCGCCCATTGGTTAAAAAACACCGTCAGGTCCGGCTCGCCAAACCCACAGTGGTGGTACAGCGTATACAACACATTCAGGCAGCGCCAGGTGTTCGGGTTCAATTGGACTATGGCCAGGCCAAGCTCGGCCAGAAACCGCTGCTGGTACGCCGGGAGGGGAATCCTCAGCCCCTAACTGAAGAAGAACGGGTGTACCAAGGTTTCACCCGGTACTGGAGAAGCACTCCTAAGCTCCCCCTTCTCCTGTAGGCACATTGTCACCGAACTGGGGATATTGAAGGCCTCCCTCAGGGCTACCAAATCCTCCTCGGTAGACGCGCTCAATTTCAGCCGGTTCACCGTAAACCCAGCCGGTACCGGCGTCTTACTACTACTGGACCGGGACTTCACATATGGTTCCGCGGCCAAGGGCACTATGTCCTCACCGGTGGTAACACCCCTCACGACCGTCTGAATGATGCCTTCCAAACAAAACCGGCTGGTTCTCGGCGAACAGGAACTACTGCTACCGGTACTCGAACTGGAGTCCGAGCCAGCCTCCTCCACCGATGAGCTCCTTTCTGGCTCTTCACAAGAAAAGGCGTTGCCACTACTGGCACTCTCGCTCCCCGAGTCAGACATCTGCAAAAATCGCACCAAGGTTCTTACCGGGAGGGATAACCTATGCCTATGCAACCTAGCTCGATACTAAGGCTGGACACCGGTACTCAAACTACGTTACAAAAGCAAAGCAGAAAACTAAAAGGCATACGAGAGATCGAGGCATCGGTACTTACAGTTCAAATGCTGGAAATTCTGATACCGAGTGATCAAACAACGCACTACCGAGACACGCTCTCATTCTCCTACCGACAGCCTGCAGAGCTCTGGAAGTGAAATGTGCAAGAATGAAGTGAAGTGACCTCTCTTCACCCACATATATATAGCGAGAGTCAACCCATCTTGACCGTACGACGTGAACCGTCGTGGTCCAGGATGGCGACACGTGGCAACGCGACGGTTGAGCTCCCCCACGTTGTTGCACACCGGCCTGGGCGTGACGCGTGTCACCCCACTACATCGGCAGTTACGCCGAGGAGCTCAACGGCCACGACGCTTCAACTCCCCTTGGAACACGGAGCGGTTACAATTCCCAACCAGGAGGAACCCCTTGTTCGGGGACTTGGGGGACTACATGGGACGGTACCAAGCGTCGCCGTGGCTGCCCCACCGACACTTCGCTACATCCCGATATGAACTTCTGGAATTAGTCCCCGACCAAGAGCTTCCTCTTGCTCGGGACTTGGGGACTTCTGTTGCTACCATTTCATATTTGTACCGGGATAGGTCCCGGGCAGGACCCGAAGTAGCTCACTATCACCGGGAGCAGCCTGCCTATGAGCCCCATTGATTGTGCGGTAAAACCGTGGTCATTAATTATTACCTAAACTTCCTAACAATTGTCGTTGTAAAGTATAATGAGAAATAGAGATTTTTCCCACAGAAGATTGTTATATTTACTTTTCAATGTCACAATAAATTAAATTAAATAAAGAATTATTATTAACAAGTATAAAGAATAAAGAATATATTTGGAAGTCAAGGTTGAAAAACCTTGAGGTTGATGTCTTGTTGGTGATTTTTCGGTTTCCTCTGGATTAAAAAGGTAAGTTTCCTTTTCACTTTGGTCATTTGTTTGTTTAAAAATAAAAAAAATAAAAAAAAATTAGAAAATTTTTAATTGTAAATAATAAAAAGAGTGTTTGTTTTGTTTTGTTTTATTGTTTTGTATTTATTTATTTTTATTGTTTAAAATTACTTTTTGGGCTTGTTGTAGTTATTTGTTATTGGGCCTTAGGCCCGTTTGTGTGTTGGTTAGGGTTTTAGGTTTCGAAAAGTAAAATTAAAAAATATTAAAAAAAAAATTTGGCCCGTTGGGCCCGGGTCATTCCCGAAGCCCAAAACCCATAACCCAAGCCTATTTAGTGTGTCGGGCCTGTTAGTTTTTAGGCCGATTAGTTAAGGCCACCAATAATGGCCCGTACTCTACGCGGCCAAGCCCACTTTAAGGCCCAGACCATACTGATGGCCCAGGCCCGTTTAAAGTGTCGGCAAGAGGCGCGTGTTTCACACGCGTTTTCATTGTTCACTTTACGACTTTTTCGTAAAGTATTACAAAAAAATAAAAATAATAATAATTTGAAAAATCGTTATTGGGCCGACAAACAACTTCGTCGTCGGTCGAATAATAAACAAAAAAAATAGTTAGTTTAATAATTTCCGCGCGCGTGTCCACTATTCCCCTTGCGACTTTTGTGGCACGCTGTCGTTTTCGTTGCGACTTTCGTCGCTCGATCCGCAATTTGCGGATCTGTGTCTGTGGCACGTGTGTGAGCGTGTGTCCGCTCCTTTCGCCTTCCCTTCCGTTTGTGTTAGTTTCCTTAGGTTATTTCACGCATTTCCCTTTCAGCCTCTCTAGTTTTTCTCTCGTTTATTCAAGTGTTCTTCGTGTTCTTAGTCTATTTCCCAGAAAACCTCCCAAACCCAGAAAAGCTTTCCTCCCTCCCAAACCACAAATGCCCAAAAGAGTTAACTCTTTCAGCGAGTTGTTTCAGGCAGGTCCTTCAGAGAACCCAATCTTTGAAGGTCTGGATTAAATAATTCCACCGAGCATGCTCAATAGCGCCGATGCTAGCATGCCGACTGAGCCACAACCGCAACCACAATCCCAAGCACCAATCTTGGTTGCTGATCCACCTGCTGAGCCGGAAGCCGCTCCTGTCCATAGGAGACTTCCGAGGACAAGGTACACCAAAGCTCAGAAAGAAGCACTAGAGACTTTGTTTGCGGTGTATTCTTACCCCACCAAGCCACAAAGAGAAAGATTTGGTCCAAAAATCGGACTGCTTGAAAGCCAAGTCTACTATTGGGGGATGAGAAATAAGGAGAAGTTCGGTATCCAGACCGATGAGCAGCGATTCGCCGAGCTAGAAAGACGAAACAATGAGCTGGTGAGCAAGAACGAAGAGCTCCAACTGTAGAATCAACGACTCTTCGATGCTCTCCACAGCGGCATTTGTCCCAATTGCGGAGGTCCTGTTCCGCACTCAGATGTGCCACGACGAAGGCTCGATGTTGTTCCTCCACAACAAGAGCCTATTCTCGAGTTGTCCGATGATTCGATCGACATGGACCACTTGAGACGGGCTGTGCGGAGCCTCATGCCAACACTAGTCGAGCGCCCATCTGTACCTGTGCCATCTAATCTTCCGGGACCTGCTCATGATCTTGTCGGAGTGCACACCGACTTGATCTCGGATATCGCCCGCAAGGCCAAAGACGAGCTCCTGCTCATGGCCACTGTCGGATTTCCTTTGTGGATATCTTCACCGACTCCCGACACTTCCATTCATCCCGAAACTCTTAACCGCACCGAATACTTGCGAATGTTTCAGCGTGGCGAGCCTGCGCCATACTTCAAAGCGGAATCCTCGAGACACTCGGCAACCATTCACCTCCATCCGACCACCATTGTTGAGATTTTAATGGATGTTGGTCGATGGTTGCCCGTCTTCTGTAGCATGGTCACAAACGCCCAGGCGTTGGAGATCTTACCCTCCAACAACGCAGAAGGCTACAAGGAGCAGAAGCAAGTGATGTCGGCCGAGTTTTTGGTGCCATCTCACATCGTTTCAACTCGTGAAGTCCAGTTCGTTAGGTACTCTCACCAACAACTGGATGGAAGTTGGGTCGTTGTGGATGTCTCCGTGGATGAATTGCGCTCAAATCCGAAGCCTTCAGTGAGATTTATATGCCGAAAACGACCTTCCGGATGCTTAATTCATGATTTGCAAAATGGATCTTCCTTCGTCACTTGGGTGGAGCACGTGGATGTGCGCGAGAAAGAGATGAAGCCCATTTTCGAACCCTTTGTCCATTCTGGGTTCGCTTTTGGTGCGAAGCGTTGGATCTCAACTCTCCAACGACAAGCCGAGCGCTACATGTGCGCAATAGGGATCCATACTTCACCCGGTGACTCTATCATTTCGCCTGAAGGAAGAAGAGGCCTAGCAGAAATGGCAAACCAGATGGCGATCTGTTTCTTCAACGATATCAGCAACTCCACGTACCATCGCTGGGGTTGTTCGAACCGAACAATAAAGACTCGAATGGAGGTCAGGACCAACAAGAGAAGGGGAGATCCGAGCAAGCCCCATGGAGTCAATCGTACTGCTGGCTGTTCTGTCGTTCATCTATCCCATCACACCAGAATCTTTGAGTTCCTCAAAGACGTGCAGACAAGATCGCAATGGGATAGTATGTCGATGGACAGCTCGGTACATGTGCTAGCAAACTTCACAATCGGTCTTGACCCGCGGAACCAGATCTCGGTGCTCGCCATGAGTGTTGCACCGATGCAACGGGGTCGTCTGTGATTTATGCGCCGATCAACCATTCCATCTTCCAGTCTTAGCTATGTGGAGCTGACCCGGGGCCATTTCCATTGATGCCATCAGGCTTCTCCATTCTGCCTAATGTATCCGGATGCATTCTTGATGGAACATTGCTGACTATAGTGTTCCAGATCTCAGTGAAGGCTACATCTGCCAAATCTGCCATGGAGTCGGCAACAACACTTGTCCAGGACAAGCTGAAACGGATCAGTGTCGCAGTTAATTAAGGAGCAAACGTTGGATGCAAGGCCCAGCTAGCCTTGTTTGTGACTGTTGGTGACTTACTTCGGGAGGAGCTTCACGATCTTCAAAGGGGAGTATTTTTGTTTCATTTTTCATTTGTATAAATGTTGTGTGTTTACTTCTGTTTATTTCTATTTGTGTGTTTATTTTTGTATGTGTGTTTAAATTCAATAACCATGCTTGAATTTTTCATTTTCGTGAAATATCTGTCTAACATTGAGGACAATGTTTAATTCAAGTGTGGGGGGAAGGATTTTCAGTTTATTGTGTTCAAAAAAAAATATATATATATATATATAATTTACTTGTTTTTGTTTTCTACGGTAACAATATATCGACTAGATCATACTTACTCCCTGTGGTCACGTATTGTTATGTAAATTAAAAAAAAATCCAAAAAAAATCAAAAAATCAAAAATTACAAAAATATTTGCTTATGTTTTGTGTTTTTGTGTGTTTATTTGTGTTCTTGTTTTGTTCTTTCCAATCCCGATGATGAATTGAGTTTAATTTGTTGTGATTAGGAGAATGTTTATTATATGTCAAGGTTTTGTGTAGTTTGCTTTGGATTTAATTTGCATAACTTGTGATTGCTCGAAATTCTATGTTCACATAACCTGTGTGGATTAATTGATTGCAATCCGAGAAGCACATTTGAACATACATTGTCATGCATACCCAGAAAATGTGAGGACTTGAGCCTATTGAATATTCACATGTATGCATCATTCATACATTTACTCGTTCTTCATGTGTGCACAATTCATGAGTTTTGAACCTAGAACTTGCTCAAAGACCTCTTGAAACTTTTTATTAATCTGTGATGAATTGAAAATGATTAAGGCATTAGTTGAGTACCATGGCCAAAATATTCACCATCCATTTAAACACGAACTTTAGGAATCCCCTTTTGAACTTATCACTCATTAGCCGTTTCTTTTGTTCACCCACACCATCTCACCCTTGTTTTATTGTGTTTGCAAGACAATGATAGTGACTTCTTGTGTTCTTATGCTTCGGATGTATAGTATGTACCAAAAGGCAAGTGTGGGGGTACATTTTATTTTGTTGTATTTGTTCAAAGAAAGAAAAAAAAACCAAAAACAAGAAGAAGGAATAAAGTTCCTCAAGAAAAAAAAAGTGGAAAAGATAAAAAAAAATGCCACAAAAATAGAGTTATTTTCTTGTATTATTTTCAATAAAAGGTTGGAGGAAAATAAGAAAACTGTTTCGGGTATAGCATAGGTATAAGTTTCAAATCGTTGATTTGTCTTGCAAATATGTGAAACATTTTTCATTTCCAGTCCCTTCATTCACCATTCTCTATTCACCATTTACTATTCACCATCCACTCTTTGGCCCCATTACACACCACTAAAAGTCCTTATGATCTAATGATTTATAGATTAATTGTAGAGAGTGGGTTGATGAGCAAGCTTATGGGAACATTACTTGTGTAATTGTTATGAGAGTAAACACTTAACCCTAAACACTGAGCGGAAATATTTAGTGATCATTGTGAGCTTTAGTGGTTAATGTTGTTTCAATGTGCCTATTGGATTGCATGAGATTGATTGTATACTTAGTTTGCACACACACACCCGAGCATGAATAAGATGTGCAGGTTAAAGACTTAGCAAATTCGTTAGCCTTGCTATATAATTTTTATTCTCCTGATTATAACTCTTGCGAACTCGCTAAGGGTTATGGTTGGAAAGAATATATGTTTTGTGTTTCCCTTTTCTGTTTTGTGTTGTTCTGTTTTAAGTTTTGTGTTGCTAAGGGACTAGCAATAGCTAAGTGTGGGGGAATTTGATAGGAGCACAAAGTGTGACGTTTTTAATGTATTTTCCCTACTATTTAGCAATGATTTAATTGTAACTTTGCTATTTTTGCTTAGTTTCCATATTTGAGTCCCTAAATGATGTATAAATGTGAATACGTGCAGAAAATCGGAGCACGGAAATTTACGAAGTCTATTGGGCTTTTTCGAGGCCCATTAAGAGGTGAGCTGCCTGCCGTGAGGCCCAAGATGAAGGCCCAAATCCATGAAGGAATGCCCAAAACCAAGAAGGAAAGCCCAAGTCCAAAAAGCATGAAGGAAAGGTCCAAGCCCATTTTCGGACAATCTTCCTGTGCAGATCAGTCCACTTTGGAGGCGCATCTGTCCCACTTTCACCGTCAGATCTAGCTGTATTTTTGGCACACGCTGCACGTGGGTGTTAGGTATTCTGGGTTCAAATATCAGAATCATCTAACCGTTCAAACGTCCATAATTACGTTCTAAGTGGACACAACTCAGTGCTGTCTACTTTCAAATTCTTTCTTCTTCTTTTATTCTCAATGCTCCACTCACCACCATATTGTCATCCATATCACCACACTATCTTTGTTGCTTTCTCTCTACACCATTAGTGTTTGATTTGTTTTATTTAAATAAATGGTTAATTGCCATATGACTACATTTCCACCATTTCACTCACCATTTCTTTTCTACCACTCACATTCCACTTCTCTTCCTTTTCTTTCTTTATTTCTTTCATTGTCTTCTACTTCCTCTCCATTCTCCTATAAATAGCAGCCTCATTCTCCTCATTCTCATATCTCTCTCTTCTTCTTCTCTGCACCCCGGTTCTTTCTCTCCACACCCAAGCTTCCCCTCATCTGCATATCTCACACCACTACCATCACTACAGTAGCTCACCGCGCCGTCCAAGCACAACCACGGCCTCATCTCAGCCAAGAGACGCCGTGCTCTCTCCACTCTCTCTTTGGGCTAAAGCCCGTGTTGTTTCTCAAGCACAATAAGTCACTCTCTTTCTCTCTCTTATTTTAATTAAGTTTTAATTTTATTTTTGCTTTATTAATATTTGAATTACATTTGTGTGAATATTTGTGTAGTAATTTGTTTTACTATTGTGAGATTTGATTTGTGTTATTCAATAAACCGAAAACATAATTTGTGATTTATTCTCATAGTTTAATTACTTCTATTTTGTTTGTTCAATTTAGTTTGTTAACTTGTGTGTTTTTAAATAAAAAGAAAATACTAAAAAATTGTTATTTGTGTTAAGAAAATTAGATTAAATTTTACTAATTAGGTTTTAGGCCTCCAATCCCCGTGGTTCGACAATCCCGAGTCTAAATTACTCATCACTATATTTTGATAACCAATCAAAAGGTACTTCCCTATCAGAAAAGGAGGAGATAACTCCGTCACACCAGTCCAGAGAACAAGCAGATGAAGAAACTATATTTGATCCTCTAGGTATGCCTCTAATTCCTCACCCATCAATTCAAGGTCATTCTTCTCCAGAGTCACCACCAAGAAGAACAAAATCACTCAGAGATATATATGAAAGATGCAACTTTATGACTTCAATACCGAAGAATTTTGAAGTTGCAATAAAAAACAAAGCTGGAGGAATGCTATGGAAAAGAAAAAGAAATCAAAACAAGTGAGAAAAGCAAGACAAAGGATGTCTTCATTAAGGCACTTTGAAGACTGAGATTTGAATTACTACGAGATTCCTCGGAGTGTCACCAATGTTCATTAAGGAGGAGTGCTCTTTAATTAGGAGTGCTCTTTCCTTAGCACCTAATAATGTCACTTACCCTTTGTTTATCTCTTTTTATAGGTTCCGACCGAGAGAAATGGAACTTGAAGAAAAAGATGCACTTTGGAAGCTTTTAAAGGCGTTTTCATGGATCAACCAAAAAGTCAACCGTGACTTTGGAGCTCAAGATTCCAAGATTGAAGCCTTAGAAGTGAAGGACAACGATATCCCGGAGTTGAGACCAAGAAACCGAAAAGTCAACTTTCGGCCCGGAAAGTCAACCGAAGTCAACCGGGCCCACATGGTCAACCCCGAGGTCAACCCCGAAGGCATCACACAAAAACTCATGCAAAACTTTCCCACATCTACTAGGAGAGCTCATTTGATTGGTTGAGGCATATTGGTGATGAGTAGAGATTCAAATTCAAAAAGGGGACAAAGCATTTAATGCTTATGCCATACTTTGTCCCCTAGCCTTTTCCCTTCACCTTTTGTCTCCCAATGGTCCCAAATCTGATTTGTCTATGCTATACACACATTCCCACTTTGCCCTTAATGTCCATACACTTCCCTAACTACCCCATGACATTTAGGTCTTTTTAGGTGAGTTAGATCTACACTTTGGGCCCTAGGATCTTTCCCCATTAATCCTAGCCGTTTATCCCCTCATATATATTCTAAAACTTCTCATTTTCATAATTCACCAACTCTAGACACCACAAATCCCCAAAATCCTCTCTAGTTTCCATTTTGCCTTTCCTCCATTTTTCCCATTTCTTCACTGTTACTGTACCGGACGACCGGTCGCCGACAACCAACGACCGGTCGCCAGATCGGCAGTTTTACTTCTTCTTCCATTTTCCACCATTTCCTCACTTCATTTCTCAAACCTTCCTTCATCAAACATCCTCTACACACCCTCCACTACATCCACAAACACTTTTCCATCCCATTTCACCATCCTCACTCACTCTCACATTGGATCTTCTCAAGACCACAAGGAAGGGGAGCTTGGTTCAAGAGGGAGCAAGGAAGAAGGCATAGCAACCTCTTGGTGACAGCAAGGATTAGCTGGCCATCCTTCTTGAGCACTTCTTTACCCTTATCTACTCCTTATTGCCTTTAAGTTTTCTAGAATTGACGATTTGATGCATTGCATAATGTATTGTGAGTAGTCCTTGAAGATTGGGGGCTCGGGTTGTGTGCCCTAGCCCAATGAAGATGTTTTGATTGATTTTATATATCTATGCTTGAGATTTTGATATGGGTATGTTCATTGTCCACTTTTGTTATGTGTTAGATGCATGTCTAGGAACTTTATCACTTCTAAAAGCATGTGTTTAATCTATTTTGGTAGAGATTGTGAGCTTGATAACCTTATTCTCTCTAGAGAATTGGCAATGGATGTGATGAGATTGTCTAGCTTGTTTGAATCCCTAGGTCTTAATGCCCATTGCCTTAGTTAGCAATTTGAGAACCAAAGCATGGCTTAAGTTGTTAGACTAAGAGACTTTGTGAACCATTGCATGGCATGAAGATACATAAGAAAAGACCATAGCCCTAGAACCCTAGTACGGCTAGGGTACGGGATTTGATCCACTATCAATCTCACTTGCATGTTTCTATAAATTAAATCAACCATTGGATTTGGGCTTAGGTGACCCAAAACCCCCTTTCTCTTAATCAATCAAGTTTCCAATCAATTTGTGTTCACTTTTACTACTTGCACTTTAAATTTAGTTGAGTTCATTGTTTCATTTGTCACTTTACAAAACCACAAAATGTTTCCATCTACACTACCACTTTGCACATACCCCACTTAGTGAATGCATAGCAATCCATTTCTTGCCTCCTCATTAGTGTTTGTTAGTCTAGCTACCCTAGTTGCCTAGGGATTTTCACCGCCAATTCCCAACGACACACCCCTGGTCTTTACTTCCATATTCTATTTTGACGACACGTTATGCTTAAGTGAAAGCGCTCCAAAAGCGTTAAAGTCAATGGCGCCGTTGCCGGGGATTGAGGTGGATCTTTGATCCCTTGGTAGCCGGTAGCTGGGTTACTTGCATTTTCTTGTCTAGATTGTTATTGTTTTGTTGATAATTATGTGTTTTCTCACTCATGAAACCATCTTGAATTGTTCATTTTTCATACCATTAGTTGTTTGGGAGTGAAATTGGTGTTTTTGTGTTGCTATTGAACTAGGTTTGTTCCCTATTCCATCTTGGAAAAGTGGAATTTTTTTGTGAAAAACAATTTCAGACTTTCGGCGACCGGTCGACACCCTGTACCGAGGAACAATTCCTCGCTAAAAGTAGCCTAAAAAAATATATAAAAAAATAATTATTTTATTTCTCATTACTCAAAACATATCTATCATTTATATCCTTGATTTCTTGCTTTGTGTATTGTTACGAATCAACTTTGTGGCATTCTAAGGTGCATGAACCCTCCACAATCGAATTAATTTCGACATGAACTAAGGAGTGGACGAGTTTTGGAAGAGATACCACGGGGGAGACCTATAAGGAGAAGAAGAAGAGTAATACAAGTGACCGAAAGCGCTCCTCCGGTTATTCACACTCCACCTAGCTACTTTGAGGATTTCCACTTCACCACCAAGACAAGAAGCCACCATGGGTGACCAAGTACCCCCACCACCACCACAAGTGAGGAGGATGAGGGAGTACACCCTACCACAAATTGTGGGCAACCCCTCTTGCATAGTGCTCCCTCCATGCGACCATCACTTCGAGATCAAGTCCTCTACACTCAACATCTTGCCAAGCTTCAATGGGACCAATCAAAGTCCATATGATCACTTGATGGAGTTTGAGCAAGCATGTACTACCGTGAAGCTCAATGGTCTTCCGGAGGAGAGTCTCAAGCTTCGCCTCTTTCCCTTCATTTTGAGGGATAATGCAAGGAGGTGGCTCACTAAGCTTGCACCGAGTTCAATCCACTCTTGGACTCAACTTCAAGAGACATTCTTGGCAAAGTACTTTCCTCCAAGCAAGGCGGCCAAGGTCCGTGATGAGTTGGTGAGTTTCAAGTAACAATCTACCGACACTTTTCATGAAACATGGGAGCGGTTTAAGGATCTCGATTTGTCTTGCCCTCACCATGGTTTGGAGAAGTGGTTGCTAGTGGACCTATTTTATAGAGGACTTGAGCCGGATCAAAGACAAAGGGTTGACACCTTTAGTGGCGGAACAATAGCGGACAAGTCACTCGATGAAGCTTGGACCACCTATGAAGAGTTAGCGGAGAATTCACTTCATTGGGATGACATGGGTACAAGGAAGGTGACTAACTTTTCTATGCCATCAAGAGAAGGAAAAGTAGTAGTCTCCGGATCCATAAATGTTGCACAAGAGTTCAAGAGATTGGAGAGCAAGCTTGAGAGTCTCTTTGAGAGCAAACTTGGGCATTTGGTACATCAAGGAGCTCCCTCATCTTCACCAAGCTCCCAAGAGAAAATGGAAGCTACTATTTGCTTAATTTGTGATGCACATACACATAACACTTTAGATTGTCACCTTGCCTCTTCATATCCGGAATTTGTACAAGAGTATGTGAACCAAGTGGGAGAGCCCAAGCAAGCACATGTGAATCCTAGAAATGATCCCTACTCCTTCACCTACAATCCGGGATGGCGGAATCACCCTAATTTCGCTCATGGGGGCAACCAAAGGGAGAATAACTTGCAAGGTAGAGGTGGTCATTACTCTTATGGTCAAGGAAGAAATCAAAGCTTCCATGATCGATCACAAGGATTCAATTCGTATCATGGAGGAGCCACTCAAGCTCCTAGTGCTCCTTTAAGCTCCTCACAAGCACCACCCGGTTTCAATTCTCAAGGTGGTCCATCTTCTTATGGAGGACCAAATAGCACTTATGGAGCCTCACCAAGTCAATTGCAAGATCAAGAGCCAAAGAAGCCAAGCTTGGATGACCTTCTCTCCATTTTTATCCAAAAGACCGATATTAGCATCTCTACATTGAGCCAAGGCCAACAAGGTCTTCAACAAAGTGTGGGTACATTGACACAATGGCAACATAGTCTACAACAAGGGTTGCACAAGATGGAGCTTCAACTTGGTCAACTAGCTCAAGAAGTGAGTGCAAGGCGAAGAGGTGCACTTCCCTCTCAAGTGGAGCCTAATCCAAGAAGAACATCTCATGAGCAAGTCAATGTTATCTCTACTCTTCGATCGGGTAAGCTCTATGATAACAAAATCCATTTCGATCCCCATACATACTATAATGTCCCTCCCACCCCCTACCTTTCTTTGAATTATGATGATGGTATATATGTGGAGGATGGGACCGGAGGGGAAGAAAATATACCCTCCGGTAATGTGGATTTGGGAGATGTTGTGACCTTGAACAAACAAATGGGAGAAAAGGGGGTGGATAAGGTTGCCGGTGGGGAAGAAAATGTACCCACCGGAGGAGTTTCAAGCCACACCAAGTATCCATCTAAGGTTCAAGCTTCACTCCCTTCATCATCTACTTCAAGGACCAATGAGCAAGGAATTCCGTTGTTGGGAAGCCAATTTGGGCAACTAGCTCTTGACTATGACTATGAGAAGGATGATTATGCTCGAAGGAAGTACAACAAGGTTTATTTTGGTGACACTCAAGTAAGTGGAGACTCTAGTAAGCCTAGGGATGAGTCACGTTCGGGTGGAAAACCAGTGGGAGAGGCCATGAAGGCTAGGGACCCCAATGCCTCCGAGAAGGACTCTAGGGACACTAGAGCTTCATCTTCATCTAGTGAGCAAAGAAGAGGCCCAAGGTGTGTTCCACCTCTTGACATGAGCGACTATCAAGTACCCTTACCCTTTCCTCAAGTCAATTGCAAGGAAGAAGTGAAGAAGCGCCAAGACAAGCGCCAAGACAAGTATAAGAAGGAGTTCTTTGAAATGTTCAAGAAGGTAAATTTGAATGTTCCCCTCTTGGATGCCATCAAGCAATTTCCCGCTTATGGAAGGTTTCTCAAGGAGTTGTGTACTAAAAAGCGGAAGTTCAAGAAGGGTGAGCAAGTCATTCTAAGTGAGGAAGTTTCGGCAATTCTTCAAGGGAAGCTCCCACCAAAACTCAAAGATCCCAGTTCATTCACCGGTCCATGTACTATTGGAAGCAAGTCATTTGATAGTGCTATGTTGGATCTTGGAACTTCCATCAATTTGATGCCTTATCATGTATACAAGACTCTTGGGCTAGATGATATTAATAAGGACTGATTTATACATATTTTATGTATAAAGAGTGCTCCTAATTGCTTATTTTATGCTTTCCTTATTGCCTAATAATGTCACTTACCCTTGTTTATCTCATTTTGTAGGTTCATATGGGATAATTGGAACTTGGACAAAATGGATGCATTTCGGGAGCTTTTGAGGCATTTTCGTGGAGTACCAAAAAGTCAACCGTGACTTTGGAGCTCAAGATTCCAAGATTGGAGCCTTAGAAGTGAAGGACAATGATATCCCGAAGTTAAGACCAAGAAACCGAGAAGTCAACTTTCGGCCCGGAAAGTCAACCGAAGTCAACCGGGCCCACATGGTCAACCCCGAGGTCAACCCCGAAAGCATCACACTCAAACTCATGCATGAGTTTCCTACACACTCTAGGAGAGCCCATTTGATTGGTTGAGGCATTTTGGTGGTGAGTAGAAATTCAAATTCAAATGGGGGACAAAGCATTTAATGCTTGGGTCACATTTTGTCTCCTAGCCTTCCACCCACATATTTGTCTCCCTATGGTCCCAAATCTGATTTTTGCATGCCTAGCACACATTACCACTTTGCCCTTAAAGCTTATACACTTTCCTAACTACCCCATGACATTTTGGTACTTTTGTGTGTGTTAGATCTATGTTTTGGACCTTAGGATCATTCCCTTTTCATCATAGCCCTTTATCCCCTCATATATATTCCTAAAACTTCCCATTTTTGAGGATTCACCAACCCTAACTACCCCGGTCGCGGTACTGTTCACAGGCGGCTGTTTGCCTTCCTCCTCCATTTTCAACCATTTCCATACCTCTTTTCACCTCACTTCCTTCATCAAATATCCTCTACACACCCTCCACTACACTTACAAAACTTTTCCACACCATCTACTCACCATCTCAAGGAATCCACTCACTACACCTAGTTTGTGGAGGCTTGGAGCTTGAGGAAGCAAGGAGGAGATCAAAGGAGCACAAGGAGAGGCCTCCCATCACTTGGTGACAGCAAGGACCAGCTGGCCTTCACTATTGAGCCCCTCTTCACCTTTACTTACTCTCTATTTGTCTCTAGGCTTGTTAGAATTGAGATTATGATGCATATTGAGATGTATTGTGAGTAGTCCTTGAATATTGGGGGCTAGGGTTGTGTGCCCTAGCCCAATGAAAATGGATTGATTGATTTTATATATCGATGCTTGAGATTTTGATATGGGTATGTTCATTGTCCACTTTTGTTATGTGTTAGATGCATGTCTAGGAACTTTATCACTTCTAAAAGCATGTGTTTAATCTATTTTGGTAGAGAGTGTGAGCTTGATAACCTTATTCTCTCTAGACAATTGGCAATGGATGTGATGAGCTTGTCTTGTTTGAATCCCTAGGTCTTAGTGCCCATTGCCTTAGTTTAGCAATTTGAGAACCATAGCATGGCTTAAGTTGTTAGACTAAGAGACTTTGTGAACCATAGCATGGCATGAAGAGACATAAGAAAAGACCATGGCCCTAGAACCCTAGTACGGCTAGGGTACGGGATTTGATCCACTAATCAATCTCACTTGCATGTTTATGTGATTTAATCAACCATTGGATTTGGGCTAAGGTGACCCAAAACCCTCTTTCACTTAATCAATCAAGTTTCAAATCAATTTGTGTTCACTTTACTACTTGCACTTTAATTTAAATTTTGCTTCTTGATCACTTGTCACTTTACAAAACCAATCAATGTCTCCATCTACACTACCACTTTGCACATACCCCACATAGCTCATGCATAGCAATCCATTTCTTGCCTCCTCATTAGTGCTTGTTAGTCTATCTACCCTAGTTGCCTAGGGATTGGCACCGCCAATTCCCGAACGACATTTCCCTCGGTCTTTACTTCCATATTCTATTTTGATGATACGTAGCTTGCGTGAAAGCACTTCAAAAGCGTTAAAGTCAAGGACATCAAGATTTCATTGAGAATGGCGAACCGAAGCTTGGTGTACCCAAGACGAGTGGTTGAGAATGTTCTAGTCAAGATTGAAGAGCTTTATGTCCCGGCCGATTTTCTGATTCTTGATATGGAGGAATCTCCTATTGAGGAGGAAGAGCAACCCATCATTTTGGGGAGAGCTTTTATGGCAACGGCGGGTACGAAGATTGATGTGCAAAAAGGCATCCTCACTATGACGATCTTTGAGACTACTATTGGATTTCATATTTTTGACGCCATGAAGAGTCCCTTGAAGTTGGGAGAATGTTTTAAAGTTGAATTGGTTGAAAACTTAGTGGATTCCCCATTCATTAAAACTACCTTCAAGGACCCTTTTGAAGTCTCCATGGCACAAGACGTTAGTAAGCTCATGAGCAAGGAAATCTTGGAGGCGACATCATCACTTGAGTCGTTTCCCACTATCTCATCTTCTTCCAAGGAGCACAACCCTCTACCAAGCGAAGTAACAAAGGTGAAACCTAAGACTTCGAAGAAGGTGGTTGGGAAGGGCAAGAGAAAAAAGAAGATTAAGAGGTACACTTGGCTTCAACGTCTCACACCAAAGTTCCTCATCCCAAGTGCTTATTTCGGTGTTGGCGGTTGTGGAAAGACAAGCACCAAGGCAAGTGGCAAGAAGGAGTGCTTTGAGCCTCCATGAGCTTTTGATTCTGCAGTTGGAGCTCTTCGTTCTTGCTCACCAACTCATCATTTCTTCTCTCTAGCTCGGCAATTCTCTGCTCATCTGTCTGGACACCGAACTTTCCTCTATTTCTCGTCCCCCAATAGTAGATCTGGCTTTCATCTAACCCGATTTTTGGACCAAACCTTTCTCTTTGTGGTTTGGTTGGGTGAGAATACAGCGCGAAAAAGGCCTCCAGTGGTTCTTTTTGAGCCTTGGTGTATTTCGACCTCGGGACTCTTCTATGGGTTGGACCGGCAACAGGTTGTGCAGGTGGATCAGCAGCCTAGATGGGTGCTTGGGGTTGTGGTTGTGGCACAGTCGGCGTGCTAGCATCAATGCTTTCAAGCACGCTTGGTGGAACGATTTCAGACAAACCTCCAAAGATTTGACTCTCTGAAGGACCTGCCTGAAACAATTCACTGAATGAATTAACTCGCTTGGCCATTTTTGGGTTGGGAGGGAGGATGACTTTCTGGAAATTTGGGATGAATTTCTGGAAAACAAACTAAAAACACGAAGAACAAGCTAAGAACAAACAGTGAACACTTAGAACAATTAAGAGAAAATGAGAGAAACTGAAAGGGAAGCTAAGGGAAATGAATGGAAATGAAACACACTTAGACAGAAGGGAAGGGAAAGGAACGGACGGGTGTCCAAAGTCAGAGACCGAGATCCGTAAATCACGGATCGAGCGACGAAAGTCGCAAAGTGCACAGTGACTTGCCACAAAAGTCACAAAGAGCACAGTGGAAACACGTTCGAATTAATTAAACAAAGAATTTTTTTCTCTTTATTATTAAGCCGACGCAGAAGTCGTCGTTCGGCCCAATAACAAATTTTCTTTTTATTTTATTCAAAACTTTACGCAAAAGTCGTAAAGTGAACAATCGAAAACACGTGTGGCACGCGTCGACTCGATTATTCAGTTGCCGACACTTTAAAATGGGCCTGGGCCATCGGACATGGCCTGGACCAAAGAGAACTCCGGTCCGTTTTTTTTTTTTTTACTAAGGCCCGACAACAAACTAAAGGACAAAAGCCCGACTCAACTAAATGGGCTTGGCTTACGGGTTTTGGGCTTTGAAAATGACAAGGGCCCAATGGGCCAAATTTATTGAAATTGAAAATTTTTTTTTTTCAAAGTCCAAAACCCTAACCGACACACAAATTGGCCTTAGACCCAATACTATACAATCAAGCCCAAAATGAACAGTAACTATAAACAGTACAAACAAATATTTACAAACAGTAATAATGAATAAACAAATTTTCAACTTTTACTTTCTTTTTTTTAAAATAAACATATATACAAACAAATAACGAGAGTGAAAAAGGAAACTTCCCTTTGACGAACTCTCGAGGATAGCCGAAAAACACCATATAAACACCAACCTCAAGGCACTCCAGCCTTGACATCCAAACGTTAGCTTCAAGGTGCAAAATGGTACAATTCCCGACGTCCTGAATTATTTCCTATACAAAGTAAAAAGTTAGTGAGAATATTTACAAGATAAAAACAAAATATTTACAATGTTAAAAATGTATTATTTACAAAAAGAAAAACATTGTTGAGAAAAGCAAATAGTAAAAACAATCCCCGGCGAGACGGCTCCAAAATTGATGAGGACATTTTCACGCGCCAAAATTGATACGCACAAAAACGCTCGTCAAAATAAAATAAAGAATTTAATTATATACAAATCCTTGCAACCAATAAAAATGTCGATGAATAGTATAGTGGAAACAAAGGTCATTACCCACAGGAGATTGTTTTATTTGCTAATCTATGTCACGAAAATTAAATAAACTATACAAAAAATTTATTTACAAATATACAATATATACAAAAGTGTTTTTCGATTTTGGAGTTGTTGGTTTTTGAAAACAAGAAATAAATAAAAGGAAATATTTTTTTGGATTTTTGGTTTTTTTTTAAATAAAAGTAACTAGGAATTAAAATCTACCACCGAAAATCATGCTCACATGTTGTGTTTCTATCTAATTTCTTCTATTTATAGATGAAGATGCCCAGGCTAGCTCGGTATGCTTGAACGTAACCTATTACCACTTTCTTACTTTGTATGTTAAGAAAGAGACGCTCTACCCTTAACGTATTTCCTAACAGTCCTGTAAAGGCCCTAACGTGCAGTCTAAAAACTAGATTTAACACGCAGGAATCATTAAGTTTCAAAAGGGTCTGAGTCATCACAAGGCATCACAAGTGCTGGTGTTGTCTTGCTTATCCTAGGAACCAAGTTACATGTTAACCGTGGTTAACAAGTGTCACTATAGAATGTGTGAGGAATCTTATTTAACAAGAAGCAGGCATCACACATTCATAACTATAGAATCCTAACATGCTTACTAAGTATGCATCCAAAGCAAACATATAAGGAATTCATCGCTGACATAAACAGTAAAAAGGTCCTCAACCAAAGATAAAATTGATTAAATAGAAAATCACAACATGTTCGCAATTAAAACGGGATTTCAAACAATTCATATTTATTACACAAATATTTACACAATAACATTTCCCAAATTTATTCACACAAAATTTAAATGCAGAAATTAAATTAAACAAAAACAAATATAATAATTAAACGAGTTTGAGAAATGTTACTGATGTGTCCATGAAAATGGACACTTGTCGTCGGGTGCGGGTGGACGACTCAACCATGTGCGCGTGAAGATGGCACTGCCCTTCTGGCGTAGGTGGAGAGCTCAGCTATGTGAAACTGTATTTGGATGTGGCGGGGGCAATGGGTGTCCAAATCAATTGGAAATGGGCCAAGTGGGCCTGTGAACAGTGATAAGCCCAAGTCAGATTGGACTTTGAGTTTGATTTTTATTTCTCTTTTTCTTCTCTTTTTCTTCTTTCTTTTCTTCCTGGCCCGCGTCCTCTGGTTCTTCTCTCTTCTTTTCCTCTGTTTTCTTCATTCTTCTTTTTCTGGATTTCCTCATCTTCCTCTCCCATCAGTGAGAGAGATGACAACACGGAGAGAGCTGGAGATGCAGGTGACAGAGGTTGCAGCGGTGACGTCGGCGGCGTCGGACTGATGGGGTCGACGGCGCTGGGGAGCACGGGGGACTCACGGCTTGAGTTGGAGATCGATGGCGTCGGCGACAGTGGCGGCCTGGGCTCTACGATCGACGGCGAAAGCTCACGGTGAGCTGGATGGCGTCGCCGGCGGTGGATTCAGATGGCAAGAGCAGGGGACGGTTGGGCACGGCCTGGGCACCATGGTTCGACGGTGACTCCCTTGTGGCGGACAGAGCAATTGATTGCTCTGGGTGTTATGACTAGACCGGCGTGAACTTCATGGTGTTGTGGTCTGCTGCCATGATTGATTTCGCAGTAGTGGTGAACTAGTGATGACCAAGGATTAAAATATCGGTATCGACAGATATATCGGGAGCTCAAAAAAAATATATATCGACAGATATATCGTTATCGAAGAAATATCGAAGATATTTTTATTTAAACACGATTTAAAACAAATAATTATTAAAAAATTAATAATTGATTACAGGAGATATATGACAACTTTATCTACATCCAGCAAGAGTTTCTAACAGATTGAAATTGTATACGTCCATCTACTAACGTGCAATAATCAAACCAAGTCATAGAACCCATATAGCTTGTATTGTAGTTATGCACATGATAGTCATAGATCTCTTTTGAGCTCCCTACTGTTTCTCCTAAAAGGGGATAGTAAGAATGAATCCAATCTGGTTGGGTATGTACTTCTCCAAGCTGATTATAATCAAAAGCTCCATATTGTGCTTGTACATCTCCATATTGACCATATATATAAGCTCCGTAGCCAAATTGCTCACCAGAATTTTGACCATGAGATTCGTTTGAGTTTCCACTGTGCTCTGTTCCTATGCTAATAGAATCAAAACTTAAAGTAATTGAATCAGTATCAGATTGACCATCTTGATTGCTAGGTGCACGTGCACTTCTTCTCTTGACGTCATGTTTCCCACTACCACCATGACCAGCTAATCTTTCCCCATGGTCTTCATCTTGAGTGGTATGATCAAAGCTTTGTTCACATGAAAAAGGGCTCATTCCTTCACCAACTTGGGATTGCCCATAATTGTACCCTCTATCTCCTCCATTTCCTCCATCTCCATCATCGTTTGAAGCACTATCTGGAGTTGCTGTACCACCAAATGCATCATCACTAGCCGTGTCATCATTTGGGTCTCCAATAAATTCTTCAGATAAAACTCTCTCAACATTAACTCCTTCGTCGATTGCTCCTTCAGCTACTCGTGAATCAAGATTGTTCTCATGATCATCAAGGTGTGCTGGCATTATCCAATCTTGTAGTGGATCATTAACATCCTCATATGGCTCACTTGCAACATGAAGAAGGTCTATATAGTCATTTTCATTAGCTACATGCTCCTCTGCTAGTTTGTCACGCAACTTTAGCTTCATGTTGTAGTAGCAATAGACAAGCATTTCCAGTTTAGTTCTAAGTTTTAACTTCTAAGCACAAATTTAAAGTATTGATTTTAGCTTTAAACCAAACAACGATATACCTTCAAAATAATTCTAAATATATAAATTGAGAAAAAAATATATAATTTTTTTTCTAATTACATATATCGGGATACTGCCAAGATATATCGGGATATATCGGCATATATCGGCAATATCGGAGATATTTGGTGACGTCGGAGAGATTTCGAAGATATTTGCAGATAAGATAAATTATTATGGAATGATATATCGGTAGATTGAAAAAATGATATATCGGCAGCTATTTTAATCCTTGGTGATGACTGATGTTGTGAACGAAGTTGATTGATTGGGAGCTTGTGAAGACTGGCTATGATTATGTTTGGTGATGGACAGAGATGGAGATTTGGGGAAGAGAATGGTGGTCTATGATTGTGGTTTTCTGTAATTGGAACTGAGGAGGTGATATGAGTGATCGGGGAGAGGCAGCAACTTTGAGGTGTTTGTGGTGACTGCCATGGCTGATTGCAGGTGGTGGTTTGTGAAGCTGTGCTGGCTGGTTTGAATTGATTGCAGATTGGTTGGATTGTGATGCTTCCATTTGCAGACGTCCCTTATGAAGACAGAGAAAGGGGATGCAGGTGACTGCAAGTCAAGGCAGCAGTTGGGATCCAAGGAAGGTGGACGGCAGCTGGAGTAGAGGCCGGTGGAAAAGTGTCCGACAAAAAGACTGTAAAATCAAAAGGGAAGAAAAATGAGAGAAAGCCAAAAATGGCTTTCGGTGAAAAAAAGAAGAAAAATTAAATAAATAAATAAATAAATATAAATATAAATAAAGGGAAAATCATATGGAGATTAATTTTTTGTTTTGCCACCGCGTGTGGTGGTTTCGCCTCCCAATGTGGTGGTTCGCCGACAAAATTGTCAGGATTCGAAACGGTTTTCGAAATCTTCGTACAATCACTGGTCTCCACATTCAAGAAATAATCGGTGTCATTTCATTAAAAAGTCACAGTTGACTTTTCGTTATTTCCGGAATTGCGCTAAAACCTCCAAAATGCAAATTTTTGTGCAAATTATCATTTGGCTCATAATTTCCCTATTAACACGAAAACACATATTAAATAGACAAATAAGCTATCGGAAAAACCATAATCCAAGTAATTAAAGATGCTCTAAGTGCGTAAATGCGCACTTATCAACACACAATCAAGTGGACAATCTTCACCAAAGGTCGAGAGCTAAGGATCGCAAAGCCTCGAAGCTTTGTTTGTTGGTGATTATTGATGTTTTGAAAATCGGAAAGCATGCACTTCTAACCCTTAATCTTTATTCATATTTATATGGCATGCCTTGTGTGTTGTTTGATTGAAAATTCCATCTTTAGACTATATTTTGAATGTGAATGAATGCTTAGTCTAAGTGTGGGGGGGAACATAGCATGAATATGGACCAAAGTTAATTTTGTCACACACAACCGGTTGCTCAGAAGGTCGCAATCGGTCCTTTGAGAGATAAAAAAGGGGTTTCTCCTTCACTTTATTCTCATTTATAGTTGTTTGGCCATGTAATTTCATGTTATATCTTTGTGCCTACGCCCGTAACATTGAGGGTGAGTATTTGTGTTTAGGGCCTCTAGATGCACTGTTTTTTCCTAAATATTTTCAAGTTCCAGTTTTTGGCGACCGGTCGCTTAGAAGGCCGAGACCGGTCGCCCAGAGGCAGAGAGCACCTTATTTGGACCTTTTTCCGGTGACCGGTCGACAACTCCTGTAGCGAGGAACAGTTACTCGCTAAAAAAAAAACTAAAAAATTAAAAATTGAAAATCACAAAAATAAGTCTTTATTTTCTTTGCTTGCTTTTGGTTTTGTCCAGCCCCGATGATGAAATTGAGTTATCTAAGTCTAGATTAAGAGAATTTTAGAGCATGTTTATGGGCTTTGTGAGAATTGCTTTGTGGTTAATATGCACAATTGATGATTGCTTGAACTCCATTTGCACTTAGCCTATTCTAATTTGTCGATTGCAATCCAAGAAGCATTTTTAGACTATGTGTTGGCATGCATACCTATAAGAAGTGAGATTTGAGCCAAATGATAATGTGTGCATCATTCATACATTAATTTTCTTCATGTGTGCACATTCCATGGGTTTAATGATACCTAGAACTTGCTCAAAGACCACTTGAGACTTTTTGTTAATTTGCGGTGATTTAAAAATGATTAAGGCACTAGTGAGAACCATGGCCAAACCATCCATCATCCATTAAACACTTACTTTAGGACCACCCCATTTGAGCCTCACTCATCACTAGCCTTTCATTTCATCACCCACATCACCATATTCCATGTTCTAAGCCTAAACACTAGCCTACCCTTGTTCCAAAGTGTTCATGAGACAATGATTGTGACTTCTTGTTTTCTATTGTGCTTGGGAAATCTATGGTTGTACAAAAAGATAAGTGTGGGGGTAGTTAGCAAGAAAAAGAGTTCGAAAAGAAAATCAACGAAAAGATTGTGATTGTTTGTGAAATAAAGTTAGAAAGAAAGTTCAAAGAAAAGAAAAATACAAAAGTAGAAAAGTGTTGTTGAGAAAATCAAATAGAAAAGGAGGAAGAAAGAAGAAAATCCAAAAAGAAGTGTAGAAGAATAAATGGTTGGAGGAGAATAAAAGTTAGGTTGTTTGATCACTTGAGCACACACCAATGAAAACAAGTTTCAAAGTCCTTGAAGTTGTCTTGTGAAGCATTAGGAGCATTTGCATACTTCCATTCCCTTCATTTCATTTAGCCCCAAACCATTGGCCCCATTACAACCATGAAAAGTCCTTTTGATTTAAAGAACCGTAAATTGATTTGTGGAGAGTTGGTTTTTGAGCAAGCTTATGGGGACATTAATTGTGGAAATGTTTTGAGTGTAAACACTTTTAACCCTAAACACTTGAGCGGAAATAGTTAGTGAATCCTTGTGAGTTTAGCGGTTAACTTAGTTTGATTTTGCCTATTGGATTGCTTGAGATCGATTGTGCATGACATTCACACACTACACTCAAGCACTATTTAAATGTTCATGTTAAGCACTTAGCAATTTTTCAAAGCCCATGCCTATGCTCTATTTGATTCTTGGTTGTGACTCATGAAACTTTCTGAGGGTTATGGTTGGATAAACTATTTGCTTGTTGTCTATCTTATGGTCTTTCTATTTAGGGTGTGACCATGCTTGAGGACAAGCATGACTTAAGTGTGGGGGTGTGATTTATACATATTTTATGTATAAAGAGCACTACTAATTACTTGTTTTATGCTTCCCTTAACACCTAATAATGTCACTTACCCTTTGTTTATCTCTTTTTATAGGTTCGGACCGGGAGAAATGGAACTTGAAGAAAAGGATGCACTTTGGAAGCTTTTAAAGGCGTTTTCATGGAGCAACCAAAAAGTCAACCGTGACTTTGGAGCTCAAGATTCCAAGATTGAAGCCTTAGAAGTGAAGGACAACGATATCCCGGAGTTGAGACCAAGAAACCGAAAAGTCAACTTTCGGCCCGAAAAGTCAACCGAAGTCAACCGGGCCCACATGGTCAACCCCGAGGTCAACCCCGAAGGCATCACACAAAAACTCATGCAAAATTTTCCCACATCTACTAGGAGAGCTTATTTGATTGGTTGAGGCATATTGGTGATGAGTAGAGATTCAAATTCAAAAATGGGACAAAGCATTTAATGCGTATGTCATACTTTGTTCCCTAGCCTTTTCCCTTCACCTTTTGTCTCCCAATGGTCCCAAATCTGATTTGCCTATGCTATACACACATTCGCACTTTGCCCTTAATGTCCATACACTTCCCTAACTACCCCATGACATTTAGGTCTTTTTAGGTGAGTTAGATCTACACTTTGGGCCCTATGATCTTTCCCCATTAATCCTAACCCTTTATCCCCTCATATATTTTCTAAAACTTCTCATTTTCATAATTCACCAACCTAGACACCACAAATCCCCAAAATCCTCTCTAGTTTCCATTTTGCCTTTCCTACATTTTTCCCATTTCTTCACTGTTACTGTACCGGACGACCGGTGGCCGACCACCAACGACCGGTCGCCAGATCGGCAGTTTTGCTTCTTCTTCCATTTTCCACCATTTCCTCACTTCATCTCTCAAACCTTCCTTCATCAAACATCCTCTACACACCCTCCACTACATCCACAAATACTTTTCCATCCCATTTCACCATCCTCACTCACTCTCACATTGGATCTTCTCAAAACCACAAGGAAGGAGAGCTTGGTTCAAGAGGGAGCAAGAGAAAACCAAGGGAGCAAGGAAGAAGGCATAGCAACCTCTTGGTGACAGCAAGGATTAGCTGGCCATCCTTCTTGAGCACTTCTTTACCCTTATCTACTCTTTATTGCCTTTAAGTTTTCTAGAATTGAGGATTTGATGTATTCCAGAATGTATTGTGAGTAGTCCTTGAAGATTGGGGGCTAGGGTTGTGTGCCCTAGCCCAATGAAGATCTTTTGATTGATTTTATATATCTATGCTTGAGATTTTGATATGGGTATGTTCATTGTCCACTTTTGTTATGTGTTAGATGCATGTCTAGGAACTTTATCCCTTCTAAAAGCATATGTTTAATATATTTTGGTAGAGATTGTGAGCTTGATAACCTTATTCTCCCTAGACAATTGGCAATGAATGTGATGAGCTTCTCTTGTTTGAATCCCTAGGTCTTAATGCCCATTGCCTTAATTAGCAATTTGAGAACCATAGCATGGCTTAAGTTGTTAGAGTAAGAGACTTTGTGAACCATAGCATGGCATGAAGATACATAAGAAAAGACCATGGCCCTAGAACCCTAGTACGGCTAGGGTACGGGATTTGATCCACTATCAATCTCACTTGCATGTTTCTATAAATTAAATCAACCATTGGATTTGGGCTTAGGTGACCCAAAACCCCCTTTCTCTTAATCAATCAAGTTTCCAATCAATTTGTGTTCACTTTTACTACTTGCACTTTAAATTTAGTTGGGTTCATTGTTTCACTTGTCATTTTACAAAACCACAAAATGTCTCCATCTACACTACCACTTTTCACATACCCCACTTAGTGAATGCATAGCAATCCATTTCTTGCCTCCTCATTAGTGCTTGTTAGTCTAGCTACCCTAGTTGCCTAGGGATTTGCACCGCCAATTCCCAACGACACACCCCCGGTCTTTACTTCCATATTCTATTTTGACGACACGTTATGCTTATGTGAAAGTGCTCCAAAAGCGTTAAAGTCATCTGGCTCCCATGAGTTCTGCTTTGCTAACGGAGGCTGAGGCGTATCGTGCTGGTCTGTTGATAGTTATTCATCAGGGGTGGACGAATATTGAATTGGAAAGTGACTGTGCTATGGTGGTTGCTGCCTTATCTTGTCCTGGTGAGGATTACTCAAAGATTGGTAGACTTATAGAGGACTGTAAAGATTATTTATTGTCCTTTTCTTTTTCCTCTTGTAACCATATCTACCGTGAAGCAAGTAGTGTAGCGCGCCCATCGTATGGCACACCTTGCTAGTAGCTCTTCTACGGACGAGCTTTGGTTTGATGAGATGCCCTCCATTATTGAGGATGTGATCTTTGAAGACTGACTCATCGTCAAAGTGTGGGGTAAATTTAGGTTAAGAGAGGGGTTGTCGTTTCCGACGAGGATCAAGGGCTCCCCAATCCCTTGGTAGTTTGTGTGTGTTCAAGTGCTTTAGCTATGATGAAATAGGTAAGAGATGGAAAGAGTGAGTGAAAGTGTATATGTGACAATGAGTGGTGTGAAGTGTGGTGTAGTAAATTGGTTTTGTAAAGAGATGGTGAAATGCAAGACAACAAACAACTAAACAAAGCAAGCAAGGAAGATTAAAGTGTGTGCACAATAAGAAAAGTGTTGGGGTTTCAGGTTAACCTAAGTCCAAATATGATGCTTAATGAACCAATTTAGTAGTCATGTTTATGCAATGAATGAATCAAGTTTCGTATCTTAGCCATGTTATGGGTCTAAGATCATCTTTTCTTATGTATTCATAGTGCCATGTTATGGGTCACTAGAACTCTCCCAATGTGGCTTAGGAGGCGAAGGGCACAAAGACTTAGAAGCTCAAACAAGGAGGCCTCATCACATCTACTATCAAATGCCTAGAGAGAGTTAGGAGTCACCCCAACAATCTCAATCAAGGTAAATTGCACACATGCACAAGGAAGTGACTAAGTTCCCTAAACATGCATTCAACACAAATTGAATTGGGTAATAGACATATTCATTCATCACAAAACATTCAAACATGGTCAATTCATCATTGCATCACATTGGACTAGGGCACACAACCCTAGTCCCCAACAAGAGTTACTACTCACTAATCATCAACATATACATCATCAAATTACATAATAAAGCTCTAGACATAAGGAAAAGAGAGAGTAGAGATGAGAGATGCTCAATGAGGGGTACTCTTCTTCTCCTCCTTGGCTTTGATGATGAGCTTTGATTCCTTGGTGAGGATCTCTAGCAACAAGATGATGGTGTAGTGGAGGTGGAGAGGAATGAGAGTGATGGGTGGTGGTGGCTAGCTAAAAGATTTTTGAGATGGGAGATAAGATGCTATATATAGGTGTAAGGGAAAGGAAATGAAGGGCTAGGTTTGCTAGGGTTATATCCAATGGCTACAGGGATTAAATGAAGGACAATGAGGTAAAATCCTATGGGAATGAAAGGAGGAATAATCAATGGGTGACTTCACCAAATCTAGAATGGTCCTTAGCTAATTTTTGGATGCACATGTGGATCAGTCACAAGGTTAACTTCGCCTTGACTTTGACCACGACCATCGGAGTTGACCAAAGTTGACTTTTGACCAAACTTCTGGAATTCTCTTGCGACTCGCTTCCGGGACTTCTTGTTGACTCGTTGGTGCTCTAAAGTCGAGATTGACCACGATTTGACTTTTTGGTCATCGGGTTAACTTTTCGTCCTTTTGCCGGAAATCCACTAAAAGCTTCAAAATGCGTCCTTTCGTTCCCGATATCAATCTGATGCTTGTGAACCCTACAATGATGCAATTCAAGGATTAGAGACACTAAATGGCCCTTGGATTAGCATTGCTAAAGTGATTTAAGGCCTAATTTGTATGTAAATAACATACAAATCAAAGACCTATGTAAGTGTTCTCGAGGATTCAGATCTTTTCCCTCATTGAGGCACAATATTATCAATAAATAACTAATGTTTCCCTTAAAAAAAACAAGCAAACCATGAATCAAGACTTAATATTTAATTGAATTAATTTTGATGTTCGACCATTCCGATCAACTTTTTAATAAAATATAATGCAATTGCTGCAATTTAGGTTCCAAGTTGCCATAACTACATCTAACTATTCCAACCCCTGGGATTCCTAAAAAACAAAAATCAAAACCCAAGCAAAAAGCTATATGTTCTGCAAATCATACTTCCTAGTATGCACTACAACAGATTTTGTATGTACACTACTACAAAAAAGGCTTGTGGGAACAAACATTTGTCCCTATTGTAAGTGTTCCTATCGCTCATATCTGTCCCTAAATAGCTTCTATATGTCCCATTTTTGCATTAGGAACACTTTCAGCAGGGACAAATATCTGTGTCTATATGCATAAAAAATGGGATAGATATATGTCCCCTAAGGGCCTTTTTCTAGTAGTGGTAGTTAGCTACTTCAATGCGCACCTCGTCAAGTAATTCTTGGGTGTATGCTTTTCGAGATTTTGGCACCAACTACAAAGAGATCGATAGAAGTTGTAATCATCTGGCAAGTAAAATAATATTCAAAATGCATTAATATATTTTTTTTAATGCATGTATGCTTTTTGAATATGTTTTTTTTTTCACACAACACAGATCAATGGAAACTAAGAGATGCAAGTATAAGTAAAATTGATGAAATTTAAGCTTGGCACTAGAGTTAACATCTTTAAGCAACACAGAGAACATATAAATTGGATATGGTCTACCTCATTGTAATCTGAAAATATAAATTACTCAGTTGCATGACTTAATTGTTGATGGTGCCCACTTGAGCAGCAGAAGCAAATCTATCTTTCTTTTTGCATATTCTATTACCAAATTAAAAATGCACGGGCTAATCAACAAAAACTTTCACATCATCCTAAAAGAACCTGCCATACATAAAATGGAACTACGTTAAATGTTAAAGGACCAATGATGAAGGCAAAGGAATCATACCTCTTAGCAAATTCAGCAGCAAATACCACCGTAAGCTAATTAAGCAACCACAGCTTTCTACACCCAATGATTATTTACCCTATCATAGTTACAAAAGCCTAAATTGTAAAATACATAACTAATTCTAGAAAAATAATTTCAAGGTGATTCCAGTTCTGGATGGTTCATTAGTTTGTCTACTACAATTGTCAATAAGAAATTATTTTCAGATTCAGCATGGTTTAGTACAGTTTTTTAGGAAAATGCTGCTGGGTCAGACAATTCAGAAAACCAAAAAAATGACTTGAGTCCTTTCTTTGTCTAAAATTCATTTGGTAACCAAAATTGCTCAACCAAGAAGGGTAGGGTAGTTCAAGAGGTGTGTTGTAAGGCTGTATTGTTTCTAAGACTTACCCAAACTTCTGCTCTTATTTACTTCTAGTTAATCAACACGTACATGGTTTCAATACAGATTGTACTTTGTGTTCCTCTATATGTAGAGATCCTTATTTATTAATAAAATGGGGAATGCTAAGCTCAAACGCAGAGTGCGTTTGAGTCAACCACCATCTTGACACGTGTCCCACTGATTATTTTAATTAAATGTTGTTTTTTGATTTCTCTTTTTAGCCCTTGCTCCTTTCTCTTTCTTCTCTCTTAGCCTCTTCTCCTCTTCTCCTCTTCTTCGACAGAACCTCTCTCTCTCTCTCTTAATCATCTACCTTCTTCCTTGTGGGCTTTAAAGCCGGGTGAGGATTGGCAATAATTGTTTCTATAAATTCTCAGGAGCAAAACCTTATGGCATCTCCCTCCATTTTCTTCTTCCTTGTGCTCTGTATGACCCATGTAACATTCCCTACTGCTCAATCAGACGGTGGTCCGCGGACGTTCATCATCCACGTGTCCAAATCGGAGAAGCCCGCCCTGTTCTCCTCCCACCGTGGCTGGTAAACTTCCATCCTCCGCTCCCTCCCTCCTTCCCCTTACCACACCAAACTCCTCTACACTTACTCACGCGCGATCCATGGCTTCTCCGCTGCGTGAGAAGAAAGAAGAAAAAAATTGTTTTTACAAGAGAGAGAGGGAGAGAGAAGTTCTGTCGAAAGAAGAGGAGAAGAGGAAGAAGGTAGATGATTAAGAGAGAGAGAGGTTCTGTCGAAAGAAGAGGAGAGAAGAAAGAGAAAGCCATAAAGGAGCAGCAGGGGCAAAAAAGAGAAACAAAAAAACAACATTTAATTAAAATAATCTTGGGACACGTGTCAAGATGGTGGCTGACTCAAACGCATGGTGCGTTTGAGCTTAGCATTCCCCTTAATAAAATACATCATATTCTCTGCTCATTCTCTTGTTATTTACGTTTACCCTTAAACAACGTCATCATTTTTCAAGGCTTAATTAATAAGGGAAAAACCTCTATATGGTACCTGGACTATCACCAAATGCAATTTTTGGTACCTGAATTTTCATAAAGAATCTTATGGTACCTGAACTATTGTTCCGTTAGCCATTATAGTACCTACCGTTAAATATTCCGTTAAGTGCTGACATGGCATGCATAGTCATTATTTTTAATATTTTTTTATATATTTTTTTTGACTTTTTTATTTTAAATTTATTTTAAATTTTTAACTATTTTCTTTAATATTTTTAATATTTTCTTAAGCTTAGTTTATACAATTATTTTTTTTGTGTATTTTTATTTTTTATTTTATAAATACTTGTGAGTTATTTTGAATAGATTCTTAAAGCGCAAAATAATTTGTGAACTTTGTATTTTACAATGAATTTGTGTAAATTATTATTATGTTTATTATCTATTTAAAACTTGATTTTTGTTTTATTTCTAATTTTTGTGTGTTAACTTCAAGTTTATTTTCTTAGTTAACACTGAGCTAAGTCAGCTAACAATAAACCACTAGTATTTTGTAAACTTAATATATAAAGTTCATAAATATTTATAAAATACAAATACACCAAAAAATTAATTGTATAAACTAAGCTTAAGAAAATATTTAAAAAATGAAAGGATATAGTTAAAAAAATAAAATAAAAAGATATAAAAAATATTTAACTAAGAAAATAAACTTGAAGTTAACTCGCAAAAATGAGAAATAAAAAAAAAATCAAGTTTTAACTAGATAATAAACACAATAATAATTTACACAAATTCATTGTAAAATACAAAGTTCACAAATTGTTTTGCGTTTTAAGAATTTATTCAAAATAACTCACAAGTATTTATAAAATAAAAATACACCAAAAAAATAATTGTATAAACTAATCTTAAGAAAATATTAAAAAAAATGAAAGAAAATAGTAAAAAAATAAAAATATTAATATAAAAAATTAATATTAAATTTAAAATAAATGAAATGACTTTTTTACCCTTGCCACGTCAGCACTTAACGGAATATTTAACGGTAGGTACTATAATGGCTAACGGAACAATAGTTCAGGTACCACTAGGTTCTTTATGAAAATTCAGGTACCAAAAATTGCATTTGGTGATAGTCCAGGTACCATATGAAGGTTTTTCCCAATTAATAATACAGTTGCATATGATTTAAGACTTTTCAACTCAAAAATTGGCGATGGAGGTGATCGTTTCACTTGGTTTCTCTAAAGGACGACACTCTATTGCCATTTAATAGGAGGCCAACCAACATGATGTATTTGCTCAAATTTAGTTGATCAATCACTCTATACTTTGAAAGTAAGTCTACGTACTTCATGATCGAGTCTTGTTTCTATGACATATACACAAAAATGAATTAACCAATTAATAAGGAAAAAAGACATTAATGACATGCACATATTAAACTGTGATTTCCTGGTAAGACAGAATAACTTTTACATGTAAGGACTTATATATATATATATAAATATATATCTAGATCTATACTATCTATACTATATTTAAGAGAAGAGGCTTTGTCAACCATAACTAATTTTTTTTACGTTAATACCCCTCATATATTAAAATACTTTCAAAACCAATTAATTAGAAAGGGTAAAAATGACAAATTACAAATAGCAAAAAAAAAAGTTTGCATAACTACCCACTCTTTAGGTAACTACCTCCACTCCCACAACCATCGGGTGTGTGGATATTTCTAGTATATATTTAAGAGAAGAGGTTTTGTCAACAATAATAGATTTTTTTACATTAATACCTCTCATATATTAAAATACTTTGAAAATCAATTAATCAGAAAGGGTAAATTTCGGATGAGATATTCTGAAAAATTCTGAAATTCCAACTATTCCAAAAGTTCACAAGTTGAAAAGGAATGTTGAAATTCTGAAATCGGAATTGAAATAAAACTTCCCTTTCAAAAAAAATTGAATCGAGATGAAACATTTTATTCCGATCCAAACCGTTTGGAGCCTGTTATCTCTTATATGCCACCATTGCCTCATTAATGTCGTTACAACCACATTCAGATAGACAACTGTTTGATTAAATCCAGCAGTTGTAGCATTTAAAATCTCAGCTACCTCTCCCATATATCGAGTCTCAGTCTCATTAATTGAGAAATCTAACCGGCCATGAATTCTACTCAATGGTCTATGATCACTACATTGCTCATCTTCCTTCTCCTTCTTCTCCCCTATGGCATTTCCATTGATTCCATTGCTTCAAACCAAACCATCAAAGACGGCGACGTTTTGGTCTCTAGCAGGAAACTCTTTGCACTTGGGTTCTTCAGCCCTGGAAATTCTTCTAAGCGTTATGTAGGAGTATGGTTTAACAAAGTTCCAGAGCAAACTATTGTTTGGATTGCAAACAGAGACAACCCTGTCAATGATACTTCTGGACTTTTAGCGATCAATGGAGATGGAGGCCTTGTCATATATGGAAAGGACCGAAAAGTCCCTCTATGGTCTGCTAATGTTACTCTCTTGTCTCCAAACAATTCCATGGCCAAGCTGCTGGCCAAGCTGTTGGATACAGGAAATTTTGTTTTGTTTGAGAAAGGGAGCCAGAGGATTTTGTGGCAAGGGTTTGATTATCCCACAAATACATTGCTTCCATTTATGAAACTTGGACTGAACCGGCGGTCCGGGCTCAACTGGTCCCTAACTTCATGGAAGTCCCTAGATGACCCGGGAACTGGAAATTGTTCGTGTAGGATTGATCCAAGTGGGTTTCCGCAGCTGTTTTTGTTCAAGGGTCAAGCTCCGTGGTGGCGGGGCGGACCTTGGGTCGGGCACAGATGGAGCGGTGTGCCGGAAATGACCGGATTGACCGATCGTTTCATCTTCAATGTGAGTTTTGTGAACAATGAAAATGAGTTATTCCTCATGGATGCTATTACCGACGACTCAATCTTCTCAAGAATGGTGATTAATGAGTCGGGAATCCTTGAACGGTCCACGTGGCATGATCAATCACATCAATGGATCAAGTATTTCTCTGCCCCGGTAGAGCAGTGTGACTACTATGGACAGTGCGGTCCAAATAGCAATTGTGACCCTTACGATGCGTATCAGTTTGAGTGTACATGCCTACCTGGATATGAACCCAAGTCGCCCCACGATTGGTATTTGAGAGAAGGATCGAGTGGGTGCGTAAGGAAAAAAGAAGTATCCATGTGTCAAAATGGGGAAGGGTTCGTGAAGGTGCCACTAGTAAAGGCACCAGACTCATCTACCGCGCGAGCAAACAGGTCCATGAGTCTAAAAGAATGTGAAGAGGAATGCTTAAGGAATTGTTCTTGCATGGCATACTCGAGTACAGATGAAGATACAAGGACTGGATGTGTGACATGGCATGGGGACTTGATGGATACAAGGACTTATATAACTGTCGGTCAAGATTTATATGTTCGAGTTGATTCGATAGAGTTAGGTAATTGTTCTTTCTCTTCTGTTCCAATATAATTTTGGTTTCACATTTCATAGTAGAATTAATGCATTTTTAGTCCATGGTTAACTCAATTAGTTCATTGTATTTTCACATATTGTATATCTTGGTAGCTAAACACGCAAAGAAGTCGAGTGGTTCTCTTAGCAATAAGGGGAAGCTGGCAATTTCGCTAACATCTATTGTAGTGTTCTTTCTTGTGATCTCTATCGCATATTGGTCCATAAAGATGAGGAGAAAAGGTAAACATATTTCCCTTCACTATGTCAACAGCTTGATTTACCAAGATGATATTTTTTTTCAGTTTTTATTGTCAGTTCAGCTTAATTAGTACCTTACTATAAGCACACTACATAATTAAATGCAAGCAAGTTGCCCATTGATAGCTGCTTTAAGAAAAACCAGTGGTTAACTTGAAATTCTTGGTTTCTAAGCCAATAATGCTTCACAATGAATACATTATGACTATCTGTTCTGAATTTTTTTTTTTATCATATATTTGTTCTGTAATTGTTGACAGATAAGCCAAGACAATATCAATTTTCATTTGATGAGACCACACCTTCAATCTACTTGGATGATTCTCATTGTAGAACAGATCCTGATGATAGCAGATTAAAGTCAGATCTACCTTTCTTTGATCTAAGCACCATATCTGCAGCCACAAAAAATTTCTCCGATTCAAACAGGCTTGGAGAAGGCGGTTTTGGCCCCGTTTATAAGGTAGTTGTCCTCAATTAGCTACTGTATCGACCCCAAATCAAGGGCTGAATATATGAATTATCATACTAATAGTTTCATGCATGCACAGTAAGTATTGAATTGTAATTTCAGGGAGTGCTTTCTAGTGGAACGGAAATAGCCGTGAAAAGACTACGCAAGAATTCAAACCAAGGAAATGAAGAGTTCAAGAATGAAGTTGTGGTGATTGCTAAACTCCAACACAGGAACCTTGTGAGAATCTTAGGTTACTGCGTTCAAGATGAAGAGAAGATGATAATCTATGAATACCTGCCTAACAAAAGCCTGGACTCTTTCATTTTCAGTATGTCTTCCTCTTGCTTTAGCACATATGTATATAAATCAAGTTAAAAGCAAGCAATCGAAGTTATATCTAAAAATTTCTTGCAATTAATTTCCAGGTGAAACGAAAAGGGAACTTTTAGACTGGACAAGACGCTTGGAGATTATCTGTGGCATTGGTAGGGGTATCTTGTATCTTCATCAAGATTCGAGATTAAGAATTATCCATAGAGACCTAAAGGCCAGTAATGTTCTACTGGATGCTTCTATGAACCCCAAAATTGCAGATTTTGGTATGGCTAGAATATTCGGAGCAAACCAAATTGAAGAATATACAAATCGAGTGGTTGGAACATAGTAAGTAACCTCGAAACCATCTGTACGTTGTTATTTCATTAGTTTCCTGACCACAACAGAAGGAATTCAAATTTGATAACACAATTAATGTCACTAAAGTACATAATCAAGGCAACAAATTAATTCGGTTCACTAATAAAAGAAGCTTTGCTTGATAATTAGTAATTACTTTTCTTTCGATCTGTTGTCACAGTGGTTACATGTCACCGGAGTATGCAATGGAAGGACTATTTTCGGTAAAGTCTGATGTATACAGTTTCGGTGTTTTGCTGTTAGAAATCGTTAGTGGCAGGAAGAACACTGGTCACTACCATGATAATCCCGACTCAAATTTGGTTGGACATGTAAGCATGCAAGCTAGTCTAGCTAGTTTTACAATCATCAACTTGACTTTATGAACCTAGCTAGCTACTTCATTAGTTTCGCTAACTTGATGATCGATGTAAATCATTTTTCAGGTTTGGGACTTGTGGGAAGAAGGCCGAGCCTTGGAAATCATCGACACATCCTTGGGTGAATCCTACCCCATCGGTGAAGTTCTACGGTGCGTTCAAATCGCGCTTTTGTGCGTTCAAGAGTTGGCAAACGACCGGCCAACCATGTCAACAGTTGTGTTCATGTTAGGCAATGATGCAGCTCTTCCTTCACCAAGAAGACCTGCATTTCTGTTGAAGAGAAGTGATTATACTAGTGGTGACACCAGGACTAGAGATGCTAGTTCCATAAATGATGTATCATGCACTGTAGTAGAAGCTCGCTAAAGAACCCACGCTCTAAACCCTTGCTTGTGTGTTAAGCAAAAGCTTACTATATAAAAGTTTGTACTGTTTGTAACCATATAAACGCCTTTAATGGTCAGACAAGTGGCAATCTCGTGGATCACGTTCCATTTTGAAATTATAAACACGTTTCATTCCTGCCTTTTCTTTTCTATATTTTATTGACTAGTTTTCTCCTAAACACAGTAGAGGCCAAAAAAATAATTAAATGAGGTAGAGAAATTTCTAGTAGTCTCATTCCATCATTCTCTTCCACTCCCTTAATTTCACTGTTTTAATCTATTAATTTATGCCATTACATTTTCCACAGCTGTCTGATTGATTGTAGCTTCTTTTTGTTTTTTGTGTTTTTTTTTTTCAAAAAATGAGTAAAATTTCTTTTTTAAGTCCAAAAGATATTGTGAAGTATTAATTAATTAATAAAAACACATTTAACAGCGGAAAGAGTATACAATGTACCATTTTTACGTTTTTTTTTATAAGAACATAAACTGCACGTTGTTTACGAATGAATGATAGAATAATTAATGTCTCAGGGTGTTTGTTACCGTTTTGAAAAAGAAACTTTATTTGATTAATATATAATAGGGAAGATATTGAAATAGTTAAATTAAATTGGTCTACTCATTTCATTAGAAATCCCCTTTATATAGGGTGACAATTACAGGTAATCATAATTACAATAAATGATAAATGAATCCCTAATTTTCTCTCGCCAGTTACTTTGATGAAGACACACTAATTGTGTTTTTCCTTCAACACTCCCCCTTGTGCCAAGTCAAAGGCGAAATGGTGCATGAATTGTTGCCTCGTTAAAATCCTTGCCAAGTAACAAAACCCAGTGAGAAAAATAAATCTTGGTCAAAGAGAAAAAGAGCACAACGCATGTGTGTGTTTAGACTCCCCCTGAAGTCTACACCTTCCCCTAATCCGTACATCAATCAAGGGAGATTAGAAAGTCTCCGCATTCCTATGTTTTTCACATGCTTCTCAAAGTTGGCCTTAGGCAATGATTTGGTAAACAAATTTGTCACATTCTCATCAGAACTTACTTGATTCACTTGAATCTGGAGGAGAGCCTGTCGTTGCTGATTGTAGAAAAACTTTGGCGATATGTGCTTTGTATTATCACCCTTGATATAACCTAGATTCATCTATTCAATGTAAGCTGCATTATCTTCATAACTACAAGTAGGCTCTTCAGTGATAGAACTCAAACCACTAGTCCCTCGAATATGTGTAATGATAGACCTTAACCATATACACTCACGAACCGCCTCATGTAGAGCAATGATCTCTAAGTGGTTCGAGGGGGTAGCCACAAGGGTTTGCTTGGTTGATCTCCAAGATATCACCGTGTTCCCAATGGTAAATACATAACTAGTTTGGGAACGACCTTTTTGTGGGTCAGAGAGGTACCCAACATCAGCAAAACCAACCAAAATATTATTTGGTATTTCGGTATAGGGCGTGGCGCTCTCGCCATCAACATTTCCTTTAGGGATTACAGTACCATTTGTGGTCCCTATTGTCTCTCTGTAAGGAAAGAATAGACCCATGTTAATGATTCCTTTTAGGTATCGAAATATGTTCTTGATACAATTCCAATGACACTGTGTAGGCGCTGAGCTAAATCTAGCTAGCAAGTTCACTGAGAATGCAATAACTGGTTGAGTACATTAAGCTAAGTACAATAATGCGCCTATTGCACTTAGGTAGGGAATTTCAGCTCCTAACAGCTCTTCATTATCTTCATTGGACGAAATAGATCGTTCTTTATATCCAAACTTCGACCAATCATGGGAGTGTTAACATGATGCACTTTATCCATGTTAAATCGCTTGAGCATCTTTTGGACATATGCAAACTGGTGGATTAGTATTTCACAAGCTCGGTGTTCTAGTTCAAGGCCTAGACAGAACCGAGTTTACCCAAGATCCTTCATCTCAAATTCGGATTTCAAGTAGCTCACAGTTTCTCTTATTTCATCAAGAGTACCTATTATGTTGATATCATCGACATATACAGCTACAATTGCAAATCCGGAACTTGTTTTATTTATGAATACGTAGGGGCATAGTTCATCGTTCTTATATCCCTTCCTAATCAAGTAGTCACTTAGGCGGGTATGCCACATCCGTCCGGATTGTTGCAATCTTTAAAGTGAGCATTTCAATGTAATTGCAAACGCACCCCATGGTTTAGAGTCACTTGACCTGGGCAATAGAAGACAATCATGCACTTTCGTGTATATCTCTGAATCAAGATCCCCATAAAGATATGTTGTAACCACATCTATGAGCTGCATTTTTTGTCCTTCGGAAACTACTAAGCTAACTAAGTAGCGGAAAGTTATAACGTCCATTACGGGAGAATATGTCTCATCGTAGTCAATTCCAGGGCGTTGTGAGAAACCTTGTGCCACAAGACTTTATTCTTCTCATTACGCTTTCTGACAAAGGCCCATTTATATCCTACAGGCTTTACATTTGGTGGGGCTAGGACTACTTAACCAAATACCTGTCTCTTTGCCAAAGAATCTAGTTCTGCCTGGATTGCTTCTTTCCATTTAGGCCAATCTGCTCTTTGTTGACATTCTGCAACAGAGTGTGGTTTGATATCATCATGCTCTATGATTTCTTGAGCAATAATATATGCAAATACATCATCAATGTGTATGGAAGATCTTTCTATCAACTCATATGCACTCTGATTGATCGATAATTATGGGGTGAATGTGAGTATCGCCGTCAAAGTGTAGTGGGTGGTAAATTGTGACCAGGGGTTGTCGTACCCAAGGGATTGGAAGGCCCAAGATCCCTCTTTGGTGAATGAATGCAACCAAGATAAGCAATGCACTAGAAATGATGTGATTAGAGATGGATTATGTACTTAGAAGTGAAGTATGTGCAACATGGATGTGTAGTGTTCAATGTGTGTCACTCTTGAGTGACAAAGACCAAAACAGTAACTAAATGTGGCAAGATCAGTGACTAAGTAACCAATCTAATCTAGATGAAATTGTGGTAACAAGGACACAAGTGAATATGTGATAGCTTTGTGTGTTGTTGAGGTGACAAGCCCAACAAATGTATGCATTGTGTGTGATCAAATGGATGGAAACGATTGGGGTTTCGGGTTCACTCTACCCCAATCAAATGTATGACAACTCTCAAGAACATGCAACAATGAATTCACTAAGGATCAAACCCTTATCCTTGCCATGTTATGGCTCAAAGGATGGATTCTTTTAGGCCTATTTTGTGCCTTATTAGGGTCACAAATACTCCTAGTCCATTTATCCAAGCCTTGTTAGGGTCTCAAACAAACTTCCTAGGCATAGAGTTTCAAGAATCAAGATTCAAACAAATTCAGTTCATTGACATAAACTCATCATGCTCAAAGTAAACACCTAGGATAAAATGTAATCAACATAGAATCCTAACAAGTTAAGTTTAACACATGATTGAGAATTAGTTAGATTCATGAACAAGCATCAAACAAAACCGTATTTAATCATTGAACATATCCAGAAACAAAATCATCATGCATATTCCAGAGAAATCATCAAAACATCATCATGGGCTAGAGCACACAACCCTAGCCCCCAATTTAATGAACTACTCACTACTCATTGTCAAATACATCATTAATCTCAAAGATGAAAACATAAACATAAAACTAAAGAAAGAAAGAGTTAAGAATTGCTCAAGGGTCGTAGCCAGCAGTTCCTTGGTGGCTCCAACGATATATGCAGGCCTCCTCTTCGTTCTTCTCTCCTCCTTCAAGCTCTAGCAAGTCTAGCTTCCGATTCCTTGCTCCTCTTGATGGATGGCAACTTGTGGTGAAGGTAAGTCCGTGGAATGGTGGTGAAAAGTGTATGGCTGAAGTGTTTGGGATGTATGGAAAATATTTCGTGAAGGAATGGAAGTGAGATGGGTGGTGGAAGGTGGTGAAAATGGAAGAACAAACTCGGGCAGAAGCACTAGCGTCCGAGCGGATTGTATCGGCGTCCGGGCGGATGGTATCGGCGTCCGGGCGCCAAGCACGTCTATGTTGGTTTTGCAGAACTGGCCGAGAGAAAATGAGTTTTCTCTCCTAGGGTTTCTTCCTCAACGTAAGTGACTAACTGAATGATGGAATGGGAGGGTCTGGTCAGCCTCCAAGGTGCACTAGGGTTTCCTAGTGGAGTGAGATGGCATGGATGAGTGGAGAGAAAAGAAAAAGAAAAGAAATGTGAAGTGGAGGGGAATAAGGGTGAGTGGACATGTGAGTGGATGAGTGGATGCGTGAGCTGTGCCACACATGTGTGTAGCTGATGTAGGAGAGTCTCTCCTCCTGTGGTGGTGCTCCGGTGGTGGTTCGGCGGTGGTGCCGCCTCTTGTGATGGGGGTTTGCCGGAAAAATCGCCGGAAATGCAATTTCTTCATTTTCCTTCCTTTCTTCGATTCTTCAACGCCTTCAATGGCAACGTCTTCCGAAGGTAAATTTATGTAATCTTCAATGTCTAGAAGCCACAGTTGACTTCTTGTCCTCTTCTCGGAATTGTGCCCAAAAGTAGTCAAAATGCACCTCCTTGTGCCGAATTACTCCAAGTCACATAAGTAACTTGAAATCATAAAAACGCATATTAATAGTACCAAAATGCCTTCGGGTAAGCTTAACTCTCGTGATTAGGAATACAATTTGCGCTATAAATAAGTGCAAATCACACTCTCATAATCCATTGAAATTTCTTTGTTCTCTGGAATCATATCAAACATCGGAGCGTCCTCCAGTAATGATTCATGGACATAACTATAATCAGAGATAATCTCATGAGAATGATTCTCTACATTGATGACTAATGGATCGGGTTGTGCCTTACCCGCCCTCTTCTTCCTTGGGCGGGTGTTGATCGTACCAGGTGGCGTCCTCCTCTTCCTTTGGGGAGCCACGGCCTCAACCACACCTCCACTAAATGTGGTTGCAACGCCTTTATCTGCGGTGTTGTGCCCCTTATTGGGGACTTCTATCCTTGCAGGCACATTTGCAGCTGGTATATGTAATCTTGTCACTTTAGCGATATTAGCAAACGCATCAGGCATTGAATCTGCTATATTCTGAAGATCGATTATTCTTTTCACTTCACTTTGACATTGTGAAGTGCAGGGATCATAATGAGATAGTGGGGACAAACCACGACAATTCTTGTCGTTCCCTTAGAAAATCTTTTTTCTTATCTCCCTTAGCAACAGGAAAATTGTCTCATCAAAGTGACAATCCGCAAATCTAGCGGTAAAAAGATCGTCTGTCAAAGGTTCTTAATAGCGGATAATTATTGGGGATTCATATCTAATATAAATACCTAATCATCTCTGAGGACCCATTTTAGTGCGTTGTGGGGGCGCAATAGGCACATATACTGCGCAACCAAATATGCATAAGTGTGAAATGTCATGCTCATATTCAGTAACCAACTGGTACGCAGAAAATGGTTGGCTAGCAGTGGGTTTGAAACGAATAAGTAAAGCTGTGTGTGATATTGCGTAACCCCATGCAGAGATAAATATGTTGGTGCGCATAACCAATGCCCTAGCCATCATTTGTAGCCTTTGGATGGTGGCTTATGAGAGACCATTTTGTGTATGCATACGGGGTACAAGACAGTCTACATCGATCTCAATAGACATGCAATAATCATCAAATGCTTTTGATGTAAACTCTCCGGCGTTGTCAACTCTTACAGACTTGATAGGATGGTCAGGGTAGTGAGCCCTTAAACATATAATATGTGCTAGGAGTTTTGCAAATGCAGCATTTCTTGTGGACAATAACGCGATATGTGACCAGTGTGTCGAAACATCCACTAGAACCATAAAATACTTGGATAGATAGGTCCACAAATATCACCTTGTATCCTTTGTAAGAATGGAATGTTTTGCTATGTATCTTTAGCATGGGAAGGTCTCGATCTTGTTTTTGCTAAAGAACAGGCTTTGCAAAATGAGTGATGTGCCTTTGAAATAGTTAATAAGGCATAATGGGATGGAAATAGCGCATCTGGTGCTTTAGAAGGCATGCTCTACATTGGAGCAGTACTAGTACTAACACTTTGCAGTGTGGCGGATTTTTGTCCCATTATCTTTTTCACTCGAAAGAAAGGATGTCCGTATGGGTTCTAAAATACATATCATTATGTCACGACCAGGGTGTCCTAGGCGGTCGTGCCAAAGCCTGTATGAATCAGTATCCCACAGTTCGTTGTTGGTGACAATATAGGATTCAATAGTCTGAGTAGTAGTGAGGTACAGTCCACTAGATTGACTCATTAGTTTCTCTAAAATGTGTTTCCTTCCACATTCATTAGAGGTAATATATATGTATTCAATTCCATTCTCACAATGAGTTTCCAAATGATAACCGTTGGCACAAATATCTTTGAAACTAAACAAGGTTCGATTAGCTTTTGGTGCATACAGAGCCTCTGTAGCTTTAATCATTGTGCCGTTAGGCATCAAGAATTTGGCAATTCCTCGCCCTTTTATTAATTGTGATGATCCAATCATCGTAGTCGCAGATGAATTATAAGCAATTAATTCAATGAATATTTGTCTATTCCTTAAAATTGTGTGGATAGTCCCACTATCAACTAAGCACTCTATTTCTCCTCGAGACATCCTTACAAGTAAATTGGATGGTATTATTTAATAAGTTGAAATATATATCTGATATTCTTTAGAGTATTTTGAGTGAGGTAGAATTATATACTTTTCATTCTAATATTTTTCATTTATTTGCTAAATGTATTACTTTACATTTTAATAGTGCTTTGTTCGAACCATGTAAGTATATGTGTCTTCTACACCTTGGTCCCCTGACCATTGGGTCCAGCATCACCATGGCCACTTGGGCTAGCACCACCATCTCTGCGCCATACATTGGTGAACCTCCACGGCGCATACTACGGCCCCCATGTCCCTTTCAACCTGGTGCATTGTTCCCACGTGGGTAGGGATCAGCATGTCCAATCCCCTTTGCTTTGGGGTTCTTTAATTTCCACTATTCATCTTATCATAGTTAACCTCAAGAATTTTCTTTGTCCCATAGGCCTGGTATTATTGTTCAGAATAACCTAATCATGCCTCGCAGCTACTTGCAACATGTTGATCAGCTTATTGAATGTTGTGATTTTTTTGTTGTCATACTCCAGCCTATACTGGATCGCTAGTATATCACTACTACAAAAAACTCTTCAGACGACACCCTTCAGATGACGTTATTGAAATTAACGTCGTATGAACTAATATAAACGATTTTTTACTAATATAGACGACGTATGTTAAAAACAATTTTATAAAATAACTGGCTAATTTTTAATTTATATCAAATAAACATTTTATGTAAATAAAGAGATTATATTTATTATTGGCCTCGTCAAAACCATACTCAAAGATAAACTCCGAGTTGGGAAAAAGAGTACCAAAATGTGAAGAACTAAAACATAAAAGCAACAACATAAACTGAAAAAACGATGCAACAATTATTGAAATACAAGAAAAAAAAAACAAACACTCAAACTAAAACTAGCTAATATTCGAAGTAACAAATCTTGGTCCCGATCAAATACGGACAAGACTGAATTACAATAATCAATGGTTTCATTTGAAGATATAGAAGATGATGACACTTCAAATGGATCCATTGTATTTGTGAGAAGGATTGAAGAATTTTTCAAAAATTGATAGATGATGGAAATAGTGATAATATGCAAGTTTATATAGAAAATGATTTCTTTTTAAAATATGTAGTAGTTTTTTGGCTAATTAAAATATATAGTTGTTAACAATTAATAAATATTTAAATTTAGCCTACCATGGCAATGCTAAACTAACAAAGTAGGCTAAAAAAGAATTTTATGTAGTATATTTCATTTTAGGTAGGTTAAACTTTAACCTATGGTGGAAGATGCTCTTATAGGGAGGAAGAGGGGACAAAGGTGAGGAGAAAAATAATAAAAATGATAATTCAAGATCAGATGGGAAGCAGCTGGAACCCTAAATGAGTAGAAAATTTGACTGGAAAAATGATCTAAGAGAAAAGTCAAGAATCCTATAGAAGCTGATTTCATTGTGATCTGACCTCCTACTATTCACATTGGGCTATCTCTCTCATTACAATATCTTTTTAGATGAGGCTAGAAGCATTGGAAACTAGACTCATAGGGCTTGAATTGGAGAGTTCGAAGTCCACATAGTTCCCAATGGATCAAAAACAGCAGCCTTCCAAAGTGGACTGATTGCAGGGAAGTTTACTGATTTCTGGCAGACTGACCTTCGTCTATTCAAATCTGAATATTTCTCTCCAGAAAATAGATCTTCATGAACCGTAAATTTCTGTTAAAAGTAGACATCCATATATTTCCATCCATATAAGGAAAATTCTCTAGTTCATTCTGGATCAGTGCAGTTTATTCCTCGAAGTTGACTATTCCGCTCAAGTTGCTTCAGTTTTCAGGATTGCAGTCACCTTTCAATCCTCCTTTGCCATTTTTCGCTTATTTTCCTTGTTTCGACTCAATTTTATTAAATTGCTCCAAAATTCTACAAACAAGAAAACTTAAATAAATAACACAAATAAATGAGAAATTAGCTAAGAAAATATAGAGATTCAGAATATACAAGTCGCATAAAAATGCTCCTATCAAATACCCTCACACTTATTCTTTTGCTAGTCATCGAGCAAACACAATGAAGACTAAAATACAAAGTATCCTTCCAACGTTATCCTCAAAGAACACAATTAGATTAGGGCAAGAAAATCAAGTTAGGTTCCAAAAATTCATGAGTCATGGATCAAATATGTGACATGGTTTTGATTGTCAATTCAATGTACCAAAAGAAAGCATGCATGCCGAAACCGTGCAAACCATAAACTCACAAGATATCACTCTTATTTTTCACACAAGTGTTTATGGGTTAGTGTCTGCACTCAAAACAATTTTATGCAATACCGCCATATGCTTGATCTTCAATCTATTCTCCACTTATCACACGAAACACATCTTGGATCGAAAGGACTTTTATTGGGATGTAACGAGGCTTAGGGCACGGGGTAAAAGAAATGAAATGGAATGGAATAACAAATTTCAAGAAAACTTAATGAGCAACAATCCTTTTGAGATTTTGAACTTAAGATGCTTCAAGTGATTCACTTCCTTAGCCACTCTCCAAGACCAAACACCATTTATTGAATATGAAGATTTTTTTTTTTAAACTACCACAAGAGCACACATTTGAGATTGCTCCGGTAGATTTTATTGATAATTCTCTGCAAATATTGGCACCCCCACACTTATTCTTTTTTCAAACTCCCAAACTTGCTTCTTTTAGCATCATGAAACAATCAATCTCATATTGCTCATTAAGAAAACTTGAAAAGGGTAAGGCAAGTGTTTAAGTTAAGGATAGACATTTATGGTGCAAAGAATTGAAAGGCTAACAAAAAGGCTCAAATGGCAATCTAAGGGTATTTTTTTTTTCTTTGGATACATGCTCATTTGGCCATGGTGGATTCCTAATTGCCTAAGTCATTTCCAAGATGCACAAGTATGACACAAAGTTTCGAAAGATATTGAGCAAGTTCTAGAGATGCATAACATAAAATTGATCACACATGAAGAACAAAGTGCTCAGAACATTGAATGCACTTTCACGAAGCTCAAAACACACAATATGGCAAACATAGTTCTCACAAGTCTCACGATGCTTCTCTCATTTCAATGCATTGTCATGACAAATGAAATCAAACCATTGATGATCCATAACAATTTGTTTTGAAAAATTGAAGTTCACGAAACCCAAACATGTTTTCTAACCCTTTAAGTTCAATCTCATCATCGGAGTTGGAAAGTACTAACACAAACACACAAAAACTAACAACATTTTTTTTTCATACTTTAAAAGAAACAGCTAAATAAACAAACAAGCACTTTCTAAGACTCGATAGCTCCAAAACCAGTGCGAAACAAACGAGCTTTTACAAAACTACTAAAACTAAAACAATAAATAATATTTTTTTTCAACCAAACAAAGAAACAGAACAAAAACAATTTTTTTGTGTTTTTGAGAGTTTTTTGGACAATCTGAAAACACTCAAAAAAGGCCTTCTTTCACACTTGAACTTAACATTGTCCTCAATGTTAAAAGGTGGTTTTGAAAGTTTTTGCAAATGAAAAGTTCAAACACGGAGAGAAGAAACATGCTATAAACTTAAAAACACACCAACACACAACAAGGAAAAACAAAGAGGAGTTACGAAAGCTTCCCTGATTACTCCTTCATCATTGGGTTGCCTCCCAAGAAGCGCTTGGTTTAACGTCTTCAGCCAGACGGTGTCACAAATCATACACTAGTTTCAGGGTCTTGGAGGGGTACATTCTCCACTATCCGCTCTGCAAATGACTCCAAATAGGGTTTGAGTCGATGTCCATTCACTTTAAATTTATTTTCTGTCTTTGGATTTTGAATTTCAACTGCACCATGAGGAAAAATATTAGTAACAACAAATGGACCACACCATCGAGAACGAAGCTTACCTGGAAATAGCCGAAGTCGCGAGTCAAATAACAAGACTTTTTGCCCCACTTCGAAAGTCTTTCGAAGCACCATCTTATCATGAAAGATCTTAGTCTTGTCTTTGTAAATGCGGCTACTCTCATAAGCCTCATTCCTCATCTCATCAAGCTCATTCAATTGTAGTTTCCGATGTTCACTAGCTGCCTTCATGTCAAAATTGAGCTTCTGAATTGCCCAATATGCTTTGTGCTCCAACTGCACAGGAAGATGGCATGCCTTACCATACACTAGCCAGAAAGGACTCATCCCAATGGGTGTCTTATAAGCCGTCCTATACGCCCACAAAGCATCATCTAATCTATCAGTTCAATCCTTCCGATTAGATTTGACAGTTTTTTCCAAAATTTGCTTGATCTCCCTATTTGAAACCTCTGCTTGACCACTAGTTTGAGGATGGTATGGTGTAGAGACCTTGTGAGTGATGTTGTACTTCTTCAACAAAGCATCAAAGGACCTATTGCAAAAATGGGTCCATCCATCGCTGATAATTGCTCTAGGTGTTCCAAATCTTGAAAAGATGTTAGTTCTAAGAAACCTGAGAACAACCTTAGAATCATTCCCTTTTGAATGAATATAACATCGCTTCCAAATAATGGTAAAGCCTCGGTATAGATACATCGGGACAACTAAAACTACAACAATGCATTCAATGAGCCAATAATAATGTTCATTTTTTTTGTATTTGTTTTTCTAAACCTGGATTGAACTTCCATTTAGATTCATCCCTGTCTATCATCGCGTACAGTAAGAAATGGCTTAAATGTCATCAGACATATGATGTAGGTGTATTCCAGACACATTATAATACTTGGTATGTAGGAGTATGTACGAGTATTATAATACTTACATACTAACAGTATGTAGGAGTATCCAGACACATTATGTTCAAGTACTTTAATAGAAAACATATCTTTCTCTAAGTCAATGGATGAAAATCCAACAGTTAACTGGAAACATATCATTGACTGATATCCTCTTAACCTAACAGCCTAAAACCTGGTATGAGTCTAGCTATCAGAACTGCATGATGATAAGTTAGTTGAGTATGTACTAGGTAGCTAGGATGGCAGCATCCAGGCGTTTTTGTGCCCAAGAAAACCTGTTGAGACGAAATCATAATTAACAAAAAGAAAATAAAACATTTGAAATACTATGTGGTTTAATTATGAATCTATAGAACATGAGTGTGTACGTAGTGCTTATAACTTAGAAGGTAATGCTGTGTAGTATCGGTGATACTTGTAAAGTTTCATAAGCACATTAGTTGATTTCTTCGTGTCACAACACTAGTAATTTCAAAAATATTAAAGAAACGAATAAGACATAATATGAGTAACTATATGTAGAGGATTAGCATCTGCAGAGAGTTTGTATAATAATCATAATTAAGAGACAGTATAATTGAATCACTACAGCAGTTGGTATCAATATTAACCAAAAAAAGAGTCTAAAACTCACACTGCACCACCACCAGCTGGACCAAATGCCTTGAACAGAGACATTCCAGTCATAGCAATTCCATTAGCAGCACCTCTTTCTTTCTCCTTTTCAGATCTATTTGGCTTTGTCAACTAACACTTTCTACTTTTGTATTTTTCTTTTCTTTGAACTTTCTTTGTACTTACACATTTTTAATTCACAAACACTTATTTTTCTTTGATTTTCTCCTTAAACCTCTGTTTTTTTTCCTTCTTTTTTTTTTAAACTACCCCTACACTTGTCATTTTGTATAATCTCGTAGACTTCGTAAGCACATAGAATATAGATTTCAAGCAGTCATCAATTGTGCATGTTAACCAAAGAGCAATTCTCATAAACCCCATAAAGATGCTCCAAATTCTTCTAATTTAGACTTAGATAGTTCTATTTCATTATTGGGGTTGGAACAACCAAATTTAGAAGCAAGCCAAACCAAAGAACAAATTTTTGTGGTTAGAATTTTTTTTAATGTCAAACGGATTTACCGGTCAAAAAACAGGGGTGACCACTCAATAAAATTTATATTGAACACTCAATAGAAAAAATTTCTAAGATATTATTGAGCCTCATTAATAACCTACCAACAAATTTCTATTGACCACTCAATAGAAGAAAAAAAATTTAGTTATTATCGAGCTTCATTAATAACATACCAACAAAGTTCTTTTGACCACTCAATAAAGTTCTATTGACCACTCAATAGAAAAAATTTCTAAGATATTATCGAGCCTTATTAATAAACTACCAACAAAGTTCTATTGACCATTCAATAGAAAAAATTTCGACGATATTATCGAGCCTCATTAATAACCTACCAACAAAGTTCTATTGACCACTCAATAGAAAAAATTTCTAAGTTATTATTGAGCTTTATTAATAATATACCAATAAAGTTATATTGACCAGTCAATAGAAAACAGAGCTATTTGTTTTTATTTTCGGAAGGTTGAGAATTAAATAAATATTTTAATGGCATGGGGAGCTTCGTCTCGTTATGATGATCATGTGGGTAGTCGTGGGTAGCCAAGCCGAAGCCGGAAAAGAGAGAATTTGAAGAGAGAAGTTCCAAATTTTCTAATCAAAGTTTCCGATTTCGGCCACTCCGGCGGTCAAAACTTGTATCAGCGGCTTCGTCTCTTTAAGGCCATCACACATGTGGTCTCAGATTCTTAAATAGATGAACAGTGAAGGAGAATCAAAGAGAGAAAAAATGAATGCCGGTGACGGGTTTGCAGAGATAGAGAGGGGGGGTTCTGTCGGTGGCAGATCGGTAATTTTTTAAAAGTTATGAGGTTATTTTGTTATTTTTGCCTCGTTTAGAGATTAAATGGAGTGGATACACACATTTTTTTTTTAGTTGAGTGGATGGAAAATATTTTTCCTAATTTGGACCTATTAGTCCAGAACCCTAGTTTTAAATCTAGAACTGATGTAATGACTGCCACCTGATGATGTAAGAATAATGAATGTATGATTTTCTAGTTTTCGGATCAATAAACCAAGTTTTAAAAAAAAGAGACAGATCGAATTGGTTGTTTGTATAACAGAGGGACAGACTAGAACCATATGAAGTGTAGTACGTTAAATGCAGTTTCCTTTTAATCCGAGATTCAACTTGTGTTCAATCTTAAAAGTCCTTGAATTTGGGTTCATAAATTACATTATCCATATATAAAACAAAAAGGCATAAATTATCAACAAAATTGCTTCCTCATCATATTTCTGCATGTATAATGCATGTCAACAAATTTTCTTCTGACATCATATATAAGTAAAACTAATTTGCCATGGTCAATGGCCGGACTTGATTTCTAAGTGAGTACATTGGCCGAATCAGCAATACCATTCTCCTTACAACAATCAATAAGCTCGACTGAAAATCATGCAAAGTTAGCGATATTTTACATGCATAATAAATTAGCAGAATGGCCATTGTCTGGTGACTCCGGCCAGTACGTATATGTGATTAAAAGCCAAAGGTTTCATTGTTGCTTCTGCTTGCGTAGTTGCCAAAGGTTATATTATGCAATCGCCATGATTAACATTCAAGCTGTTTATATAAAGCCATGATTAACATTCAAGCTGCCATAGCAATATAGCATGACTACACTTATCATTCCATTATGCAATCACTAGACTACGCCATAGTTAACATTCGATCAAGGTACCATAGCAGCCATACCCAGTCAACGTGTAAAAGTTAATTAAGAAAAGAAGAGAAGGTTGGTATATCACACCTTTTCATTCAGAGTCAAATATCAAGAAGCAGCCTTGTCCATGGTTCTTTTGTAATATTGTGTAAAAGGAGTACTGCCATTTTGCTTTTCAAGCTGCATGTTAACCATTTAAAAGGTTAAAGACATGTTACGTTCATCAATTAATACAGAAAATGTTTGACTAAGAATGCAAACCTGAAGAAATGATTCTGCAGATTGCTGTCTGTTGGTGAAAAAGCTGTCTCATCTCTCTTCTTCCGAAGAAATTCAATGTTTTGCTCCACCTGCAGTCTAAGAATTAATCAGAGCTTTTTGTCACAAACACAACACAGATAATACCTAAGCGCATTGACTACCTCACCAGCAATGGAGGTGGTGTAAAGAGTTTATTAAAAATAAAGTGTGCACATGCTTTGCCATATAACGGTTTGTTCAAGTTTCTGTCACACAATTTTGGAAAAAAAACAACAACAAAAAAGTTACCCTTGAAATTAACGAAGTGCCTTTGGCTGATGAGTTTCTTCCTAAGCTTAGGTGGGGTCAATTTGGTTGCTGGATCCGGCGGGGTATTGTTATTGCCGGTTCTATATAGTATATATGTTGAACTGCTTCTAAATGTAATAATCTGGGTGGGTTTCTTTCTCAGGTTGTGTTAGTTTAAGCTTTGTGGAATAACTGGCATAGCCAGGCTAACCCTGCCTCATCTATTCCACTAAGGGAAGAAGATGTTGTGTCTCTTTCAATATATGAATTTTTTTTTATTGTAGAACGACGCATAAATTTTATCCCCTGAGTTTATGATATTCAATTGGTAGTTCAAAGATTTGTAATTTTTGAACTGTGTTGTATTAGAGACTATGTGAAGATAGGTAAGTGATGACTATTTATGTCGTGCTCCAAAAAAGTGAAACGTCATATATAATAATTTTACCTCATAGTATACTGTCATTTTCCCGGGCCTCTAAACAATTTCTACTAAAAAAAAAGGTTACACATGTCCAAAGCAAGAGCCCATTAGATAAAGAAGGAAAAGTAGATTTTTTTTTTCTTTTTTTCTCATTTTTATCTTGTTTATGTTTTGGGAATCATGTTGTCATGTTGAGGACTTGAAAGACAAGTGAATTAAGATATATAAAAGTATATGGAGGTATAGCTACTCTTTATAACTTTAGATCTAACTACAGTAAAACCTCGATAAATGAATGTTTGATAAAATAATAATCTCGTTTAAATAATAAAAAACTTCAATCCTGTGTATTTAAATAATAATTTCACTAAATGCATAAAATAATAATTTTTTCTAACTTTCCTTAGGACCCATTGAATATATAAATTAATAATTCATTAAAATACATAAAAATAGTACATGAAAATTCATAATGCATATGATGAACTTTTTACCTAACAACTTCAATTTTTCTCAAAAAATGCTTCTAAAGTCTCTTGTTTTTTCTTTGCACCTAAATTGAACTGAACCTTATCCTTAATTTTTTGCAATGCAGACACCACATTTGATATTTTGTTTTATTTTTATACTCACATAAGACTTTCCACGTCTCATCAGTTAATGTAGATTTTTTCACCCCTTTCAAATGAGAAGCCTCAGAAGAACAAGATGACATGATTTTAGGTCTCATATATTATATATATAGAGATCATGTTCTATGTGTATATATATATGGGCATTAAGTGATCTAAACTACTTTATCTTCTAGTTCTAAGAATATGTATGTAAATGTATCTTTAAAACCCTCATATATACTCTTATTTTTAATATCCATTAGAAAGTTTGACTAATATTTGAATTTATGATTATGACTTGTCATAAATTGCATGTACATATTTTGTTTGAAAACAGATAATTGTTTATAAATTCGTAAAATATTAATTTATTGATAAATTAATAAATTATTTATTTATCGATAAATAAATAATCTCACTAAAATAATAATTTTTTTCAGTTATAAAATATTAATTTATCGAAGTTTTACTTTAATTAAATTTATAATAAGCGGAACCAGTTAGCTTCCATATGCAGTTAATTAGGTTCATTTAATAAATGGTTAAATTCTCCAACTATACATGAACTCTTGTGCCCCGGTTAATGTGATACCTGACAATTAACAGTGATCAATGTCATACATAGACTCATGGTTTGCTATCAAACTCATACTTCCGTCCAACACCCGTCAACGAGTGGTTAAATTTGGTCACGTGGCACGCACATGGAATTAAAAACAGGGACAATTACACTTTTGACCCTATTTTCGTTGGTCAATTGAGACCAACGACTTCCTTCTCCATTCTTCTTCTTCCTCATTCATCTTCCAATTGCTCATCTTCCTCAAGCAAGTCCCTAGCCTTTTTTTGCATCAACTTCAACATATTCAAAAACCCATTATTCCATTATTCGATTTTCCCTTTATTCTTTTTTAATTCAAATTTTTTTCTTTTTCTTTTTTTTTCTTTTTCTTTTTCTTTTTGCTTCTCGTTGAGTGGCTATGGCGGTGGAGGCCAGCAGAGCAGGTGATGCCGTGGTGGTCTGAATTGAGGATTGGCAGCGGAGCACGAGGCACGGGCCATGGATGTGGACTTCTGGGCAACAAGGAATTGATGACCAGGTGAGTTGTGTTCAATTGGAAGCCATAGAGAAGCTCGGCAGAGACGCTAGCTGGCGGCAGAGAGAGAGAACATGACAGAGAGGATCGTGGTGGTGCTGGTCTCCACGTTGACTTGCAGCGGGCGGTGATGAATCGATGGTGACTGTGAATTGTGATGGTGATCTGGGCTCGAGTGCCTAGATTAATTGGAGGAGCGGGTAGGCTCTTCCATGGGTGTGCGGTGCGGCTGTGCTCCGAGGGAGGAAGGTGCTGCAAATCTTCTGACAAGAATAACATAAATTACAAATTAACTTCAACTGGATCATCAAGGTCACCTCTCACTTGTGTCCTCGTAAACCTCATAACCCCCCAAAAAAACCTACATGGCTCCTTCATTCTCCAATTTAAAAACAAACCAATTTAGAAGCAACAAAGTCCGCTTGAGCTCTGCAAATCACCATGCTCGACCATTTAGAATTTCAGGGTTTTGGAGCGCGAATTTGAAGGAATGAAGGGCTTTTGCTTCTAGGTTTTGTTGATTTTGGGGCACAATGGCTGCTGTGTTTGTGATTAAAAACCGCTCCAATGCTAAGACAACAAAAGGCATAGCTTTGTGGAAGCTATGGAATTACAGAGAGAGTACAAAAAAGAGGGTTTGGTTTTGTAGCTATGCCATACAAAACAGAATCCAAACCAAGATCGGCGGCAGCGGATTGCAACGGTGATGAGTTTGGCTTTGTGAGTAGTCACGGGCTCGAGAGTGGGTGCCATGGGTGCCCAGAGAAATCTGGGTTGTGATTGCAGGTGCTCAGAGGAGGCACGGCTTGGCATGGCAGTGGGCAGATAAATGGCTGCGGCTGCGCACGGCGACGCTGGGCAGTTGTTCAGTGTTGCTCTGGGTGTCCATTGTCCAAAGTAAAAGAAGCACGGGGTTGGCTTCATTTAGGGTTGTCCAAGAGTTAAAAAAACGTAATTGTCCCTGTTTTTAACTCCACGTGCATGCCACGTGACCAAATTTAACCATTCGTTGACGGGTGTTGGGCGGAAGTACAAGTTTGATAGCAAAACATGAGTCTAGGTATGACATTGATCACTTTTAATTGTCAGGTATCACATTAACCGGAGCACAAAAGTTCAGGTATGGTTGAAGAATTTAACCCTTTAATACATTAAAATAGTTGAATTAACCCTATATCAAACTTAAGAAAATCCAACCAAACTTTAATACCTAATTACGAGCTAAATTACTTCTAGGAGGATTTTCTTGATGATGAGGTCATTTTGGGTCATCTAGCAACGATTTTCCATGAGATCTTTTTTAAGAAACCATAGGTTAGATGTAAACAAACTTCTACTCAAGAGACAAAGGAGTAAGAATAAGGCCTAGCGAAGCCAAGCGTGAGAAGTACTTAGGGGGGTGTATTCAATTCAGATTTTAAAAGATTATGTTAGACTTTTTATAATCCATGGATTATGCATAATTCATGGATTGTTTTAATTCCTTACGGACTATGACAAATTTTAATGTATTTGATTATCGGTATTTGTTTGGATTTTACTGAGTTCATGGATTCTTTTAATACCAATAATAGAATATAAAATTGACTAAAGAAAAAAATAATAGAATAAAAATAATTTCGACTTAAAATAAAAGAGTTTTATACAACCAAAATTTGGCAACCAAATGACTTGTCAACTCCAAATTATCTTTTATGTATATCAAAATGCATAACTGAAAATGCATAGACATTAAAAAAAATAACATTATAAGAAGCATGCTCCTCCATAAAAGGAGGTATTGATCAAATATACTTGGAAGCTTTGGAACCTCTGTAAAAGGAGCTATTGAAATTTTGATAGACAAAGGCATATCGTCATCAATGAATCAATAGTGTTACTGAGAAATAATTAATGGGGGAACTAGTTCGAATACATGCCTCTAGCTTTACTACTTGCAGTAGAAATAGGATGATCAAAACCTCACAAGCATTTGCAGCCAAAGCCACGTTTTCTTATATCATATATCTCAATAAATCAAAGTCTTACAAAACAACAAAATAACAATGTAAACCTAACATAAGATATGAGAATTAAAACATAAGATGCAGTAGGAACTTATTCAATTCATAACATAATCAAGCAGGTAACCTCCTCTCTTAGGCCTCCTTCCTCTAAGCTAGCTAGGAGATACACCCGTATCAATAGTAATACTAATCCGGAGCTACAAACCCTAATTACAATACAATAAACCCTAAAAACATAACTCATGGGTTTGAATATGCATGAATAGAGAAAAAAAGATAAGAAATTACCTTGGATGGTAGAGAATAGAAAGAGGTCAGTTCGTGCAAAAAGAGATCGTTCATATTCTAGCTTTTCATCTCCAGAGCCAAAGAGAGAATACGTCAAAATCTCGTCAGCTGAATGGATTTGTTTTGGGTTTTGATATTTATACCAATGCCTCTAGAATCCTCCACAATCAAGCATTTAATAAAATCTTCAAAAGTCATTGAAGTTTTGAATACCATCAGATTTGTAAGGATATTTTAAAATCTTAATTGAATACAACAGGATTTTAAAAGATTTTTTCAAATCTTAATTGAATAACCATGGACTTATAAAATACAAAAAAATCCTAGACTCTAAATTGAATACACCCCCCTTAATAGTTATTCATTCATGAGGTTAAAACAGAATGGTCGATCAGGAAGAATTTGGTGATAATTTGTCGAATTTGCATGTCGATCAGTAGCCATTTTCAGCCCCAACATGAGACCCCAGGTTTCACCATGCATGGCTCACACCATTCCCCCTCGATGATAGTATTGATTAGTTCTTTTTGGGCTGTACGTCGTATTCTTTTCCTTCACTCGAATTTCTTGCCGAGTAAGGTGATATAGAGAACATTGGCCTTACTTACATGTCTGCTCTGGAGTAAGATCTCTATAAGCTTAAATGAGTACACCAAACCTGTGAATGAATATCAATAGGATCAAAATTTGAATATCAATAGGATCAAAATTTGCTCAAACAATCTACTAAAGGTCCAGATACTTCAGATGACTTGGCCTTCAATATTTTTTTTTCCCCATCTTTCTTTCTCTTCCACCTTTGATAGCAACAATGCCTTCTCTCTGGATGTTTACTATTAATTCCTCAGTTATACTGTCATCTTGAGGCACTTGTATTTTCTCATGTTTTCTTCTTGATTTCCATTGCTTCAGACAACTACAGTAAGCAAGGTTACAAGAGTTTAAAATGATGAATTTGCTAAAACGCTTCATGTTTGAACCAAAACTAATATGAATCAGCAATACATATCAATACCATTCTCCTTGCAACAATCAATAAGTTGCACTACAAATAATGCAAAGTTAGCAATACGTATCACAATACCATTTTCCTTGCAACAATCAATAAGTTGCACTACGAATAAGGCAAAGTTAGCAATACTTTACATGCAAAATAAATTAGCCGGATGACCAATATCTGGTGACTTCAGTAGATGTGATAAAAAGCCAAAAAAATTTTTGTTGCCCCTGCCTTACACTTGCATATCATTATGCAATTGCTGGACTAAAGCTATAATTAACATTCAAGGTGCCATATCATGACTACAATTATCATGCCATTATGCAATCACTAGACAATAGCCATAGTTAACATTCAAGGTACCATAGGCAGCCATAACCATTCAACATATAAAAGTTGGAAAACAAAAACAAGAGAAGGTTGGTATATCATACCTTCATTCAGAGCCAAATTTCTAGAAGCAGCCTTGTCTATGATGCTTTTGTAATACTGTGTAAATGGAGTACAGCCATTTTGCTTTTCAAGCTGCATGTTAACCATTTAAAAGGTTAAAGACATGTTACGTTCATCAAATACAGAAAATGTTCGACTAAGAATGCAAACCTGAAGAAATGATTCTGCGGATTGCTGATCTGTTGGTGAAAAAGCTGCCTCATCTCTCCTCTTCCGAACAAATTCAATGTTTTGCTCCACCTGCAGTCCAAGAATCAGAGCTTTTTGTTACAACACAGATAATACATAAGCCCATTAACTACCTCACCAGCAATGGAGGTAGTGCAAGCAGTTTATTAAAAATAAAGTGTGCACATTCTTTGCCATATAACAGTTTGTTCAAGTTTATTTTTACACGATTTGGAAATTATGATGTGTCCAGATGGTTGACCGGGCTGGGCCTGTTCAAAATCATATGGGCAGTACAGTCTCTATTTCAATTTGAGAGCTTGAAAATGGGATTGCACAGGGTTCCCTAAAGTTTTTAATGAAGTATGGCCTACAAGCATATCTTCAACTCAGGGTGAAGTTAATAGATACGAAGGCCATGTCTAAGCATCAACGAAGGAAATTGTTCTATGATAAATGTACCTGGTCAATAAAACGTTTCACTACACGCTTGGAACTTTCTATAGTAGTTATCTCATGAAACTTCTTCAAGCAGATAAGTGGAATAATTGCAAGATCTGGAAAAGATATATGATGGCTCCACTGAGCAAAGTGCACTGAAAGCTGTTCGATAGCAGATAAAACACATTGTTCTTGGAAGTTCCTTGATTTTAACCAATGCTTTGGAAGCTGCACCAAAAGTTCAATAAGAATAATATTCCTAACACAAAAATCTTATTTAGATATAATTTCTGAATGTCAGCCACCAACTTAAAAGTATTGATTATAGTTGATGTTAGATACGTAAATTGGTGAGCATTGCAACACCCAATTGCAGATATACGGTTTTTTATCTAAATTCCTAACCTTAACGGAAGTTGACTGGTTGAAAGCTTTTCCGGGTTTTGTGCCATCCTTGCTAATTTTATATTCTAAGATATCCAACACCAAAGAGGCAACAGGAATGAAAATACCACTGGAAGAGGAGAGATGATTCAACCATTGAATGCATTTGATTCTCAAAGGCAAATATCTTGGTCCAGCAAACAACACAGCCACCCCATTTATAATCTGAATGATCATAAAAAGCAATGGCTGAAGATCATAATCCTGTATGTTAGCTGATACAAACATTACCCAGAGATCAATGCAACTCGTGTATTGCCAACTGCATATCTTCTTGACTGCTTCCTGCCCATAGAAAATCAAGCAGAAGTTCAGGGAATGTCAACTCTACACTGAGATAACTATGGTTACTTATAAACTACACATATGAACATCTAAATTGAAAGTGCAACAGCTTGATCTGTCTGACATTAATGAATCAAGCAGCCAAGATATGTAATATGTCATACCTTTTTCTTTGTCAGTAGTCCCTGCTGCATTATCTTAGCAAGTTGCTGAATACAGACCAATGCTTTGCTAGATGCTTTTTGCACATCGACAGAGCATAGGTCAATAATGGAACTTCTTAAAAATTGTATGTGTTGCAACAGACCAGGCTCCACAAATTGGCAATGACCAAGGAAGGATTTATATGTCTTAACAAAGCAGGTGTCGAAGCAATCAGAGTGAAACACAGAAGCCACATCTCGCATGATGAGAAAGGATAGAGATGATACAGTTCCTCTCCCTGTTGCCCACAAATGAATGGCAATCTGCATTTTCAATTTAAAGTGTCAGGCATCAGTTGCATCACTCGAAATCGCATGAGATTGGCATACAACAAAGATTTAGCATTGCAGTAAGAATATGATTGTAACTAGCACTTTGGATCACTCAATAGTGTAGGATGCTATGAGTTCCAGCTATAACTTGTCTCTGTTAGTGTGCACACGCCTGTGTGTGGGAGAGACCAAGAATTTTCCAGTATGTATATATACTAATATGTGTGTGTATATATATGAGTGTGTATGTATATATAGATGCACAAATATTGTATAAAAGATCTACATACAGAAGCATTGGATGCAAGTACCAATGTCAATGGAAAACGATTAAACAAATGCATGAATACTAATGTACTCTGTAAAACATCTATGTACATAATAATTTGATGTCAATACCAATTTTAAAGAAAAAAGGTTAAAAATACTGATCAACGTCGTTTGTATGCACAGTAAGTTTCTACTATGTTGTCAACATACCTTGATAAGTCTGCGGAGCAAAGAAGGAAAAGCAGCAAAAAAGGTCATTGAAGCTCTGATCCGTGCCAAGGAGAAGGCCAATATCTCAGAGTCATTAACCTGGTTCAGGAAAAAAAGGGTACTCCTCAGATAAGATTTTATCAGTGGCTTAAAAGTAGTCCATTTTGTATTCTTCTTCAAATCCAAACTTTTCTCTTTCTTGCAATCTGAGCTTGGTATGCCCATTAGCCCCCTAAATATGTTATCAGCTTCATTAAGCATGAACATCAATATCTTGCTAAGGGTTTCACGATTCTGAATTCCATGGCCTGAATAAGCATCAAAGACCCTAGTTGATTCCACTCCATAGTGGCATGCAGCCCGGTACCCATTCAATAAACTAGTAAGCGCAGACACATTTTGTTGCTCTGTGACTAGTTGACACCAGGAATCAATGGTAGAGCCAGTCAGCAACTTGCCCCCATTAAAATTCACACCATCTACATTCTCTGGCTGCATATTATCATCGCTCATCTCATCCTCATCCGCATACTGTCACACACGAGCATAATAAGGAAAAGAAAACAGAACATTAAACAGCCAAACCACATGACATACATAAGTTAGATTTACAAATAAACTGCTAAACTCTCTAGTCTCTACTGCTATAAACTCAAAAGTCAAATCTCATCAACTCATACACTCAGCCCAGACTCTTCACAACCAAACAAACACAATCCACAATATCAAAAACATATTATGGGAGAGGTGAATAAAGTTGCAGCTAAAGTTAACTTCTACATCTGAGACAAAGGGAACTTTTAGAGAGAAGAGAGAAAGAGAGCATTTCTTGTGGATAAAACCTCATCTGTTACAGCATGTATCTGTCATCGTTCTGAACACTGAAAAGAACTAAAATTCGTCTAGACTCCACTATCACATATCCAAAGTTACAAATTTTGAAACCCACAATATAGTCTTATATTTCCGCGTTCTGTAGGTGAAACTACAAAACTACGTCAAACAATTGAGTATTTTCATCATGATAGTTGCACCTTTAGATTACAAATGTTATGGGATAACTAATAACCATAGGTCCATAGGCATAAGTTAATCTAGAGGTCATATATTAGGAGGGGAAAACATAATGTAGACTTGCCCTTACTAACATTTCTAGATATCACAGGATATCATTTGTTATGAGAGAAAAAACTTACATCTTTGTTTCTGAACTGTTCTCGCTCCTTATCATAGCTTTCCAGAAAGTAAGCAAATTCAGGATCCTGAGATTTTTCAACCAAACATGATCATAAAGAATGAAACGAAGCTACTCAAGGTTAGGTAGAAAATAAAAAAGATAATCTTACTAGAAGATCTCCAAAAACTTGTTTAAAATTAGAGCCATGAACATTACCTTTTCCTTCAATTTGTCTAGTTTTTTTGTTTTCTTCACAAGTTCTATTTGAGTTTCCTTGTTCTGCATAGATACAGCACCACTACCACCATCATGGTTGCCTGCATAGAAGTAAAATATAGGATTGAAGAAATGATAAATTGACATCGGAACGATTAAAACAACAAAATAGTAGTAATGCTCTCACCTTCTTGAGAATTCTCAATTTCACTATGAGCAAGATGCAGTTCACTTGAGTCCTAATCATAAACATTAAAAATAAGTCAACCAAAGTTAATAAGAGTTCATAGATAAATGTATTTTTCAATACCTCTGAAAGATACCCATCACTGTTTGATTCATCTCCAAACACATCACTGTCATATTCATTGAATATTGTGTCTAGAGGAGTGTCGTCTATGTATTCAACTTCAGTGTTTCTGCAAACAACTTATCAAATTAATGAGTTTGCAATCCTTCACATACTATTCTACAATTTCAAATGGTATAACACTTTAGTGACATGAAGAAACCATAGTGAGATGGAAGTATGTCATGAAATTTATAGACTTGCACTCCATTTGTTTCAACACGAAAGTACGTGAAGATTCTTTTATCAATAAGAATCAAGAGAATATTTTGTACTTTTCCTAAATTCTGTCAATATGTAATTTTCTACTAGAAAACTTGGCCTCAAAGTTCTACTTCAAGGGGAAGCTTACAGGGAAAAGACATTAAATACCCAACGGAATGATACCTAAATATAATGTGTTGCACCCAAAAAGTACTTTTCAAAACCATCAAATGAGACCATGCTCATCTCCTTACCTTCCATTAGCTAACTCTATTGCGTCCTTTTTCAATTCTTTACCTCTGTCTTGCTCATTTCCTACAACAATTGAATGAACATTTTTCCATAAACCAAATCATAGGAATAAGACACACTCTCCGAATAAAGAGGAACACTACACACATAGTTAAAGCCACAACATTCAACAAAATCCACAACTTCATACATTGAAAACCCAAGGCTTTGACATTTCAAGTGGACAGTGTAAATTACTTATCCAAGTTCAGTAACTATACCCACATAAATTCTATAGTATATATGAGAGACAGAGATAATGAGCTTACTCTTAGGACCTCTCCTTTTGAAGGAAGACCTAAACTTTCGGTTTCTTCTCTCCACAGACTGAAGATTCTTCTTTGAAAACTTCCTGGCCTTCTTTCCCAGTTTCCCCATGTCGCCCTTAAACTTGAATCAAACGCATCAAACTTGAGTAAATAGCTACGACCACCAAACAAAAGAAGTACACAAGCTAAATTTATGAAACTGACCATGAAACGAAAATAACTAAACAGACTAAAAAAGAAACATATTTCACCTTTTTATGCAAGAAATCAACCCCTTGTTAACACCAGAACACCAACTGCCTCACTGCCCCAAATTTCGAAGAAATAGGGTTTCGAAATTTGGGGATTTCTTAGATGGATATCAGAGAATCGAAAACATACAAGTCGAATCTCGGACGGGTTTGTTGGATCGAAGGGTGATTAGGGTTCAGGGATTTCATTTTTGTGCATAGTTTAGGAATTTTGTTCGGAATGAGAGAGAGAGAGGGAGGTGAGGTCGGGCATCAGGAGAGAGAAGAGGCCGAGAGAAATGGACGATCAAGGGCTTTAGGGTTTGACCCTTTCAAGCTAAATGGACGATCCAGATTTTAAACATTCACATCCAATGGTCAGGAAAATATAGAAAAAAATCAAATAAAATAAATTAACTGAAATAAAAAACAGTTTAAAAGATTATTATAGTACATTAATAAAATATAATAATAAAAATTAAAAAAGAAATAAAAAAAAAGTTAAGTAACAAGACACGATTCAACTTTGTAAAAAAACAAGATATATCAACATAAAAGTAAAAATCAGAAAAATTGAAAAAGTGGGTGATAAAAAAACTTTTACATTATTCTACTTTTCATTGATAACGCGTGCACGATGCATCGTGCATCACACGGGTATGAGGCTAGTATATATATATTGTACATATATATGGTCGGTCGGCATATCCCGAGTTTTTTGGTTGGTGTGTACCGGTCTCGACCCGACTATGGTATTTCAGACGGTATTCTTGTACTGATTTTTCGGTACCCGAATTTTATGGAATTTTCTCAGTTCAGGCCGGTCGGGATTTGGTCGGTTCGGTATATTCCGGTAAAAAAGCCAGCCCTAAGTATAGGAAGCACTAAATTAAAATTTCTTAATGCCTTTGATATGAAAAGAATAATAATGCTTGGGTGGTTTAGATATTCTTGAATAATGTTTGGGTATTTTTTTTGCATCTAGTTATTTTTTGTTTCGTTTATTGCCTGATGCATTTTTGCATTGCTTGTCATCTTTTATCCCCAAAAAAAGATGCCCTTGAATTTACAAATTGTTTTTTATATGAAAAAACGAAAATTTTTATCTCCACTTCATCCATTCTTAAATGTCAATGAGATTCGAACATATTACCTTCACAATTGATTTTTTCAATAATTAACAGGCCACAGCTTACCACCGGCTGCATTTGCTTATTCTTAGTTCTTATATCAATTCCACTTAAAATTAGCACTTGGTGATAATAATATGAATGTAAATATTGAGCAAAAAAAGTCCCTTTGAGCTCTGTGGGGGATTTTATTTGGAAAGCACCTTTGGCGGCATATTCATGGTTTCGGTGGTAAATCGAACTCTATCTTGGAATTCTCTATGGTCCTGGAGCAACTCTAACAAAGAGGGATTGCCCATCTTCTCTTCCCATGGTTTTCTTCACAAAAATTGGTGGCTTTTGATCTCTAGTGGCTTGTGTTAGGGTCCCATTTTGGCCTTCTAGGACCTCTTGTCGTCCAATATAACTGTTCTTTTTATGGGAATTGGTGGTCTAGTTGGTCTGGTTGTTAGTGGTTGAGTTCGTGATGGTGGCTTGGGTTGGAGTGCTTGGCCGATTGGAAATCTTGGTTAGTACGTGGTTTAGTGGTTTTTGAAACAAGTATTGGATTGGGTTGCCATGGTGATTCTAGCAATGGAAGGTTGTTGGACGTATGGTGTGTTTTTGTGCCTAACTTGTGGTATGGGTGTTGTGGAAGTCTGATTTGTGGATTTGGGGTTGGGGTCTCGATTTAGTTCTCGACCTTGGTCTTTGCAGTAATACCTCTTTTTAGTGATACGTGAGAGAATGTTGAAAGTTTGGATCTCTTCTCTACAAATTTTGTTCGGTTTTGGAGGGCTTTGTGGTTTATTCTACAACTACTAAAGTATTCATAGGTGGTGGATTTCTCGGTGTGGAATTTTCATCAGTCACAGATTATAGGGCGGTGTAGTGGAGGAGATTTGAGCGATAACATGGTGGAGATCTCCCACATAGATTTGACATCGTGGTTACATAAACAAATCAATCACATATTTCGACGGAGTAGAGGGTGTGCTTGGTTGCTTTTGCCTGGCTGGTCCATTTGGGGCTTCTTGGGCCAAACATTGCCATGATGGTCTATTAGTTCTTTGTTGTTGAGTTTCTTCCCAAGCTTAGGTAGAGCTAGTTTTATTGCTGGACTCAGACAAAACTGTTGTTGGCAGTTCTATATATGTTGAACTGCTTCTAATTGTGGTAATTTGAGCGGGTTTCTTTCCCGAGTTGTGCTAGTTCAAGCTTTTTGGCATAACTGATGTAGTTGTGCTAACCCTGCCTCATCTATTCCACCAAAG